>CM038146.1:43927978-44527978 GCA_021437245.1 Aegilops speltoides
AAGAAGAAGTTGCAACGCATGTTAGAGGATCACAAGAAATTGTTGTACCCGAACTGCGAAGCTGACAAAAAAAAGTTGGGCACCACACTGGAATTGCTGCAATGGAAGGCAGAGAATGGTGTATCTGACAAGGGATTAGGAAAGTTGCTGGTAATGATAAATAATATGCTTCCAAAGGAAACGAATTGCCCGAGTATGTATGAAGCAAAGAAGGATGTCTGCCCTCTAGGGTTAGAGGTGCAAAATATACATGCATGCCCTAATGACTGCATCCTCTACCGCGGTGAGTACGAGGATTTGAATGCTTGCCCGGTATGCGGTGCATTGCGTTATAAGATCGATTCCATGATGACCACGGTGATGTCGAGGGCGAGCGCCCCAGGAAGAAGATTCCTGCCAAGGTGATGTGGTATGCTCCTATAATACCACGGTTGAAACGTTTGTTCCAAAACAAACAACATGCGAAGGCGATGCGGTGGCGCGGAGAAGACCGTAAGAAAGACGGAAAGTTGAGAGTACCCGCTGACGGTTCGCAGTGGAGAAAAATCGAGAGAAAGTACTGGGAGGAGTTTGCAGGTGACCCAAGGAACGTATGGTTTGGTCTAAGCGCAGACGGCATTAATCCTTTTGGGGAGCAGAGCAGCAACCATAGCACCTGGCCTGTGACTCTATGTTTGTATAACCTTCCTCCTTGGTTGTGCATGAAGCAGAAGTTCATTATGATGCCAGTGCTCATCCAAGGCTCTAAGCAACCCGGCAACGACATTGATGTGTACCTAAGGCCATTAGTTGAAGAACTATTACAACTTTGGAATGGAACAGGTGTATGTGCATGGGATGAGCACGGACAGGAAGAATTTGACCTAAAGGCATTGCTGTTCGTGACCATCAATGATTGGCCTGCTCTCAGTAACCTTTCAGGACATACAAACAAGGGATACCGCGGATGCACGCACTGTTTGGATGATACCGACAGTATATATTTGGATAGTTGTAGGAAGAATGTGTACCTGGGACATCGTCGATTTCTTCCGAGCAGGCATCCCGTAAGAAAGAAAGGCAAGCATTTCAAAGGTGAGGCGGATCACCGGAAGAAGCCTCGCCACCGTACTGGTGCTGATGTACATGATATGGTCAAGGATTTGAAGGCAATCTTTGGAAAGGGTCCTGGCGGACAACCTGTTCCGAAGGACGCTGACGGACGCACACCCATGTGGATGAAGAAATCTAAATTTTGGGACCTGCCTTATTGGAAGACCTAGAGGTTCGCTCCGCAATCGAAGTGATGCACGTGACGAAGAATCTTTGCGTGACCCTGCTTGGCTTTTTGGGCGTGTATGGGAAGACAAAAGATACACCAGAGGCACAGGAAGACCAGCAACCTATGCACGGAAAAGACGGCATACATCAGGGTCAGGCCAGCTACGCTCTTACCAAAGAAGAGAAGGAAATCTTCTTTGAATGCCTGCTCAGCATGAAGGTACCATCTGGCTTCTCGTCAAATATAAAGGGAATAATAAATATGGCAGAGAAAAAGTTCCAGAACCTAGAGTCTCATGATTGCCACGTGATTATGACGCAACTCCTTCCTGTTGCATTGAGGGGGCTTCTACCGAAAAACGTTCGATTAGCCATTGTGAAGCTATGTGCATTCCTCAATGCAATCTCTTAGAATGTAATCGATCCAGAAATCATACCAAGGTTACAGAATGATTTGGTGCAATGTCTTGTCAGTTTCGAGTTGGTGTTCCCACCATCCTTCTTCAACATCATGACGCACGTCCTAGTTCACCTTTTTGAAGAGATTAACGTTTTGGGTCTGTATTTCTACACAATATGTTCCCCTTTGAGAGGTTCATGGGAGTCTTGAAGAAATATGTTCATAACCGTGCTAGGCCAGAAGGAAGCATCTCGAAGGGCCATGAAAATGAGGAGGTCGTTGAGTTTTGTATTGACTTTATTCCTGACCTTAAGCCGATTGGTGTTCCTAAATCGCGGCATAAGGGCAGACTGGATGGAAAAGGCACGCTAGGAGGGCATCAAATAATATGTATGGACAGACATTCTCTCACTGAAGCACACTACACAGTTCTATAGTATTTCGCCTTGGTGGCTCCGTATATGGAGGAACACAAGAATTTTCTACACTCCAAACACCCGGAGAAGTCTGACGACTGGATTACACGTGAACAAACGAGGACTTTTGCTGGTTGGTTGCAGAAACGTGCCATGAATGATGGCGATATTCAAGATGACCTGTACTCGCTGTCCCAGTTACCATCTTCGAATATAATGACTTTCAAAGGGTACCAGATAAATGGGAATACATTTTACACGATCACCCAAGATAAGAAGAGCACCAACCAAAACAGTGGTGTCCGCTTTGATGCAACAACCAACACGGGAAAGGAAACATATTATGGTTACATAGAGGACATATGGGAACTTAACTATGGAGGTGGTTTGAAGGTCCCTTTGTTTCGGTGCAAATGGGTCAATCTGACACGAGGCGGGGTAACGGAAGACCCGCAGTACGGAATGACAACAAAGGATCTCAACAATCTTGCGTGCGATTTAACCATTCGTCCTAGCCAATGATGTGGCGCAGGTTTTTTATGTGAAAGGCATATCTACCAGGCCGAGAAAAAGAAAAGATAAGGAAGCGAATGGATCATACGACGAGCCAAAGCGCCACATAGTTCTTTCAGGGAAAAGAAACATTGTGGGAGTGGATGACAAGACAGACATGTCAGAAGATTATGAAAAGTTTGATGAAATTGCTCCATTCACAATGAATATTGACCCGAGCATCTAGTTAAATGATGAAGATTTTTCATGGCTACGGCGCAAAGGGACACACGCGAAGAAAAAGTTTCACACCCAAAGATCTGGGATGTGATCGGCTTCACTATCATCACTTTCTTCTGTGTTTCACACCCAGGAGGGAATCTCTGTAATAGTTAGGGTAGTTATGTGTTTTGGCATTTGAAACGCGGAGAAATTTTATGTGCAAACAAATTCTTTCATGCATTTACTGATTTTTTCAGCTAAATGATCCTGAAATTGAAAAGCATTTCAAATGAACTCAGAAAAGGTTGAAAGTTGGCATGGTATCATAATTTCACCCACATAGCATGTGCAAAAAAGTAGAGAGGGTTATGCAAAAATTGGATGCACATCGTGTACAAAATGGACAATCTCTTTCGAAGTGTCAGAGTTTCGGACGAAAACTCATCTGTTACAAAGGCATTTCATTTTTAAATAACCTAAGCATTACCAAATTGAATATAATGATAAAACACACTAATATTAAACATAAAAAAAGAGAATCACTGAAAAATCTTTTTTCAAAGTTAAGTTATTCACAAACTAGTGATTCACACAAATTTCAAATAATTCAAAATTTAAACTATTCAAATTTGAAAACTACCGGCACTAACAGAGAGTTTGTATTTTTTTTGTACCTAAAGCAAAAATATTCACAAAGAAACTCTAAATACAGCAAAAAACAACTCAAAAATAAATAAAACAAAAAAAAATAAAAAAAATTAAGAAAATAAAAAAGCCCGCCTACTGGGCCAAAGAGGCCTGCATACGACTAGAAACACAACCTTTTGTTGGGCCAGGATGCAGGCCCGCAAAGGCCCAGTAGGCCAACAGGGCAGCACAGAACAGGTAGGCCTACTTAGGAGAGGAGCTCGAGAGAGCTACCGCACTGGGGCTTATAAACCAGTGCGGTAGCCCCTCGACTAGCGAGGTGGGACTAAACTTGTCAAGACCGCCTCAAGCCAATGCAAGATTCCCTTTAGTACCGGGTGGTGGCTGCAACCGGTACTAAAGAGGGGGTCTTTAGTACCGGTTGGTTCCACGACCCGGTACTAAAGTGGGGGTGCTTCCCGCCGCTTGGCCTGTCCAAAACAGACCTTTAGTACTGGTTGATGGCTCCAACCGGTACTAAAGGTCCATCCTATATACACACACTTGAAAAAAAATTCAGTTTCCCTCTCTGTTTCTTCTCTCCATCGACGACACCGCCGCCTTTGCCCGATCGGCCTTCGTCTCCGCCCGCCGTCCCGCCCTAAATCGCCCCTGCCGCCCTCCCGTCCCGTCGCCGCTGCTCCGCCGCCGCCCCGCCCGTCGTCGCCGCCCGTCCTGTCGCCCATTCGCCGCCCGTCCCGCCGCCCCGTCGTCGCCGCCCCGTCCCGTCGCCCCGTCGTCGCCTCGCCGGTGAGCTCACCCCGGGCGCCATGTCCACACACACACACACACACTACACACACACACATTATAAAATTTTAGTTATAGAATTTTTTCTGTTTTTTAGTTATAGAAATGTTAGAAAATATTCTATTTTGTAGTTATAGAAATATTATTAGAAATGTTAGTTATATAGAAATGTTATAAATTTTTTTATATTTTTTAGTTATAGAAATGCTAGTTATATAGAAATGTTATAAATGTTATAAATATTAGAAATGTTAGTTATATAATCAGAAATGTTATAAATTTTAGAATTAGTTTTAGTTAATTAGATGAATTAGATTAATGTAAAATTGTTAGAATTTGCATATATACATATAAAATTTTAATTATCACACTCCAATGATTTAAAAAATGTTACTTTTTGCGGGCATATAGTATTTGTTCTCGACGATATGCCCGTCCCGCATCCTCGCCGTCGACCCGTTCGCGACGATGTCTGCTTCAGAGGACCCATGCCCGGGACTGGGCTCCGCCGGGTTGGCACTGGGAGGTGCTACCTGAAGGGGCGCGCCACTTGGTGAGGAACCCGGCCTCTGGTCCCGTCGTCGACCCTGATGTCCTTTGGTGGCGTTCGCGTGGGCCACATTCGGTGCAGAGGGAGCCGGCGCCGCCGGAGGTGGTGCGTCGCCGTGTCAGGGAGGAGGACAAGCACGCCCATCGCTACATGGCTGCTATGGACGTCAGGTTCTCCAATACTTGGCAGGTTCTTTGGGCAGACGACCGGAGATATGATCGTGTGATGGTTCCTTCTCTTTGGGTGTCCACTGCCCGCGCCCCAGGAACCGCGAGTGGCCTAGATTCTTCTGTAGTACTCGATCTTTATTAGGTACCTAGCCAGTGATGTATTCGATATATAATATTCGAGACAATGTACTCGAGATTATATATATACTAAGACGATGACGTATTCGAGATTATATATTAATCGAGACGATGCATATATTATGTACTATATATATGATTCAGTTTTTCCTTATTGATTGCATCCATGCATTGTAATTTGAATACTAAATTGTTTTATATTTCTTCTGTATTAGTTAAGTAAAAGCTATGGCGGACAATACCGGCAGAGAGAGAGAGAATAGGAATTGTTCGACATCATACGCAACCCTCACAGGCTAGATGATCTGAATGAAGCAGATGACGGCTCCGAATATCTGAACAATACCAGAGAGGGTGATGAAAAGATATTCGATCTCGACCACCGAGCTGATGAAGTCATGAACTATGATTATGATTATGATGACACAGACAATGTTTATGATGACACAGACAATGTTGATCTTCAAATAACAAAGACTACCGGCGAGGTACATTTATAGGGACAATTGCATTTTACCCCTAGTTGGTTCCTACCCATGGGTTTTGCCCTTACTTTTCGAGCTTGCTCAGTTTTGCCCTTACTTTTTCCATCAAGGTCCCTCGAATGCCCTTTGACCGTTTGACCAAAACTTTGAAAATTCATAACTAATTCGTACGAACTCGGAAAAATGCAAATAAGATATCAAAATGTTCATATAAACATTACCTTTATGGGCATATCATTTGCATTCAGGACAAAAGCATCATTTAAACTACCCGAGGTAATTAATGTTATTAACATTATTAAAAATAAATAGGTATAAACAATATAGTTTTCGTGAATAAAAATTATATGCAAATGTAGGTGATGTTTTTTGAAGATCCTGATACCTTATTTGCATTTTCTTGAGTTCGTATCAACTTGTTATGAAGTTTCCAAATAATGGTCAAAGTCGTTAGAATATTCATAACAAGTTGATACAAACTCAGAAAAATGCAAATAAGTTATCAGGATGTTCAGAAAACATCACCTACATTTGCATGTAATTTTTATTCATGAAAAAAATATTGTTTATACCTATTTATTTTTAATAATGTTAATAACATTAATTACCTCGGGTAGTTTAAACGATGCTTTTGTCCTGAATGCAAATGATATGCCCATAAAGGTAATGTTTATCTCAACATTTTGATATCTTATTTGCATTTTTCTGACTTCGTACAAATTAGTTATGAATTTTCAAAATTTTGGTCAAACGGTCAAAGGGCATTCGAGGGACCTCGATGGAAAAAGTAAGGGCAAAACTGAGCAAGCTCGAAAAGTAAGGGCAAAACCCGTGGGTAGGAACCAACTAGGGGTAAAAATGCATTTGTCCCATATTTATATAAGCAGACATCATGGTGATCATCACATGTTTTTTTATTAAAGATATATTAACAAATCGATCTTTCTTCTTTCAGCCCTCCGGATCGAGCAAACCAGCTTCTACAGACAGCAGGACAAAGCGAGGCCCGGGCAGATTGTTGAAGGATGGTGTAAAGTACAACATCGAATCCACCAAACCTAGTGGCGAACCCCTCACGCCTAAGAACATTGCAAACAAGTGGACTCGTCAGTGCGGAGTTCTTGTGAAGAACAAACTCCCGATCTCCATTCAAGAAGGAAAGAGCCAAAGACTAAACGTCCAGGTGTTACTTGGGTCGACGACAGAGCTAAAAAAGACCTTTGGGAATCTCTGATGGAACATTTCACCCTACCAGATCATTTCACTGAAGCAGATGTGGAGAAAGTCAAGGGCGCTGCTCTTAAGAAGATGGCAATTGCATTCAACACCCACAAGAAAACCGTATGGGCCAACTACCTCGCTGCAGAAAGGAAGACTCCAGAATTCACTGGAACACTGGAGAAGCAAAGAGAACACTGGGACGATTTCGTGACCTTCAAGGATTCAGAATTATCTAAGGAACGGTCGATAAAAAACAAGGCAAATGCCGCAAAAAAGACGCAGTTCCATAGGCTGGGTCCAGGTGGCTACGTGGTGGGAATGCTTAAGTGGGATAAGTCTGAGCAAGAGATGGAGGATGCAGGGGTCACTCCGGTTACTAGGAGATGCCCCCCTAGGTGCAGAACTTGGTTCTATGCGCATGGGGGGGCGTTGGACCCGAAGATATGTTGGGGAACGTAGTAATTTCAAAATTTTCCTACGCACACGCAAGATCATGGTGATGATATAGCAACGAGAGGGGAGAGTGTTCGTCCACGCACTCGTGAGACCGTGGCGAAGCGTTATCACAACGCTGTTGATGTAGTCGTGCGCCTTCACGATCCGACCGATCCAAGCACCGAACGTCACGGAGCCTCCGAGTTCAGCACACGCTCAGCTCGATGACGATCTCCGCCTCCGATCCAGCCGAGCTCGAGATGAGTTCCACAAGACGACAGCGTGGTGACGATGATGATGTTCTACCGGCGCAGGGCTTCGCCTAAACTCCGCGACGATATGATCGAGGTGGAATATGGTGGAAGGGGGCACCGCACACGGCTAAGGAACGATCCGTAGATCAACTTGTGTCTCCATGGGGTGCCCCTGCCCCGTATATAAAGGAGGGAGGGAGGAGGAGGCCGCCCTAGGAGGGCGCGCCATGGGGAGTCCTACTCCCACCGGAGTAGGATTCCCCCTTCCTAGTCCAACTAGGAGTCCTTCCATGTATTAGGAATAGGAGACAAGGAAGGGAAGAGAGAAGGAAGGAAGGAGGGGTGCGGCCTCCCCTAGTCCAATTCGGACTAGGCCATGGGGCGCGCGCCTGCCCTAGGCAGCCCTCTCTCTTTCCCGCAGGCCCAATAAGGCCCAATACTTCTCCCGGCGAATTCCGTAACTCTCCGGTACTCAAATATACCGAATCACTCGGAACCTTTCCGAACTCGAATATAGTCGTCCAATATATCGATCTTTACGTCTCGACCATTTCGAGACTCCTCGTCATGTCCCCGATCTCATCCGGGACTCCGAACTCCTTCGGTACATCAAAACTCATAAACTCATAATATAACATCATCGAAACCTTGCGTGCGGACCCTACGGGTTCGAGAACTATGTAGACATGACCTAGAACTATTCTCGGTCAATAACCAATAGCGGGACCTGGATGCCCATATTGGCTCCTACATATTCTCGAAGATCTTTATCGGTCAAACCGCATAACAACATACGTTGTTCCTTTGTCATCGGTATGTTACTTGCCCGAGATTCGATCGTCGGTATCCAATACCTAGTTCAATCTTGTCACCGCAAGTCTCTTTACTCGCTCAGTAATGCATCATCCCGTAACCAACTCATTGGTCACATTGCTTGCAAGGCTTATAATGATGTGCATTACCGAGAGGGCCCAGAGATACCTCTCCGACAATCGGAGTGACAAAACCTAATCTCAAATACGCCAACTCAACATGTACCTTCGAGACACCTGTAGTACTCCTTTATAATCACCCAGTTTCGTTGTGACGCTTGGTAGTACCCAAAGTGTTCCTCCGTAAACGGAGTTGCATAATCTCATAGTTACGTGAACATGTATAAGTCATGAAGAAAGCAATAGCAACATACTAAACGATCAAGTGCTAAGCTAACGGAATGGGTCAAGTCAATCACATCATTCTCCTAATGAGGTGATCCCGTTAATCAAATGACAACTCTTTTGTCCATGGCTAGGAAACATAACCATCTCTGATAAACGAGCTAGTCAAGTAGAGGCATACTAGTGACACTATGTTTGTCTATGTATTCACACATGTATTATGTTTCCGGTTAATACAATTCTAGCATGAATAATAAACATTTATCATGAAATAAGGAAATAAATAATAACTTTATTATTGCCTCTAGGGAATATTTTTTCAGTCTCCCACTTGCACTAGAGTCAATAATCTAGTTCACATCGCCATGTGATTTAACACCAATATTCATATCTCAGATATGATTAACACCCATAGTTCACATCATCATGTGACCAACATCCAAAGGGTTTACTAGAGTCAATAATCTAGTTCACATCGCTATGTGATTAACACCCAAAGAGTACTGAGGTGTGATCATGTTTTGCTCGTGAGAGAAGCTTAGTCAACGGTCTGTCACATTCAGAGCCGTATGTATTTTGCAAATATTTTATGTCTGCAATGCTCTGCACGGAGCTACTCTAGCTAATTGCTCCCACTTTCAATATGTATCCGTTCGAGACTTAGAGTCATTCGGATCGGTGTAAAAGTTTGCATCGATGTAACTTTTACAACAAACTCTTTTATCACCTCCATAATCGAGAAACATCTCCTTAGTCCTTACTAAGGATATTCTTGACCAATGTCCATGATCTACTCCTAGATCACTATTGTACTCCTTGCCATATTCAGCAAGGTATACAATAGGTGCAGTACATAGCATAGCATACTTTATGGAACCTATGACTGAGGCATAGGGAATGACTTTTCATTCTCTTTCTATTTTCTGCTTGTTGTCGGGATTTGAGTCTTACTCAATTTCATACCTTTGCAACACAGCAAGAACTCTTTCTTTGATCTGCTCCATTTTGAACTATTTCAAAATCTTGCCAAGGTATGTACTCATTGAAAATCTTATCAAGCGTCTTGATCTATCTCAATAGATCTTGATGCTCAATATGTAAGTAGCTTTTCTTGAGGTCTTTTCTTTTAAAGAACTCCTTTAAAACACTCCTTTATGCTTTGCGAAAAATTCTACATCATTTCGATCAACAATATGTCACTCACATATACTAATCAGAAAGGCTGTAGTGCTCCCACTCACTTTATTGTAAATACAGGCTTCATCGTAAGTCCATATAAAACTATATGCTTTGATCAACTTATCAAAGCGTATATTCCAACTCCGAGATGATTGCACTAGTCCATAGATGGATCTCTGGAGCTTGCACATTTTGTTAGCACCTTTAGGATTGACAAAACCTTCTGGTTGCATCATATACAACTCTTCTTTAATAAATCCATTAAGGAATGCAGTTTTGACATCCATTTGCCAGATTTCATAAAATGTGGCAATTGCTAACATGATTCAGACAGATTTAAGCATCGATACGAGTGAGAAAATCTCATCGTATTCAACACCTTGAACTTGTTGAAAACCTTTCGCAACAAGTCGAGCTTGGTAGACAGTAACATTACCATCAGCGTCAGTATTCTTCTTAAAGATCCATTTATTCTCAATGGCTTGCCGATCATCGGGCAAGTCAACCAAAGTCCATACTTTGTTTTCATACATGGATCCCATCTCAGATTTCATGGCCTCTAGCCATTTTGCGGAATCTGGGCTCATCATCGCTTCCTCATAGTTCGTAGGTTCATCATGGTCAAGTAACATGACTTCCGAATAGGATTACCGTACCACTCAGTGCGGATCTTACTCTGGTAGACCTACGAGGTTACAGAGTAACTTGATCTGAAGTTTCATGATCAATATCATTAGCTTCCTCACTAATTGGTGTATTTGTCACAGAACTGATTTCTATGATGAACTACTTTCCAATAAGGGAACAGTACAGCACCTCATCAAGTTCTACTTTCCTCCCACTCACTTCTTTCGAGAGAAACTCCTTCTCTAGAAAGGATCCATTTTTAACAACAAATATCTTGCCTTCGGATCTGTGATAGAAGGTGTACCCAACTATTTCCTTTGGGTATTCTATGAAGACGCACTTCTCTGATTTGGGTTCGAGCTTATCAGGATGAAACTTTTTCACATAAGCATCGCAGCCCCAAACTTTAAGAAACGACAACTTGGGTTTCTTGCTAAACCACAGTTCATATGTTGTCGTCTCAACGGATTTAGATGGTGCCCTTTTAATGTGAATGCAGCTGTCTCTAATGCATAACCCAAAACAATATTGGTAAATCAGTAGGAGAAATCATAGATCGCACCATATCCAATAAAGTGCGGTTACGATGTTCGGACACACCATAACGTTGTGGTGTTCCAGGTGGCGTGAGCTGTGAAACTATTCCACATTGTTTTAATTGAAGACCAAACTCATAAATCAAATATTCGTCTCCGCGATCAGATCGCAGAAACTTTATTTTCTTGTTACGATGATTTTTCCACTTCACTCTGAAATTCTTTGAACCTTTCAACTATTTCAGACTTATGTTTCATCAAGTAGATATACCCATATCTGCTCAAATCATCTTGTGAAGGTCAAAAAATAATGATACTTGCCACGAGCATTAATACTCATTGGATCACATGCATCGGTATGTATTATTTCCAACAAGTTAGTAGCTCGTTCCATTGTTCCGGAGAACGGAGTTTTTGTCATCTTGCCCAAAAGGCACGGTTCGCAAGCATCAAATGATTCATAACCAAGTGATTCCGAAAATCCATCTTTATGGAGTTTCTTCATGCGCTTTACACCGATATGACCCAAACGGCAGTGCCACAAATAAGTTGCACAATCATTATTAACTTTGAATCTTTTGGCATCAATAATATGAATATGTGTATCACTACGATCGAGATCCAATAAACTATTTTCATTGGGTGTATGACCATTGAAGGTTTTATTCATGTAAACAGAACAACAATTATTCTCTGACTTTAAATGAATAACCGTATTGCAATAAACATGATCAAATCATATTCATGCTTAACGCAAACACCAAATAACATTTATTTAGGTTTAACACTAATCCCGATAGTCTAGGGAGTGTGCGATGATGATCATATCAATCTTGGAACTACTTCCAACACTTATCATCACTCCACCCTTTCAACTAGTCTCTGTTTATTCTGTAACTCCCGTTTCGAATTACTAATCTTAGCAACCGAACAAGTATCAAATACTCAGGGGCTACTATAAACACTAGTAAGGCACACATCAATAACCTGTATATCAAATATACACTTGTTCACTTTGCCATCCTTCTTATCCACCAAATATTCGGGGCATTTCCGCTTCCATTGACCATTTCCTTTGCAGTGTAAACACTCAGTTTCAGGCTATGTTCTAGCTTTGGGCTTCTTCGCAGGAGTGACAACTTGCTTGTCTTTCCACTTGAAGTTCCCTTTCTTTCCCTTTGCCCTTCTCTTGAAACTAGTGGTCTTGTCAGTCATCAACACTTGATGGTCTTTTCTTGATTTCTACCTTCGTCGATTTCAACATCACGAAGAGCTCGGGAATCGTTTTTGTCATCCCTTGCATACTATAGTTCATCACGAAGTTCTAGTAACTTAGTGATGGTGACTAGAGAATTCTGTCAATCACTATCTTATCTGGAAGATTAACTCCCACTTGATTCAAGCGATTGAAGTACCCAGACAATTTGAGCACATGCTCACTAGTTGAGCGATTCTCCTCCACCTTTTAGCTTTAGAACTTGTTGGAGACTTCATATCTCTCAACTCGGTATTTGCTTGAAATATTAACTTCAACTCTGGAACATCTCATATGGTCCATGACGTTCAAAACGTCTTTGAAGTCCCGATTCTAAGCCGTTTAAGCATGGTGCACTAAACTATTAAGTAGTCATCCTTTTGAGCTAGCCAAACGTTCATAACGTCTGCATCTTCTCCTGCAATAGGTTTGTCACCTAGCGGTGCATTAAGGACATAATTCTTACAGGCAGCAATGAGGATAAACCTCAGATCACGGATCCAATCCGCATCATTGCTACTAACATCTTTCAACACAATTTTCTCTAGGAACATATCAAAATAAACATATGAAAGCAACAACACAAGCTATTGATCTACAACATAATTTGCAAAATACTACCAGGACTAAGTTCATGATAAATTTAAGTTCAATTAATCATATTACTTAAGAACTCCCACTTAGACAGACATCTCTCTAGTCATCTAAGTGATCACGTGATCCAAATCAACTAAACCATAACCGATCATCACGTGAGATGGAGTAGTTTTCAATGGTGAACATCACTATGTTAATCATATCTACTATATGATTCACGCCGACCTTCGGTCTCCGTGTTCGAGGCCATATCTGCATATGCTAGGCTCGTCAAGTTTAACTGAGTATTCCGTGTGTGCAAAACTGGCTTGCACCCGTTGTAGATGGACGTAGAGCTTATCACACCCGATCATCACGTGGTGTCTGGGCACGACGAACTTTGGCAACGGTGCATACTCAGGGAGAACACTTCTTGATAATTAGTGAGAGATCATCTTAAAATGCTACCGTCAATCAAAGCAAGAATAAGATGTATAACAGATAAACATCATATGCAATAAAAATATGTGACATGATATGGCCATGATCATCTAGCGCCTTTGATCTCCATCTCCAAAGTACTGTCATGATCTTTATCGTCACCGGCATGACATCATGATCTTCATCATCTTGATCTATATCAATGTGTCGTCACATGGTCGTCTCGCCAACTATTGCTCTTGCAACTATTGCTATCGCATAGCGATAAAGTAAAGCAATTATTTGGCACTTGCATCTTATGCAACAAAGAGACAACAATAGGGCTTCGCCATTGTCGATAACTTCAACAAAACATGATCATCTCATACAACAACTTATATCTCATCACGTCTTGACCATATCACATCACAACATGCCCCGCAAAAACAAGTTAGGCGTCCTCTACTTTGTTGTTGCAAGTTTTACGTGGCTGCTACGGGCTGAGCAAGAACCGTTCTTACCTCGCATCAAAACCACAATGATAGTTTGTCAAATAGACTCCGTTTTAACCTTCGCAAGGACCGGGCGTAGCCACACTCGTTCATCTAAAGTTGGAGAAACCGACACCCGCCAGCCACACGTGTGCAAAGCACGTCGGTAGAACCAGTCTCGCGTAAGCATCTGCGTAATGTCGGTCCGGGCCGCTTCATCCAACAATACCGCCGAACCAAAGTATGACATGCTGGTAGGCAGTATGACTTATATCGTCCACAACTCACTTGTGTTCTACTCGTGCATATAACATCAACGCATAAAACCTTGGCTCTGATACCACTATTGGGGAACGTAGTAATTTCAAAATTTTCCTACGCACACGCAAGATCATGGTGATGATATAGCAATGAGAGGGGAGAGTGTTCGTCCACGTACCCTCGTAGACCGTAAGCGGAAGCGTTATCACAACGCGGTTGATGTAGTCGTACGTCTTCACGATCCGACCGATCCAAGCACCGAACGTACGGAGCCTCCGAGTTCAGCACACGTTCAGCTCGATGACGATCTCCGGCCTCCGATCCAGCAGAGCTCCGGAGATGAGTTCCGTCAGCACGACAGCGTGGTGACGATGATGATGTTCTACGGTGCAGGGCTTCGCCTAAACTCCGCGACGATATGACCGAGGTGGAATATGGTGGAAGGGGGCACCGCACACGGCTAAGGAACGATCCGTAGATCAACTTGTGTCTCCATGGGGTGCCCCCTGCCCCCGTATATAAAGGAGGGAGGGAGGAGGAGGCCGGCCCTAGGAGGGGCGCGCCATGGGGAGTCCTACTCCCACAGGGAGTAGGATTCCCCCTTTCCTAGTCCAACTAGGAGTCCTTCCATGTATTAGGAATAGGAGACAAGGAAGGGGAAGAGAGAAGGGAAGGAAGGAGGGGGTGCGGCCCTTCCCCCTAGTCAATTCGGACTAGGCCATGGGGGGGGGGCGCGGCCTGCCCTAGGCAGCCCTCTCTCTTTCCCACAGGCCCAATAAGGCCCAATACTTCTCCCGGCGAATTCCGTAACTCTCCGGTACTCCAAAAATACCGAATCACTCGGAACCTTTCCGAACTCCGAATATAGTCGTCCAATATATCGATCTTTACGTCTCGACCATTTCGAGACTCCTCGTCATGTCCCCGATCTCATCCGGGACTCCGAACTCCTTCGGTACATCAAAACTCATAAACTCATAATATAACTGTCATCGAAACCTTAAGCGTGCGGACCCTACGGGTTCGAGAACTATCACTACTAGGGAAAAGCCTATACACAAAATCTTAGCAGCAGCGCGGTTCAAAATAGAGCGCTACTGCTAAGTAGTTGTAGCGCGGGTTACGTAAACTCGCTGCTGATAAAGATTTAGCATGAGCGCCGCCGACGAAAAACGCTTGCTACAAATATCGACGGTGGTGTTCCCCAACTCTAAGTAGTAGTAGCGCTGTCGCAATAATAGCGCTCATCGCTAAGCACGTAGTAGTAGCGGTTTCCTCGAGATCGCTGCTGGTAAGTTTCAAATTGCCACAATTTTTGTCCCGATTAGCGATGGCGCCTTACATAAGCGCTGCTGCTGCTAAGTTCTTAGCAGCAGCGCTTTTCTCTCCAGCTATCGCTAACCCCACCAACCCCCAACCCGTCCCTCCCTCCCCTTCCTTTTTTTCCCTTCCCCTACCTCCCCTCTCCTCTCTTCCCTCCACCACATGCTCCCACTCTCACTCTTCTTCTTCTCAATACTTCTCCCCCATTACTCTCTCTCTTCTCTATCCACCTTCTTTCTCTTCATTACTCCTACATAACTACACCACCTCCATTAATGCATCTCCTTTCTCTTTTCCTTCCCCTCCACTAGTTGAAGTTGTCTCCTTCCAAATTAGGTAGCTAGGTAGATGTAGGATTTAGTTAAGTGACCTATTTGCCCCTAACTAGATCTATCTTTGTCAAGAAGAGCTTTGTGCACTTTTGATCTCCCTACAACATCATCTCCGCCATCGAGATAGAGGTGATGAAAATTTCATGCTTTTGCAAAATGGAAATGTGTTTATGTGTGTGTGATATGTTTGTGGAAATTGTGTGTGTGGCATGAGTTGACGCCGCCAATTGTGCTTTTGAGTTGCCTATGTTTTGCGAAATGTCGATTTATTTCCGTTTGGTAATTTCGAACAAACTCTAGATCCATATATGTCCTATTTTAGGGAAGGTCATGCCAAATTTTTTATGACTTTGATGCATGCATGCATTTTTACAATCAATTTTTTATTATTACCGTGCGAGTTGACGATGGTCGATGGAGCGATGGTGGACAGGTGGTTGCGATCGGCGGTGCAAGACATGAAAGAAAATAACCGGACAGAGGTTTTATGTCCGTGTCGAAAATGCAAAGGAATAGTTTGGCTCGACCCCCATGATGTTGGTCGTGTCGAAGCGCACCTGCTCATGACTGGTTTCATGGATGGCTATACTCGGTGGATAATTGAAGATGAGGATGACGATGTTGAGGATGCCGACGGGGCAGGCAATGATGACACGGGGCAAGACCAAGAGATGATCGATAATGGCGGCGGGGAAGAGGCCGGACATGGCGGCGGAGAAGGGGACGGACATGGCGGAGGAGAAGGGGCCGGACATGGCGGCGGAGAGAACGACATGGACTCCACGCAGCAGAGTTCGTCGGTACTAAGTTCAATTGTGCGGGACCCTCATGTTCAAGCATTGCTTCGCATGAGACGCAATCTTGAGAGAGCTGCTTCTAGAGAGGAGGCTAAGCTGGAGCAACTGGTGGTAGACTCGAACACTCCATTGTATGATGGTTGCAATCCTGAGGTGACCCGGTTGAGTTTCACGCTCCAACTCCTGAAGACGAAGGCTAAAAACAAATGGACCGACACTAGCCTCGATGAGCATCTCAAGTACCTAAAGGATGTTCTTCCCGCGGGTAATCTATGTCCTACTAGTGTTGATGAGGTCAAGAAGATCGTGTGCCCTCTTGATCTGCCACACATTAGATACCATGCATGCATCAACGATTGCATAATTTATCGGAAGGATCACGCTGAAAAAACAAGCTGTCCGGTGTGCAATGCTTCTCGATACAAGAAGGCCGGGAAGAAATGTCCCCAGAAAGTTGTATGGTACTTACCGATCACTCCCCGTCTCCAGAGGTATTTTGTAGATCCCAAGGAAGCAAAGCTAATGCGTTGGCACGCGGAGAGGAAGAAGCCCGACGATGGAGATGATCCGAAGCTGAGACACGTGAAGGATGGAAGCCAGTGGAGAGCGTTGAACAGCTTCTATCGGTATTTTGAATGTGATGCAAGGAACATCGTGCTCGGCGTGTACCGATGGCATGAATCCGTTTGGCAACCAGAACACCAACCATAGTACATGGCCCGTGTTTGTATGGATGTACAACCTCCCCGGTTGTGCATGAAATCAAGTACATTCACATGAGCATGCTTATTCAAGGGCGAAACAACCAGGAAATAATATTAATTTGTATCTGGGCTACTTCAAGAGGAGTTAGACACGTTATGGAAAACACCGCCAAGACATGGGGCGCCAAAAAGGTGAGTATTTCAACATGAGAGTCGCGATCACGACGAAGCAAGACTATCTCGATTCGGATATGTGGCAGGCCAGTGTGCCATGGATATTGCGGATGCACGCGGTGCATGGATGATACAACGTCTCAGCAGCTAACGTCAAGGAAAGATGGCGGGTCTAGGAAAATCGTGTACATGGGGCATCGAAGATGGCTTGAACAGGACGACCCGTGGAGAAACCGTGGAGATCTATTCAATGGTCACGCTAAGCATCGAGGACCTCCATGTAAGCGGAGCGGTGCCGAAATCGATGAGTTGTTGAAAAACTGGAATGAGTGCCCCGCGCCGGGAAAGACGATGAGAAAGGCGCTGGAGCCGCTGCTGAAGGTATGGAAGGCGAGGTGCGTGTTCGGGACTTGAGTATCGGCACAAACTCGATACACCTCATTGCCTTGATCAAATGCATATCTGTAAGAATGTCCTGGAGAGCTTGCTCGCAACACCGATGAACATGCGGATAAGACCAAGGATGGGCGAAGGCAAGAAAAGACTTGCAAGATTTGAAAATCAGGAAGATCGCACATGCTGCCCGTAAAATGTCGACGAGACAGAGACGGAGACAGAGGCACGGAGAAGAAGGGCAAGAAATTAAAGAAAGAAGATTATTGCCCCCTCTTGCTTCACCTTAAGTCAGCTGAGATCAATCAATTCTTTAAGTGCCTTACCGGAGTGAAAGTTAGTTCGATTCTTGTGGCAAGATAAGCAGATATCTAGACACGGACAAGAAAAGGTTCAGCGGAATGAAGTCTCATGACTATCATGTGATGATGACGCAGATACTACCTGTTTCCCTTAGAGGGATAATGGACAAGCACGTCCGTGACACGCTTATTGGTCTCTGCAACTTTTTCGACATCATCTCTCGAAAGTCGATCAGTGTGAAGCAGCTCCAAAGGCTACAGGAAGAGATCGTTGTGATACTAAATGAGCTTGAGATGTACTTCCCGCCCGCGTTCTTCGACGTGATGGTGCATCTGTGTGTCCATATTGTGGATGACATAATAGACCTGGGGCCGTCATTCCTGCACAGCATGATGCCGTTTGAGAGGATGAATGGGATCATCAAAGGATTTGTTCGTAACATGTCCCGTCCGGATGGAAGCATCGTCCAGGGCTATTTGGCACAAGAGTGCATCTCTTTACGTGAGAATTTTCTATATGGCGCAGACCAGCCGCTTTGGTGTTAGTGTTGGTTTGCCGTTAATAAGCACGATGGGAGGCTCGAAGGAGATGGTCATCGCAACGGTCGCAGGAACTGCACGTGGCATACTCGGATCGACCTGGCGACTTTGACAGAGCAAACTTGGTAGTGCTACAACACCTAGACGAGGTAGATCCTTTCGTGGCACTACACAAAGAAATTATCGCAAAGAAGTATCGTGACCGGGGTATGCAGGGCGGACGCCGAAGTTACTAGAGAGCACAACTCCACTTTCTGCATTGGTTCAAAGAGCATATTATTGCTAATCCCGGAGGAGGGCTCTAAGGACGGATTGCTCATATCGCCTTAGCACATGGCCCTCGCCCAACCTCGTAACCTATCGGGCATATGATATCAACGGATAGACGTTCTACACGGAGGCAAAAGATATGGACAAGGATGATCGTAACTCGGGGTGACGATGGAATGCATGACCGGCAGCGACAACGCACAACCGAGCGATTTTATGGAAGGGTCGAGGAGATCTGGGAGCTTGACTACTCTGGACTGCACAACACGACGATGTTCCGTGTCAGATGGGCTAAGAATGTCGAAAGAGAAAGCCGGATGTTCACTACCATGACTATACCCGACGCCAAGAGCGCTACCGTGAACGCTATCGCAAAAAACGAGCCATGGGTACACGCTAAGCACGTGACACAATGCTTCTTCATAACTGACCCGCGCAATCCCAGCCGTGTTGTCGTGAGGAGAGGCAAAAGGAACATCATTGGAATGGATGGAGTCGCCAACGAGGAAGACTATGATCAGTACGGCAACCCAATGAGGGAAGATGACGATGATGATGAAGTATACATCAAAAGAAGAATCAATACTACATTACCTAAGAAAAATCATACTCCATGGAAAAGGCAAAGTCACAATGAGGGGCTCAATTATTCTTCGACGAACAAGAAGGGAAAGAAGCTGACTCAAAAACGAAAACGTCAGCACTGAGGAAACGTATGTTATGGGTCCAATGATGTGTAATATATATATGTTCCTATTTTGTATACACACTTAGCCATTATTATGCATGGGTCCAATGATGTGTAATATATATGTTCCTATTTTGCATACATATTTAACCGTCAAATGATGCAATATATATCGCCCTCCCTTCGTTCACTGCCCTCGGGAAATAAAAGTGTGATAAAATAAAGGAAAAGAAAAAGGAAAACTGGCAGTAGCGACGGTAGTAGCAGTGCGTTTCCACAAAACCGCTGCTGCTAGATCTTAGTAGTAGCGTGTTTCTCATAAACCGCTGCCGCTACGCACCATAGTAGTAGCGAGTTTCCCATAAAGCGCTGCAGCTACAGATCATAGTAGCAGCGCGTTTGTCTGAAACCGCTGCAGCTACAGAATATAGTAGCAGCGCGTTTTGTCATAATGCGCTACTGCTACCTCCACTTAACCCAAAATTCGCACTCGCCCAGCTTCATCCTGCCATTTCCCCCCAAATCCCCACTCTCTCTCCGGCCCCGTCGCTCCGCCCGCCCGACCAGACCTGGCCTGGCGCCCCGACTCCGCCCGGCGCTGGCGCTAACCCGGCGCTAGCCCGTCGACCCTCGACCCGACTCAAGCGCTCGCCCCGACCACGCCGCTCGCCCCGACCCAACCGCTCGCCCCAAGACTCGGCGCCGCCGCTCGCCCCGACCTCGCCGCGCCCGCCCGACCCGTCGGCCCTCGCCTCCCTCCTCTCCCCTGCCGGCCGTCGTTGGGCCTGCCTCCTCGCCCCTGCACTCTCTGTAAACCCCCCTCTCTGCTAGGGTTCTTCATGTTAATTAATTAGGTTATCTATTTAGTTATGAATTAGCTGAATTTATATGGAAATTTGAACTGGACATGTGATATGTGCATATGTCATGTTTTGGACATGTCATGTTTGGAAAATGATCCGAGTGGCCTATGTTACGCCGGAATGTTGATTCATTTCCGTTTCGGTGAATTTCAGGCGCTCAATATGTTCATTTTTTAGCAAAGGTCATGCCGAAATTTCCCGTGAATAAAGGCATGATTTGTGCTACATAGTTGGCATATCGAGTGCTGGCACATAGATTCCTTTTATGTCATTTCTCATTTATTCATACTTTTAGAATAAATGAGGCCACTTAATCATAGGAAACATGTCGAACAACGAAGAAACTGGGCCTTCTGACCAAGATGCAGATGAGATGGATTATGAGGGTGAACAAGAGTACTTCGACTATTTGACTGCTAAGCAAGGTTTGCAGGTCGGCCTCGATGATGGTATGCGACACCGACATCGACATCGACGGCGCCGGCACCGACGGCGCCGCACACCGATGGCGGCGAGAGACGGTGGGGAAGGTACCGGCGGGAAGGTACCTGCGGGAAGGTACCGCCCCGATCTTGATACGAAAAGAGGAAGCATAAGAAGCGGAGGATACAAAACCTAACAAACTAGGGATTGGACGACTTGTGATCACAAAGATGGCACCGGCAAGTTTGAGCCGTTAGAGCGGAAGAACCTCGCAAGTGCTATGGGAACCAAGTAGGATGCATCCTACGGAATCTTGCGAGCATCAACGACGATGACTTAAGGAGTAAAGAACATTTGACGCAGATTGCTCCTAACGAAGTTGCACAAGAGATTCAAGTTCCCGACCGGGATGATAACATAGAACAACCGTGGGATGATCCGAAGATGAAAAAGATTAACAATCACGCCATGGGCATGTTCAGCAATGATTTGGCCTCTGGAAAGGGAGGGTGAAACGAGCTATTGAGGCTGATGAACCCCGTCGAAGATTCGGAGGAAAATCCGACACTTACGGAAGAGGAGTTCAAAAGTTCAAGGACACTTGCGCTACCGAGGCAGCCAAGGCTAAGGCTGCGAAATTCAAAAGCCTTCACAAAGGAACACGGGAAGCATCGCCTCGGAAGCCGTGGCTACCTCGGTAAAAGGCCCATATGGGATAAGGAGGACGCGGAACGTGAAGCCGCGGGTCTCCCAGACCCCTTCGCGAAGTTCACCAACCCCTTGGAGCATGACTTCATCAGGGCCCGCTACATGTGGGACAAGGAGAAAAAGGTTTTATACATGGACAAGATCACGAGGAAATTGATTAGACTACTGGAGAAGCAACACCAGCTTGCAGCCGAAAGCCCTACTTCTCCGATGAGTCCCAAGTGGGACACCCCTCTCAACCGGGCCTTGAACGAACTTAAGGGACTCCCGTTGGACCAGCGGCTGCAATATGGTCGTGTGCACGGCGCTAGAGACGGCGCCACGTGGAAGGTGTTTTACAACGACGGCCCGGAGGCCAAGAAGCAGAAAAAGAAGTTTAGTCAGTCGGACATCGACGCAAAGGTGAAGCTTGCGGTCGAGAAAAAAGCAGCTGAGGACGCGAAAAAAGCAGCCGAGGACAAATATGAGTTGCTACAGAGAAATCAATGCAGCTAATCGCTGCTGCGAAATGATTTCGCTACTAACTTGGTTCCAGATTATCATCAATCGGGTGAAGGAAAATCCGCATAAGGCGGTACATGATTTCCCGATGCCCGGTTTAAATCGCGAGCAACTCCATGAACAACAACACCATCGCACCATCACTTGCTCAAGCAACCGGGCCTCCTCTCGCAGCCGCTCCGCTCATAGCAGCCGTCCTCGGTCTCGAGCGCTAGGTGGGCCTTCGTCTTTAGCTGAGCTCGGCGCCGTCACGGTAATTACATGTCGCACCAACATATATATATATATAATATTCCATTTTGTTGCCTTTCGGTTGTTTTACACCACGACATATGTGTTTGCGGTGAAAAAAACCCCATGCACCATACTCTACTTGATCAAAGGCGGAAGGTGGGCGTGGGAAAGGGGATGATAATGGACCCCTCTCAACGCACATTCCACAACCAGCCGATCCCACTGGGCACTTGAGGTTAGCTTGACCAGTGTGAAATCGGGCACGAGGATTTGCCTCCTCGAAGACAAAGATGTGGGAGCGGATGACGAGACCCCTGGCAGATTGACGCCGCAAGGGCTGGTGCTGCTATGGCCGAAGAATCTTATTAAATGCAGCCGCCGAGAGCACACCAATAACTACCACACATCAACAAGCATGTGCGGAGACCACCACCCCACCTACGCAATTACCAGCTCTGTAGTAGTGCCGGGTGAGAGCGATGGGCGACATGATGAAGGGGTGCAATAATCTTGGCTGATGTAATTTCTCCTGTAGAATGAGAATGGATGATGAGGCGGAGGTCGACCCTATGGATTACCTCAATACAAACGCGTATGACTGTGACATAGATATGATGAGTCAACCATATGACGAATCGGGCTATCACTTGCTAATGAGGATATGGATGATATGCCCGGTAGGGCCGTACCATGGAATGCAAAAGTCTCTCTTCATGAAATCCTCACAGACACGCTCAAGATGCCGCCTCAACACAGGCTCAACTAGCCGGGCGCGAGGGTCGTCTGATTTAGCCCGGGAACACTTGGGCAGGGGTTAAGGAAGGGTCCGGAAGGTGTGCCCAAGAAAAGGAGAGGAAGAGATCGGGAAGGTAATCGCCTCCAAACAAGCGAGCACATAGCAGCCAGATGATGCATTACAAGAGCGTGTACCCGTGAAAGGTGCGGTCATGTTCCATCTCACGGCGAGCCGATGCTACCGCCGAAACCGCTGGAGGCACTATCGAGGATCTCGTGAGATGCACGACCATGTCTTTGTCGATGAGAAAAGCCTACTAGCCTCAAAGGATCCGGGATATCCGACATACGCGCTCGTGTGCACGAGGGGAAGTGCTACATCGACACACGGCCCGCTGGAGGTGTTCTTCCCGCGGTTTGACCATATCTTTGAGATGTTTCTAACAAGGCGGCTTGATTTTACTATCGTCCGCCTTTTTGCGCTACATATGAGCTCCGTCGTGAAGAGTGAAGAAGTCTCGCAAATCTGTGTGGCGGATCCGTACTACATGCACGAGTCTTTCTTGAGTCTCGGCGACTTTGAGCGTGAAACTGCTAGGGAGTACCTCCAAAACTTCATGGTACAGAATAAGGACCGGGAAATTGTCCTCGTGCCTTATCATCCAAAGTAAGTCAGTTCCGGACAACCCTTTCGTACATTTCAATCATTCCTTCTCTCTCATATGGGGAATAATTTGAGGTGTCTTCCCCGCAGCAACGGGTGCGCCGTCCTTATCGTTCTTTACCCGCAAGTCTCCCACACCGTGTATTTTGACCCTTCCAGAGACTACGAGAAAAAGGACTACACCCACATAATGAATATTCTAGATGATGCTCTCCAAGGCTTCAGCTTTAGAGGTGGCCACGTGCATATCAGGAAACAAAGGAACAAGAAGATGGGTTTCACGCATAAAACTAACTTCTCCTGCATCCATGTCCCAAAACCAAGCAAGAAGGATGGATTCTACATCGTCCATCTCATGATTCAGTTCAACACGGATCACCAAAAGCTTCGCATTAACAGCAGAAATGATGATCATATCCACAAGTGGCTAGAATCTCATGGAGAAGCGAATTATAAACTTAGAGATGACTTCTTTCGCATCCAAAGCGACATTGCGACGATCATCATGAAAGAAGTCGTCGATGAGAAGGGGATGTTCCACCACGGCCCTATATCGCGAACTGACGTCCGAACTCGCATAGGCATGCAACGTCTAGACCTCACGCCGTTCAAGCAGCTAGGGTTCGTCCTCGATGATATGGAAGGATGGAACTTCTAGTGATTTATGATGCCGATGATGATGATATGTGTCGGTTGAACTTGTATACTTTTGTAGCGATGAAACTTTGTGATGTCCGCGGTCCTGCCGAACTTATGCGTACGCTACTTTGTTAGTTTGCGACGATGACCTGTGTACCTCTAGTTAATTAATTTGCGTATTGTATATGTTGCATCTAGTTGCTAACCTTTCTTTTTTGGTGTTGCTCTAGTATATTTTGTTGCATATATATGATTGTACATCCTCTTCATGAACATGCATCTCTAACAGGTACCTAGTTTCTTGATGGCGAGATGGAAATGCTATGTCGTGTACAAAGGGAAGGTTCCGGGGGTGTACAACGAGTGGCATGAGTGTCGGCGCAAGTGAATGGGTTCACGGGCGCCAGCCATAAAACTTCAAAAGCGCATAAGAAGGAGAAGCTAGTTACTTGAGGTTCACGCTAAGCGCAAGAGAGGACTCGTAACCGCCACCTCATGTCTTGCATGGTTCCGCTCTCACTCATAGTGATAGCACTTCTTGCGTATACCTTTGTTTAGATGGATGATGTTGTTGTAGTTGCAAGTATTCGAGACTTGCATGTATTGCTATTTTCGAGATGATGACAAGATATCACTTTGTGTTGGATGATGATTATAAAGAGACTATTTGTATGTACATGCTACGATTACATTTGTGGTCTCGCAGGCATTTGTATGTGTATCATGATGACATTTCTATGTGCTAAAGATTCTTCTACAAAGCCGCTTCAAATACAAAACAAACATGCCAAAAAAACTATTAAATTAGCAGTAGAGAGTGTACAAAAGTTAGCAGCAGCGCCTCAATAGCAGTAGCGCGTCCGGCCAAAGAGCGCTAGCGCTACTAGCGGTAGCGAGCTTCTCATAACCGCGCTGCTGCTACACTTGTGTAGCAGTAGCGCGGGTGCTCACGCGCTACTGCTATGAGTTAGTTGTAGTGCCGTATTAGTAGCGCGGGTACCCGCGCTACTGATACATCTAAAACCCGCGCTGCTGCTAGCCTTTTCCCTAGTAGTGTATGTAGACATGACCTAGAATTATTCTCGGTCAATAACCAATAGCGGGACCTAGATGCCCATATTGGCTCCTACATATTCTACGAAGATCTTTATCGGTCAAACCGCATAACAACATACGTTGTTCCCTTTGTCATCGGTATGTTACTTGCCCGAGATTCGATCGTCGGTATCCAATACCTAGTTCAATCTCGTCACCGGCAAGTCTCTTTACTCGTTCTGTAATGCATCATCCCGTAACCAACTCATTGGTCACATTGCTTGCAAGGCTTATAATGATGTGCATTACCGAGAGGGCCCAGAGATACCTCTCCGACAATCGGAGTGACAAAACCTAATCTCGAAATCGCCAACTCAACATGTACCTTCGGAGACACCTGTAGTACTCCTTTATAATCACCCGATTACGTTGTGGCGTTTGGTAGTACCAAAGTGTTCCTCCGATAAACGGAGTTGCATAATCTCATAGTTACAGGAACATGTATAAGTCATGAAGAAAGCAATAGCAACATACTAAGCGATCAAGTGCTAAGCTAACGGAATGGGTCAAGTCAATCACATCATTCTCCTAATGATGTGATCCCGTTAATCAAATGACAACTCTTTTGTCCATGGCTAGGAAACATAACCATCTCTGATAAACGAGCTAGTCAAGTAGAGGCATACTAGTGACACTATGTTTGTCTATGTACTCACACATGTATTATGTTTCCGGTTAATACAATTCTAGCATGAATAATAAACATTTATCATGAAATAAGGAAATAAATAATAACTTTATTATTGCCTCTAGGGCATATTTCCTTCAAGATAGGCCTGGTTTCGTAGAAGGCAAATCTAAAAGGAGCCGAACAAAAGATACTTGACGCAATAGAAGAAGCTCGAAGGGGGGTGTTCACGCCCAACAGAGAGAACGACGAGCTTATACGCGCCCTGGGAAATCCTGAACACCCGGGAAGAACACGAGGCAAGGGCGTTATTCCCTGGTATGAGGGCTTTTCAGAATGGAACGAGGACTACATGACCCGTGCAAGAAAGAAGATGGAGGAGGAGAAGAAGAGGAAGCTTGAGGAGGAGCAGAGGAAGCATGACGCAGAACGCCTTCAAGGCCTAGAAGCAAGGCACGCGGACTTGGCACTCAAATTCCAGCAGCAGCAGCAGCAGATCGACTCACTTAGCCAGGAAAGGGGGTCTCACTAGCGGCAGTAGCAAGCGGATGATCGTCCAGCATTGGATAGCACCGTCCCATCCATGCCGAGAAGCAGCGTTGGTTCTGCCCCGGGCAACACACTGCTGGATACATACCCTATGAATGGCATCATAGAGAACACTAACTGTGAGCTACACTCCAAAATGAAGAACATATCCATGAAGGTGGCGGACGGCATTGCTTTTACAATTACTCCCGAAGCAACATTCCATTGCATCCCGATTCCAGAGGGCTATGTTCGTGTCTTGGTTGATGAAGTGGTGGGCCCATATTCGGGGCTACAGCTTGACATTCCTGGAGGTGAAGATGAGCACACATTGGGAGAGGCCATACATTGTATCATCCTACGGAGAAAGGATTGCATCATCTTTTGAAGTCCACCGACACCGCGTCGTCTGCCGACTCCTCCTCGATGTCCGCCACTGAGTCAGCAGACTCCCGCTCCTCCAAGTCCACGAACGCGTGAGCCAACTCCTCCTCGAAGTCCGCCACCTCCTCCAAGTCCCCGAACGCGTGAGTTGACTCCTCCAGTTTCAAGTCCGGCACAGCGTCAGGCCACTTCTCTGGTTTCAAGTCCGGCACCGTGTCAGGCCACACCTCCTGCTTGAAGTCCGGCACATCGTCAGGCCACTTCTCCTGCTCCAACTCAGCCATGTCAGCCGTCTCCGCCGTCTCAACAATCGCAGAAGAGACACGCCGCAGCTATGGTGCGTAGGGGTACGAGTCGAGGTAGTTCAGGAAGTACAGGCGGAGACAAGCGATATAAATATGGTCCAAGCCTCGCTCCTCTTCCTCAGAGGCCTTACGACATGACTGAGGAGCAAGACACAGACATAGTGCAGGCCCAAGTGGACGCCCATTTTGCACTGAAACTGGCACCGCCGCCAAGGGAGAAAGTGCCTAAGGAAAAGATTGACCACTTCATTCGTATGGCTAAAGCACCAGCTCCCAAGCCTGTTGACTCAGACTATGAGCGCCAAATTAGGAAGTCACATCGAGCACGACTACAGAAGGAAGCGAGCTCGAGCTCGAGCCAACAAGCAGCGGGCAAAAAATGCGGGAAAACCATTCCCCAACTGGGAGAACAGGCGGCGCAATCGATCCCCCCGCTTGTTGTGCCAACAACACATGAGAGGAGGCCGCGCGCCCAATATTATTGTGGGCAAACCGTTAACGTTCCCCAGCTAGGCAATGTGGTAATAACAGAGGAGCATATAATGCGGGCTGAAATGCTCAAGATCTCTGTTGGACAACTCCTCGAAATTGAGCCCATGTCTCCGCTTAGAGAGGAGGAAATAAAATGGAAATATGTTTGGGGCCAACCTTTGGTCGAGCTAGACAAGGTAAAGAACCTCCCAACGAGAATGTATGAATTGCATCAATGGTACATGAACATTACCAAGATTTCCAATCGAGAGTCCCTCATGGTGAATGTCAAGGCGGAGCATTACTTCCATGAGAAAGCTCTGTGCGTTGAGTATTCAGAACTATTTCAGTTATACAATCAAGACGCACTCGAAAAATCTATCGTCAGTTGCTATTGTCTGTAAGTGATTTCTTTCTGTAATTTTTGATCAATCATTACATGTAATTATCCTCACTATATTCTTTTCTGTGGTATTATATGCAGGATGAAGATGTATGAAATGAAAAAATCTGGACGCTATGGCATTGGGTTCATTGACCCAAATACCATTAATGAGTACACATGGAATCTTGCAACTTCTCAAGCAAGTGTAGAGGAAAGCATGCTAGAGTTTTTGAAGCGCCTCAATACCAATGAAGATATACTACTTCCTTACAACTTCCTGTGAGTCACACTGTGTTGTCATACAAATTATGTTTTTGCTTACTAGCTAGCTAGATGTTAATAATTAAGTGTATACGGTTTACGATAGTTGATTAATTTTATGCACATGCCCGCTTAATTAAGAAATACGAACGTGTGCGCATGCAGTTTCCACTGGATCTTGTTAGACATTAAAGTTGACAAAGGAACAGTTGAAGTACTGGACTCACTACTTAAAGAAGATAAAGACTACACCATCATGAAGGGGATAGTCAACAGGTAATTTCAATCATTATTAACTATATCTCGGCCTATTATTAGTTCGTCATTTCCTGATATGAACTATTTGATAACCCCTTTATTAATTTTCTTACCGGCGGGCAGGGCTTGGGCAAAGTTCATCAAGGTGACTCCAGGCAAATGGCCAAAAAAGTTCTTTTGGCATCGACCAAAGGTGAGTAATTAAGTAGTACTAGCTAGCTACCATCTCTTTAATTCTTGTTTCAATACCATTAATTAATTATCATGCTTGATTAATCATTATCTGATTCAATTCCATTCTCGTAAAGTCCCTGAAGCAGGCGCCGGGGAATGATCTTTGTGCATTCTACGTTTGCGAGAACATTCGCATGATGGCGTCCGAAAGGAGCAGATCTCAAAGATAGGACTAGGTACGTTTGTCAGAACACTATTTACATCATTATCGATATCTTGTCACACAACTAATACACATGCATATTGATCTCCTTCTTAACAGTTCATAGAGGTGCGGGATAAGCTCCTACCAGCGGACCGCATACTAGCACTTTAAGAGGAAATAGCCGGATTTTTGCTCGACCAGGTCATAGATCTCAAAGAAGAATACTATTACCCGCTACCGCCCCCATGAACCACTTGTCATCGTGCTCCGAAGGAACCAAGGCAACATGTAGGAGAAATTGTATATGTATATACATGTGTATGTGTGAATAATTAATGGTGTTGGTTGTGAGACATTCGATGATATATATTTATATATATATCTATATATATATGCGGTTCTACGTACAAGAAAATCTATTTATATATATGAATAATGTGTACAACTTGTATTATCGTGAAATACCAGCAAACAAAAAAGAATTAAATGGAAAATAAAGCCAACCCCCCCCCCAAACATTTAGTACCGGTTGGTGTTACCAACCGGTACTAATGTCCTACACGCACCCGGGCCTGGCTCGTGCCACGTGGTGACACTTTAGCACCGGTTCGTGATGAACCAGTACTAAAGGGGGAATTTTAGTCCCCACTCTTTAGTGTCGGTTGCCGAACCGGCACTAAAGGCCGTTACGAACCGACACTAAAGGTCGGTTCTGCACTAGTGCGGCGGTTACAGAGTGGCGGAACCTATATGGGACAAGGAGGACGCGGAGCGTGCCGAGCAAGGCCTACCGCCCCGCTTCGAGAAATACCGTGACAAGCAGACCAGGAACTATGTCAGGGCCCGGTACAAGGTGGACCCGGTAACAAAGGAGCTTACCACGGATCCGAAGACCAAGGCGCTTGAGCTTGTTCTAGTAAGGAATACACCCCGTGTAATTAGCCCCATATGGTTGCATTCTAATTAATGAAGTCAAATTTCTAAATGGTTCACATTCCTTCCGTGGGACATTGAAAGCAGTAGCGCGGGGTCGTCTCAGAGCTCCCCTTGGGACAGCACTTTAAATAGGGCGTTGAACGTAATGAAAAACAAGGATAAGTTCAGTAAGCCATCGTCAGCTGGTCGTGTGGCCGGCAAAGGCTTGTCCACGAAATGGTCGTCATACTATAACGCTGGTGGGCGAAAGGAGAGAAAGACCAGCTCGGAAAGCCAGTCGCGCGAGGTTCAAGAACTCAAGGCACAAGTGGCGCGGATTCCGGAGATGGTCCAAGAGCAAGTGCAACACCAACTGGGAACGATGCTCACCACCACTGTGCCTACCTTGATTGAGGGGCTGCAGGCGTGGATTGCGGGCGGCCAACAGGGGCCGCCCCCGGTTCCCAGCTTCACGGCCAGCAACTCGCACAACACGCAGGCGGCATTGGTGTCTCCGACGGAGGCGGTATTGGTGTCTCCGGCGCTTGCGTGGGCATTGGAGCTTAATGCACCCAGGTGTGTGAAGAATACGCCGGCCGGCACCTCGGCAGCAAGCGGCCCCTCCGTCACTTGCACGCCCGCCGTTGGCGGTGCCTCGACATTAGCCGACCTCGACGCCATCACGGTAACTAAGCCTCCCGGCCGATGACTTCATCTCCTTGCCTTTGACTGGGCATCCCTGACGCCCTACATGTTTTCACAGGGCACCGGCGCCGATGTTCCATGCACTCTCCTGCACTTCATGGGCGGCGAGTTGATCGATGTCGCCAAGGGCATAATCGTTCAACCTGGCAACCCCGTGTTGCACGGTAATCCGATGCCACCTACCATGTATAGGGTGCAAGTGGTTCGGGTGCTGCCAGGCTGCGATGACTTGTTACCTCCGTTTTGACCCGTTGGGGCCGACGAAGATGATGTGATGACCCTCAGCGCCTGCTTAAGCTGGCCCCTGCTTTGGCCGAAGAGCCAGATTCATTTGGGGGCGGGGGACACCACCCCCACAGACAACACCGCCAGTCGTGCCAGCGCCAAGCCATGGCAAGACCACCGCAACGCTACCGGACATGCCGGACATTCATATGGCACAGGATCCGGACGATGACGACGACGACGGTACATTTACCAATGTTAATAAGTACTTTGCCGAACATGGGTACGGTGACGAATTCTTGGGGCCTCCTTCTCAAGAACCCAACCATGCAAAAGACGACCGTGATCTAGCTGGTACCGCGGAGAAACCCAATTGCAACAGGTGTCGTCTGGCGTTCAGTTCTCAGGAGACGCCTCCAGCTGCCGCCTTCACCGAGCCTCAGATAGCCGAGTTGCGAAATATTATCAGCCCCAACACACTAAAGAAGGCGGTCTCTGAGCAGAACTCGGTCCCATTACAGCAGAAGAAGAAGGTACGGAAAAGAAAGAATAACAAGGGCGGTGCGATCCAGCCGGCACCGAGTACGATCTGTGCTCAGGACGGGCCACCTTCACCTAAGGATATATCGAGGAGGGTGCATGTGGTGGGTAGGCCGATGCTACCGACTAATCTGCTCAATGCTGCAACCGGTGCTATGCGGAGTCTGCATGACAGTGTTCTTTCTTTGGAGAAGTGGCGTCTCTCCGAGAATGATGTGGCATTACCCGGTTTTCGTGGCCAAGGTGCCAGAGGGCAAGGGCTTTGTGGATAGTGCCATCGGGGGTACGATCGCCCTGCGGTTTGATGACATCTTTGCTATGTTTAACCTTCATCCGCTGCACTACACCTTCGTTCGGCTATTTTCGCTGAGTATGGAGATGCGGATCATTAGAGACAAGACCCCGGACATCGTGATAGTCGACCCCTTCTACATGCATGCCAAGATCTTGGGCAGCACTGGGGACCGGCAAGTCGCGAGTTCACACCTCGAAGGCGTCATTCTGGCAAACCCAGATAAGGATAACTTCCTCGTGCCTTACTTTCCCGAGTAAGTCATCCCCTCACCGCCCCGTAACATATGATTTCTTAGATTTCGATTGTTCTTTTTTTTCTAACATTCCGTGTTTTGTGCAGTGACACACATTGCACACTCATCCTCTTAAGCCCGAAATATTCCATGGCCACGTATTTTGACTCGGACCGTCAGTCGAAGAAAGACTACACAAATATCAAGAAAGTTCTTGATGATGTTCTCCCCGGCTATGCCAGATCTGGAGGCACCTTCAGCAGGCCAATTCGTAGGTACAGCAAGCACGTGTTCACCCACAATACGATGTTCCCCTGCGTCAAGCAGCCGCCTGGCAGTCAGAAGGATGCCTACTACGCCCTCCATCACATGCAGGCGATCGTACGGGACCGTAATCACCTTCTGCTACCAAATAATCTCAAAGATTGGGCCACACACTTGTCGGCAATCCAGGACACGGACATCAGACAAGAATTCTTTCGCATCCAGTCGGAGTTTGCGGAAATCATCCATCAAGATGTCCTTCGTACCTCGGGGCAGTTCTACCTCAGATATGAACCGTCCAATAGTGAGATAGAAACAACGCTACAAATGCAGGCTGACAACGCCCGCGATTTCATGACCATCATGAAAGACGGCGGCTTCATCCACGCTCCGGTCCCTGAGTCGAGTCCAAAATAGTGATGCTATATAGTTCTGAAATATCGATTGGCTCATGTTGTAACTAAACTTTAATGAACTTGTATGTCTTTTTGGTTTGGACAGTCGTTCAACTTATATGTAATCGATGCTATTTATTAGTAGGACCATGAATCATGCTATTAATGTCTTGCTTTTCTCTTTCGATCCTTTTGTTGCATACTTATATATTGCTTATGTATTGTCTGTGAATTGCTACTAACGTTTTGTTTGGCTAGTGCATAGAGATGCCGTCGTATGTCGTGTACAAGGGTAAGGTTTCCGGAGTCTACGACGACTGGGAGGAGTGTTGGAGATAGGTTCACCGTTTCAGCGGTAACAATTAGAAATAAAAACACTACATGCACTCATTGAAAAATGGTCACCACTAAATACACGCTCCCTAATCGCAACGACATCCGGAAGGAGTGCCACCACTTTCGAAACATTCGACTCATATTCCCCAACGTGCCAACTAGGAAGTCCATACACAAGCAATTTTGTGCCATTTGGCAAACGCAAAACACTAATACATCGGAGTTAAAAAGAAAGGAAACACAAAGCTATGATTTCATATAAATGACCAACCCATTATACATCAATGATCCTCGAACGTCCGAGCAAAGAAAGGATGCCCAACCCAGCAACCAATCAAACAGTAAAAGTAACTAACTACGAGTCTTCACCATGTATGTAATTCCAACAACAATTATTGATAGAGCTCTGTATCATTCCATCACCAGCACACATGCATCCAGCGAGCAGTTGAACAAGGATGCTATGACCTACTGAATAATTCCTGAAAAAAAAAATCAATATTAGAAGAAAAAAACAACAATAGTTCAAGTAAATCCATCATCCTAAAAAAAATGCTAACCCATCAACTCAAATTCAATATTATAAATCATTATGTATTATTTGATTTTTTTTGGAAATGCAAAATTTATTTCAAATATTTGCGCATTATTTCCTGAATTGCTGAGGGCATGCAAAGGAAAAAGTTGATAGTAACTTAAATAAAAGGTATAAATAAAAAATTGTATTTAAAAAATAGAAAAGTAAATTATAAAGAGAATAAAAAGTCACTCTATTGCGCCATGCACCTGAGTAAGCATGATCGTACCCTGTGCCAGGCTGGGCAGGGCTTGACAAAGCCGAAATCTGGCCCGGCCCAAGAAATGTGAACATACACTTTTAAATTTAAAGTAGTCATTTTTTGAGCATTTTAATATATTATTATACCCATTTTGATTAAAATTATTATTTTACCCTCGTTCAGGCTTTGTTTGGGCTTTTTGGCCGGGCTTCGGGTGGAAAGGCTGAGCCCGAGCCCGATTACATGTTGGGCTTTTGGGCTCGGGCTGGGCTGCCCATGCACATGTCTACACCAGCGTAACTACTCGAGTAGGGTTGGGATTTGTAAGGGTTTTGAAACTTTCAATACCACTAAGCATTAGAACCAACAAATATTAATCCAACGGTTGTCGTGTGTTTTCAATCGTAAGAATTTTTTATTGTATGAAGTTGTTTCTTGTGATTCTTTTCTACATAGGCTCTCTCAATCTCCAAATGTCAACGAAGTTCTACACCATTTATTATTCACACTTCCTCCCGCTTTTGTCTCTAGTGGCTCCTGTTGTTGGATTCGCTAGCTTCCATGATGCTAATCCTTAGCATTTCGACGCCCCTGTCCTATCTCTTCCTATCAAGACGTCCATGTCAATTGATAACCCACAAGTGAAGGGGATCACATCAATCTTAAATGGACAATATCACAACACAAATTTGTTGATCCAAGACAAAGGGAGCCAAACAATATTTATAGCCTTTAGCAATTGAGTTGTTAATTCAACCACGCTTGAAAACACATGCCTACTCAAAAAAAATGTTAATAGCAAATGTGATGGAGTAATCGGAGTTTGATTGCAATAAAGTAACAAATAGCGATATCAATAGTTGCCAGGTACAAACTATGTTAAAGAGAGCAATGATGATCAAAATTAAGACATTGGCATTAGAAGGAATAATGAGGCGTTGTATGGACAGAATCCATTATGTAACAACGTTAACATATGGTGATAACAATCTAACTCAGATTCATCAACTCAATGTAGTCATACATTTCATATGTTGTTGTATGTGCTTCAATATGAACTTGCACATTTGGTCTACCCTGTCGTTTCTATGGGTTCTTGATAAAAACTAAGGGTAATTAAGGTACTTCTTTCATAAAGTACCAAAACAAAACATTAATATACCTAATGAAAACATGAAGTCCTTGTTGGAAATATGCCCTAAAGGCAATAATAAAAGATTCTATATTATTTCAATGTTCACAATTAAGTTTATATTTCTATATCATAATTGCACTGGTTCTTGAATATGAGATTCAGAGGAAAATTCAGGTGCTTGTGTGAAAACATAAACACCAAAACAGGTCCCTGGTCTTGCCTCTAAGAATATCGCATGCATTGTTAGTGGTAAATAGTTTGCTACCATGGGGGATAGCTGCCTCCCATCAATGGACCACACAATTAACTATATGGATATCCGAGAAGCTAATGCTTATCCAAGTTGAGAACACCACTAGGCTAGAACGCCAGAAATAATGAAAACACATTGTTGTCAAAATAATGGTGTTCCGTATACCCAACTTATGATATACCGCGAGATTCCAGCAGCATTTGGTTGACGATATTACTATATATTACTCCCTCCGTCCCATAATGCAGGAGTTTTTTTTACAGCACATTAGTTTTCAAAAACGTCATAAATTATGGGACGGAGAGAGTATATGTTAACGTTCATTTGCATCCTTGGATCATGAAAATGTCGTAGGACCTTCATACCGGATGGTTAATCAAACGTTATAAAAGTAGCCTACGGATACACTGAAAAAGTATGTCAAGGAACCTTAACTTGAGAAAAAAAATTACCCTTTAGTTTTGTTTGAGGGGAATTGCCCTTCAATTAAATTTTTTTTTGAGGTAAAGCAAAGCTTTATAGATTAACGGTGTCCAGGTAAGTCACCTGTGACACAAACAGCCACACGGGGCGGTACATTCGAGTTCCAGCTCATACTATCATTAGGTAAACACATACGACCAATAACTGCTAACTCATGGGCTACCGAGTTGGCCTCACGTCGGCAATAGCTGACTCTTTGGTGTGAGAACCACATCTTAAGCTGGAATTTGATGTCCTCAATGACCGCAGCGTAGGGAGAGGAATCCACTTTGCGAAGATCCAAAGCTTCAGCCAGCAGCTGGCAGTCTGTTTCAAAGATCACCCGGAGTGCACCTAGCTCACTTGCGACTGTAATGGCTGCACTCATGGCAGTGACCTCCGTCCCAAATGCATCGGATACATTTTCATGACGGCCTGCATGGGCCGTAATCACATGCCCAACGGAGTCCCGTACCACCAAGCCCCAACCCCCAAACGAGTTCCCGGGCTGGAATGAGCCATCTATATTAATCTTGAGCATTTCTTCAGGTGGCGGCTGACATTTTAGCTGAGCTGGTTTACCTTTCTTTAGGGAAAAGTACTCAAGATACTCCAGAGCATTGCAGTGGGTACGACGCATGACTTCTTTTGCATCGACAACCAGCTCTCCCTCCCTTATCTTATTCTATTACTCCACCCACCAGAAGATAACGATAATCACTCTTTTATTTTCATCTAGCTCCCACAGCTTGTCCAGCATTGCGTGCACATCAGGGATTCCCTCCAACGCCTCTCGCTCCTTCTCCAGGCCCAGCCCCCTCCAGACTTCTTTGACTGCTTTGCACTTGATAAACAGATGGCCTCCATCTTCTGCTACCCGGCCACAGAAAAAGCATTTGTTGGTCTCTAGTTTCAGTCCCCGTTTCTCCAAGTTAGTACGCAGCGCTAAGGCTTCATGTTTCATTCTCCATATGAACATCTGAAGTTTCTTTGGGCATGGGAGTTTCCAAATGCGCTTCCAAGCATCATCTCCATGTCTATCAAACTGGCCAGCCACCTCTGAACTACAGCCCGGACTCCCATTCCGTGCGTGCTTAGCCAATTGGGATTGCAGCTTATATGCACTTCTCACCGAATGTATACCTTTTCCATCGTAGTGCCATGCTATGAAATCTTCTACTCCTTCTCTCAGCGGTATCTGCAGAATGTGACGGGCATCCTCCGGCCAAAAGGTGTCTCGGACCATTGCTTCATCCCATCCACCCGTAATTGGGCACATCAACTCACTTACATGGGTTATAAGGTGTGATCCTTTCGGAGTAATCACCTGTCGCGACCAAGCCCATGGTATCCACGGGTCAGTCCAGACTTTGACGTTTGTACCATCCCCAATCCTCCATATGTATCCTTGTTTAATCAGCTCCAGACCTTGCAGAATGCCCTTCAATTAATTGCTCCCAACACGTAGCGGCTTCCCTTGTTTTTTTGAGCTCGCTCCCCGTTGGCTTCTTTGTTTTGTTTTTTGAGGGGCCGTTGGCTTCTTTGGTGTATATACTGGGCCATGGAGTTGGACTATTGGGCCTCAAGTTGGGCTCATTCCTGGGCTTTCAAGACGAGGAGTTGGACTAAGAGCATAATTGGTTTGCTATCAACATTTGGCATTGCCAATATTTGGTAAGCCAACATTTGGCAAAAACAAAAGTTGCCAACATTTGGCAACTTTTTGTGAGATTGGCAACAAGAATTGGCAAGCAACCAATCTCTAGCCAATATTTGGCAGTTGCCAAAATTTGGCATGCCAACTTTTAGCATCAAACCAATTATTATGCTCTAAAGCCACCAACAGCCGGCGGCGGCGAGGTGACGTCCCCTGCACCGACGCCATGCTCCGCCTCCGGAGCTGCATCCTCACCCATCTCCTCTCTTCGCCCGCCACCCATCCCGTCCCCTGTCTCCACCGCCTCCTCTCCGCCGCCGCGCCCGCCGTCTCCCCAGGCCCCCGATTCGCCGTCGAGGACTACCTCGTCGACACCTGCGGCCTCACCCGAGCGCAGGCCCTCAAGGCCTCCACCAAGCTCTCCCACCTCAAGTCGCCCGCCAACCCCGACGCCGTCCTCGCCTTCCTCGCCGGCCTCGGCCTATCCAGCGCCGACATCGCCGCACTCGTGGCCCGTGACCCGCAGCTCCTCTGCGCCGGCGTCGAGAGAACCCTGGCGCCCGTCCTCGCCGGGCTCACCGGCCTCGGCCTATCGCGCTCTGAGATCGCGCGCGTCGCCTCGCTCGCACCACGCAGCTTCCGCTCTAGATCTGTCGTTTGCGGGCTGGAGTACTACCTCCCCCTCTTTGGCTCCTCCGAGAGCCTTCTCCGGGGGATCAAGAAATTCAAGTACTTTCTCAGGTCCGATCTAGAGAGGGTGGTCAAGCCCAATATTGAGTTACTGCGTGAGTGCGGGCTAGGCACTTCCGATATTGCGAAGCTCTGCCTCGCTGTGCCATGGCTGCTCAGCGCCAAGCCGGAGCGCGTCCAGGTGATGGTGGCGTGCGCGGAACGTCTCGGTGTGCCCCGTGGATCGGGGATGTTCAGGCACGCGTTGAAGGCTGTTGAATCCCTCAGTGAGGAGAAGCTCGCCGCCAAAGTGGAGTACTTAAGGAACACGTTCAGGTGGTCGGATGCTGAGGTGGGCATTGCTCTTTCTAAGGCCCCACTGATGCTGACCAAATCCAATCAGACACTGCAGAGCAAGTCGGAGTTTCTTATCTCTGAGATGGGGATGGAACCGGTGTACCTTGCTCATCGGCCGGTAATGCTCTGCTTTAGCCTGGAGGGCCGAGTCAAGCCACGGTGCTATGCTATAAAGTTTCTTAAGGCAAATGGATTGCTAGATCGCCATTGGACCTACTTGACAATTGTCACGGTGGCTGAGAAGGAATTTTTGGAGAAGTTCATATGCCCTCACAAGGAAGCTGCACCGAACCTTGCTGAAGATTATAATGCCGCATGCAGAGGGGAAGTACCAGCTGATTTCAGATTTACATGAACAAACAATCGGCTATGAGAATTGGTAACTGCGTAAGGTGCAACAAAATTCTCACTCTGCGTAGTAAGCTGGTAAATTCTGGTTCCGTGTTCATTGCCTAATTAGATGTTGGTTGCATTGATTCCTGAACCCTGACGAATTGATGACTCATTCGGTAGAGAAGAAAGCATTGCCTACGATTTCCTAAGATAACATGTCCAGGATACATTTGTGTTTCCCACTTCTATTTAAGATAATGGAAATTGGATCTGTGGGTGCGCCAATTTGCTGCTGAAACTTGCACCCTGAGAACCAAAAACCAAAGGAATTATCCTGCGTTGCTGTGATATGCTTTCATGCTGAATTTTATTTAGCGTGTTCCTTTTTTCGCTGATTAGTTGGTCGCCTTTTTTGCTCCATCATATGTCACTCAGTACTAATATTGCAGCTCAATGTTTAATATTAAGATTATGCTTAGAAAATATCTCGTCTGTTCCGAATGATAGGACGTTTTGGATATTTTGATATGGACTAATACGGACTGAAATGAGTGAACAAATAAACTAAAACATGTCTACATATGGACTGAAATAAGTAGAACATCTTATATTTTGGAATGGAGGGACCAAGGGAGTATATTTGTGTATGTTCATTTTTATCCCTTTTGATTTCTTCCCCTCTATTCTCCAAAGATTGATTCCTAAATAATGAGTTGACAATACTTTTGCTGGGAAACGTTTCAATATTGTAAAATTAACCTATATGCCTCTAAAGCATGATTAACAAATGAACTGGTCGTATCATTTACAACTGCCCTTAATCTTCAGAAGTAAACCAATGTAGATGGCATGATTTAGTCTTACCACATTTCTGTACTAGCCAGTGCTTGCATATGTAAAACTGTGTCCAATCACAAAACTACTTGCATAATTTGGAAGCAAAACTGTTGATTAAAAAATTGATTTGGTAAAGTTACACAACTTAGATCAAATTCTTGCTTTCAGCTGCGCTACAAGTCTTTGTACAGTACTGGCACATTAGGCCTGGTGTCCATCCTATATGTAGTACATTGCTGTGTCTACTGATGCAATTCTGGGTTTTGATGGTGTTCAATGATGCAAGAGGGTAACTATCCACTATACTGTTCCAAACCATCGCATATATGAATATATCATTCCTTTGAGATTGATGAACACATGAAGATATGTATTGGAGCGAAGAGAATGTGAGATCAGGTCAGTCAGCCAATGCATTGAGAATATCAGTGGGTTATTCTCTGTACTTTTCACGTTCAGTGTTCTGCTTCAGTTGGTTTCAACAATATTGGGCTACTTTGTTGGCGGGCCTATCCTGCAGTGTAAGTTTGTCAAGCACCGGCCCACCAATGAGAGGCGGTCCCTCTGATTTTCAAGTACCACAATCGGCTTTCAGCTATATTTGACCTTTGTTGAGGAGCCTGTCATGCAGCGTAGGTTTCTTAGGCATTGACTGAGTATTTTTTTGCAAGGAATCTGTGGAACTTTCTAGCTGTATATTTGTTTCCATCTGACGTGTTTGAGAACAAAAAAATGGAAGCAAAAAATGGATCTGACTTGATTAGCTAAGCTGCTTTTCAAACAAGTCTACATGTACAGATCAAGATAAATTTTTAGCTTCCATTTTCTTTTGTTCAAATAGAACACTTGGTCCTGTGATGGAGATGCACTCGGAAATATTATGAGATCATTATCTACCATGCAGGAAAACTTAAAGAAGTGGAGCTATGAGTCCTTTAAAGATAAGAGCAGCCAGGCTATCTTCTAATTCTTTAAAGCCAAAGCTTAAATTAAAGTAGGCGAGCGTAACTCCCACCCGTCCCCCGCGTCGCCCTCCCTGGCGGTGACGGGGGAACCCAGATCCGGCCGCCCTCCACCCTTCCCATCTCCCTCCCCACCTCGCCGCCACCGGAGGAACGGCCGGCGAAGCCGGCGCCGGTTTTCGGGATGGTGGCGGCGGGGCGAGACGGCTCCCTTTCGGTGGTGAGAGTCCGGATCTGAGGCGGCGGCCTCGTTGGTGCGGACGGTGCTCCCCCGGCGGCGGGGAGTGCTCGTCGGTGAGGTAGGCCGGGTCCCCTCGGCTGCTGGCAGCGAGGTCCCGGTGGCGCAGTCATGGCGCTGGAGGCCCCGGCTCCCGCGTCGATCGAGGCGATCTGGTCCGCTCGTGATGCATGACCTCCGGCCGGCCTGGATCTCCGGCGTACTCGCGCCTGCGGATGTTGTGGCTGGTTTGGAGGTGGCGGCAGGGTGCTTGGCCGGGGGAAACCCTTGGCCGCTGGTGGCGGTCACGGCGTCGATGGCATCCCGGATGCCATTCCCTCCTTGGTGGCGGCGCCGAGGCTAAACCTTCCCTGCCTCCCCCCTTCCCCTGCGCCCGGGTGAAAACCCTAGCCCCGGTGGCTAAGCGGCGGCGGCGCCACAGCGTCGTCGCCTTCTTGAAGGCGCCGACTTGGGCATGGGGATGCTGGGTGTGCATGGCGAGCTTGTCTGGTTCCTGGTGGCGGCCCGCCTGATCTGCTGCGTCGCAGCTCCGGGCAGTGTCTCAGGGCTGCGGTGCTTCTCTTCCGGCTGTGTCTCCTATGGGGACCTCGCCCTTCCTCACCCTGTACATACCGTGGTGGAGCGGTACTTCATCTCACTCATTAATGGCGGAGAAGATCGACGGCATGGCGCTGTGGAGGCTCGCCGCCCGATGCGCGGAGATGGACTCGCGCAGGAGGAGGTTGCTGTCTGGCGTCATGGTGACGTTGATGGCAGAGTGGCCAGACAAGGTAGAAGCCTCAATATGATCTGAAGACGGACCTGTGAAAGATGGTGGCGACGACACATGAGTGTGTCTGACCGGATTGTGCCTCAGACCCGGTATGTGGCTCGGCTGGGGCTTCCGAATAGGTTTCGGTTTCCGGCTTTTTGATGTTAGGCTTAGGTGAGTGGTTTGGGTAGTGGCCCAGCTAGCACCCCTTCATCATTTTGGATAGGAGTAACGGCATGTGTTGCCAAGATGGTGGATTCAGACTCATTGTTGTAATACTTTGTAAGGTCCTCGAGAATAATCAATAAAGTGGCTGTATGCATCTCCCAGATGCAGAGGCCGGGGGTCATCCTCCTTTTCTAAAAAAAAAATTGGAGGAAGTGAGGGACAGGGAACTGGAGAACAGGACTAACAAAACAAGAGAACAGTTTTTTTAACCAAATTTCGGAGTTAATGGCTAGAGTAGAAATTATGATACGCCAGAGATCAAGAGTACAATGGCTAGTGGAAGGAGATCGTAACACAGCCTTTTTTTCACTCAAATGCAGAGAAAGAGCAAGACAAAACAGAATAATTTCTCCACAACGAGAGGATGGAAGGATATGTTATCAACAGGGAGAAATTGAAGACATAGCTATTAACTTTTTCTGCAAATTGTTTTCTGCTCAGGAGAACCTGCAACCAGATAAAGTGATAAAATACGTGCAACCAAAAGTAACAAAGGATATGAATAAGCACTTGTGTAAACCGTTTACTTCAGAAGAAGTTGAGAAGGCACTATTTAGGATGAAACCAAATAAATCTCCAGGCCAGATGGTTTTACGGCAGGAGTTTTTCAAAACCATTGGGAACTGATAAAGATTGATGTTTGCAATGCAGTTTTGAAGTTCTTGCAAAATGGTGAAAAGCCGGAAGGCCTAAACAAAACAATTTTGGTGCTTGTTCCAAAGGTGAATCATCCCCAGAATTTTCTCAAAACCGACCAATAGCTTTATGTAATGTTTTATATAGAATTTGTTCAAAAGTCTTGGCAGATAGGCATTAATCTTGGATGAAATTGTTTCAGAGGAACAAAGTGCTTTTGTGCCTTCGCGTTTAATTACTGATAATGTTATTACTTATGAATGCATTCATTACATTAGAAATAAGAAAGGAAAAACTGGAGCAAGTGCCATTAAATTAGATATGACTAAAGCATATGAAACTGTTGAATGGACTTACCTTAAGAGGATTATACAAAAATTGGGATTTCATGATTACTGGATTAACTTGATAAGTAAATATGTTGAAACAGTAAGCTTCTTGGTTAAGGTGAATGGTCGTTTATTGAAACCCTTTAGACCAACAAGAGGATTAATGCAAGGGGATCCCATTTCTCCTTACCTGTTCCTGATTTGTGCAGAAGGTTCAACAAACTTACTAAAATTCAAAGGGCCACAATATCTTAGTGAAGGAATTAAAATGGGTATCCATACTCCATGGATATCTCCCTTATTATTTGCTGATGACTATTGTCTTCACTCAGGCTTCAAAGAGCAGAAAGACTTCAGGAAGTATTGGAAGCCTACAACAAGGGATTGGGTCAACTGGTTAACAAAGAAAAATCAGCAATCTTCTTCGTGGAGAGACGAAAGAAGAGATGAAGAGAGTTATGAAAATAGAAACATAAGCTCTAGAGGAGAAATACTTGGGACTACCTACAGCCCTAGGAAGAAGAACAACATGGGCCTTTGGAAAGCTAATTACAAGATTGAGTAACTTAGCCGGTGGATGGTCAGAGAAAATGTTAAATTCTGCAGGTCGTGAAGTTCTTACTAAAGCGGACATGCGAGCAATGCCCACATATGAGTTGTTTTAGCCTCTCAAAAACTACTTGCAACAAGAGGACCCCGTCAATGGCAAATTTTTGGTGGGGAGGTGATGGGGATAAGCAGAGAATGCATTGGAGAAAATGGGAGGAGTTAGCACAACCAAAGAAAGCTGGAGCTATGGGATTTAGGGAGATGCACCTGTTCAATCTAGCCATGTTGGGTAAGCAAGGATGGAGGCTTTTATAACAATCCCAAACTCATTGTGTGCTAGAGTGTTGGCTGGGAAATACTTCCATAACACAGATTTTATGAAAGCAAAGAAGAAGAAGAATAGCTCACATGTTTGGCAAGCTATCTTAAAAGGAAGAGCAACACTTCACTTAGGCCTGATGAAGAGAATTGAGATGGAAAGTCTACCAATATATGGAAAATGAATGGATTCCAACAATTACAGGAGGGAAACCAGTGTATAGGAGAGAAGGAACAACTGGCTTAAATGTATCAGATTTTCTGAATGCAGAAAGGAACGAGTGGGACTTCAACAACGTGAATAACAGTTTGCTGCCTATAGAGCAAAAGAGGTACTAAAGTGATCTAAACGCTCTTATATTTCTTCATGGAGGGAGTATTTAAGATTCCACTGGGAAAGTTAGACCATGATACCTGGGTTCAGAATGCTGAAAAACATGGTCTGTATTCAGTTAAATCAGCATACAAACTCCTTGCCATAAATTCAAAGGCTGATGCTCATTATCAAAGGAACACTGCAGTTTGTTCCAATGCCGAAGATAGCAACATATGGAGCAAGCTCTGGAAGCTCTCAGTCCCTCCAAAGGTACGCAATTTCTGGTGGAGAGTTATTAAAGGTTTAATTCCTGTGCGAGCTATTCTACATAAGACATAGAGTTGCAAAGTATTTGTGTTGAATGTGGATCGACTAATGATACTATCTATCATGCTCTGTTAAAGATTCTCAAATTACATCCTTTAACCTGGGCTATAGATATCTTGGTTACATCCATTTGTGACGATGAAAAGGCAGCTACATCTTATGTGGTATGTGGTCGGTGTCGAATGCTCGTAATGCTTGCTTACATGGTGAATCATCAACCAAATTAACTCAAGCATGTAGATGGGCATATGACACTGCTGCAGATCTTATTCAAACTGCTAGAGCAGCCAGATCATGTAATAAAGTAAAAAAAATCACAAGTTCATTGGCAACTACCGCATCAAGGATGTTATAAAGTTAATGTTGATGCATCTTGTAATGCAGATGATATGAATAGAGCATCTAGAGTTATTATAAGAGACGAACAGGGGCATATAGTTGCAACAAGTAGCATATGGCATGAATTTGTTCCTGATTCACTGATAGCCGAGGCACTTGCTTGCAGACATGGAGCACAAACTGATGTAAACCTGGAGCATAAAACAAGCCATATTGGAAACAAATTCGATCGAGTTCACTTCGCTTTGGAGGATGAAGCACCAACGGTCTAGAATACTTACCAAGTTAATTAAAAAATCCAGGAGCTAACGGAAAGATATAACTACCTCGATGTTCGTCATGTTAAAAGGGAAGCAAATGAAGCTGCCCACAAATTAGCTAAGCTGGCTTCTTGTACTAATCCGGAGTGTGCCTGGGATAACCAGGCGACAGAATGTATCCGACGCTGTAATGAGAAGGACTGTAATCCTGTACTGGATTAATGAAGCTCTTGGCTGATTCTTAAAAAAAAAGTCATACATTAGTTTTTACTTTTTAGTGCTATTTCTGTCATTTAAACTAGATTTATGTGGTTAAATGCACACTGGCTTTATTGAATAAATTTTAGATTAGATAGTTTGATCAGTGAGCTCTGATTATGTGTCTTTTCTTTCTTATTTTTGTTGAGTTGGTTTGAAGAATAGTATATTTGTCCCTGGTTACTGTGTATAAGGAACAATAAGAAACCAGCATGCTGTCTTTTCATCTCATGATGGTAGTGGTATCAAGGAAAAAAATAGCATGCTTTCTTTTCATCTCATATGACGGTATTGGTATCAAGAAAAAAATTAGCATGCCTTCTTTTCATCTCATATGATGGTATTGGTATCGAGGAAAAAAAATAACGTGCTATGACACAACAGAGCTGGCCAAATGGCCGGCCTGGCCCGCCACGGCTGGGCCCACCATAAACTGCCGATTATAGCTGTGCCGTGTCGTGCTGGCCCACGAGCTGTAGGCAGCAGCCCAAGCACGGCACGGGAGGTAAATGGGCCGGCCCGCGGCACGCTTAGGCATGCCAACACGTTTTTCTTCTTCAAGAAATACGTTAGAAAAAGAGGGGAAAAGGCCAAAAGAAATGTTGAAAATTTTAAAAAAAATATGTGGAGTATTATTTGGGATAAATCTAGAGTTTTATTAGCGTTTACATCATAACTTTCCATCTCAAAGAAGTAAAAAATACAAAACATGCTCTAGAATTACAAAAAGATAAAAAAATACAATGACTACACTACAACAGTACAACTACTTAGATCCAAGCACTACAAAAATTTGAACATATTAGATTATTATAGGTATTTATATAGGGCATATATATTTATATATTTCAAAAAAAGCGGGTTGTGCCGTGCCGGCCCGCGTGCCAAGCCTCCAGGCCCAGGCATGGCCCAAGGTGTGTCATGTGTCGTGCCTGGCCCATGGTGGGCCGTGCCGACATGCTAGCGGGCTGGCCTGGTTGGCCCGGCCCGTTTGGTGACACAATAGTGCAACCCTTTTTCTCCATCTTGCAAGACATTCACCACCAGAAAAGGCTTTTCAATGATATCAAATTCATCCATGAGAGTAGGAAGAATAATGGAGAGGCTCATGCTTTGGCGAAGGCAGCAGCCTCCCTGCCTCCCCCCAAGCGGCAAGTCCCAGCCATTGAATTCTTACATATATCTAACCTACACGCTTTCATTCATCACCACCATCCACCTCGACCTTCACCCCACCATCCACTACCACCCCTTTATTCATAGCTGCTCCTCCACTCCACCCGTAGCCTTCAAGATGTACATTGTGCTGCTGAAGCCTCGCGCGGACAGCGCCCATGTCACAACAGATAATGGTGTGCACCGTGACTGGCACATGTCGTTCCTCCTCAGCGTTGTCACTAACCACGGCAAGCCGCACCTCGTCAGCTCCTACGACACCATCTTCCACGGCTTCGCCGCTTGGCTCACACAGCAGGAGCTCGATGCCGTGTCTAGGAAGCCCGGCTTCGCCCGATGGTTCACAACAGGATGATGTACCCCGACATGACTCATACGCCGGAGTCCCTTGACCTGACTATGGATGCCAGCTATATCTGGGACATTTACATCTACGACAATGGGGTGATCATTGGTATCTTGGACTCTGGAGTCAACTCCAACCACCCCACATTTGATGACTACGGGATGCTGTCGTCGTCGGCCAAATGGAAGGGCATGTGCGAGGAAAGCATCCGCCGCAACAACAAAATTATTGACGTAGATTCCTTCTTGGACAGCTCGGGACCCATGGTTGAGAGCGGCCACGGCACGCACGTGGCCTCCATTGCGGCTGGCAACTTCGTCGCGAACGCCTCACACTTCCACGGCGGGCAGGCCATCAGAGCAAATATCGAGACCTTTTCATATGAACACCTCACAATCTACAAGGTCTGCAATTTCTACAGGCAGTGGCGGAGCTTAGTGAGGGCCAAAGGGGCCATGCCCCCCCCCCCCACCCATCAATTAAATTTATTTCGATACTTACAACATAATACTTAACACTATCAGCGTCTGTATTAACATAATACACTAGATTAGCCTCCCTCAACTATGTTTAACAGTCATTTAGCCCTCCCTCAAATCGTGTTGGAGCTCCGCTACTAAAAGTTATCTTGATTTTGCAACCCAAAGCTCAACAAAAGGTGCCAAAAGGAGAATGTCCTTGACTGAGTTAAGACTGCACATACCTGCAATGCATCGGTGAGATATGTCATTTTCCTTCTAGTTCCATTTTTGGACATGCATTGCATGCTGTTCGGATGCTATTTTCCTGGTCTCATCTATAAAATGGGGCCGGGGGGCTCAAAATCCCCCTTTTCTCTTAAAAAAATGCATCGGTGAGATATGATTCATGGCTGAAATATGATCGTCCAAAATCTAACCCAGGCCAATATGCCTTGGCTTCCATTCGGTTCATTGTACATCGGTAAACGGCTATGTGTCTGCATCCCTCTCCAAAAACACATTATTTGGCATGGGGTAATCATTCGATATTCAAACTACGGCCTCTGTGAATAGATTTTGTTGGTTCGGAATAGTTTTTTCATGTTTTCCGCATAACAGTCCTAGTTTTACCTTCATACTATAGTCATGTTGTGCATGCCGCTATAATTGTTTCTGTTACTACTCCTTCCGTCCCAAAATAAATGTCGCTGATTTAGACAGTCTAGATACATCTGTTTGAGCGACAGTTATTTCTAGATGAAGGGAATATAAAATTAATGAATGAATCTCGGAAATCACTGGTGTCAATATAAGCACACGCCGCTCATGTGCAACATCAAGGGCTGGGGTTCTAGATTATAGCCCCCCTCAACTCCGTTTAACAGTCATTTAGCCCTCTCTCAAATCGTGTTGGAGCTCCAGCACTAAAAGTTATCTTGATTTTGCAACCCTAAGCTCAACAAAAGGTGCCAAAAGGATAATGTCCTTGACTGAGTTAAGACTGCACATACCTGCAATGTATAGGTGAGATATGATGCATGGGCTGAAATATGATCCGCCAAAATCTAACCAACGCCAATCCCTTGGCTTCCATTCGGTTCGATGTACATCAGTAAACGGCTATTTGTCTAGATCCACTCTCCGAAAACACATTATTCGGGATGGCGTAATCATTCGATGTTCAAATTGCATTTTGTATTTCCTTTGCATTCGTAGATTTGGTATCTCCCTTAGATGTTTAGTCTTCAGCTCTAAACAGGTTCTTGCATCAGTATTATATCTTGGCTTCCATTGGGTTTCAGTTTTCTTAGGTGGGCAATGACATTCTTATAAAATAATTATTCTTGGGAATACTTTCATCATGTAATCTAAAATATCTTATTATGCTTCTAAAGGTAGATATTAAAACTACGGCCTCTATGAATAGGTTTTGTTGGTTGGGAATAGTTTTTTATGTTTTCCATGCAACACAGTTCTAGTTTTATCTTCATGCTATAGTCATGCTGTGCATGCCGATGTAATTGTTCTGTTACTACTCCCTTCATCCCTGTTGGTGCTAAACCCGGCATATCTCGAGGTAGGGGTCCAAAGCTAGGCGTCTTGAAATGATGGTAACATGGACACAAGATTTAACCCAGGTTCGGCCTCTCTCGCAGAGATAATACTCTATGTCCTGCTTTTGATTGTATAGAAATGAGGGATAGTACGTAATATAGGTATCTACCACGAGATTGTTGTATATGATTCTAATGATCTCGAATATGATCTATCAACTAGTCTGGCATCGGCTTATATAATATACTGGAGGCCAAGGATTTAGAGGAGTCCTCATCTTGTACGTCAAGTCTTGTGGAAACCTCCTTGTATACATCATGTGCTGTCCAAAGAAGCCCATTAGTGAACCACCATGGGGGACCTCGGCCTGACCCACATGGTCAGGTGACGATGTGGTGAGTACTCCCTATTCCAGGACACCATCAGTAGCCCCTTAAATAGGTCTTCAAATTGAGGACGCTCATCGGTTCTTCCGAACTGTTCTTCGTCTTCGGTCGTCGGTCTTGAAAGTTGGTTCAACAAATCTTCCCATCTCTGGTCTTGAGGATTGCCGAGGTGTATCCGAAGAGTTCACACGTCGGGTATCCAAGGGCCCCTTTAAGTTATCGGCCTTTTTCAATGTCCTGTTATTTTTACGCCACACCTCGGGTTCAAAGTTTTTCCCGTGCGGTGGTGTTCTCTTGCATCCGAGCTCCAACGTTTGACTGCATCGGAGGTGACTTTTTGCAGCCGAGCTCATTTGCTGGTCGGAATCCGAGGTGTGTTATAGATTACTCGGTCTTGAAAAGTTGAAGGAGTTCTGCCGAGCTTAATGCCGGAAAAGTCCTCTAGGGAGCCCGCCACTCGCATCCGAGCTTTATGTCGGACTGCTTCCGAGTTGGTGCACAACCTCGGCCTTGGGCTATTTTTTTACGGAATTTACTTCGAATTAGTCCAATTTATCTACAGTTGAGATGTATAGCCCGTAGCCCTCAAGGTGTGTGTCTACTCAAATTCTGGTATGCACCTGAAGAATAGCATAAAACCGCTGATCTTAGTAGCCCCTGAGACTCAGGTCGATTCATGAAATTGGCATGAGGATCAATTCCTTGCTCTGGAACATACTTTTAGGAATAGAAAAGCGGTGTACAATAGCCCCAGAGACTTGGTTGGGTGCGCACGACCAACTTGAGGATCGTAATCTCCTCGAAACTGTTTTGCACTTTTAATTTTTACGCATTGAATCATCAATGCAACAGCCCTCGAGACTTGGGTTAGGCAACATGTCGGCCCTAGGATCGTATCTCCTCAGGAAATAGTCAAGATGTCATGTGTGTTTCACCAACGCCGAGTTGCAGGTCGGCAGTAAAGATGCCGAGTTACGGGTCGGAAAAGATTTTCCAAGCTGGATTATTACGCAGGGCACCTCGGTCAAGAGGATGTCCTGCCTCCTGAAAGAAAAACATATAAATGGATTAAATGTACCATAAGCTCAAAACACCAAATAAGTGTAGCTGATTTAGACAGTCTAGATGCATCTGTTTGAGCGATAGTTATTTCTAGACGGAGAGTAATTTAACAGTCTAGACGCATCTATTTGAGCGACATGCATCTGTTTGAGCGACAATTATTTCTAGACGGAGGGAGTATAAAATTAATGAAGGAATTTGGTAATCATTAGTGTCAATATAAGCACCTACGTCGCTTATGTGCAACATCAAGGGGTGGGCTTCTATTTTGTAAGGGCGTTCATAATGCAGGCCATTCTCCATAGCATATGCCAGGCTCAAGAGTAGCATTAATCTCACACTCGCTTTTTATATAACTAATAAAACTAGAAGAACGCTCGTGCGTTGCAACAGGGCCACATTAACTTTAAGAGTTCAATATTACGACATTGGCGGCATTTTTTACCATCAAATCCTCACACACACACACACACCCTCCTCCCTCCCTCTTCCTCACTCTCTCTCCCTCTCTCTCTCTCTAACACACACACACACACACACATTGCCTATTCTCCCCGCCAATAAGACTTACTCAATTGGCAATAATGTGTGGACTTGTGGTGAGCTTGACTGAAGTAATGGATAGTGTAATATATTCCCCAATCATATTTAACAATGAAATTTCAGAAATGGGAAGATTATGTAACACCTCAAGTTGTAGCTACAGTGACCTCCCCCTAATGATGCCATGTCATGAGGCTTGCTAAGACAAACTGCCACCTGGTAAAAATCAAAGCCAAATTCAAATTTAAAATAAAGTCAAATAAATTATTTCGTCAAATAGTAAAACTAAAATGTTCACCATATTCTATAAATTGCACTGATCTTTGACATGTTGAGCCCAACATTATTTGACCCAAAAATTAAATCTTGTCAAATTAATAAGAGGTCCAATAGTAGTTAAAATAACCAATTAAATATAAACCTAATTTTATGTATTTCCTTTTCGCCCCAAATTTTTTGTGCCACCTAAAAATATTGTGCTCGAATTGTGTGCATAGTTTCACAATTAACAAAATCCATTTAGTTGATATAAGAATAAATAGAAAACGGTGTTAAAAAGGAGAAACGGATTAGAATACATTAAAAACCAAAAGGATGATGAAAAAGGGCATTCCCCCTACCCCCCCGGGCCTTGCCACCGAACCGGCCCAGTGGTCCAGCCCCCGCACGGTCGTCTTCTCCTATTCCCCGAGCCCGTCGCTACAGAGCCGGGCTCCCGCCCGACCACCTCGCCGGCATCGAAGGGGAATGGATAAGGGTGACGCCCTGCCTCCCCTGCCCCCATGGCCTCACTCCTCCTCGACGCCCCCTCCCAGATCCACTTCTCCTCCTCGCTCACTCGATCCCGGTGATCTGAACGAAGTCAAATGCCACAGCCACCATGACCGACCCCGTCCACACGGCCACTACCCTCCCTGCTGGCTAGTAGCTTGTCGAGGAGCTCCGAATGCCTCTGCTACTTCGTCTGCGCAAACGAGATCAAGTCCAGCACCCCCAGATCAACGTCGTTGCCGTCTTCCTCAACCTTCGGCCACCGCGACATTGTCGTTCGATCCGCGCCGCCCCGAGCTCCCTGCTACGTCTTGAGCTTGTGTTGGTTTTTCTTGAAGAGGAAAGGGTGATGCAGCAATAGTAGCGTAAGTATTTCCCTCAGTCTTTGAGAACCAAGGTATCAATCTAGTAGGAGGCTCCTCAAAAGTCCCACGCACCTACACAAACAAACAAAGAACTCGCAACTAACACAATAAAGGGGTTGTCAATCCCTTTAGGGCCACTTTCGAAAGTGAGATCTGATAGAGATAGTATGATAAGATAAATATATTTTTGGTATTTTATAATATAGATAAGAAAAGTAAAGATGCAAATAAAAATAAATTGAAAGCTTATATGATAAAAGATAGACCCGGGGGCCATAGGTTTCACTAGTGGCTTCTCTCAAGATAGCATAAGTATTACGGTGGGTGAACAAATTACTGTCGAGTAATTGATAGAAAAGCGAATAATTATGAGATTATCTAGGCATGATCATGTATATAGGCATCACGTCCACGACAAGTAGACCGACTCCTGCCTGCATCTACTACTATTACTCCACACATCGACCGCTATCCAGCATGCATCTAGAGTATTAAGTTCGTACGAACAAAGTAACGCATTAAGAAAGATGACAATGTAGAGGGATAAACTCATGCAATATGATATAAACCACATCTCTTTATCCTCGATGGCAACAATACAATACGTGCCTTGCAACCCCTATTGTCACTGGGTAAGGACACCGCAAGATTGAACCCAAAACTAAGCACTTCTCCCATTGCAAGAAAGATCAATCTAGTAGGCCAAACCAAACTGATAATTCGAAGAGACTTGCAAAGATAACTCAATCATACATAAAAGAATTCAGAGAAGATTCAAATATTTCTCATAGATAAACTTGATCATAAACCCACAATTCATCGGATCTCGACAAACACAGCGCAAAAAGAGTTACATCGAATAGATCTCCACAAGAGAGGGGGAGAACATGGTATTGAGATCCAAAAAGAGAGAAGAAGCCACCTAGCTAATAACTATGGACCCGAAGGTCTGTAAACTACTCACAACTCATCGGAGGGGCTATGGTGTTGATGTAGAAGTCCTCTGTGGTCGATTCCCCCTCCAGCGGAGCGCCGGCGAAGGCTCCAAGATGGGATCTCATGGATCTGAGGTTACAATGGTGGAAATTGTTTTTCGTTGGCTCCCTGGATGTTTTCGGGGTACATGGGTATATATAGGAGGAAGAAGTATGTCGGTGGCCGCCCGAGGGGCCCACGAGACAGGGGGCGAGCCCTGTAGGGGTGGGCGCACCCTCCACCCTCGTGGCCGTCTCGACTGCTTCTTGACTTGCACTCCAAGTCCTATGGATCACGTTCGTTCCAAAAATCATGCTCCCGAATGTTTATTCCGTTCGGACTCCGTTTGATATTCCTTTTCTTCGAAATACTGAAATAGACAAAAAAACAGCAATACGGGCTAGGCCTCCGGTTAGTAGGTTAGTCCCAAAAATGATATAAATGTGTAAAATAAAGCCCATAAACATCCAAAATGGGAATATAATAGCATGGAACAATCAAAAATTATAGATACGTTGGAGACGTATCAAGCATCCCCAAGCTTAATTCCTGCTCGTCCTCGAGTAGGTAAATGATAAAAACAGAATTTTTGATGTGGAATGGTACCTAGCATAATTCTCAATGTAATTTTCTTTATTGTGGCATGAATGTTCAGATCCAAATGATTCAAAATAAAAGTTCATATTGACATAAGAAATAGCAATACTTCAAGCATACTAATAAAAGCAACCATGTCTTCTCAAAATAACATGGCTAAAGAAAGTTCATCCCTACAAAATCATATAGTTAGGCTATGTTTCATTTTCATCACACAAAATACTCCCATCAAGAACAACCCCAGTTTCAGTCAAGCAATTGGTTCATACTTTTTAACGCGCCTCAGCCTTTTTCAACTCTGACGCAATACATGAGCGTGAGCCATGGATATAGCACTCCGGGTGGAATAGAATATGATGATGGAGGTTGTGTGGAGAATACAAAAAGGGAGAAAGTCTCACATTGACGAGGATAATCAACGGGCTATGGAGATGCCCATCAATTGATGTTAACATGAGGAGTAGGGATTGCCATGCAACGGATGCACTAGAGCTATAAATGTATGAAAGCTCAACAGAAGAAACTAAGTGGGTGTGCATCCAACTTGCTTGCTCACGAAGACCTAGGGCATTTGAGGAAGCTCATCGTAGGAATATACAAGCCAAGTTCTATAATGAAAAATTCCCACTAGTATATGCAAGTGACAACATATGAGACTCGCTACATGAAGGACATGGTGCTACTTTGAAGCACAATATATGAGACTCGCTATATGAAGGACATGGTGCTACTTTGAAGCACAAGTGTGGAAAAAATGATAGTAACATTGCCCCCTTTTTATTTATTTTCTTTTTTCTTTTTCTTTTTTTCCTTTTTTTGGGCCTTTCTTTTTTTGGCCTTTTTTTATTTTTATTTTTTTTCTTTTTTCTTTTTGGGGATAATGCTCTAATAATGATGATCATCACACTTTTATTGATTTACAACATATGAATTACAACTCAAAACTAGAACAAGATATGACTCTATATTAATGCCTCTAGCAGTGTACCGGGATGAGCAATGAATCAAGAGTGACATGTATGAAAAATTACGCATGGTGGCCTTGCCACAATATGATGTCAACTACATGATCATGCAATGGCAATATGACAATAGTAATGCGTGTCATGATGATAAACGGAACGGTGGAAAGTTGCATGGCAATATATCTCGGAGTGGCTATGGAAATGCCATAATAGGTAGGCATGGTGGCTGTTTTGAGGAAGATATAAGGAGGTTTATGTGTGATAGAGCGTATCGTATCACGGGGTTTGGATGCACCTGCGAAGTTTGCACCAACTCTCAAGGTCAGAAGGTCAATGCACGGTACCGAAGAGGCTAGTAATGATGGAAAGGTAAAAGTGCGTATAATCCATGGACTCAACATTAGTCAAAAGAACTCATATACTTATTGCAAAAAAAATTATTAGCCCCCGAAGCAAAGTACTACTACGCATGCTCCTAGGGGGGAGGTTGGTAGGAGTTAACCATCGCACGCCCCCGACCTCCACTCAAGGGAAGGCAATCAAAAGAGCACCCTATGCAATAAATTTGTTACACAACTTTCACCATATGTGCATGCTACGGGACTTGCTAACTTAAACACTAGCATTCTTTAAATTCATAATCACCCAACTAGCATGACTTTAATATCACTACCTCCATATCTCAAAACAATTATCAAGTATCAAGTTGATCATAGCATCCAATTCACTTCCTATGATAGTTTTTATTATACCCAACTTGGATGCCTACCATTCTAGGACCAATTTTATAACCATAGCAAATACCATGCTGTTCTAAAAGACTCTCAAAATAATATAAGTGAAGCATGAGAGACTAGCAATTTCTACAAAATTAAGCCACCGCCGTGCTCTAAAAGATATAAGTGAAGCACTAGAGCAAAAACTATCTAGCTCAAAAGATATAAGTGAAGCACATAGAGTATTCTAACAAATTCCAATCAAGTGGGCTTCTCCCAAAAGGTGTGTACAGCAAGGATGATTGTGGAAAACTAAAAAGAAAATACTAATATCATAGAAGACGCTCCAAGCAAAACACATATCATGTGGCGAATAAAAATATAGCTCCAAGTAAAGTTACCAATGAACGAAGACGAAAGAGGGGATGCCTTCCGGGGGCATCCCCAAGATTAGGCTTTTGGCTATTATTGAATATCTTGGAGTGCCATGGGCATCCCCAGGCTTAGGCTTTTGCCACTCCTTGTTCCATAGTTCATCAAATCTTTACCCAAAACTTGAAAACTTCACAACAGAAAACTCAATAGGAAATCTCATAAGCTCCGTTAGTGAAAGAAAACAAAACCATCACATAAGGTACTGTAATTAACCCATTATTTATTTATTTTGGTGTTAAACCTACTGTATTCCAAGTTCTCTATGGTTCATACTACTTAATACTAGCCATAGATGCATCAAAATAAGCAAACAACACACGAAAAACAGAATCTGTCAAAAACAGAACAGTCTGTAGCAATCTTTAACTAACGCAAACTTCTGGAACTTTAAAAATCCTACCAAAATAGGAAGTCCTGGTAAATTTGTCTATTGATCAGAAGCAAAAAGAATCAATGCAAAATCACGTTTCTGTGATTTAACAAAACTAATTTCGTGCGCGCAAAGTTTCTGTTTTTCAGCAGAATCAAATTAACTATCACCATAGGTTATCTTATAGGTTCTACTTGGCACAAACACTAATTAAAACATAAAAACACATTTAAACAGAAGGTAGACGCAAAATATATTACTAAACAGAAACAAAAACAGAAAACACAAATAATATTGGGTTGCCTCCCAACTAGCGCTATCGTTTAACGCCCCTAGCTAGGCATAAAACCGAAGATAGATCTAAGTAGTGCCATCTTTGGCACTCAATTCATAAGCAGCCCGCGTGATAGATTCATAAGGTAATTTAATTTTCTTTCTTGTAAAGTGCTCCATGCCCTTCCTTAATGGAAATTGGAATCTAATATTCCCTTCCTTATCAATAATCGCGCCAGTCGTTCTAAGGAAAGGTCTACCAAGAATAATAGGGCAAGAAAGATTGCAATCTATATCAAGAACGATAAAATCTACGGGCACCAAATTTCTATTTGCAACAATGAGAACACCATTGATCCTTCCCATTGGCTTTTTAATGGTGGAATCCGCAAGGTGCAAATTTAAAGAGCAATCATCAAGATCATGGAAACCTAGAATATCACATAAAGTTTTCGGAATCGTGGAAACACTAGCACCCAAATCACACAAAGCATAACACTCATGATCTTTAATTTTAATCTTTATAGTAGGTTCCCACTCATCATTAAGTTTTCTTGGTATAGAAATTTCCAAATTAAGTTTTTCATCAAAAGATTGCATCAAGGCATCAACAATATGTTTGGTAAAAGCTTTTTTTACTATAAGCATGAGGAGAATTTACAACGGATTGCAACAAGGAAATACAACCTTCTAAAGAACAATTATCATAATCAAATTCCTTGAAATCTGAGATAGTGGGTTCAATGCTATTTAAATTCATGACCTCTCCAATCCCACTTTTACCAAATTTAGTATCAAGATCTAAAACTCCAAATTATCGGGGCGCCTTCTAACTAAAGTTGACTCATCTCCAGTCCCATTATTATTAAGATTCATATTGCAAAACAAAGATCTAATAGGAGACACATCAATAACTTTAAGATCTTCATCATTATTTTCACCTAACTTTTCTGGTTTGGCAGCCATCTTATTCACTAAGGTAGCTTGCTTATCAGAAATTTTGGCTATAGAATTTTCAAGCCGGGTAATTTGAGAGTTCAAACCATAAAATTCTTTAGACATATCATCAAGTTCCTTGTTCATAAACCCCAAAACGTTTTTGTTCTTTAAGCTCTTTTCTGAAGACATTATTATGCTCAAATTGTAAAGTCATAAAGCTTCTAAAGTTTGATTCAATCTCTTCCAACCTTCTAAGAAGGAGGTCGGTATTCTTAGGCAAAGCCATAAGGACAAACATGCACACAAAAAGACAAGCGAAAAAGAGAGGCGAAGATTGGGAAAGAGAGGGCAAATAAAACGGCAAAGGTGAAGTGGGGGCGAGGAAAACGAGAGGCAAACGGTAAATAATGTAAATGTGAGGGAGATGAGTTTGTGATGGGTACTTGGTTTGTCTTGACTTGAGCGAAGACCTCCCCGGCAACGGCGCCAGAAATCCTTCTTGCTACGTCTTGAGCTTGCGTTGGTTTTCCTTGAAGAGGAAAGGATGATGCAGCAATAGTAGCGTAAGTATTTCCCTCGGTTTTTAACAACCAAGGTATCAATCCAGAGGAGGCTCCTCAAAAGTCCCACGCACCTACACAAACAAACAAAGAACTCGCAACCAACGCAATAAAGGGGTTGTCAATCCCTTCACGGCCACTTGCGAAAGTGAGATCTGATAGAGATAGTATGATTAGATAAATATATTTTTGGTATTTTATAGTATAGATAAGAAAAGTAAAGATGCAAATAAAAGTAGATTGAAAGCTTATATGATAAAAGATAGACCCGGGGGCCATAGGTTTCACTAGTGGCTTCTCTCAAGATAGCATAAGTATTACGGTGGGTGAACAAATTACTGTCGAGCAATTGATAGAAAAGAGAATAATTATGAGATTATCTAGGCATGATAATGTATATAGGCATCACGTCCGCGACAAGTAGACCAACTCCTGCCTGCATCTACTACTATTAATCCACACATTGACCGCTATCCAGCATGCATCTAGAGTATTAAGTTCATAAGAACAGAGTAACGCATTAAGAAAGATGACATGATGTAGAGGGATAAACTCATGCAATATGATATAAACCTCGTCTCTTTATCCTTGATGGCAACAATACAATATGTGCCTTGCAACCCCTGTTGTCACTGGGTAAGGACACCGCAAGATTGAACCCAAAGCTAAGCACTTCTCCCATTGCAAGAAAGATCAATCTAGTAGGCCAAACCAAACTGATAATTCGAAGAGACTTGCAAATATAACTCAATCATACATAAAAGAATTCAGAGGAGATTCAAATATTTCTCATAGATAAACTTGATCATAAACCCACAATTCATCGGATCTCGACAAACACACCGCAAAAAGAGTTACATCGAATAGATCTCCAGAAGAGAGGGGGAGAACATGGTATTGAGATCCAAAAAGAGAGAAGAAGCCATCTAGCTAATATTTATGGACCCGAAGGTCTGTGGTAAACTACTCACAACTCATCGGAGGGGCTATGGTGTTGATGTAGATGCCCTCCATGGTCGATTCCCCCTCTAGTGGAGCGGCGACGAAGGCTTCAAGATGGGATCTCACGGATACAGAAGGTTACGTCGGTGGAAATTGTTTTTCGTTGGCTTCCTGGATGTTTTCGGGGTACATGGGTATATATAGGAGGAAGAAGTACATCGTTGGCCGCCCGAGGGGCTCAGAGACAGGGGGCGCGCCCTGTAGGGGTGTGCGCGCCCTCCACCCTCGTGGCCGCCTCGGCTACTTATTGACTTGCACTCCAAGTCCTCTGGATCACGTTCGTTCCAAAAATCACGCTCCCGAAGGTTTCATTCCGTTTGGACTCCGTTTGATATTCCTTTTCTTCGAAATACTGAAATAGGCAAAAAAACAGCAATATGGGTTGGGCCTCCGGTTAGTAGGTTAGTCCCAAAAATGATATAAATGTGTAAAATAAAGCCCATAAACATCCAAAAGGGGTAATATAATAGCATGGGACAGTCAAAAATTATAGATACGTTGGAGACGTATCACTCCCATGTCTTCCCCTAGGGTGCCATTGACACCGCCGTGATCTCCTCTTGCCTTTCCCTAGTTTCCCCTCTCGTTTGCTCTCGTTAGGTATTTCGCCGTGGCCGAGAACCGCCGTCCGCCATGGCCATTGCAAGGGTAGCCACTGAGCACCTCGGATTGACCCCGTGGCACATGCCCGCTCCTATTCGCGCCCATGCCCGAGCCTTCAGCTCTTCTTCCGCGCCCGTGCGGCCACTCCTCTCTAGCTCTCCATGCCCACGCACGTGCCACACTGCGTCCATCGTGCCCGCCGTTGCCATCACGCTCGCCACAGCCACCGCACCACTGTGCCCCGCGTGACGCACACCCTGGCAGCGCGTCACACTCTCACTAGCTGCGTTTGCCCCGCTGTCGCGTCCCTGCCTCGCGCCGCCTCCTGTCGCAACCATCTTCTGCCGGTCGCCCCCTCAGCCACGCCGGCCGCATCTCTACCCTCCACCGTTGGCCACTCGCCTCGCTTGCTGCGTGCTTCTTCCTACTGCTATGCGCTGCTCTACCACTGGTATGCTATTGCGCCATGCCCTCGACACCGCCGTGGACAAACGTGGCGGAGGGATTGTCGGTGTTCTTGGTGTAGATACCAAGATGATGGAGACTCGTCCCTAAGTAGCCGAAACACCTTAGGAAACGGAAAAACCGCAAACTCAAAATCTCGAATGACAAATGTCAAATGGTGGTAGCGGAAAGCGGTGGTGGTTTGCTCTTGGCAATGCGGAAGTGGGATGATGGGCTATACACGATGTAATAGTTGGAAGCACACGGTCCCTAAGTAGCCGCGGAGAAGGTGTGGAGAGGCAAGAGGTCTAGGGTGGCATCAGCTAGCTGTGGTGGAGATGATTATGCGAGAAGGAGCCGGAGCGGAAGGAGAGGTCACAATTGGAAAGAATCGCAAAAAAAATCATAACCCGGAGATCTCATTCCAAAAAATGCTAATATCGATGGAGGGGTGATTTCCTTCAATAGGTGGAAAACATAGGAAATATTGGATGCTATCAAGGAAAGGTAAAAATTTAGGAAAGTTAGGATTTTGAACTGATTTCTATGCAAATTGGGTTTTATTGTTTGGTAACATGATATCAGTATCTGCCCGTTTGTGACGTGTCTGATTAGGAAAGTTTGCAAATGTTAAGAAACTATTTATTGGGAGGAAAGTTTGTGACGTGTCTGTTATTTGTTTCCTAAAACAAATTTCACTAATGAGAGAAATCAATTGATTTAGATAAGTTAGGAAAGTTAGATTCAAATCTATTATTTGTTTCTTAAAATTTTGTTATTTGTTTCCTAAGACAAATTGAACCAATAAAAAGAATCGATTGATATGAATAATTTAAGGAAATTAGATTCGTGATTTGTTATACTTTAGGAAAGTCCTGGTTGTAATAGAGAGTGGAGAGAAAAATAAACCGATGGACCAGGATTGGAGGGGGTGGTGGGAGGAGAGACAAAAAAACCCAGTGAAAATAAACCGTGGAGACTATTCACCAACTACTCCATTAGAAGTAGAGATAATAAACCTTGGGTGCTTTTAGTGCAACAACCGTCTCTAGTGTATGTTTTGCTTACGAAATACATCACTATTTCCTTGTTAAGAAATATGTTGATTTCACAAGTACAACAATCTTCCTCCACTTGTCTTGTTTCTTTTTACATTCTGTCAGTATATATACAACACTTCTTGCTGTAAGATGCCATTGAGCTGAATGAAAGTTTGCCGCTTTGTGCGCCTTCCCAGTTAAAAACAAAAAATACAGACAAAATACATCTTTACTTTCTACATGTTATATATGAAAATCCCTCAAAAATATATTTGGATTTTGAATAAGCTATTATATTAACCATTTCTAATATTTCATGTACGATGCAATCTTAATTAATTTTTGATGTGGAATGCTACCTAGCATAATTCATATGTAATTTTCTTACTGTGGCATGAATGTTCAGATCCAAATGATTCAAAACAAAACTTCATATTGATAAAATAAATAGTAACACTTCAAGCATACTAATCAAAGCAATCATGTCTTCTCAAAATAACATGGCTAAAGAAAGTTCATCCCTACAAAATCATATAGTTAGGCTATGTTTCATTTTCATCACACAAAATACTCCCACCAAGAACAACCCCGGTTTCAGTCAAGCAATTGGTTCATACTTTTTAACGTGCTTCAGCCTTTTTCAACTCTGACGCAATACATGAGCGTGAGCCATGGATATAGCACTCCGGGTGGAATAGAATATGATGATGGAGGTTGTGTGGAGAATACAAAAAGGGAGAAAGTCTCACATTGACGAGGATAATCAACGGGCTATGGAGATGCCCATCAATTGATGTCAACATGAGGAGTAGGGATTGCCATGCAACGGATGCACTAGAGCTATAAATGTATGAAAGCTCAACAAAAGAAACAAAGTGGGTGTGCATCCAACTTGCTTGCTCACGAAGACCTAGGGCATTTGAGGAAGCCCATCGTAGGAATATACAAGCCAAGTTCTATAATGAAAAATTCCCACTAGTATATGCAAGTGACAACATATGAGACTCGCTACATGAAGGACATGGTGCTACTTTGAAGCACAATATATGAGACTCGCTATATGAAGGACATGGTGCTACTTTGAAGCACAAGTGTGGAAAAAATGATAGTAACATTGCCCCCTTTTTATTTATTTTCTTTTTTCTTTTTCTTTTTTTCCTTTTTTTTGGGCCTTTCTTTTTTTGGCCTTTTCTTATTTTTATTTTTGTTCTTTTTTCTTTTTGGGGATAATGCTCTAATAATGATGATCATCACACTTTTATTGATTTACAACATATGAATTACAACTCAAAACTAGAACAAGATATGACTCTATATGAATGCCTCTAGCGGTGTACCGGGATGAGCAATGAATCAAGAGTGACATGTATGAAAAATTATGCATGGTGGCCTTGCCACAAATATGATGTCAACTACATGATCATGCAATGGCAATATGACAATAGTAATGCGTGTCAGGATGATAAACGGAACGGTGGAAAGTTGCATGGCAATATATCTCGGAATGGCTATGGAAATGCCATAATAGGTAGGTATGGTGGCTGTTTTGAGGAAGATATAAGGAGGTTTATGTGTGATAGAGTGTATCGTATCACGGGTTTGATGTACCGCTAAGTTTGCACCAACTCTCAAGGTGAGAAAGGGCAATGCACGGTACCGAAGAGGCTAGCAATGATGGAAAGGTAAAAGTGTGTATAATCCATGGACTCAACATTAGTCAAAAGAACTCATATACTTATTGCAAAAAAAATTATTAGCCCTCGAAGCAAAGTACTACTACGCATGCTCCTAGGGGGGAGGTTGGTAGGAGTTAACCATCGCACGCCCCCGACCTCCACACAAGGGAAGGCAATCAAAAGAGCACCCTATGCAATAAATTTGTTACACAACTTTCACCATATGTGCATGCTACGGGACTTGCTAACTTAAACACAAGCATTCTTTAAATTCATAATCACCCAACTAGCATGACTTTAATTTCACTACCTCCATATCTCAAAACAATTATCAAGTATCAAGTTGATCATAGCATCCAATTCACTTCCTATGATAGTTCTTATTATACCCAACTTGGATGCCTGCCATTCTAGGACCAATTTTATAACCATAGCAAATACCATGCTGTTCTAAAAGACTCTCAAAATAATATAAGTGAAGCATGAGAGACTAGCAATTTCTACAAAATTAAGCCACCGCCGTGCTCTAAAAGATATAAGTGAAGCACTAGAGCAAAAACTATCTAGCTCAAAAGATATAAGTGAAGCACATAGAGTATTCTAACAAATTCCAATCAAGTGGGCTTCTCCCAAAAGGTGTGTACAGCAAGGATGATTGTGGAAAACTAAAAAGAAAATACTAATATCATACAAGACGCTCCAAGCAAACACATATCATGTGGCGAATAAAAATATAGCTCCAAGTAAAGTTACCAATGAACGAAGACGAAAGAGGGGATGCCTTCCGGGGGCATCCCCAAGCTTAGGCTTTTGGATATTATTGAATATCTTGGGGTGCCATGGGAATCCCCAAGCTTAGGCTTTTGCCACTCCTTGTTCCATAGTCCATCAAATCTTTACCCAAAACTTGAAAACTTCACAACACAAAACTCAACAGGAAATCTCATAAGCTCCGTTAGTGAAAGAAAACAAAACCACCACATAAGGTACTGTAATTAACCCATTATTTATTTATTTTGGTGTTAAACCTACTGTATTCCAAGTTCTCTATGGTTCATACTACTTAATACTAGCCATAGATGCATCAAAATAAGCAAACAACACACGAAAAACAGAATCTGTCAAAAACAGAACAGTCTGTAGCAATCTTTAACTAACGCAAACTTCTGGAACTTTAAAAATCCTACCAAAATAGGAAGTCCTGGGAAATTTGTCTATTGATCAGCAGCAAAAATAATCAATGCAAAATCACGTTTCTGTGATTTAACAAAACTAATTTTGTGCGTGCAAAGTTTCTGTTTTTCAGCAGAATCAAATTAACTATCACCATAGGTTATCTTATAGGTTCTACTTGGCACAAACACTAATTAAAACATAAAAACACATTTAAATAGAAGGTAGATGCAAAATATATTACTAAACAGAAACAAAAACTGAAAGCACAAATAAAATTGGGTTGCCTCCCAACTAGCGCTATCGTTTAACGCCCCTAGCTAGGCATAAAAGCGAAGATAGATCTAAGTAGTGTCATCTTTGGCACTCAACTCATAAGCAGCCCGCGTGATAGATTCATAAGGTAATTTAATTTTCTTTCTTGGAAATTTCTCCATGCCCTTCCTTAATGGAAATTGGAATCTAATATTCCCTTCCTTCATATCAATAATCGCGCCAGTCGTTCTAAGGAAAGGTCTACCAAGAATAATAGGGCAAGAAAGATTGCAATCTATATCAAGAACGATAAAATCTACGGGCACCAAATTTCTATTTGCAACAATGAGAACACCATTGATCCTTCCCATTGGCTTTTTAATGGTGGAATCCGCAAGGTGCAAATTTAAAGAGCAATCATCAAGATCATGGAAACCTAGAATATCACATAAAGTTTTCGGAATCGTGGAAACACTAGCACCCAAATCACACAAAGCATAACACTCATGATCTTTAATTTTAATCTTTATAGTAGGTTCCCACTCATCATTAAGTTTTCTTGGTATAGAAATTTCCAAATTAAGTTTTTCATCAAAAGATTGCATCAAGGCATCAACAATATGTTTGGTAAAAGCTTTTTTTACTATAAGCATGAGGAGAATTTACAACGGATTGCAACAAGGAAATACAACCTTCTAAAGAACAATTATCATAATCAAATTCCTTGAAATCTGAGATAGTGGGTTCAATGCTATTTAAATTCATGACCTCTCCAATCCCACTTTTACCAAATTTAGTATCAAGATCTAAAAACTCCAAATTACTGGGACGCCTTCTAACTAAAGTTGACTCATCTCCAGTCCCATTATTATTAAGATTCATATTGCAAAACAAAGATCTAATAGGAGACACATCAATAACTTTAAGATCTTCATCATTATTTTCACCTAACTTTTCTGGTTTGGCAGCCATCTTATTCACTAAGGTAGCTTGCTTATCAGAAATTTTGGCTATAGAATTTTCAAGCCGGGTAATTTGAGAGTTCAAACCATAAAATTCTTTAGACATATCATCAAGTTCCTTGTTCATAAACCCCCAAAAACGTTTTTGTTCTTTAAGCTCTTTTCTGAAGACATTATTATGCTCAAATTGTAAAGTCATAAAGCTTCTAAAGTTTGATTCAATCTCTTCCAACCTTCTAAGAAGGAGGTCGGTATTCTTAGGCAAAGCCATAAGGACAAACATGCACACAAAAAGACAAGCGAAAAAGAGAGGCGAAGATTGGGAAAGAGAGGGCAAATAAAACGGCAAAGGTGAAGTGGGGGCGAGGAAAACGAGAGGCAAACGGTAAATAATGTAAATGTGAGGGAGATGAGTTTGTGATGGGTACTTGGTTTGTCTTGACTTGAGCGAAGACCTCCCCGGCAACGGCGCCAGAAATCCTTCTTGCTACGTCTTGAGCTTGCGTTGGTTTTCCTTGAAGAGGAAAGGATCATGCAGCAATAGTAGCGTAAGTATTTCCCTCGGTTTTTAACAACCAAGGTATCAATCCAGTAGGAGGCTCCTCAAAAGTCCCACGCACCTACACAAACAAACAAAGAACTCGCAACCAACGCAATAAAGGGGTTGTCAATCCCTTCACGGCCACTTGCGAAAGTGAGATCTGATAGAGATAGTATGATTAGATAAATATATTTTTGGTATTTTATAGTATAGATAAGAAAAGTAAAGATGCAAATAAAAGTAGATTGAAAGCTTATATGATAAAAGATAGACCCGGGGGCCATAGGTTTCACTAGTGGCTTCTCTCAAGATAGCATAAGTATTACGGTGGGTGAACAAATTACTGTCGAGCAATTGATAGAAAAGAGAATAATTATGAGATTATCTAGGCATGATAATGTATATAGGCATCACGTCCGCGACAAGTAGACCAACTCCTGCCTGCATCTACTACTATTAATCCACACATTGACCGCTATCCAGCATGCATCTAGAGTATTAAGTTCATAAGAACAGAGTAACGCATTAAGAAAGATGACATGATGTAGAGGGATAAACTCATGCAATATGATATAAACCTCGTCTCTTTATCCTTGATGGCAACAATACAATATGTGCCTTGCAACCCCTGTTGTCACTGGGAAAGGACACCGCAAGATTGAACCTAAAGCTAAGCACTTCTCCCATTACAAGAAAGATCAATCTAGTAGGCCAAACCAAACTCATAATTCGAAGAGACTTGCAAATATAACTCAATCATACATAAAAGAATTCAGAGGAGATTCAAATATTTCTCATAGATAAACTTGATCATAAACCCACAATTCATCCGATCTCGACAAACACACCGTAAAAAGAGTTACATCGAATAGATATCTGATAACCCACAAGTATAGGGGATCGCAACAGTTTTCGAGGGTAGAGTATTCAACCCAAATTTGTTGATTCGACACAAGGGGTGCCAAAGAATATTCTCAAGTATTAGCAGCTGAGTTGTCAATTCAACCACACCTGGAAACTTAGTATCTGCAGCAAAGTATTTAGTAGCAAAGTAATATGATAGTAGTGATAATAGTAGCAAAAGTAAAGACAGTAAAAGTAATGTTTTTGGTATTTTGTAGAGATTGTAATAGTAGCAAAGGAAAAGTAAATAAGTGTAAACCAGTATATGGAAAACTCGTAGGCACCGGATTAGCGATGGATAATTATGCCGGATGTGGTTCATCATGTAGCAGTCATAACATAGGGTGATTCAGAACTAGCTCCAGTTCATCTATGTAATGTAGGCATGTATTCCGTATATAGTCATACGTGCTTATGGAAAAGAACTTGCATGACATCTTTTGTCCTACCCTCCCGTGGCAGCGGGGTCCTATTGGAAACTAAGGAATATTAAGGCCTCCTTTTAATAGAGAACCGGAACAAAGCATTAGCACATAGTGAATACATGAACTCCTCAAACTATGGTCATCACCGAAAGTGGTCCCGATTATTGTCACTTCGGGGTTGCCGGATCATAACACATAGTAGGTGACTATAGACTTGCAAGATAGGATCTAGAACACACATATATTCATGAAAACATAATAGGTTCATATCTGAAATCATGGCACTCGGGCCCTAGTGACAAGCATTAAGCATAGCAAAGTCATAGCAACATCAATCTCAGAACATAATGGATACTAGGGATCAAACCCTAACAAAACTAACTCGATTACATGATAAATCTCATCCAACCCATCACCGTCCAACAAGCCTACGATGCAATTACTCATGCACGGCGGTGAGCATCATGAAATTGGTGATGGAGGATGGTTGATGATGACGACGGCGACGAATCCCCCTCTCCGGAGCCCCAAACGGACTCCAGATCAGCCCTCCCGAGAGAGATTAGGGCTTAGCAGCGGCTCCATATCGTAAAACGCGATGATTTCTTCTCCCTGATTTTTTTTCCCGAAAGCCAATATATGGAGTTGGAGTTGGCGTTGGAGGGCCACCAGGGGGCCCACGAGGTAGGGGGGCGCGCCCCCCACCCTCATGAGCAGGGTGTGGGCCCCCTGGTCTTCATATTTTGCGAGGATTTTTCTTTATTTTTTCTAAGGTGTTCCGTGGAGTTTCAGGACATTCCGAGAACTTTTATTTTCTGCACAAAAAACAACACCATGGCAATTCTGCTGAAAACAGCGTCAGTCCGGGTTAGTTCCATTCAAATCATACAAGTTAGAGTCCAAAACAAGGGCAAAAGTGTTTGGAAAAGTAGATACGACGGAGACGTATCAACTCCCCCGAGCTTAAACCCTTGCTTGTCCTCAAGCAATTCAGTTGACAAACTGAAAGAGGAAAAGAAAAACTTTTACAAACTCTATTTGCTCTTGTTGTTGTAAACATGAAAAGCCACCATTCAAGTCTCAGCAATTATTATGAACTAACCATACTCACAATGACACGTAGGTCTCACCATTACTCATATCAATAGCATAATCAGCTAGCGAGCCATAATAATAAAACTCGGGTGACAACACTTTCTCAAAATAATCATAACATGATATAACAAAATGGTATCTCGCTAGCCCTTTCTGAGACCGCAAAACATAAATGAAGAGCACCTTTAAAGATCAAGGACTGACTAAACATTGTAATTCATGGTAAAAGAGATCCAGTCAAGTCATACCCAATATAAAACAATAATAATGAATGCAAACGACAAGGTGCTCTCAAATGGTGCTTTTTAATAAGAAGGGTGATGACTCAACATAAAAGTAAATAGATAGGCCCTTCGCAGATGGAAGCAGGGATTTGTAGAGGTGCCAGAGCTCAATTTTGAAATAGAGATAAATTATATTTTGAGCGGCATACTTTCATTGTCAACATAACAACTAAAAGACGACGATATCTTCCATGCTAAACAGATTATAGGCGGTTCCCAAACAGAATGGTAAAGTTTATACTCCCCGTCCTCCACAAGCATCAATCCATGGCTTGCTCGAAACAATGAGTGCCTCTAACATTCAACGGGTCCCCAGGGGAGTTTTGTTTGTAGTTATTTTGATTTAGTTTGCACAAAACATGGGACTGGGCATCCCGGATACCAGCCATTTTCTCGTGACTGAGGAGCGGAGTCCACTCCTCTTGAGAATAACCCGCCTAACGCGGAAGATAAGGGCAGCTCTACTTGACATATGAGCTATTCGAGGATGCAAAACGGAATGTTTATTTGAAGGTTTAGAGTTTGGCTCATACAAATTTACTTGGAACGGCAGGTAAATACCGCGTATAGGTAGGTATGGTGGACTCATATGGAATAACTTTGGGGTTTAAGGAGTTTGGATGCACAAGCAGTATTCCCGCTTAGTACAGTGAAGGCTAGCAAAAGACCGAAGCGACCAATCGAGAGAGCGACAACAGTCGTAAACATGCATTAAAATTAATTCACACCGAGTACAAGCATGAGTAGGATATAATCCACCATGAACATAAATATCATGAAGGCTTATGTTGATTGGATTCAACTACATGCGTGAACATGTGCCAAGTCGAGTCATTCAATTCATTTAAAGGAGGATACCACCCCATCATACCATATCATAATCATTCTAATAGCATGTTGGCACGCAAGGTAAACCATTATAACTCATAGCTAATCAAGCATGGCACAAGCAACTATAATCTATAAATGTCATTGCAAATATGTTTACTTCATAATAGCTGAATCAGGAACGATGAATCATCATATTTACAAAAACAAAAGAGGTCGAGTTCGTACCAGCTTTTCTCTTCTCAATAAGTCCATCATATATCATCATTATTGCCTTTCACTTGCACGACCGAACGGTGTGTATAATAATAAGAGTGCACGTGCATGGGACTAAGCTGGAATCTGCAAGCATTCAACTCAAGAGAGAAGGCAAGTAATATGGGCTCTAAGTTAAGTAAACAATCATGCATATAGGAGCCACTAAGCATTTTCAATATGGTCTTCTCGACCCCCAAAGAAAGGAAAAGAAATAAAAACTATTTACACGGGAAAGCTCCCAACAAGTAAAAAGAAGAACGGGAAATATTTTTGGGTTTTCTTTTTTTATTCTACTACAAGCATGAAAAGTAAACTAACTAATTTTTTTTGGTTCTTCTTAAGGTTTATCAAACACACAAGAAGAAAGCAGGCAAAGAAATTTAAGCTAGCATGGATAATACAATGAAAGAGTACGAGCACCGACATCTAGCAATGAGTGTGTGTGAACATAAATGTAATGTCGGTGGGAAATACGTACTCCCCCAAGCTTAGGCTTTTGGCCTAAGTTAGTCGATTGCCAGGGATGGCCTGGCGGATATCCGTAGGTGAAGCTGGGTCATACTGTGACGAAGAAGACTCCGACTGCCACTGGCTGGCACCCTCCTCTGGATCCCAAGAATAAACAGATAGTCGTGGAGGCTCATCTTGTGGCTCCGGGGCTGGTGTAGGGTTCCGATAGGCTTGAACAGCCGACCACGGAACAATGTGAGGTTCTGTAAACAAGTTAAACAAAGAAGGAGCAGGCAAGGTAATAGTCTCAGGGTGATGTTTATCAAAGTATAATTTATATTTGAGCTCCCCATCGCGACTCTTAACAAGAAAATCATGCGCTATCATACTCTTGTAATCTAAATAAGCACGGGGCAGCGTTGTTTCTTCTTTCTCCGCATGCCTAATAGGTATTTCAAAATGTTCAGCTAAGCGTGAAGCATAAATGCCTCCAAAGATGGGTCCCTTAGTACGGTTCAGGCTTAACCATCTAGCAACAATTCCACCCATACTAACAGAGTTATTGCGGTATAAACCATGGAGCAAAATAATAATATCAGGAATACTAAGGTTCCCACAGTTCCCGCGTCCAATCAAGCAACGACTAGCAAATAAGGCAAAGTAGCGTAAAACAGGATAATGTATGCTAGTGATCCTTGCATCAGAAACCTTCCTGGTTTCTCCCACCGTGATAGTGTTGACAAAAGCTTCTAATTCGTTATGGTGGGGCTCATCTAAGGTGCCCTCAAAGGGTATTCTGCAAACCTCGCAGAATTCTGCTAATGTCATCTCTTTAACAATGTCATATAAATGAAACTCTACTGTTGGAGGTGATTTCTTAGGGAAAAAGTAGAAGTTTTGCACAAAAGTATTTGTGAGTAAGAGATACTGATGACGTTGGTCGTGGAGGAAGTTGGTGAGGCCAGCATTCTCAATCAATAAACAGAAATCTTCATAAATCCCAGCTCTCCTCAAGAAGTCATCGGAAGGCCATTCACAAGGCCGGACCTCCGCGGTGCGAGGTAAATTAAATTTGGGCTTCTCCTCTTCTTCCTTTTGTTTTTCCTTAGAGCTTCGGCTCGACGAGCCCCTCAAAAGTCTCTTCATTATTTCTGAAACAATCTGAAATTTTTAGTAACTTCAAATAAAGGTGAACCAACTTCAATAAAATTGATAGCAACAACTCCCACAAGTGCCTAGGGCCTATATAAAGCATTGGAACTACTTGGAATCATATAAATTTGTCATGCAAGCTCAAGAACATGGTCACCTATGCAGCACAAATTTGCAAAGAATAAAGCACTAGAGCAAAAACTAATAGTACTAATGGAGGAGTAACATACCAAGGAACAATCTCTCCAAGCAGTTTTGCGAGAGGTGCTTCGAGCAAGGAGATCGAAAATCACAGCAACGGGGGCTGGAACTCGTGCTTGAGTTGGTTTTTCGTGTTTGTGTGAGGCAGAGGAAGAAGATGGGTGCAGCAATAAGTGGAGGAGGGCCACCGTGGCCCACGAGGCAGGGGCGCGCCAGGGGTAGGGCGCCCCCACCTCGTGGCAGTGGCAGCCCCCGTGGTAATTTTTGCACAAGAAATTCTCAAATATTCCTAAAAAATCATATTAAATTGGCATGGCATTCTGAGGACTTTTATTTTCGAGATATTTTTATATTGCACGGATAAGTTAGGAAACAGACAGAAAAATATTATTTTACTTTATTTCTACTAAATAACAAAAAATATAAAGAGGGTACAGAAAGTTGTGCTTCTAGTTTCATCCATCTCGTGATCATCAAAATGAACCCACTAACAAGGTTGATCAAGTCTTGTTAACAAACTCATTCCGAATAATTCCGGAGCCGGAGAAATTTCGAATGACACTAAGTTACCTCAACGGGGATGTGAAAATCCCCAACAATAAGAATATCATACTTTTTCTTGATAGTAGGGAGAGGAAATTCAAAACCTCCAAATATAATCAATGGAACTTTTCCAATAGAGTTGATACTATAAACTTGAGGTTGTTTCCTCGGAAAATGTACCGTGTGCTCATTGCCATTAACATGAAAAGTGACATTGCCTTTGGTGCAATCAATAACAGCCCCTACAGTATTAAGGAAAGGTCTTCCAAGAATAATAGACATACTATCATCCTCGGGAATATCAAGAATAACAAAGTCCGTTAAAATAGTAACGTTAAGAACTACAACAGCACATCCTCACAAATACCGACAGGTATAGCAGTTGATTTATCAGCCATTTGCAAAGATATTTCAGTAGGTGTCAACTTATTCAAGTCAAGTCTACGATATAAATAGAGAGGCATAACACTAACACCGGCTCCAAGATCACATAAAGCAGTTTTAACATAATTTCTCTTAATGGAGCATGGTATAGTAGGTACTCCGGGATCTCCAAGTTTCTTTGATATTCCACCCTTAAAAGTATAATTAGCAAGCATGGTGGAAATTTCAGCTTCAGGTATCTTTCTTTAATTAGTAATAATATCCTTCATATACTTAGCATAAGGATTTGTTTTGAGCACATCAGTTAATCGCATACACAAAAGATGGGTCTAATCATTTCAGCAAAGTGCTCAAAATCCTCATCATCCTTTTTCTTGGATGGTTTCGGAGGAAAAGGCATGGGTTTCTGAACCCATGGTTCCCTTTCTTTGCCATGTTTCCTAGCAACAAAATCTCTTTTATCATAATGTTGATTCTTTGATTGTGGGTTATCAAGATCAACAGCAGGTTCAACTTCTACATCATTATCATTACTAGGTTGAGCATCAACATGAACATTATCATTAACATTATCACTGGGTTCATTTTCATCACCTGATTGTGTTTCAGCATCAGAAACAGAGATATCATTTGGATTCTCAGGTGGTTCAGCGATAGGTTCACTAGAAGTTTGCAAAGTCCTATCATTTTTCTTTTTCTTCCTCTTAGAAGAACTAGGTATATCGATATTGTTTCTCTGAGAATCTTGCTCGATTCTCTTAGGGTGGCCTTCAGGATACAAAGGTTCCTGAGTCATTCTACCAGTTCTAGTAGCCACTCTAACAGCGTAATCATTTTTCTTACTATTCATTTCATCAAGCACTTCTTTCTGATCTTTAAGTACTTGTTCTACTTGAGTGGTAACCATAGAAGCATGCTTGCTAACAAGTTTAAGTTCACCTCTAATATCAGCCATATAATCACCCAAGCGTTTAATCATAAAGGTATTCTGTTTTAATTGTCTACCAAAATAAGCATTAAAGTCATCTTGCTTAAACATAAAGTCATCAAACTCATCCAAGCACTGGCTAGCAATTTTAGTAGGTGGGACTTCAGCTTTATCATATCTATAGAGAGAATTTACCTTTACTACCTGTGTCGGGATATCGGGAGGTTCTTCACTAAATAAGTAATTGAGATCATATACTTCTTCAACAGGGGTAAATTAAGACCATGTATTTCTTCAATAGGAGGTAAATTCTTAACACCTTCAGCTTTAATACCTTTTTCTTTCATAGATTTCTTTGACTCTTGCATATCTTCGGGGCTGAGAAATAGAACAACTCTCTTCTTCGGAGTTGGTTTAGGAATAGGCTCAGTAATTGGCTCTGGAACTGGCTCGGGAGGTAGCTCGGGAGGTGCCCAATTATTTTCATTAGCCAACATATTATTCAATAGAATTTCAGCGTCATCCGGTGTTCTTTCCCTGAAAAGAGAACCAGCACAACTTTACAGGTAATCTCTGGAAGCATCAGTTAGTCCATTATAAAAGATATAAAATATTTCAGGTTTCTTAAGAGGATGATCAGGCAAAGCATTAAGTAACTTGAGAAGCCTCCCCCAAGCTTGTGGGAGACTCTCTTCTTCAATTTGCACAAAATTGTATATTTCCCTCAAAGCAGCTTGTTTCTTATGAGCGGGGAAATATTTAGCAGAGAAGTAATAAATCATATCCTGGGGACTTTGCATACAACCAGGATCAAGAGAATTATACCAAATCTTAGCATCACCCTTTAATGAGAATGGAAATATCTTGAGTAAATACAGGTAGCGCGATCTCTCATTATTAGTAAATAGGGCAGCTATATCATTTAACTTAGTAAGATGTGCCCCAACAGTTTCAGATTCATAGCCATAAAAAGGATCAGGTTCAACCAAAGTAATTATATCTGGATCAACAGAAAAATCATAATAGTCCTGATCAGGAACACAGATAGGTGAAGTAGCAAAAGCAGGGTCGGGTTTCATTCTACCTCTAAAAGATTCTTTACTCCATTTAATTAGCAACCTCTTAAGTTCATATCTATCCTGGCAAGCAAAAATAGCTGCAAAAGATTCAACATCAAAAAGATAACCCTCGGGAATAGATGGCATAGGTTCATCATCACTAACATCATCGTGCTCAGGTTCAATAATTTCTCTTTCTCTAGACCTAGCAATTTGCTCATCAAGATATTCACCAAGTGGCACAGGAGTATCAAGCATAGAAGTAGTTTCATCATAAGTATCATGCATAGCGTATGGCATCATCAATAACATGCGACATATCAGAATCAATAGCAGTAGTAGGTTTAGGTGTCGCAAACTTACTCATAATAGAAGGAGAATCTAGTGCAAGGCTAGATGGCAGTTCCTTACCTCCCCTCGTAGTTGAGGGCAAAATAGTAGTTCGATCATCTTTCAAGTTCTTCATAGTGTCCAGCAGATATAAATCCCAAGTGACTCAAAGAATAGAGCTATGCTCCCTGACAACGGCGCCAGAAAATAGTCTTGATAACCCACAAGTATAGGGGATCACAACAGTTTTCGAGGGTGGAGTATTCAACCCAAATTTATTGATTCGACACAAGGGGAGCCAAAGAATATTCTCAAGTATTAGCAACTGAGTTGTCAATTCAACCACACCTGGAAACTTAGTATCTGCAGCAAAGTGTTTAGTAGCAAAGTAATATGATAGTAGTGATAATAGTAGCAAAAGTAAAGACAGTAAAAGTAATGTTTTTGGTATTTTGTAGAGATTGTAACAGTAGCAACGGAAAAGTAAATAAGTGTAAACCAGTATATGGAAAACTCGTAGGCACCGGATTAGCGATGGATAATTATGCCGGATGTGGTTCATCATGTAGCAGTCATAACATAGGGTGACACAGAACTAGCTCCAGTTCATCAATGTAATGTAGGCATGTATTCCGTATATAGTCATACGTGCTTATGGAAAAGAACTTGCATGACATCTTTTGTCCTACCCTCCCGTGGCAGCGGGTCCTATTGGAAACTAGGGATATTAAGGCCTCCTTTTAATAGAGAACCGAACAAAGCATTAGCACATAGTGAATACATGAACTCCTCAAACTATGGTCATCACCGGAGTGGTCCCGATTATTGTCACTTGGGTTTGCGGATCATAACACATAGTAGGTGACTATAGACTTGCAAGATAGGATCTAGAACACACATATATTCATGAAAACATAATAGGTTCAGATCTGAAATCATGGCACTCGGCCCTAGTGACAAGCATTAAGCATAGCAAAGTCATAGCAACATCAATCTCGTAACATAATGGATACTAGGACCAAACCCTAACAAAACTAACTCGATTACATGATAAATCTCATCCAACCCATCACCGTCCAGCAAGCCTACGATGCAATTACTCACGCACGGCGGTGAGCATCATGAAATTGGTGATGGAGGATGGTTGATGATGACGACGGCGACGAATCCCCCTCTCCGGAGCCCCGAACGGACTCCAGATCAGCCCTCCCGAGAGAGATTAGGGCTTGGCGGCGGCTCCGTATCGTAAAACGCGATGATTTCTTCTCCCTGATTTTTTCCCCGAAAGCCAATATATGGAGTTGGAGTTGGCGTCGGAGGGCCACCAGGGGGCCCACGAGGTAGGGGGGCGCTCCCAGGGGGCGCGCCCCCCACCCTCGTGAGCAGGGTGTGGGCCCCCTGGTCTTTATCTTTTGCGAGGATTTTTCTTTATTTTTTCTAAGGTGTTCCGTGGAGTTTCAGGACATTCTGAGAACTTTTATTTTCTGCACAAAAAACAACACCATGGCAATTCTGCTGAAAACAGCGTCAGTCCGGTTTAGTTCCATTCAAATCATACAAGTTAGAGTCCAAAACAAGGGAAAAAGTGTTTGGAAAAGTAGATACGACGGAGACGTGTCAATCTCCACAAGAGAGGGGGAGAACATGGTATTGAGATCCAAAAAGAGAGAAGAAGCCATCTAGCTAATATTTATGGACCCGAGGGTCTATGGTAAACTACTCACAACTCATCGGAGGGGCTATGGTGTTGATGTAGAAGCCCTCCGTGGTCGATTCCCCCTCCAGCGGAGCGCCGACGAAGGCTTCAAGATGGGATCTCGCGGATACAGAAGGTTACGGTGGTGGAAATTGTTTTTCGTTGGCTTCCTGGATGTTTTCGGGGTACATGGGTATATATAGGAGGAAGAAGTACGTCGGTGGCCGCCCGAGGGGCTCACGAGACAGGGGGCGCGCCCTGTAGGGGTGTGCGCGCCCTCCACCCTCGTGGCCGCCTCGGCTGCTTCTTGACTTGCACTCCAAGTCCTCTGGATCACGTTCGTTCCAAAAATCACGCTCCCGAAGGTTCCATTCCGTTTGGACTCCGTTTGATATTCCTTTTCTTCAAATCTTCAAATAGGCAAAAAAAAAAGAATACGGGCCGGGCCTCCGGTTAGTAGGTTAGTCCCAAAAATGATATAAATGTGTAAAATAAAACCCATAAACATCCAAAAGGGGTAATATAATAGCATGGAACAGTCAAAAATTATAGATACGTTGGAGACGTATTACTCCCCTATCTTCCCCTAGGGTGCCATTGACACCTCCGTGATCTCCTCTTGCCTTTCCCTAGTTTTCCCTCTTGTTTGCTCTCGTTAGGTATTTCGCCGTGGCCGAGAACCGCCGTCCGCCATGGCAATTGCACGGGTCGCCACTGAGCTCCTCGGATTGACCCCGTGGCACATGCCCGCTCCTATGCGCGCCCATGCCCGAGCCTTCAGCTCTTCTTCCGCGCCCGTGGGGCCACTCCCTCGCTCTCCATGCCCACGCACGCGTTACACCGCGTCCGTCGTGCCTGTTGCCATCACGCTTGCCACAACCACCGCTTCCATCAGGCCCCGCGCAACGCACACCACGCCGCACGTCGCACTCGCGCCGCGCTTGCTTGCCTCATCACGCGCGCCTCGCCCGCCTCTGTCAGAGCCATCTTCGCGGCCGCCCCTCGCCACGCCGGTCGCATCTCGCCTCCACCGTTGGCCACTCGCCGCCTACTTTCTGCGTGCTTCTTCCTCGCCGCTATGCGCCGCTTACCACCGGTATGTCAAGTTGTTGCGCCATGCCCTTGACACCGCCGTGGACAAACGTGGTGGAGGGATTGTCAATGGAGTACGAGGAGGAGGTGGCGGAGAAGGTGTGGAGAGGCAAAAGGTCTAGGGTGACATCAGCTAGCTGTGGTGGAGGTGATTATGCGAGAAGGAGCCGGAGCAGAAGGAGAGGTCACAATTGAAAAGAATCGCAAAAAAATCATAACCCGAAGATCTCATTCCAAAAAATGCTAATATCGTTGGAGGGATGGTTTCCTTCCACTCACCTCAATACGGGCGTTTGGCTGGACACTGAATTCGTATTGGAAACATCAGGCCAATTCCAAGCTGTTTTGCCTCCCACGTAAAGCTCCGTCCCACAATTCGGAGGGCTCCCACTCCGTTTTCCTCTGAATTGCTCATCTCCCACAAAACTTACCCCTTCGACACCAGCCACCAGGAAAAGAAAAGAAGGGAGACGACAGGGGATCTCGAGGCGACCTACCTACCGTGCGGCGGCGGCCCACCACGGCGTTCAGCGGCGGCGCAGATCTGATCCTCCCCGTCTCTCCCTCTCCTCCCCATCCCCGGTCCTGATTGCTCCGCCCCCTCCTGCATCACTCCGTTCCTGGTCTCCATCTACAGCGATGACCACCATGGAGACCGGTCTCCATCCCCATCCCGGTCGGCAGATGGACGAGAGGATGCCCGACGGCGACCACCACCCCGTCCGGCGGCGGCTGCGACCACCATCCCATCCCGTCCCCATCCACCCGCCCCCACCCATTGGTCCAATCTGTCCTATCCAACACCTCCTTCTCCATCATTGTTTGATGCGTGCATCTCTTCCGTGTGTGATTTGTGTGTATGCATGATTGGAGATGTTTCCCATAGGTTTCTCTTTGTGCTAGATAATTTTCTTCAGCGTCACCATTTGTATATTTAAAGTTAAAATGTGTTAAGATATGGTTGTTGTGTGACCATTTGTCTTGTGATTTATTCCAGAATATTTATTAACTTTTACTGCTATATATCCATTCAATTATAGTCACATGTGAATAGATTTCAGTTTTGAGTCATGTAGAACAAGGTATAATCTTCATAGTAATGTAGTTATGCAATTTCAAAGTTTGTCATCCAAACATGATTTGGTATTGAAATCTCAGAGGCATTTCAACGGCCAATTCAGTGAACAACCAAACAGGCGAATTTGTATTCGTGCCATTTCAGTTTCCTCATTGAATTAGAATTTCAGTCCAATTCAATACGGAGCTCTCCAATACGGACATCCAAACGCAGTGTTAACGTTGATATTTTTGTTGTCTAATAAATTGAAGACATCTTAAGTAGTACACTTTGAAATACATAAAAACCTTTTCGCACACCACCACTTATCATGTTGTTTGTCATGTGGCATCGTCAAATATTCAAGGGATTCAGCAATGTTGCCAGGTATGAGTACGAGGGACGAATTTTTTTTCGTTACAACGCACGGGCATAAATATATATAGGAACACTATTCATCACCCAGAGTGCCGAATAAGTTATTTTTCGCTGAAGGTAATCTTACAATCATTTCATAAATAAATTACGTTTGGAATACAAATATTTAAATTTATATTGATTCAATACATAAAATTTGGTATACCAGAAAAATGTATTTTATATATATTTTACAGTGTTTTTACATTTGCAATTATACATAACATAAAATATATTTTTACAGCGATTATATGTTTTCTTACGCTCTCTTTTTACCTATGAAACACACACACAACACACCACTTCTTCTCCTTCTCCTGCACCCGCACAATGCAGTTAATACATACATTTATGCAATTGCAAATGCTTAGGTTCATTGCTGGGAGTCAGCGATTTAGCTTGTCTTGGATGGGCATCCTGGTGACAAACGACGTCTCGTCTCTTCTCCGACAGCAATGGATTCAGGCACCTGAGTGGCCATGGTACAAATCCAAGCTACAGAAGGCATCCCCTACTACTCGCAAGCAAGAGCAATGATATCTTGTTCTGATACAAATTCTTACCCGAAACAAACCTAGACGCACCACAGACGCACGGACCATACCAAATAGAAAAGGGAACATCTATCATGGGACAGAACATAAGCAGAGATTCAGAGTTGAAATCTCAACCTGACAAAACATAAGCAGAGATTCAAAGCAAATGCTGCAGGCCGCGCGCGCACACAAGTGCTACTAGACAGCTGTCAGGTGCTTGCCTTGCTTGGAAGGAGCAAATGAGTCAAAGATTAACTGACATGGTCGACACTAATCATTAATCCGAGCAAGTCACCGTGTCTTCATGAACTGGATAGGAAACAGTAAATTCGCAACAAATTAATCAATGAAGTCCTACGAGTCAGACTTCACAGCTGAACATCACAGAGGGCCAATTTCTGGGTTGAGCACAGCGCACAAAATGGAAGAATTCATTACAAAGTTGACCATTACACAGGGCACAACCCATTTCTGCATCACAGCCACCGGAACGTAATCCTAGATACCTGTGGAGCAAAGAATTTCGTCAGCCAAACCAATTTGTACTGTATATACAATTTATTAGCGGAAAAGTCATTAAAGCCATAGCTCTCAATTTGGTATGACTCAAATAACAGTAAAAGTTAACTTTCACCAGTGTTGTGCCGTAAGCTCCAAAACTGAATCATCTCGGCATTGAACCAACGTGGGAAAAAGAGAAAAGCTACAGGATAACACTTCATTTGTACTGCTACACCTTCAACTCTTATAGTAGTTAGTCCCAAACAAGTTGGGGTAGGCTAGAGCTCTGAACCCATAAGATCTTGGGGTAGGCTAGAAGCTCTGAATCCCGTAAGATCTTGAAACCAACTCGTGGTTCTGGCACGTGGATAGCTAACTTCCACACACCCCTGTGCACGAGCTAGCTAGTCACTAACATATTGAATTTTATTGAAATCATGCAGTAGAAGCCACAAGGATCATGCATCATCTTATTAATAGACATACTTCCATCGGCCCAAAATAGATGCCATCTCCACCACAGCATCAAAATCAAACTCCGAACACTAAAAAATACTCATGACGAGTATTTATGGCGAACCTAGGCATGCCATTTTGATCATATGTTTAATATGAAGTGTTGAACATCTGATGTGGCCAAGAGTGAAGAACATAGACCGCTCACAACGCATAGATGCATATAATTTGAACCAGACAAATTATGTTAAACTGAGAGGTTCAGGCATGCTGAGAAAATATTTACACAAACCGCCCAACACTAGAATAATCATCCAAGAAAACTGAAAGGAAAAGGATAAAAAAAAGTACTTTCAAAATTTAATGAAAGCATGCTCTTTGAGTCTCCTGACAATTAGTTCACTAGGTAGCATAATGATCCAAAATAAACAGCGATGTGAAATGTCAAATGGCACAGTTATAATCCTGTGTAACAAAGAAAGCATGAAGCAAGTGTACAGGTATTGTCAGTTACCAACTACTTATGTACAGGCAACATCATATAAATCGCACTAGGACTTGATAGATCTAGCTCCATGATAAACTAATCAAAGGCGAGTAAAAAAAATGAATGAAGGACACAAAAGAGGATGCATTCCATTATGTTACCACTTAAAATATGCACAAAAAAGAGAATGGTCCTCAGTCATCAGACACCTAAGGAGCTAGAGGGGAAGAAATTGCACTAACAGTAGGAACCAGGGGAGTACTAAGGAGGAGGTAATTGAAAGAAAGGCAGCTGGATGGACGGGAAAGGCTCCTCATCCAATAGTGAGGAGGTAACAACAAATAATAGAGAAGGTAGGTGGGCAAAGGGATGAGGAAGCAAATGGAGAACAGCTAATGAAGGCATGAAGAGGATTAGGAGCAGGGCCTGGAGAAAAGATCCAAGATGCGGCCTGCCATGAAAGCGTTGATATGAGTGGCCAGGTGGCCCATAGCTAAGCAAAGAGTTATATAGAAAATCTTAAAGAGTCCTCTCTTGCCATTTGGTAGTTGAGAAATGGCAGTAAATAGGAAAGCAATATATTCTTTTTAAAGAACAGTTCAGATACCTCAAGTCCTCAACATAGATGCAGAAGCTTACCTGCTCAACAAGTACATCACAGTAGCATACCTAACTAGATAATCATCTTATGTGCTGTGAAAGATCAACTCCATCATGTCGACCACCAATGTCTGTTTCTGCAAGCATAAATCAAAACAATCAATGGCACTCCAAAGAATAGCCAAATAGACAAGAGGAGACATCAACAAGATGTTTAGATAAACTCATAGCTGTAATTTGAATTAAAAAAAACAGTTTTATACAAGATTGGCAATAGATAAACAAAACCACACCTATTGTTAAATTTAACGAATATACTGAAAACAGTATAACCTGATTATTATCGTAAAAATGAAGAAGACGCACACTCAGACAATCAGCTAGCCATAAGAGACAAGTTAACCAGAGCCCCATTGGAATAAATAAAATATAGGTCATTCCGAGCAACAGAAATGACCAAGACTATTCAGATTAAAATTATCTTCAATAAATTAGGCTAAAAATCAAAGTAATACATCAATACTAAAAATCCTAGCAACAAAGGTGAACAAGACTATTTAGATTAGAATTTACTCAATTCAGCATTAGTTTCCCTGGTACAAATGGATATTTGCTACTCACAATAAAGACTCCTAGAAGTGATAAAATGAACAATTATTCGCCAATTACAAACAAATTTGACAATATGGACTCAAGATTAGTAGAAAGATTAGCAGATAGAATAAATATTAAATGAAAGAAATAGAACTAGCTTTAAGTTTCTAACTGTGCCTATTGAGCTACTTACTCCCTCCGTTCCTAAATATAAGTCTTTAAAGAGATTCCACTATGAACCACATACGGACGTATATAGATACATTTTAGAGTGTAGATTCACTCATTTTGCTCCGTATGTCGTCCATAGTGAAATCTCTACAAAGACTTATATTTAGGAACGGAGGGAGTATTTGACATGTCAGTTGGTTCAAGCTACTTTTTCATGCAGTTGTCTTCAACTTCCAACTGTTAAATATCTTGATCTTGAGAGAGAAAACTGTACTGCTGCTATGCACTGAAACTACCATTATACAGGGATATGTGAATCGGCATGCAAGAGCATAATTTACTTCAATATTACAAAAATAATTTGCCAGTTTGTTGTTCATCTTTTTACTGTATGAATATTGATATAATAACATGATAAAAGGCAGTTTGCTAGCTCCGACTCGAACAACAAAAAATACAGAAATAAAGACAACAGTAGACCAATTTCAACCCAACACCTGACTACAAAGCATACAAAAAAAAGAAACCACTAACATAAAAAAAAATCTATATCATAATCACTACTCCCTTTGATCCATATTAATTGTCACTGATTAGTACAAAGTTAGTACAACTTTGTACTAAACCAGCGACAATTAATATGGATCGGACGGAGTACATAAAACACCACCGCACAAGAATCAGAACAGAAATACTACAGAAACAAAATTGTTGTATGTTGAAGAGGTCATCAAGCAGTAAAGGAAACAAGTGATATGCAAATTGTTAGCCTAACACGAAAGAGTATGAACCGTAAATCTGTCAACCAATTATCAAAAATTGGCTTCGTTTTGTTACAACCGATATCTGAAGGCATACTATTACCTGCAGTGTAGACACTTTCGAATGGATGATAGTGAGAAAGGGTTCTGGTCTCACCAAGTTTCTTGAACTGCAAACACTCAAGATTGACCATAAAGAGGACACCGTGTGTCCACACAAACACCACATTGTTCTCCTCAGCGAACCCTAGTATGACTTGGCTGCCATTTCCATTCAGGGAAAGTTGCTTGTCCAGTTCAATAGTTCTTCCAAGAACCCATGAAGCAACACCATCACGATCAGTCTTCCTCTTCCATAACTGGAAGCTCTGATCTTTCTGCAACAGTAAACCAAGACCACCACCCTCTGCCCGCATAATCCAGAACTGGTAAAACCCATTTTCAAGCATATGCGCTGGCACCCGTATCACAGCTAGGCTTTGCTTCTCCAAATCAAACTCAAGAATTCCAACAAAATTCCCAGCAAGAATCCAGTAAAGAGAATCCCTAACCATCACAGCGGGCTTTCCCGTAAACACCAAGGTGACATCATCTTCATCACCCAAAATATCCGAGGTGGAAACCTTGAATGGAACCGGTGTTGAGACGAGATCACCCCATAAGTTGGTCTCGGAAGAGTAAAGCCAGGCGAGGGCTCGTTTGTGTTGCTTGTCGACGTTGTCCACCACTGTCAAGACCACATGAAACTGTTGGATGTCTCCGGCAGCACGAAGCACTGCCCCATTGATGGCTGTGTTCTCCGCAAGTATCACAAGCTCAGGGGGGATGGCAAGGTGGTGCTGTTTGCCGGTGACGGGGTCCCACACCAGGACCTTGTTCGGCCGTACGTTGTGGATGAGCACAAGGCCATGGCGGCATCCAAGGGAGATGAAGCGGTCCCCTTCGCGGCGCTGCAAGGAGAAGCGGCCAGGCGAGACACGATTTGGGGGCTCAAGAGTAGGTACGAAGGGGAAGAGGTCGCTGTCTCTGTTGAAGAAGCCAAGGAGGGGAGGGTTTTGGCGGTGGTGGCGGCGGAAGCGGCGGCAGAAGCGGGGGTCGGAGGCGAGGCAGCGCCAGCGCTTGCAGACGGCGGAGGCGCGCGGGAGGGAGGACGGCTGCGGGGGGAGGCGGAGGAGGATCTCGCAGAGCAGGTTGTCGTCCTCCAGCGGACCCGCTGCCGGCGAGAGGTGGCAGCTGCGGCTGGTCATCTCGCCCTCCATGCTGGTACCTGTAACAATGGAGGAGCGGTCAGAGGAGGAGAGGAGCAGTCCGGGACCCGGGAAAGGAGAGGAGCCGTTGGGGTAGGAGTGGCGGCGCTAACCCTAGACGCGCGCGTGAATAGGAGAGGGGCGTCCGGGGGAGGAGCAGACGGCCGGGATAGAGGCGGGCGGCGGAGTGGCGGTGGCCGTCGCCGGCGCTAACCCTAGGGCGAGGGTGTCGCCGCGTCGGAATCGGGAGGGGAGCGAGTGGCCGTGGTGAAGTGAAGTGTAGAAGAGGCTGCGGGATGTGGGAACTGGCCAAATGGGCTGGGCCAACCAGGCCGGCCGTGAGCACGCCGGCACGGCCCACCATGGGCCAGGCACGGCACGGGCTAAACGGGCCGTGCCCGGCATGCAGCACGCCCTGGGCCGTGCTTGAGCTGCTAGGCTGAGCACGTGGGCTGGCACGGCACGGCCCGATCATCTTTTTCTCTATATGGCCTAAACATTAGCCTAATAGGTAAAAATAGGGGACCTCCTATAGGGCGCCTTCAGCGCCGCGCAAGGGATCTGGCGCCCGCAGCAGCGGTTGGATGGGCCGGCCCACGATCACGCAATGCGAATGACAGCCAAAAATTCCTCCCAACTAAGATTCGACCTCGCGACCTCCTGCTTCCACAAGCTGAGGCTAGCCACTGCACCAACTAACTACTCCCTCCGTCCCGAAAAACATGTCGCGGCGGCATTTTTGCAAAAAAACCCTCTAGTTTCTCCCGACCAAACCCGCGATCCTCGTCCTCGTCCTCCGACAGAGCGGCCAGTGCTGCTGCTGCTCTCCGCCGCCAGCATTTCATTGCTTCCCCATCACCAGCTGACTACCCTTCTCCCCACCGCCAGCCTCCTTGCTCCCCTCTCTCCTGCTTGCAGCCTCCTGCTCACACATGCATGCCATTGCTTGTCTGCCTCCCCAAGCTCCCCTTCCTAAAAAATCTTGATTTCCCAGCTCATGCTTGGCTTCTGCTCACACTTGGCTCCACTGTCGGAGAGCCCGGAGGCGCCGGATCCGGACCACCACCAACAACCTAAAGGCAGCGCGGCCAACATCAAGAGCTTGCGGGCCTCCTCATCGCCCTGCCTTGTCGTGGGCTCGCCACACCGCATCTCGTCCATCGCCGTCCCCGCGGTGTCTCGCTGACCGTCGCCGCCGCCGCGTCGTCGGACGTCGAGAAGGAGCCCTCCTCATCGCTCCCTCGCCACCGGCTCGGGACCATGACACCGAAGCCGTTTCGAGAAGACCAGGCCGACGGCCGCAGACACGCCAGTCTTCTTCTTCGACCAAGCGGTGAGTGAGTGAGGATTCTCTCACCATTCTTTCAGATTTCTACACCGTTAATCCAACTTTCTCTCAATCTCGTTGCTTGATCTATGCTTGCTGTGATATTTGAGATGTATCGTGTCCAATCGACGAAATTCCTACCGTTGCTTGTCGTGTTGCAATCGCAACCCGCCTTCGAGAGAGGATTCACGCCTTGGAGCATTATTCAGTTGAGTGATGGAGGGATGCTAACCTGACACTTGTTTGCTTCATCACAATCCATCACCTGTGATATTTGTGAACTTGCAGTGTGCTTGTGGTGATCTTCTTCAGGCAAAGATCAGAGTTATTGGGTTTATGCATCGTTCATGTTCTCTGGATGCACATTGTTTCTTGAAATTCACTGCTATGTTGCTACTAGTACCAGGTGTTCCTGCATTAGTAATTTCTGTTTGCTTGTTGTTCAGGTTTTCTAGTGTTTGTTTGGTGGGACTTCTAGCCACTTATGGTTACATTGTCCAAAGTCATGAAGACTCGTGGTGTACCTGGAAAGTTCAGTTTTAGGGATTATATTGGAAAATAGTGAACTGTCAGTGTTTTGCAACAGATGAGGTTTGCAGTTTTTCAGTTCAATCTTCATTCTACTAATACCAGGTATTCTTCCATTCATCATAACTGTTATTGTTTATTCTTTTAATGGTGTATAGGATCTTCACAGGAATAACTTGCACCCATGGAGCCAATTTAGATAATAGGGAGCAGTAGCAGTCTGAAGGTATTGCATTTCAGGGCATGTGCAGTTTCAAAAATGCATTAAGATGCATTTTGTTTTCAGTAAGATTTTTACTGTCTCTAAATTCAGTCATGAACTATGAACTCTGAAATTAGTACTGTCTCAATAACATTTTAAATATTCAAGTTAGGACTGCACTTTTAAAGTTCAAGATACTCCTGTAACTTTAATTAGTGCATTTCTAAAATGGCAAAGATTATGGCACAAAGATTAGTTACATCACATCAAGCATGCCATGCCATCTTTGATTCTATTTTTGATGGAGTACTAGGTAACCTTGTGAAGTGAATAATCAGCATGGGCAATAAATATCCACTACTACTCCCACATTATGTTTTTGATTCTGTTTTTGATGGAGTAGATTTGCATGGCACTGAATCTTGAAAATACTAGCAGGAGGTAATACTAGCCCCTAAATTTGCAAGAGTTTTGCTTCATTTTTTTTCTTTTGACAGTACAAATCCAAACCTGTATTGACAATACATGTTCTATTTTTGTATTGTTGATCAGATCCATATTGTCCTAAATTGCAAAGTAAGTTAGCACAAATTCAGTTTTAATCCAAATTATTCAAATAAATCCAAATATTTTAAATTAATTAAAATAGCTAAAATTAATCCAAATCAATTCAAATAAATCCAAATAACCCAAATTAATTCAAATAATCCAAATTAATCCAGTTAATCTAAATAACCTAGATAATTCAATTAATCCAAATAACCCAAATTCCAATAAATTCCAACAAGGAGTTGATATACAAGGATTAGACAAGGCATACACAAGGACATGACATAAGGGCCTCTTTGTCCCCTCTTGACACAAGATTACACAAGACATACACAAGGAGCATCTGACTACATGACATAAGGGCCTCTTTGTCCCCTCTTGACTACATTCTTTTCCTTTCTCTAGCCACTTCTTCCCTTCCCTTCCCTTTACATTTCTTTCTTTTCCCTTCTTTAGCCAATTCTTTCCTTTCATTTTCTTTTCCTATTGCAATTTCCATTTCTTCTATAATGGCCCTAGTATCAACAACTACCCGACTGTCGCAATATACACTGATGATTTCCCTGCCAGCATTCTGAATGCGATCCTTGTGCAAGTGGGGCAACTTATATTGATTTCCTCCTTTGTCTTTCATAACTTCAAACATAACTGCTTCTAATGTGATAAAGCTTCTGTGCAACTTGTCGGGATCGTAGTTCTCGAATTCCTCTTCCACACCTCGCACAGCCTCGGATGTTCAGAGGTGACCTGCAATGGGTTAGAGACCGGAGAGAGGTATGGAAGCAGAGGTCCAAACAATTTAACTCGTATATTTGGGGGCTGTTGTAGCAATCGGATGTCAAGATCGCTTTGTTCCACGACTTCTAAAAGCTACATCATTGGGAAGGACATGGGGCTTTGCATTATCTGTTGGATGAATATTGTTGCTCCTCGTCATCGTCGGCCACTTGTCCCGAATTGCCGGATAACCTTATTGATTAGATAATCTCGCACACGTGTCTAGTTACTTTCACCGATGTCAACACTTTTGTTCCCTTTGTTCTGTTATGACTTGTCCGCTTCGCCTCGGTCTCTTCAACGAATGCCCAAATGCCTATCTTCCCGTCGAATGTTAGCTCCCCTCATTGTTATATCGAGGCTTGGCAACAAATTGTTAAGAACATCACCTTCCCAATGCCGTGAGTGTTTGACACGGTGCGCTTGCTCAGTTCTCCGGAAGTACATAGTAACTATTCTTCACTCTCGTCATGTCAAACCACTTCTCATCGATGTGAACCATATTCGTCATTGGTTTAAACATAGCCCGAGAAGTTGAGATTGAATTGTCATCGACCATGGACATACAAAATTTCAATCTCGCAAGCTTGTTCCCTAGCTTGAGGTGAGGCTTCACGGTGCTTGTGATGCGGTTGAGCTCATTCAGCTGGAACCTCTTATGTAGGGTCGATCGGGCCACACCTAGAGACCGTGCTGTAGATCGAATTGTCCTTCTTTTATTTAGTGGGATTGTTGAGGTCCTCTCTAGATCCAGCTCCTTTCTCTTCGCCGACCTTCCGGCTTCTTGCTTGAGACATCTACTTCTTTGCCATCGGCAATTTGCTTTTTGGCTTCTTCCCGCATTCTTTCAACAGATCGTACACTTATGTCCAACAGGTTTGAGACTAGCGACTTGTCGTCTGGTTGAATGACCCATCTCTCGAGCTCGATTACCGGCAAGGCAAAGTAAACACCGTGCCTCTCCTTATCTGACAATTCTCTTCTTTTCTCTTGAAGTATCCAATTCATAACTTCATCCTCTTCCTCTTGAGCTTCATTCTCTTGAGCTTCATCTTCTTGAGGCATCCAATTCATAGCTTCATCGTCTTCCTCTTGAGGCATCAAGTTCAAATCCATATCTCCATTCTCTGCCACTTGAGGTTCCTCCTCTCCGTGGACCCAATTCAAATTAATGCCTTCATCGCCTTCCTCTTGAGGCATCAAGTTCAAATCCATATCTCCATTTTCGCCACTTGAGGTTCCTCCTCTCCGGGGACCCAATTCAAATTAATGTCTTCATCGTCTTCCTCTTGAGGCATCAAGTTCAAATCCATATTTATGTGTTCCTGCCATCAATGACAAAAGATGAGTACACCATGGTACCATAACAAGAACACACACACACAAAGTGGTAGGAGGAGTACTAATGTCAACACTTCTGCTAGATATGGTCATGAGTAGATAGCTACAGTTTTAACACTGCATTTTAGTTGAATTTTCAATAATGACAAGATGCCAGTTTTAACTCAATCAACAACATTTTAACTGAATTAACAGAATTATTGGACTTTAAATGACAGGACTGACAGAGTTCCTAGGACCTCTATATATGAGCATGGGAGCTTAGATAAGAAATTGATTGAGTGCAAAACAGAGTGTTGTAAATCACTCCTGATTTGATGTGATGTGATGTAGCATAGCATAGCAGTAGAGTGGAGTAGAGAAGCATCTAAGGCAATAGTCCTGCTAATTGTTTGTCAAGATAGCATGACTAGTTGCTCTTGGTGCATTTATCGATATCTTCCAACATTTGGTACCCCAACATATGAGCATTATGCATTTTAGTACCCTGAAAATATGTAGTGTCAAAGTATGTAGTGCTATTTTGATCAAGTTACGTAACAAATAATTCTGTTCTCATTATGAATCAAACTTGTGCATTCTGCCTATTTCTTCGTAAATTAATTCACTCCCTTTCTCGTGTGATGAAAATTTGATCAAAGATCGTTAATCAAACGGTTGATCGTTAATCGTAATTCACTGTAATTCAAAAACTGTTGGCTGTTAACTTTAAAATTTGATCAAAAACTGTTGATCGTTAACTTTAAAAGTTCACCGTAATTCAAATGAAATGCTGATCGTTAATCAATCAAGTGTTAATCAATTGCTGCTGCCATACTCCTCTGCTTAGTGTTACTAAATTAGTGTTAACACTAAATAAGTGTCACTATTTAGTGAATTACTCCCATTGTTCATTTAGTGATTCAAGACTAATGATGATAAATGAGGAAGAAGCAAGCATGTTCGCTCTTCTCTTGTTGGAGTAACTAGTAGACCAACAAAATGAAACTAAGTTATGGTCCATGTACATTTTCAATCAGATTTGTATCCACTGGGCACCATAAGCGAAGTATTTTTCTGCTCCATCACACACAGCTTACATCACCATCATAAGCAGAATTATTTTCTCCAATTGAAGTTTTACGTCACCATCACACGCTTTCTTGTACCTTCTTCAGGTGCGAGTAGAGCAACAAAGAAGACGGCAGGGTCAAGGAGCAGCAAGACGGGCAGCTCGGTGGAGCAGCAAGCAGCAGACGGGCAAGGTCGATGGAGCAGCAGAACTGTCGGGCAGGTCGGCGGAGCAGCAACAAAGACGGGCGTAAACCACCGCGACAGGGAGAAGCAGCCGCGCAGGTGCGTGGGCGAGAGAAGGAGCAGCACGGGTGCGCGGGCGTGGGAGATCGACGAGGTCGCGCTGGAGATTGAGGATCACGTGCGCGTGCTCCTGGTCCACCGGATCGTGGAGGCAGCCTCCGGCGACGCCGGTAGGGGATCACGGCAGCGCACGCGCCGGAGCTCGAGGAGGACGCGCGGGAGCACGAGGAGGACGTGCGCGGGCTTGAGGAGGATGCGGGCGAGCTCGAGGAGGAACGCGCACGGCCTCGAGGAAGACGTAGTGGGAGATTCCGGCGACGCCCGCGGGTAATCGCAGCGGGAGGGTACCGCGGCGGCGCAGATCTGGGCTGCAGCGGTGGAGGAGGTAACTGCCGATGGCGGCGAGAGCGTGATTGGCGACGGCGGAGGAGCTCGGTGGGCTCGCTAGCCTCGGCGAATCACGCAGTGGCGGCGCTGCCTCGGCGACGCAAGCAGCGACGGACGGAGGAAGAAGACGGGGTGGAGGGACTTGTTTGAAACGCTTTTGAAACCACGAGGGGGTTTTTGCAAAATTACCAGTTAACTACGCCCGCGACATGTTTTTCGGGACGGAGGGAGTACTACCGAATATTCACACCGCGAAAGTTTAAATAAATACTCCCTCCGTAAACTAATATAAGAGCATTTAGATCACTATTTTAGTAATCTAAATGCTCTTATATTAGTTTACAGAGGGAGTAGCAAATAGACGTGCTATTTATTGCACAATACACTGTGGCATTTATACATTTCAATTATTGAAAATATGTTCAAATATTACGGATATAGTTCTTGAGCATGCAAAAAAAGTCCGCGTATTCAAAAATAGTTCTGAATACACATTGAACATTTTCTTAGTATAGGGTGAACATTATTCAAAGAAACACATAACATTTTTCTAAAATACGCTGAACTTTTTTTGAATACATGCTGAACAAAATTTCTCTACACGATGAACATTTTTATATACACACTGAACATTTTTTCAATGTTTGGTGAACAATATTCAAATACACGTAGAACTTTTTTTAAAATACAATGAACTCCTTTCGAATGCATGCTGAACAAAATTTCTATACATGATGAACATTTTTTATACACACTAAATATTTTTTGAATGTATTGTGAACATTTTTCTTCAATATGGTTAACACAAAATTGGAATTCAGAACTATTTTTGGAACGTGAACAAAATTTGGAATTTTGAAAAAACATTTTCTGAAAAGTCAAACGAATAATCTGAACATATTTTGGATATTGAAAATAGTTCATCCAATTCGAAAATATTTCATCGAATTTAGAAAAGTTCATTGGTTTTCAAAAAAAGTTCATTGAATTTGAAAACAAATTCATCGATTTTGGAAAAAGTTCATGGAATTTGGTGAGAAAAGTTCATCGATTTTGCAAAAAGTTCACCGAATATGAAAAAAGTTCATCGATTTTGAAGAAAACTTCATCGAATTCGAAAGAAAGTTCATACAATTGAAAAAAAAATCGTCGATTTTGAAAAAGACAGAAAAAGGAAAAAGAAAAAGAAAAGGCAAAAAGAAAGAACAACTGAAAAAAAGAAAAAAAGAAAAACATGTGAGAAGTAAAGAGGAAAGAGGAATTAGATAATCACAGAAGGTGCCTTGGCTGTGTTGCTTAGTGCTTTCTAGGAAGAACACCGCGGAGCTGGTTCGATTCCCCGTCACGCCCTTATTTTTGCAGCAAAGTTCAGGAAACGAAAAAACATGAAATGGGCCGGCCCATCGCGGAGAGAGGGTGTGCGCCCGTTTGTCGAAATAGAAGAAACGGGCGCAACAGGCGCCGTTTAGGAATTGCCTAAAAATAGACCCCAAAAACTCCCGGTAGGGCAAACAGCAAGCGGCCCAGCCCAGTTAGCAGTTGGGTCGTGCCTGGGCTGCAGGTTGTAGCACGCAGGCCAGCCCGGTTAGCAGTTGGGTCGTGCCCTGGGCTGCAGGCTGCAACACACAGTGCCAGGCATGATTAAGATTGGCCGAGCCGGCCCGTTTAACCAGCTTTGCTGGGAAGAGCATCTCCAACATTAGTTTTTGCGGGGTTCAACAGATTTTGCATGGGCTGCCCAAAAAACTGATTTTCAGAGCATTTGGGTCCAAAATTATTCTCCAACACCTGCCTTAATGTAAAATTATGTGGTCCCAGTTTTAGGCAGCCCAAAAAATCTCCTCCAAGTGACGTAAATTTGCATCATCGTGCAGCTGCTCCAAACGTAAAATGCAGCCTCTCCTGGACAAATTTAGTGTTTTGATCCTTTTGCTAAAGTTTAAGCCAGACCTGGCCCTGCTTCGAAAAAATCGGGATCTGACCATTTTCCTACCGCCAGGGTCGATGGCGGTAGGGTATACCAGCTTATCGCCGAGGCCCCTAGCGGTAGGCAACTTCCACATTAGCACAGTGCAGCCCGACCACCAAACACGTTGGCGATAGCCTGTGCATCCCTACCTCCAAGGATCCTGGCAATAGGTGAGTACAAGCACTGTATTTGATACTTAGAAACTATTTATGGTAGGGCGTGCACCCCTACCGCCAAGGGCCTCGGTCGTAGGCTATTATACCCTACCACCATCGATCCCGGGGTAGGAAAAGGGTCAGATCTCGAAATCCAAACCAGGGTTAGATCTGGCTAAACTTTCTCAAAAGGGTCAAAACAACACATTTGCCCGCCTCTCCCCCAGCCGCACACACGCCAACTGATGAAGTCATGTACCTAGGGTAGGGTCATAGACCTGTCCTAAGTACCCTTCCCAAGGACACCCTCAGAAGAAACTGCATTCCAGTCGACCAAGAGGGACTTCACTCGACGGACTCGAAGGACTCGACTATGAAGACTCACTCGACCATCAGGAGATCAAGAGCCACTCTGCATCCAAACGGTCTGTAATTAAGTAGTCTTTATGGCATTTAGGACACTTTATGTAAGGCGTTACCGATGCGCCTAGCCTTAATGTACTTTAAACCTGCATAATCGAGGGCGGAGGGTCCAGAAGACACTATATAAGCCACCCCCTCCTCGGTGTAAAGGGTTCGCACCCGTAATCCATACACGCATAATCCACTCGACCGCCTCGGGGCTCCGAGACGTGGGGCTGTTACTTCCTCCGAGAAGGGCTGAACTCGTACATCCCTTGTGTTTACAACTGCTCCATAGCTAGGATCTTGCCTCTCCATACCTACCCCCATTCTCTTGCCAGACTTAGAACCACGACAGTTGGCGCCCACCGTGGGGCAGGTGTCTTAGCGATTTCTGGAGAAGTTGCAATTGTTCCGATTGTCTTCATCATGGTTTCGGTGGAGTTTTGGTCGAGGGTCAGCGAGATCCGCCTCGGCGCTCCACCTTCATCGCCGACGACTCCTCTTGGCTCCAGGAGGCTCCACTCGACATCGACGCGCTCCCCGTCCGCGGGGCGACGCATTTTCGGGCGTGTGTCCGCAGTGTTCTGCTGCGGCAGCCGTCGACTCCTTATCGATCGGCTCCCCTATCGTCCTCCCTCCCAGTCTCCCGCCAGCGCAAGCGCTCTGGTCGGTCGAGGCTCCAACGGTGGGTAAGGCACGCGGTGGCCCGCCAGTCGGCCATCACCCAAGTCGCGGCAATCGAGCCCAACGAATCTCTCTACGGCCTGTTCGATCTGTCGACTCGTGAGACCGCATCCGAAAGCGACAAAGAGCGATCCGGCGGTGGAGGTCTTGATGGTCAACGGCCTCGTAGCCCTCTGGCTTCCCCACGACGACGGGTGGACGGTGGAGGCGACCCGCTCAAGTCCATGAGGAATATCAACCCGAGCCACTTAACTCCTGCAAAGGAAGAACTTTGCCGCAGAATATGGATGCCTGCATATTCCCATCGCAGAGAAACCCCAAGGCTCGTGCCTTGGAGGAGGCGCGTTAGCCAACTTGGTGAAACGCACTCGTCTCGAGAATCTCCAAAAGCACTCGACAGCAGCGGCAACGAGTACCCGACTCCAGTCGACGTCAACTCTTCCCGCAGCCGACTCAAGTATATCGAACCCTGATTCAGAATTTAGCAGCTGCAACCCGTATAGCAGAGTCGATTCAGCCTTCTCAGTCGAAGGCTGGCAGAGGCTTGATGCAGATTTGATTTGCTCCGAGCAGCAGGTGATCAGAATTCAGCCGTGTCGCAGTCGCGCAACAGGATTCACAGTCGATCCGTTGCTGCGAATACGGTTCAGTCGCCTCACAGCCCTAGATCGCCTCCGCGGCGTGAAGGGGCGAGAATCAACGGGACCAATATGGTGACCGATACGATCATGATGATAGGCGTCGAGTGCCCACTCCTCCCCCAAGGGGTGGGTCCTACGCTCATCGGCAGCAAGATGACAGGCGCCAACTCAGTGTGGGACGAAGAGCTCTGGTCGACCCCAGGGAACCAGGGTTTGACGCGCGATCCATCATCGTGCAAGGCTTGGTCGATCGGAACAAGGCTCACCGAGGTGGCCATGACAGAGATGCGCCCACTAGCAACCGAGTGCATGTTTACGGTCCGAATGTTTCAAAGAGGCTATCGAGCAGCGGTGATTCCCCCCAACTTCAGGTTGGCGACTGGAGTCAGCAAGTTCACCGGTGAGTCTAAGCCTAAAACTTGGCTTGAAGACTACCGAGTGGCCGTGCAGATTGGTGGCGGAAATGATGAAGTGGCTATGAAACATTTACCACTCATGTTGGAAGGTTTGGCCAGGGCATGGTTGAATCAGTTAACTCCTAGCAGCATTTACACTTGGGAAGATCTTTCCCGAGTGTTCGTCAGAACATTCGAGGGAACTTGCAAGCGACCAGCTGGACTAACAGAGCTGCAAGTTTGTGTGCAGAAGTCGAATGAGACCTTGAGAGAGTATATTCAGAGATGGATCACTTTGCATCATACCGTGGAGAACGTCTCTGATCATCAGGCAGTCTGCGCCTTCAAGGATGGTGTTAAGAACAGAGAATTGAGTTTGAAGTTTGGTCGGACCGGAGATATGACCCTGAGTCGGATGATGGAAATTGCTACCAAGTATGCCAACGGCGAAGAAGAGGACCGACTCCGGAGCGGCAAGTACAAGCCTAGTCAGTCGGAGAAAGGGAACTCCAGTCGGAAGCAGAAGCGGAAAGCCGAACCAGCGGCCCCTGGAGAGGCTCTGGCCGTGACTCGGGGCAAGTTCAAAGGAAAACCCAAAGGATCCTGGAACCCCAAGAAGGTGAAGGATAAAGAAGGAAATGACGTGATGGATCTGCCGTGTCACATCCACACGAAGAAAGACGAAGAGGGTAATTTCATTTACCCGAAGCATACCACTCGGCAGTGCAGGCTCCTGATCCAGCAGTTCCAAGGTAAACAGCCCAAGGACAAGGAAAAGGAGTCGGACAAAGCCGAAGACAAGGAGGACAGTGATGGAGGATATCCTCATGTTAACTCCACTATGATGATCTTTGCTGATGTGGACAGCAAAAGCCGACTGAAGGTTATCAACCGTGAGGTGAATATGGTCGCCCCAACGACGCCCAGTTATCTGAGATGGTCCCAAATTCCCATTACATTCGACCAGTCCGATCACCCGACTCATATAGCCACCCCTGGGAGGCAAGCTTTGGTGGTCGACCCGGTCGTCGAAGGCACTCGACTGACGAAGGTGCTAATGGATGGTGGTAGTAGACTGAATTTATTATATGCGGACACGCTGGAAGGAATGGGCATTCCCATGTCCCGACTGAGCACCAGCAACATGAGTTTTCATGGAGTTATACCTGGAAAGAAAGCTGAGTCACTCGGTCAGATAGCTCTGGACGTGGTGTTCGGTGACTCGAAGCATTTCTGCAAAGAGAAGCTGACGTTTGAAGTCGTGGATTTTCAGAGCGCTTACCATGCTATTTTGGGGAGACCAGCTTACGCACGGTTCATGGCTCGACCATGTTACGTGTACCTCAAACTGAAGATGCCCGGCCCCAAAGGCGTGATCACTATCACTGGTGATCAGAAAAAAGCAGAAGAGTGTTTCCAGAAAGGCTCGAAAATTGCTGACTCCCAGGTGGCAATGGTCGAGCTAGAGGGATATAAGAAAAATGCAGATCCGAGTGATTTGTTGTGGGCTAAGAAGCCTGCCACAGAATCAGCGTTTCAGTCGTCCGGTGAGACAAAGCCCGTTCACATTCACCCGACCGACCCCGATGCAGCTCCGACCCATATTTCCACAACACTCGACCCTAAATAGGAAGAAGCGCTCATCCAGTTCCTCCGTGAGAACTGGGACATCTTTGCATGGAAGCCAGCTGACATGCGGGGTGTTCCCAGGGGACTGGCTGAGCATCGCCTTAGAGTCGACTCAGCAGTAAAACCAGTCAAAGAACATCTCCGACGGTCCGCCGTCCAGAAGAGAAAAGCCATTGGTGAGGAGGTGGCTCGACTATTGGCGGCAGGATTTATCCGAGAGATATACCACTCCGAGTGGCTCGCCAATGTCGTCATGGTGCCCAAGAAGGACAAGTCACTCCGCATGTGCATTGATTTCAAACACATCAATCGGGCCTGCCCGAAAGATCATTTTCCTCTCCCTCGCATCGATCAAATTGTTGACTCGACCGCGGGATGTGAGAGATTGTCTTTTCTAGATGCTTATTCCGGGTACCATCAGATCCGTCTGTACGGACCCGATGAGACAAAAACAGCTTTCATCACTCCATTCGGGTGCTTCTGCTATATCACCATGCCATTCGGCCTCAAGAGTGCCGGAGCCACGTTCATGCGAATGATTCAGAAGTGTTTGCTCACTCAAATCAGTCGGAATGTGGAAGCGTACATGGATGATATCGTGGTCAAGTCGCGAAAGGGTTCCGACCTGCTAACTGACCTCGCTGAAACATTTGCCAACCTCAGGAGGTATGATATCAATCTCAATCCATCAAAGTGCACATTCGGAGTTCCTGGTGGCAAGTTACTCGGTTTTCTCGTTTCCGAACGAGGAATCGACGCTAACCCAGAAAAAATCGGCACTATACTCGAATGAAACGCCCGTCGGGTGCACGATGTCCGAAGCTTCTTGGATGCTTGGCTGCATTAAGTCGATTCATCTCACGACTCGGTGAAAAGGCATTGCCTCTTTACCGACCGATGAAGAAGGCGGAATAAGTTCGAGTGGACTCGAAGTCGATGCAGCGTTGTCGAGCTAAAAGCTCGCTCTCCACCCAGCGGTGCTTGCTGCTCCAATCAGCAAAGAGCCTCTGTTGCTCTATATTGCGCATACGGACAAGTTGTTAGTACAAGACTTACGGTCGGCGGGAAGAAGAAGGAAAGCCCTCAAAGTTCATCGCCCGAGGTACTATCTGTCGAAGTTTTGACTCCATCAAAGCAAAGATATCCTCATTATCGAAGCTTGTGTATGGGATCTACATGACCACGAAGAAGGTTGCTCATTATTTCTCGATCATTCCATTACGATCGTCGTGACGCTCCACTTTCGAGATTCTACACAACAGAGATGCAACTGGTCGAGTGGCGAAATGGGCGATTGAACTCCTTCCCCTTGATATCAAGTTTGAGGCAAAGAAAGCCATTAAGTCCCAAGCAATAGCAGATTTCCTTGTCGAGTGGATTGAACAACAAAGACCGACTCAAGTTCACCCGAGCATTGGACGATGTTCTTTGATGGCTCTAAGATGTTAAATGGTTCGGTCTTTGGGGTTGTCCTGGTTTCCCCCAGAGGAGATAAGCTCAGATATGTGCTCCAGATTCACTTTGATTCCTCCAACAATGAGGCAGAATACGAGGCCCTTTTGTATGGGTTGCACATGGCCATTTCACTCGGCGTCCGTCGCATTATGGTTTATGGCGACTCGGATTTGGTGGTCAACCAAGTGATGAAGGAGTGGGACGTTAGAAGCCCAGCCATGACTGGATACTACAATGCAGTGAGGAAGCTGGAAAAGAAGTTTGAGGGGTTAGAGCTCCATCATATACCCCGACTGAAGAATCAAGCGGCTGATGATTTGGCGAAGATAGGTTCCAAGAGAGAAGCCATTCCCAGCGATGTGTTCTTGGAGCATATCCATACTCCATCAGTCAAAGAAGATCCTTTCATCGAAGAAGCTCCGCAGCCCAAGAGTGCCACAGATCCGACTGAGGTTGAAGTCCCAGCAGTGGTCGACTTGGTCATGGAGGCTTTAGTGATCACTCCCGAGTGGACAGTTCCATACATCACGTATATCCTGATAAAAGAGCTCCCGGAGGACGAGGAAGAGGCTCGACAGATCGTCCGTCGATCCAAGGCCTTTACTGTGATTAAAGGACAGCTATACAGAGAGAGCGCGACTGGAGTTGGTCAGAAGTGCATAACGCCAGAAGAAGGTCGAATAATCCTTGATGACATCCACTCGGGGACCTGTGGCCATCATGCATCCTCTCGGACCATTGTGGCCAAAGCATACTGAGCCGGATTTTATTGGCCAAGGGCGAATGAAATGGCAAAGGAAATAGTCGACAAATGCGAAGGATGCCAATTTTACTCCAACATGTCACACAAGCCTGCATCAGCTCTGAAGACCATTCCACTCGTCTGGCCCTTTGCAGTATGGGGTTTGGATATGGTTGGTCCCTTGAGAACAGGACGAAGCGGTTTCACACATGTACTGGTAGTAGTCGACAAGTTCACCAAGTGGATTGAGGCTAAGCCCATCAAGAACCTTGACGCCGGTACTGCCGTCAGCTTCATCAGAGAACTGATATTCAGTATGGAGTCCCACACAGCATCATCACTGACAATGGATCAAACTTCAACTCGAATGAATTCATGGCGTTCTGCACATCTCAAGGCACACGAGTCGACTATGCTTCAGTCGCCCATCCCCAGTCGAATGGACAAGCGGAGCGGGCCAAAGGCTTGATCCTCAAAGGGTTGAAACGCCGACTGATGCGTGACCTCAAGCATGCGGCTGGAGCATGGGTCGATGAACTCCCCTCAGTGCTGTGGGGTCTAAGGACCACGCCTAACCGGTCGACTGGAAGAACTCCTTTCTTCTTGGTCTATGGAGCTGAGGCGATCTTACCGAGTGATCTACTCCACAACGCTCCTCGAGTTGAGCTGCACAATCAAGTGAAGCGTAACAAGCGCGCGCAGATGCAGTCGACCTCCTAGAGCAAGAAAGGGAGATGGCTCTGATCCGATCGACCATCTACCAACAAGACTTGTGTTGCTTCCACGCCAAAAATATGAAGAGTCGAGCCTTCCAGGAAGGAGATTTGGTTCTCCGAGTGGATCAGCAGAAACCACACAAGCTTGCTCCTTCTTGGGAAGGACCCTTCATCGTCACCAAGATTCTCCACAACGGAGCGTACCGTCTCTACAATGTCGAGCACAAAATCGACGAGCCCCGAGCTTGGAACGCGGAGCTACTCCGCCCATTTTACACTTAAAGTTTTCACTTGGATGAGTTGTAATAAAAGTACTTCTGTAGTTCATTTTTTGCAAGATAATAGTGTCATAATTTCCCCAACAATTTTTGTCACTTTTTATTGTTCAGTAAAATTCCCCTCAGTGGGTGGCTTAGCTGCGAATCCGTTTCGCCTAAGTTTGTAAAAGAAAAATCCTTACCGAGTGGCGAGCCGGCCTCCCACTCGGGGGCTTAGCTGCGTACCCGTTTCGCCTAAGTTTCAATAAAATCCTACCGAGTGGTGAGCTAGCCTCCCACTCGGGGGCTTAGCTGCAGTCCAAGTACTCGCCTAAGTTTCAATAAAATCCTACCGAGTGGTGAGCCAGTCTCCCACTCGGAGGCTTAGCTGCAGTCCAAGTACTCGCCTAAGTTTCAATAAAATCCTACCGAGTGGTGAGCCAGCCTCCCACTCGGGGGCTTAGCTGCAGTCCAAGTACTCGCCTAAATTTCAATTCAACGTGCGCTATGCAAGGAGGACGAAGTGCAGGTCGACTGCTACTCTCTCCTCCGAGCTACGCCACAGGTACAACGTGCGTTCCACAATGAGGACGAGGTGCAGGCCGACTGCAACTCCCTCCTCCGAGCTACGCCACAAGTACAATGTGTTTTCCATAAGACACCTTAAAATCCTACCGAGTGGAGAGCAAACCTCCCACTCGGGGGCTTAGCTGCAGCCCAGTGCTCGCCTAAGTTTTGAAAATCCTACCGAGTGGAGAGCAAACCTCCCACTCGGGGGCTTAGCTGCAGCCCAGTGCTTGCCTAAGTTTTGAAAATCCTACCGAGTGGAGAGCACACCTCCCACTCGGAGGCTTAGCTGCAGCCCAGTGCTCGCCTAAGTTTTGAAAATCCTACCGAGTGGAGAGCAAACCTCCCACTCGGGGGCTTAGCTGCAGCCCAGTGCTCGCCTAAGTTTTGAAAATCCTACCGAGTGGAGAGCACACCTCCCACTCGGGGGCTTAGCTGCAGCCCAGTGCTCGCCTAAGTTTTGAAAATCCTACCGAGTGGAGAGCACACCTCCCACTCTAAGGCTTAGCTGCAGCCCAGTGCTCGCCTAAGTTTTGAAAATCCTACCGAGTGGAGAGCACACCTCCCACTCGGGGGCTTAGCTGCAGCCCAGTGCTCGCCTAAGTTTTGAAAATCCTACCGAGTGGAGAGCAAACCTCCCACTCGGGGGCTTAGCTACAGCCCAGTGCTCGCCTAAGTTTTGAAAATCCTACCGAGTGGAGCGCACACCTCCCACTCGGGGGCTTAGCTACAGCCCAATGCTCGCCTAAGTTTTGAAACCGAGTGGAGAGCACACCTCCCACTCGGGGGCTTAGCTGCAGCCCAGTGCTCGCCTAAGTTTTTGAAAATCCTACCGAGTGGAGAGCACACCTCCCACTCGGGGGCTTAGCTGCAGCCCAGTGCTCGCCTAAGTTTTGAAAATCCTACCGAGTGGAGAGCAAACCTCACACTCGGAGGCTTAGCTGCAGCCCAGTGCCTGCCTAAGTGAATTAGGGAACAAGTCGATTGCAATAAGCGCCTCGCTTTAACCTGCAAAAGACATCTCAAACCAAATGCAAGCATATTCAAACGTCGAATCCAAGTTCGGATAAATACCTAACGGAACCGAAAGTGCTCAGGCACTAAGCCTGTTAAGGTTTGTCGATTACAAAAATCACTCGGCATACCGAGGCAAATTTAAAGTGTCGAGCTCAAGAAGTTTTTTACCCCTCCTGTGGAGGACTGGAAGGTGCAACAAACTCGTCAAGGTCGATTCCATCAGCAATCCGAGTGGCAGCGGCGATGAAGGTCTCCATGAAAGACCGAAAATCGTGCTTCTTGGTGTTAGCCACCCGAAGAGCCGCCAACTTGTCTTCTTGTGCATCCTTGCAATGTACTCGGGCCAGAGATAGAGCAACATTTGCTCCACACCTGGCAGAAGACTTCTTCCACTCCTGCACTCAGCCTGGGACTGTGTTCAGTCGAGTCATCAGGGACTCGAGGTCATTCTGGAGCATCTCCCTGGGCCAGAGCGTAGCGTCGATGTGGGAAGTGGCGACCTTCAGCCTTGCGAGATAATCAACGACGGCAGCAACACGAGATTCGAGCCGGAGCACGTTCATGGCGACTTCATCATTCACCGGAGAGTTGATGGGGTCGAGTTAGGCTCCAAATGACCGATCTCCTCTTCAAAGTTGAAATTCTGCAAGCACAACCACCGAGTCAAGACAACAGTCGAATGGAAAGATCACAGTTGAAATACCTGTTTGGTGCAAAAGATTACCTTCGAGCATGAGGAATAGCTTCTTGGCGAGTCCGCCCAGATAAGCCTCCAGATCGTTCTTCTTCCCCACCAACTCACTGGCCTTGTCACTCAGGGCAATTTTATCACTTTTCAGTCGACTGACCTCCTTGTTGGCAACATCAAGAGCAGCTTTCAGATTGGTGTTCTCTTCTTCAAGCTTGGTGACCGAAGCCAACTTCTCGTCTGCGAGCTTGGTCTTCTCTAAAGCTGTTTTCGATCTCACCAACTCAAGGTCTTTCTTCTTCTGGGCCTCCTTCACTTTGCTCGCAAAGTTACAACAAGATCAGACTTTGAAACAAATGAGGGGCAAAGGCAGTCGTCAAAGCCTCACCAAACATACCTTTAGCTTCCTCCTTCGCCTTCGATAAATTCTCCTGGGCCAGCTTCAGATCAAGCTCGAGCTGGATGTGTTTGTTCTCCAACTCGATGTAACGAGCATAAGGTCGCAGGATTTCTACGAAGAACCAATCGACAAAATGTCAAAGACAATTCACTTCCGAGTGACTAAGGAAAAATCATACGTTTCTAAGACTACGACCGAATACAAATATTCGACCATAGTCTCGGGGACTACACCCAGTGGGTGCACTCAGCGTGCCCCCACTAGTTCTATCGAGCCAGAGTCGACCAGTCGACCAACAACAAAAAAACGGGAGATGCTCTTGATCGTAGTCCATCGCCGCCAGATCGACCACGCCTCGGGACTACACCGGTGGGTGCACTCAGCGTGCCCCCACCGGTTTGGGAAATCCGTTCGACCTAGTCGAATGAAGGAAAAACTTAAATTATAAAGCCTATGGTCGACTGCCAGCAGTCCACCATAGCCTCGGGGACTACACCCAGTGGGTGCACTCAGCGTGCCCCCACTAAACCGGGATTCCAATCAACACACCCACTGGGTGTAGGACAATCACTATGGATTTCAGAACAAAGAATTTTCAAATATCATATCCTAACAGAACAGGCGATGACCGACTGACCTGAACGTTACTCTGAAGAGCTGAGCTGGCGTCATAGGCGTCCTGGCTTGCTTCTCGGATGGCCTTCACTTGCTCCATCATGACTCCCGCCTGGCTTATTGCTTCTTTCGCAGCACTGGCTTGGTCCTCTGGGACGAAGTGGGTCGAGAAAAGTGACGGCTGTGCAGCACTCGACGATGAGGGGCGAGCACTCGTCAACGGTACCGCAAAAGATACGGTAGGCCGAGTGATGTTCTCTCCCTCCGCGACCAGTGTCTCGGAGGCTGGCACGCCCTGAGTCACCTTGCCAGCAGACGCTTTCCTGTGCCTCCTTGGCCTCAGTGGTTCTTCATCGTCATCGTCAGGAAGGGTAATAACGACATTGGATGGAGCTACAGAAAAGAATCAAAATTAGAGACAAAGAGCCAATCGACTGAAGACGGGATTATGAAAGTCGTACCAGGTTTAGAAGTAGCAGCGTCTTCCATCTCATGATCTTCAGCCCTAGCCGAGGTATCAGAAGTAGCAGCACTGCAATTCCAAAAATCAGTCGGTTAACTCATGAGTCGACCAAAAATAAACTCATGAAGAACAAGAAGACTCAAGTAGCATTATTACCCTGATATGGTGGGAATCACCACCTTCATCTTCGGCAAGACCTTCGCCGGCTTCGATGGCGCCACTCGAGATTGCTTCGGAGCCTTCTCAGTCGGCGCCGGAGAAGTGGTCCGAGGGAGCTTAGTCGACTGCGCGACAGTCGCGACCCCCTTACCACGTTCGGTTGCAGGGTCATGGACGAGCTTCGAACGTCTTTCCGAGCAAGGAGGTGCAACTTCCTCCTCCTCCTCCTCTTCTTCCTCCTCACCAGAGTCATCATCATCATCATCATCAACGGCATCCGAGTCCCACTCCTCCTGGCTTTCGCCCCACTTCCTTCCTCCTCCTCAGTCGGCATCTGTGCTCCATTGGGCATCGAATATAATTCGGTGGTGGCCTGACAGACAACAAAGCAAAGATCAATTCACCAGTTTGCAGCAAAAGCAGAATGAGTATAGTAAGATTACAATTGAGGATAAAGTGAGCATACCGTGTCCGGAGTGTAGGAATGGTCGAGTGGTGGAATCCTCCTGGCTCCTCGAGGGTTGTCCTTATTCCCTGTGACCGCGGCCATCCACCTCTCCAGTGTGGCGTCGTCGACTGCTTCTGGATGGACCCGAGTTTCATCCTCGGTTCCACAGTACAGCCACATTGGGTGGCCTCGGTACTGAAGTGGCTGGATGCGCCTCCTAAGGAAGACCTCCAGAAGATCCATGCCCGTCACTCCTTCCCGAACTAGCTGGACTACACGCTCCATCAACATTTTTACTTGGGGTTTCTCCTCAGGGAGCACCTTCAGAGAAGAGGGCTTGTTCACTCGGTCCATGGAAAATGGAAGGAGACCAGTCGACTGCCCCGGCGTCAACTCGTCTTGACAGTAGAACCAAGTCGATTGCCACCCTCTGACCGACTCAGGAAGAGTCATGGCCAGAAAAGTACTCTTGCTCCTCATCTGAATCCCAAGACCCCCGCACATCTGAATAACCTTAGTCCTATCGTCATCTGGATTCGCCTTTTTCACTGTCTATGAGCGACAAGTGAATATGTGCTTAAACAGACCCGAGTGCGGTCAGCAGCCCAGGAAGTTCTCGCACATGGACACGAAGGCAGCAAGGTAGGCGATGGAATTTGGATTGAAATGGTGGAGTTGCGCCCCAAAGAAATTCAAGAAACCACGGAAGAAAACACTCGGAGGCAGGGAGAACCCACAGTCGACGTGAGTAGCCAGAAGAACGCACTCACCCTCCTGCGGCTGTGGTTGCCACTCGTTCCCCGGGAGCCTCGCTGCCCCGTGAGGGATCAAACCCTCATTGGCCATCTCAGTGAGATCCTTCTCGGTGATGGTCGAGCGGATCCAATCCCCTTGAACCCAACCATGCGACAGGCGGGACCTTGACGAGGATCCGCCCCGACTGGTCGCTCTCCCTTTCGCCTTCCCCGTCGCCGTCGCCTTCTTCGCGCGCTCCAGAGCCGCCGTCTTCTCCTTCACCATTATTGCCGGTGAAGCGTACAAGGAGTGGTTGGGCGGAGGCGAGAGCAGGCGCAGTGGGAGGAGGTAGAGAGGACAGAAGGAGAAGTGGGGAGGTACTGTTCAAAAACCCTCGCCGGACGCATTTTATAAGGGCGCTTCCAAGTGGATGACAAGTGGGCCCAGGCAATCCAATCACATCCCGAAACAGTCGTGCGTACGCAATACGTGGCGAAAAAGGCGGCGCGGGAAACAAGGCGTCTATGCCCTATCCCATCCGAGCGCCGCGGTCCGCCCCGCTTCGCGCGCTTCCCAAAATTCGGATCCCACGAAATCCGCTAACAACAGATCAATCTGTCAGACGAGAGATTTCCCGCGATCCGTCACTCGGAAGTTTACTAAGTTCAAAAGTTCACTCGATGGGAGAGAAGAATGGATCGAGGCGACTGAAAGAAAAGTTGCTGTTATCAACGAAAAGATTATTGGTCCAAGATGATACATGTTCAGAACACAAAAGCAAGCCGGAAATATCATCAACTCCTTCCTCACTCAAACCTCGATCCATTCGTGGGCTAATGATGAAGTCATGTACCTAGGGTAGGGTCATAGACCTGTCCTAAGTACCCTTCCCAAGGACACCCTCAGAAGAAACTGCATTCCAGTCGACCAAGAGGGACTTCACTCGACGGACTCGAAGGACTCGACTATGAAGACTCACTCGACCATCAGGAGATCAAGAGCCACTCTGCATCCAAACGGTCTATAATTAAGTAGTCTTTATGGCATTTAGGACACTTTATGTAAGGCGTTACCAGTAACGCCTAGCCTTAATGTACTTTAAACCCTGCATAATTGAGGGCCGGAGGGGTCTGGAAGACACTATATAAGCCACCCCCCTCCTCAGTGTAAAGGGTTCGCACCCCTGTAATCCATACACGCATAATCCACTCGACCGCCTCAGGGCTCCGAGACGTAGGGCTGTTACTTCCTCCGAGAAGGGCCTGAACTCGTACATCCCTTGTGTTTACAACTGCTCCATAGCTAGGATCTTGCCTCTCCATACCTACCCCCCATTCTAATGTCAGACTTAGAACCACGACACCAACCGCCTAGTGAAATCACCCCCTCCTGCGGCCGCCCAGCAGCCGCCATCGCCGCGGCTGAATCCAACCAAATCGATAGCCATTGCAGCCACCCAAATCGACCGTCACCGGATCCGCCACTAATACGTCTCCAATGTATCTATAATTTTTGATTTCTCCATGCTACTTTATCTACTGTTTTAGGCAATATTGGGCTTTATTATCCACTTTTATATTATTTTTGGGACTAACCTATTAACCGGAGGCCCAGCCATTTGTTGTTTTATGCCTATTTCGGTGTTTCGAGAAAAGGAATATCAGACGGAGTCAAAACGGAACGAAATCAACTGGAGAAGTTATTTTTGGAAGGAAAGCAACCCAGGGAACTTGGAGTGCACGTCAGGGGAGATACGGGCTGCCCACGAGGGTGGGGGCGCGCCCACCCCCTGGGCGCGCCCCCTGCCTCGTGGCCCCCCCGTAGCTCCACCGACGTACCCCCTGCAGCCATATATACTCTTGTACCCTAAAACTTCCAGAACAGAAGATAGATCGGGAGTTCCGCCGCCGCAAGCCTCTGTAGGCACCAAAAACCGATCGGGACCCTGTTCCGGCACCCTGCCGGAGGGGGATCCCATCACCGGAGGCCATCTTCATCATCCCGGCGCTATCCATGACGAGGAGGGAGTAGTTCACCCTTGGGGCTGAGGGTATGTACTAGTAGCTATGTGTTTGATCTCTCTCTCTCGTGTTCTCTCTCGTGTTCCTCTATGGCACGATCTTGATGTATCCCGAGCTTTGCTATTGTAGTTGGATCTTATGATGTTTCTCCCCCTCTACTCTCTTGTGATGAATTGAGTTTCCCCTTTTGAAGTTATCTTATTGGATTGAGTCTTTTATGAACACTTGATGTATGTCTTGCGTGGGATAACCGTGGTGACAATGGGTTATTCTATTGATCCACTTGATGTATGTTTTGGTGATCAACTTGCGGGTTTCGTGACACTTGGGAACCTATGCATAGGGCTTGGCACACGTTCTTGACTCTCCGATAGAAACTTCGGGGCACTCTTTGAAGTACTTTTATGTTGGTTGGATGAATCTGAGATTGTGTGATGCATATCGTATAATCATGCCCACGGATACTTGAGGTGACAATGGAGTATCTAGGTGACATTAGGGTTTTTGTTGATTTGTATCTTAAGGTGTTATTCTAGTACGAACTCTTTTATAGATCGATCCGAAAGAATAGTTTGTGGTGGTTTCGTACCCGACCATAATCTCTACGTTTGTTCTCCGCTATTAGTGGCTTTGGAGTGACTCTTTGTTACATGTTGAGGGCTTGCCATATGTTCTATCCATGTTATTATTGTTGAGAGAACTTGCACTAGTGGAAATATGAACCCTAGGCCTTGTTTCCTATCATTGCAATACCGTTTACGCTCACTTTTATCTTTAGTTACCTTGTTGTTTATATTATTTCAGATTATAAAAACCCATATCTACTATCTATTTTGCACTTGTATCACCATCTCTTCACCAAACTAGGGCACCTATACAATTTACCATTGTATTGGGTGTGTTGGGGACACAAGAGACTTTTTGTTATTTGGTTGCAGGGTTGTTTGAGAGAGACCATCTTCATCCTACGCCTCCTACGGATTGATAAACCTTAGGTCATCCACTTGAGGGAAATTTGCTACTGTCCTACAAACCTGTGCACTTGCAGGCCCAACAACGTCTACAAGAAGAAGGTTGTGTAGTAGACATCAAGCTCTTTTCTGGCGCCGTTGTCGGGGAGGTTAGCGCTTGAAGGTATATCTTTAGATCTTGCAATCGAATCGTTTTGTTTCTTGTTTTAGCACTAGTCTAGTTTATAAAAGAAAATTACAAAAAAATGGAATTAAGTTTGTCTCAAACGCTTCACCTTTTTAATATCTTTCGTGAAAATGATGGGAAGGAAAATTGTGCTCAAGTGCTAGAAGAATAATTACATAGAATGCTTGGCATGAAATATGTGAATGATGAGCATGATTGCAATGTTGTTAGTATGAATTCCTTGAATATCCATGATGCTAATGATATGCAAAGCCACAAGCTTGGGGAAGCTATGTTTGATGAAGATGATATTTTTTGTCCCCCAAGCTTTGATGAGCAAATTTACTATGATGAAAGCATGCCTCCTATCTATGATGATTATTGTGATGACACGTATGCTTTAAAGAACAATGATAACCATGAAACGTGTCATCTTGATCTTAATTTTCAATCACATGACAGTTATTTTGTTGGGTTTGCTCCCACTACTATTCATGAGAAGAAATTTGCTTATGCTGAGAGTAGTAAATTTTCTATGCTTGTAGATCATGAAAAGAATGCTTTAGGTGTTGGTTATATTGTTGAATTCATTCATGATGCTACTGAAAATTATTATGAGAGAGGAACATATGCTTGTAGGAATTGCGATAATATCAAGTTTCCTCTCTATGTGCTTTAATTCTTAAATCTATGCTTGTGTTACCTTCCTATGCTAGTTGATTATTGTTCTCATAAGTTGTTTGTTCACAAAATCCCTATGCATAGGAAGTGGGTTAGACTTAAATGTGCTAGTCACATGCTTCATGATACTCCCGTTATGTTTCAATTCTTATCTTTTATGTGAGCATCATTGTCATCATCATGCCTAGCTAAAAGGCATTAAAGAAAAGCGCTTGTTGGGAGACAACCCAATATTTATCCTTACTGTTTTTGTTTGTCCACATGATTATGCTACTGTAGTAATAATGTTCTATAGCTTTTGTTTCAATAAAGTGCCAAGTAGAACCTTTGGGAAGACTTGGGTGAAGTTTATGTGATCTTGCTGTGAAAAACAGAAACTTCAGCGCTCACGAGATTAGCTGCCATTTTTTACTGGAGAGTACTTTTAGGTTGATTCTTTTTGCAGATGATTAATAGACAAATTTCTCAGGTCCATCAATTTATTTCATAATTTGTGGGGTTCCAGAAGTATACGTTTTATATAGATTACTACAAACTGTTCTGTTTTTGACAGATTCTGTTTTTTATGTGTTGTTTGCTTATTTTGATGAATCTATGAGTAGTATCGGAGGGTATGAACCATAGATAAGTTGGAGTACAGTAGATATTACACCAATATGAATTTAGAATGAGTTCATTACAGTACCTAAGTGGTGGTTTTATTTTCGTATACTAACGGAGCTTACGAGTTTTGTTCTGAGTTTTGTGTGGTTGAAGTTTTCAAGTTTTGGGTAACGATTCGATGGACAATGGAATAAGGAGTGGAAAGAGCCTAAGCTTGGGGATGCCCAAGGCACCCCAAGGTAATATTCAAGGACAACCAAGCAACTAAGCTTGGGGATACCCCTGAAGGCATCCCCTCTTTCGTCTTCGTTCATCGGTAACTTTACTTGGAGCTATATTTTTATTCGCCACATGATATGTGTTTTGCTTGGAGCATCAATTTCTTTTGTTAGTTTTTGCTTGCTGTTAGTTAGAATTGTGTTTTGCCTCTTTAGTTTCGATAAAAAATTCAAGGATAGCCTTTGCCATGCTTATTTTGCTAGTTTGCATGTTGCTGTTTGAAAACAGAAAGTTTACCGCTGTTGCAAAAATTCCCTAGAAAAGTAAGAGCATGGTCTAACGTTGAATCTTTTTGCATATTGAGCTCTGATAAATTTATTACAGTGGGAATTTTAGTTCATAATCTTTGGAGTCAGGGAAGTATTGATACTCTTGCATTCTTTACAGATTGTACAGTTTTGGCAGATTGCTGTTATGGTTGCATTGTTTGCATATGTTTGCTTGTTTAATGATTCTATTTGAGGATAGGAGTATTAAATATACAGAGGCATTTAGTATGCAATGTTGAATAATAATTTAAGTGATTTTCTACAGTATAATATGATAAGGTTTTGCATTGGTTTATACTAACCTATTTCACGAGTTCTTGTTGAGTTTGTTGTGAATGAAGCTTTTGATAAAAAGAGAAACCATGATATGAGAGGAATTAAGGAGACACAAAAGCTCAAGCTTGGGGATGCCCAAGGCACCCCAAGATAATATTTCAAGAAGTCTCAAGCATCTAAGCTTGGGGATGCCCCGGTAGGCATCCCACCTTTCTTCTTCAACAACTACCGGTTAGTATCGGTTGAGCCTAAGTTTTTGCTTCTTCACATGAGTTGTGCTATCCTTGCAATGTAGTTTTCTTTAGCTTTGCTTGCTGTTTGAATAAAGTATCAAGATCTGAAATTATTAAATGAGAGAGAGTCTTCTCATAATTGCATAATTATTTAGCTACTCATTGACCTTCACTTATATCTTTCGGAGTAGTTTGTCATTTGCTCTAGTGCATCATTTATACCTTTTAGAGCATGGTGGTAGTTTTATTTTAGAGAAATAGTTGAACTCTCATGCTTCACTTAGATTATTTTGAGAGTCGTTAATAGCATGGTAATTTGCTTAATATTAATATACTTGGTATTCAAGATATGTGAAACTTTCTTATGAGTGTGTTGAATACTAAGAAAAGTTTGATACTTGATAATTGTTTTGAGATATGGAGGTAGTGATATTAAAGTCATGCTAGTTGGGTGATTATGAATTCAAAGAATGCTTGTGTTGAAGTGTGCAAGTCCCGTAGCATGCACGTATGGTTAAAGTTGTGTGACAAATTTGAAACATGAAGTGTACCTGGCTTGTGCATCATGATGAGTGGCGGTCGGGGACGAGCGATGGTCTTTTCCTACCAATCTATCCCCCTAGGAGCATGCGCGTAGTACTTGATTTTCGATGGCTTCTAAATTTTTGCAATAAGTATATGAGTTCTTTTGACTAATGTTGAGTCCATGGATTATACGCACTCTCACCTTTCCGCCTTTGCTAGCATCTTCGGTACCGTGCATTGCCCTTTCTCACCTTGAGAGTTGGTGCAAACTTCGCCGGTGCATCCAAACCCCGTGATACGATATGCTCTATCACACATAAACCTCCTTATATCTTCCTCAAAACAGCCACCATACCTACCTATCATGGCATTTCCATAGCCATTCCGAGATATATTGCCATGCAACTTCCACCATCATCATCATGACATACATTACTTTTGTCATATTGCCATTGCATGATCTTGTAGTTGACATCATATTTGTGGCAAAGCCACCATGCATTATTTTCCATACATGTCACTCTTGATTCATTGCACCATCCCGGTACACCGCCGGAGGCATTCATATAGAGTCATATCTTGTTCTAAGTTTCGAGTTGTAATACTTATGTTGTAATCAATAGAAGTGTGATGATCATCATTATTAGAGCATTGCCAAAAAAAAGGCCCAAGAAAAGAAAAGAAAAGAAAAGGGCAATGCTACTATCTCTTTTTCCACACTTATGCTTCAAAGTAGCACCTTGTTACTCATGTAGTGAGTCTCATATATTGTGCTTCAAAGTAGCACCTTGTTCTTCATGTAGTGAGTCTCATAAGTTATCTTTTTTTATACTAGTGGGAATTTTTCATTATAGAACTTGGCTTGTATATTCCTACGATGGGCTTCCTCAAATTCCCTAGGTCTTCGTGAGCAAGCGAGTTGGATGCACACCCACTAGTTTTCTTTTGTTGATCATTCATAGCTCTAGTGCATCCGTTGCATGGCAATCCCTCTCCTTGCATTAACATCAATCGATGGGCATCTCCATAGCTCATTGATTATCCTCGTTGATGTGAGACTTTCTCCTTTTTGTCTTCTCCACACAATCCCCATCATCATATTCTATTCCACCCATAGTGCTATATCCATGTCTCACGCTCATGTATTGCGTGAAGGTTGAAAAAGTTTGAGATTATTTAAGTATGAAACAATTGCTTGGCTTGTCATCGGGGGTATAGAAGTTGGGAACATCTTTGTGTGACGAAAATGAAGCATAGCCTGACTATACGATTTTGTAGGGATGAACTTTCTTTTGCCATGTTATTTTGAGAAGACATGATTGCTTTGATTAGTTTGCTTGAAGTATTATTATCTTTTATGTCAATATGAACTTTTGTCTTGAATCTTTCGAATCTGAATATTCATGCCACGATTAAGAAGATTTACATTGAAATTATGTCAAAGTATCACTCCGCATCAAAAATTCTTTTTTATCATTTACCTACTCGAGGACGAGCAGGAATTAAGCTTGGGGATGCTTGATACGTCTCCAACGTATCTATAATTTTTGATTGCTCCATGCTACTTTATCTACTGTTTTAGGCAATATTGGGTTTTATTATCCACTTTTATATTATTTTTGGGACTAACCTATTAACCGGAGGCCCAGCCCAGATTTGCTGTTTATGCCTATTTTAGTGTTTCGAGAAAAAGGAATATCAGACGGAGTCAAAACGGAACGAAATCAAGTAGAGAAGTTATTTTTGGAAGGAAAGCAACCTAGGGAACTTGGAGTGCACGTCAGGGGAGATACGGGCTGCCCATGAGGGTTGGGGGCGCGCCCACCCCCCCTGGGCGCGCCCCCTGCCTCGTGGGGCCCCCGTAGCTCCACCGACGTACCCCCTGCAGCCATATATACTCTTGTACCCTAAAACTTCTAGAACAGAAGATAGATCAGGAGTTCCGCCATCAAAAGCCTTTGTAGGCACCAAAAACCAATCGGGACCCTGTTCCGGCACCCTGTCGGAGGGGGATCCCATCACCGGAGGCCATCTTCATCATCCCGGCGCTATCCATGACGAGGAGGGAGTAGTTCACCCTCGGGGCTGAGGGTATGTACCAGTAGCTATGTGTTTGATCTCTCTCTCTCGTGTTCTCTCTCGTGTTCCTCTATGGCACGATATTGATGTATCCCGAGCTTTGCTATTGTAGTTGGATCTTATGATGTTTCTCCCCCTCTACTCTCTTGTGATGAATTGAGTTTCCCATTTTGAAGTTATCTTATTGGATTGAGTCTTTTATGAACACTTGATGTATGTCTTGCGTGGGATAACCGTGGTGACAATGGGTTATTCTATTGATCCACTTGATGTATGTTTTGGTGATCAACTTGCGGGTTTCGTGACACTTGGGAACCTATACATAGGGGTTGGCACACGTTCTTGACTCTCCGGTAGAAACTTCGGGGCACTCTTTGAAGTACTTTTATGTTGGTTGGATGAATCTGAGATTGTGTGATGCATATCGTATAATCATGCCCACGGATACTTGAGGTGACAATGGAGTATCTAGGTGACATTAGGGTTTTGGTTGATTTGTATCTTAAGGTGTTATTCTAGTACGAACTCTTTTATAGATCGATCCGAAAGAATAGTTTGTGGTGGTTTCGTACCCAACCATAATCTCTACGTTTGTTCTCCGCTATTAGTGGCTTTGGAGTGACTCTTTGTTGCATGTTGAGGGCTTGCCATATGTTCTATCTATGTTATTATTGTTGAGAGAACTTGCACTAGTGGAAGTATGAACCCTAGGCCTTGTTTCCTATCATTGCAATACCGTTTACACTCACTTTTATCTTTAGTTACCTTGCTGTTTTTATTATTTCAGATTACAAAAACCCATATCTACTATCTATTTTGCACTTGTATCACAATCTCTTCGCCGAACTAGTGCACCTATACAATTTACCATTGTATTGGGTGTGTTGGGGACACAAGAGACTTTTTGTTATTTGGTTGCAGGGTTGTTTGAGAGAGACCATCTTCATGCTACGCCTCCTACGGATTGATAAACCTTAGGTCATCCACTTGGGGGAAATTTGCTACTGTCCTACAAACCTGTGCACTTGCAGGCCCAACAACGTCTACAAGAAGAAGGTTGTGTAGTAGACATCAGCCACCTCCTGTTATCGCTGCACACCCAATCGAGCTATTTGTTGTCCCGTTGCTAGATCAACCTGATCTGCCTCCTCCCGCTGCCTGATCAAGCTCCTCCACGTCGTCCCGCCGACGGATCTGTTGCACGGCCGCACTACAACCGAAGAGGATGCCGCCGAAGCCCAGCTACCACGACGCTCTGTTGCGGCAGTCTGGCCGCTACATCGCCGAGCTGCAGTGGGACGGACAACGCCATTGGCTCAACACCTTCAAGACGTGAAGGTCGTCACGCGAGCCTTCGACATCGCCTTTTGGAGGCTCGGTCGGCCGCATCACGAGCTCGACTTATCGAAGACCGGATCCTAGACAGTGCCATAGTTTGTTGGTCCACCGATGAACATTGTGCCGCGCAAGGAGAAGAGCGACAACCGCATCATGCTAGAGCAGTCGGACACCCTGGGAGAGCGACATGGAGAAAATGACAAGGGAAAATCTGGAGCTCGTGCGGTACAAGGCGGAGTTATTTTGGAAGAGGGGCCATGGGCGCCAGAAGGCGGAGTGCAAGACAGAAGACGAGTCTGGCCCCTCCAAGGTGATTAAGGTCGGGTCGGACAATGAGGAGAAAATGGCGAGGGGAAATCTGGAGCTCTTGCGGTACAAGGTAGAGTTATTCTAGGAGAGGGACCATGAGTGCCAAAAGGCGGAGCGCAAGACGGAGGACTAGTCTGGCCCCTCCAAGGTGATTGAGGCCGGGTCCGACAACAAGGAGAAAATAGCGAAGGAAAATCTAGAGCTCGTGCGTACAAGGCAGAGTTATTCTGGAAGAGGAACCATGAGCGTCAGAAGGCAGAGCGGAAGAGGGAGGACGAGTCTGGTCCGACAACAAGGTTCAGCATGGGGATGAATTAAATGGCTAGAAAATCACTTAAATGTCTTAGAAGGTCAAATGACCCCTAAAATTTTCCAAAATTTGACATGACAGTTGTATTAGTACTACAAGATTTCTCGTTCATTTAAAACACCATCAATTGGGACTTTATTCCAAATTCGTCTTTCACAGCTAATAAAAAATATCTACAACATCACACACAATTGTTTTCTAGGAACCGTTTGTGATGAAAATATCTGGGTCTATTTAAGTCTCCCTCCTTAAGCTTCGCTAGCTCGTCTGCTCTAGTGCCGACAATCCCCAAATCCACGAATCCCGATCCCCATTCCCACACCCCCTTCTTGCAAAGATGAAACCGTGGAAACGCTTCGTGAAGGCACGTACGATGGCCGCGTACCCCCCGAGCGCCGCCGCCTGCGCCGAGAGCGCGGCCGTCTACACCGAGGGTGCTGCTGCATCCACATTGAGCGCGGCCGCTTCCGTCGAGAGGGCGTCTGCGGCAGCCGACATGGCAGCTGCAGCAGTCGAGACAGCTGCAGCTGCTGCTGCGACGGCGGCTGCAAACGCCGACAGCACTCGAGCTGCTGTCTGTGCCGCTGATGTCGCCCTGGCCCGGGTCGAGTCCATCCATGCCAAGATCGAGGATGCACACGCCAAGATATTCCAGGCCACCTTGGACTCCAGCATGCAACCCATGTCTGAAAAGGTGGCGGTGGCCATGGAGCACCTGCTTCCTCATGAGGTCACCGAGTGGGAGCTGGAGATGCAGGAGGCGACGGAGATCGAGGAGCGCCGGGAGGAGGAGTTGCGCGTGGCCGAGGTCGAGGTAGAGAAGAGTCTGCCCGTCGAGGAATCGGCAGTGGAGTACCAACACGAGCTCTAGCGCAGCCACTACTACGAGTACTATAACCTTGAGGGCGGCGCCGAGGACGAGGACGAGGACGCGGTCGACTTCAGCAAGGGGGATGCGGATTCCACTAACAGCGGCAGACAAGTCATCGACGTCTCATCTCACACAGGCGATGCATAGGCCGGCGCGGCGGCGGATTTTTAATTATGCGTACTTAGGCTTTGTTTTAATTCTGGTCTTCTGTTAGATCAATGTTTAGGTCAACTGGCTCTGTATAATTACTAAAGTTGCTCGATTCAGTAAGTGTGGTCTGTGTGCTGTACGCTCTTTTGTGTGCCCAAATTAGCAAGCTGTTGGGGAACGTAGTAATTTCAAAAAATTTCCTACGCACACGCAAGATCATGGTGGTGCATAGCAACGAGAGGGGAGAGTGTTGTCCACGTATCCTCGTAGACCGTAAGAGGAAGCGTTATGACAACGTGGTTGATGTAGTCGTACGTCTTCACGATCCGACCGATCCAAGCACCGAACGTACGGCACCTCCGAGTTCAGCACACGTTCAGCTCGATGACGATCCCCGGACTCCGATCCAGCAGGGTGTCGGGGATGAGTTCCGTCGACCGCGACGGCGTGGTGGCGATGATGATGTTCTATCGACGCAGGCTTCGCCTAAGCACCGCAACGATATGGCCGAGGTGGAATATGGTGGAGGGGGCACCGCTGCGGCTAAGGAACGATCACGAAGATCAACTTGTGTTGTTGTGCCTAGAGGTGCCCCCCTGCCCCCGCATATAAAGGAGCAAGGGGAGGAGGGCCGGCCAAGGAGGGGGCACGCCAAGGGGAGTCCTACTCCCACCGGGAGTAGGACTCCCTCCTTCCTTGTTGGAGTAGGAGAAGGGGAAAGAGGGGGAGAGGAAGAAGGAAAGGGGGGCTGCGCCCCTTGTCCAATTCGTACCAGAGGGGGCGCGCAGGCCTCCTTCCTTTTGGCCTCTCTCCTCTATTCCCGTATGGCCCACTAAGGCCCATATACTCCCCGGCGAATTCCCGTAACTCTCCGGTACTCCGAAAAATACCCAAACCACTCGAAACCTTTTCGAACTCCGAATATAGTCGTCCAATATATCGATCTTTACGTCTCGACCATTTCGAGACTCCTTGTCATGTCCCCGATCTCATCCGGGACTCCAAACTCCTTCGACGCATCAAAACTCATAAACTCATAATATAACTATCATCAAAACCTTAAGCGTGCGGACCCTACGGGTTCGAGAACAATGTAGACATGACCGAGACACGTCTCGGGTCAATAACCAATAGCGGAACCTGGATGCTCATATTGGCTCCCACATATTCTACGAAGATCTTCATCGGTCAAACCGCATAACAACATACGTTGTTCCCTTTGTCATCGGTATGTTACTTGCCCGAGATTCGATCGTCGGTATCCAATACCTAGTTCAATCTTGTTACCGGCAAGTCTCTTTACTCGTTACGTAATGCATCATTCCGTAACTAACTCATTAGCTACATTGCTTGCAAGGCTTATAGTGATGTGCAGTACCGAGAGTGCCCAGATATACCTCTCCGACAATCGGAGTGACAAATCCTAATCTCGAAATACGCCAACCCAACATGTACCTTCGGAGACACCTGTAGAGCTCCTTTATAATCACCCAGTTACGTTGTGACGTTTGGTAGCACACAAAGTGTTCCTCCGGTAAACGGGAGTTGCATAATCTCATAGTCATAGGAACATGTATAAGTCCTGAAGAAAGCAATAGCAACATACTAAACGATCAAGTGCTAAGCTAACAGAATGGGTCAAGTCAATCACATCATTCTCCTAATGATGTGATCCCGTTAATCAAATGACAACTCGTTTGTCCATGGCTAGGAAACTTAAGCATCTTTGATTCACGAGCTAGTCAAGTAGAGGCATACTAGTGACACTATGTTTGTCTATGTATTCACACATGTATTATGTTTCCGGTTAATACAATTCTAGCATGAATAATAAACATTTATCATGAAATAAGGAAATAATAATAACTTTATTATTGCCTCTAGGGCATATTTCGTTCAGTCTCCCACTTGCACTAGAGTCAATAATCTAGTTCACATCACCATGTGATTTAACACCAATATTCACATCTGTATGTGATTAATACCCATAGTTCACATCGTCATGTGATCAACACCCAAAGGGTTTACTAGAGTCAATAATCTAGTTCACATCGCTATGTGATTAACACCCAAAGAGTACTAAGGTATGATCATGTTTTGCTCGTGAGAGAAGTTTAGTCAACGGGTCTGTCACATTCAGAGCCGTATGTATTTTGCAAATATTCTATGTCTACAATGCTCTGCATGGAGCTACTCTAGCTAATTGCTCCCACTTTCAATATGTATCCTAATTGAGACTTAGAGTCATCTGGATCGGTGTAAAAGCTTGCATCAATGTAACTCTTTACGACGGGCTCTTTTATCACCTCCATAATCAAGAAGTATTTCCTTAGTCCTCACTAAGGATATTCATGACCGTTGTCCAGTGATCTTAGATCAAAATTGTATTCCTTTGCCAAACACAGAGCAAGGTATACAATAGGTCTGGTTCACAGCATAGCATACTTTATAGAACCTATGACTGAGGCATAGGGAATGACTTTTCATTCTCTTTCTATTTTCTGCCATGGTCGGGTCTTGAGTTTTACTCAGAGGGTGCTTGGATCCAAGGGACTATTTTTAGTCTGACTAAAAATAGTCTCTTTTAGAGGCTAAAGTTCCAAGCACCGCTGACTAACGAGAGGCTAGGACTAGTCTTGAGGCTAAAAATTTTTAGTCATAGGAAACCTACTAAAGTATGTATTAGCCCTCGCTCTCCTCATTTAATTCCTCTCCTTTAGCACATGCAAGTTCTGGATTGGAGGGTTTGGAGGATAATAAATGCTCAATAACTTGATTTTAGTCTCTTTAGTATTTTGATCCAAGCATGGGTGAGGCTAGCAAGTTTTAGTCCCACTACTTTTAGTCATGGGACTAAAATGTATCCAAGCACCCTCTCAACTTCACGCCTTGCAACATAGGCAAGAACTCCTTCTTTGACTGTTCCATTTTGAACTATTTCAAAAAAATTATCAAGGTATGTACTCATTTAAAAATCTTATCAAGCGTCTTGATCTATCTATATAGATCTTGATGCTCAATGTGTAAGCAGCTTCAACGAGGTCTTGCTTTGAAAAACTCTTATTCAAGTATCCTTTCATGCTATCCAAAATTTCTATATCATTTCCAATCAACAATATGTCATCCACATATAATATTAGAAATGCTATAAACCTCCCACTCACTTTCTTGTAAATATAAGCTTCTCAAAAAATCTGTATAAAACCATATGCTTTGATCAACTCATCAAAGTGTATATTCCAATTCCGAGATGCTTGCACCAGTCCATTGATGGATCGCTGGAGTTTGCACACTTTGTTAGCACCTTTAAGATTGACAAACCTTCTGGTTGCATCATATACAACTCTTCTATAATAAATCCTTTAAGGAATGCAGTTTTGACATCCTTTTGCCAAATTTCATAAAATGTGGCAATTGCTAACATGATTCGGACAGACTTAAGCATCGATACGAGTGAGAAAATCTCATCGTATTCAACACTTGAACTTGTCGAAAAACATTTCGCAACAAGTCGAGCTTAGTAGATAGGAACACTATTATCAGTGTCCGTCTTCCTCTTGAAGATCCATTTTATTAACATGGCTTGCTAATCATCGAGCAAGTCAATCAAAGTCCATACTTTGTTCTCATACATGGATCATATCTCAGATTTTATGGCCTTAAGCCATTTCACGGAATCTGGGCTCATCATCGCTTCCTCATAGTTTGTAGGTTCATCATGGTCTAGTAACATGACTTCCAGAATATGATTACCGTACCACTCTGGTGCGGATCTTACTTGGGAAGACCTATGAGGTTTGGTAGCAACTTTATCTGAAGTTTCATGATCATCATCATTAACTCCCTCACTAATTGGTGTAGGAATCACTGGAACTGATTTCTGTGCTGAACTACTTTCCAATAAGGGAGAAGTTACAATTACCTCATCAAGTTCTACTTTCCTCCCACTCACTTCTTTCGAGAGAAACTTCTTCCCTAGAAAGGATCCATCTTAGCAACGAATAACTTGCCTTAGGATCTGTGATAGAAGGTGTACCCAATAGTTACCTTTGGGTATTCTATGAAGACGCACTTCTCCGATTTGGGTTCGAGCTTATCAGGTTGAAATTTTTTCACATAAGCATCGCATCCCCAAACTTTTAAGAAACGACAACTTTGGTTTCTTTCCAAACCACAGTTCATAAGGCGTTGTCTCAATGGATTTTGATGGTGCCCTATTTTAAAGTGAATGCAGCTGTCTCTAATGCATTACCCCAAAACGATAGTGGTAAATCGGTAAGAGACATCATAGATTGCACTATATCCAATAAAGTACTGTTATGACTTTTGGACACACCATTAAGCTGTGGTGTTCCAGGTGGCATGAGTTTGTGAAACTATTCCACATTGTTTTAATTGAAGACAAAACTCGTAACTCAAATATTTGTCTCCGCGATCAAATTGCAGAAACTTTACTTTCTTGTTACGATGATTCTCCACTTCACTCTGAAATTCTTTGAACTTTTCAAATGTTTCAGACTTGTGCTTCATTAAGTAGATATACTGATATCTGCTCAATTCATCTTGTGAAGGTCAGAAAATAACGATACCCGCCACGAGCATCAACACTCATTGGACCGCATACATCGGTATGTATTATTTCCAATAAGTCACTAGCTCGTTCCATTGTTCCGGAGAACGGAGTTTTAGCCATCTTGCCCAAAAGGCACGGTTCGCAAGCATCAAATGATTCATAACCAAGAGATTCCAAAAATCCATCTTTATGGAGTTTCTTCATGCGCTTTACACCGATATGACCCAAACGACAGTGCGACAAATAAGTTGCACTTATCATTATCAACTTTGCATCTTTTGGCATCAATATTATGAATATGTGTATCACTACGATCGAGATCCAACAAACTATTTTCATTGGGTGTATGACCATCGAAGGCTTTATTCATGTAAACAGAATAACAATTATTCTCTGACTTTAAATGAATAACCGTATTGCAATAAACATGATCAAATCATATTCATGCTCAACGCAAACGCCAAATAACATTTATTTTAGGTTCAACACTAATCTCGAAAGTGTAGGGATGGTGTGATGATGATCATATCAATCTTGGAACTACTTCCAACACACATCGTCACTTCGCCCTCAACTAGTCTCTGTTTATTCTGTAACTCCTATTTCGAGTTACTAATTTTAGCAACTGAACAAGTATCAAATACTCAGGGGCTACTATAAACACTAGTAAAGTACACATCAATAATATGTATATCAAATATACCCTTGTTCACTTTGCCATCCTTCTTATCCACCAAATATTTAGGGCATTTCCACTTCTAGTGACCATTTCCTTTGCAGTATAATCACTCAGTTTCAGGCTTTGGTCCAGCTTTGGGCTTCTTCACGGGAGTGACAACTTGCTTGCCATTCTGCTTGAAGTTCCCTTTCTTTCCCTTAGCCCTTTTCTAGAAACTAGTGGTCTTGTCAATCATCAACACTTGATGCTCTTTCTTGATTTCTACCTTCGTCGATTTCAGCATCACGAAGAGCTCGGGAATCGTTTTTGTCATCTCTTGCATACTATAGTTCATCACGAAGTTCTAGTAACTTAGTGATGGTGACTAGAGAATTCTGTCAATCACTATCTTATCTGGAAGATTAACTCCCACTTGATTCAAGCGATTGATGTACCCAGACAATCTGAGCACATGCTCACTAGTTGAGCGATTCTCCTCCATCTTTTAGCTATAGAACTTGTTGGAGACTTCATATCTCTCAACTCGGGTATTTGCTTGAAATATTAACTTCAATACCTGGAACATCTTATATGGTCCATGACGTTCAAAACGTCTTGAAGTCCCAATTCTAAGCCGTTAAGCATGGTGCACTAAACTATCAAGTAGTTATCATATTGAGCTAGCCAGACGTTCATAACATCTGCATCTGCTCCTGCAATAGGTCTGTCACCTAGCGGTGCATTAAGGACATAATTCTTCTATGTAGCAATGAGGATAAACCTCAGATCACAGATCCAATTCGCATCATTGCTACTAACATTTTTCAACACAATTTTCTCTAGGAACATATCAAAATAAACATATGAAAGCAACAACGCGAGCTATTGATCTACAACATAATTTGCAAAATACTACCAGGACTAAGTTCATGATAAATTTAAGTTCAATTAATCATATTACTTAAGAACTCCCACTTAGACAGACATCTCTCTAGTCATCTAAGTGATCACGTGATCCAAATCAACTAAACCATGTCCGATCATCACATGAGATGTAGTAGTTTTCAATGGTGAACATCACTATGTTGATCATATCTACTATATGATTCACGTTCGACCTTTCGGTCTCCATGTTCCGAGGCCATATCTGCATATGCTAGGCTCGTCAAGTTTAACTTGAGTATTCCGCGTGTGCAACTGTTTTGCACCCGTTGTATTTGAACGTAGAGCCTATCACACCCGATCATCACATGGTGTCTCAGCACGAAGAACTTTCGCAACGGTGCATACTCAGGGAGAACACTTCTTGATAATTTTAGTGAGAGATCATCTTAAAATGCTACCGTCAATCAAAGCAAGATAAGATGCATAAAGGATAAACATCACATGCAATCAATATAAGTGATATGATATGGCCATCATCATCTTGTGCTTGTGATCTCCATCTCCGAAGCACCGTCGTGATCACCATCGTCACCGGCGCGACACCTTGATCTCCATCGTAGCATCGTTGTCGTTACGCCATCTATTGCTTCTACGACTATCGCTACCGCTTAGTGATAAAGTAAAGAAATTACAGAGCGTTTGCATTTCATACAATAAAGCGACAACCATATGGCTCCTGCGAGTTGCCGATACCTTCGGTTACAAAACATGATCATCTCATACAATAAAATATAGCATCACGTCTTGACCATATCACATCACAACATGCCCTGCAAAAACAAGTTAGACGTCCTCTACTTTGTTGTTGCAAATTTTACGTGGCTGCTACGGGCTGAGCAAGAACCGTTCTTACCTACGCATCAAAACCACAACGATAGTTTGTCAAGTTAGTGCTGTTTTAATCTTCGCAAGGACCGGGCGTAGCCACACTCGGTTCAACTAAAGTTGGAGAAACAGACACCCGCTAGTCACCTGTGTGCAAAGCACGGCGGTAAAACCAGTCTCGCGTAAGCGTACGCGTAATGTTGATCCGGGCCGCTTCATCCAACAATACCGCTGATCCAAAGTATGACATGCTGGTAAGCAGCATGACTTGTATCGCCCACAACTCACTTGTGTTCTACTTGTGCATACAACATCAACGCATAAAACCTAGGCTCGGATACCACTGTTGGGGAACGTAGTAATTTCAAAAAAATTCCTACGCACACGCAAGATCATGGTGATGCATAGCAACGAGAGGGGAGAGTGTTGTCCATTTACCCTCGTAGACCGTAAGCGGAAGCGTTATGACAACGCGGTTGATGTAGTCGTACGTTTTCACGATCCGACCGATCCAAGCACCGAACGTACGGCACCTCCGAGTTCAGCACACGTTCAGCTCGATGATGATCCCAGGACTCCGATCCAACAGGGTGTCGGGGATGAGTTCTATCAGCACGACGGCGTGGTGATGATGATGATGTTCTACTGACGCAGGGCTTTGCCTAAGCACCGCAACGATATGACTGAGGTGGAATATGGTGGAGGGGGCACCGCACACGGCTAAGGAACGATCACGAAGATCAACTTGTGTTGTTGTGCCTAGAGGTGCCCCCCTGCCCCCGTATATAAAGGAGCAAGGGGAGGAGGGCCGGCCAAGGAGGGGGCGCGCCAAGGGGAGTCCTACTCCCACCGGGAGTAGGACTCCCTCCTTCCTTGTTGGAGTAGGAGAAGGGGAAAGAGGGGGAGAGGAAGAAGGAAAGGGGGGCTGTGCCCCTTGTCCAATTCGTACACGAGGGGGCGCGCAGGCCTCCTTCCTTTTGGCCTCTCTCCTCTATTCCCGTATGGCCCACTAAGGCCCATATACTCCCCGGCGAATTCCCGTAACTCTCCGGTACTCCGAAAAATACCCAAACCACTCGAAACCTTTCCGAACTCCAAATATAGTCGTCCAATATATCGATCTTTACGTCTCGACCATTTCGAGACTCCTCGTCATGTCCCCGATCTCATCCGGGACTCCAAACTCCTTCGACACATCAAAACTCATAAACTCATAATATAACTATCATCGAAACCTTAAGCGTGCGGACCCTACGGGTTCGAGAACAATGTAGACATGACCGAGACACGTCTCGGGTCAATAACCAATAGCGGAACCTGGATGCTCATATTGGCTCCCTCATATTCTACGAAGATCTTCATCGGTCAAACCGCATAACAACATACGTTGTTCCCTTTATCATCGGTATGTTACTTGCCCGAGATTCGATCGTCGGTATCCAATACCTAGTTCAATCTTGTTACCGGCAAGTCTCTTTACTCGTTACGTAATGCATCATTCCGTAACTAACTCATTAGCTACATTGCTTGCAAGGCTTATAGTGATGTGCAATACCGAGAGGGCCCAGAGATACCTCTCCAACAATCGGAGTGACAAATCCTAATCTCAAAATACGCCAACCCAACATGTACCTTCGGAGACACCTGTAGAGCTCCTTTATAATCACCCAGTTACGTTGTGATCTTTGGTAGCACACAAAGTGTTCCTCCGGTAAATGGGAGTTGCATAATCTCATAGTCATAGGAGCATGTATAAGTCATGAAGAAAGCAATAGCAACATACTAAACGATCAAGTGCTAAGCTAACGGAATGGGTCAAGTCAATCGCATCATTCTCCTAATGATGTGATCCCGTTAATCAAATGACAACTCTTTTGTCCATGGCTAGGAAACTTAAGCATCTTTGATTCACGAGCTAGTCAAGTAGAGGCATACTAGTGACACTATGTTTGTTTATGTATTCACACATGTATTATGTTTCCGGTTAATACAATTCTAGCATGAATAATAAAAATTTATCATGAAATAAGGAAATAAATAATAACTTTATTATTGCCTCTAGGACATATTTCCTTCACAAGCAATGTTAAATTAGGCAATGACGTACCCAGGGAAATTTCCACCAAAATTTGAATTATCAAACTCATTCCATGCGCGTAAAGCAGAAGAATCGTTTGCGATGTACACAATCGTTCAAAGTGAATGGTCCAGCGGCACCGCGTGCGTTCAAAGTGAATGTGCCCTTGCCTTGAGACTAAAATTTGAATTATCAAACTCATCCCATGGGCGTAAAGCAAAAGAATTGTTTGCGATGCACACAATCGTTCAAAGTGAATAGTCCGGCGGCACTGTGCGCAAAGTTTCCCTCCACATTTCCAAAATTTTGGCCTACCGCCAAAATATCTACCCCCGTACCCCTTCCCCCCTTCCCCACCCCCTTTTCTCCCCGACCACAAGTCACATTTCCCCTGTTTCCTCCTTCCTTGCTAAGCTATAGCCGCTTCCTCGCTCTCGGCGTCTCGCATCCTACCGCCGGGGTCGCCATGGTCTTCTGTAAAGACATCTCCAGCGGTTCCTCCTCCGGCGACTACTCCTTCACCACCCGGGTGTTGGGGAACGTAGTGATCTTAAAAGATTTCCTACGCACACGCAAGATCATGGTGATGTATAGCAACGAGAGGGTAGAGTGTGTCCACATACCCTCGTAGACCAAAAGCGGAAGCGTTAGCACAACGCGGTTGATGTAGTCGTACGTCTTCACGATCCGACCGATCAAGTACCAAACGCACGGCACCTCCAAGTTCTGCACACGTTCAACTCGATGACGTCCCTCGAACTCCGATCCAGCCGAGCTTTGAGGGAGACTTCCGTCAGCACGACGGTGTGGTGACGATGATGATATTCTACCGACGCAGGGCTTCGCTAAGCACCGCTACGATATGACCGAGGTGGAATATGGTGGAGGGGGCACCGCACTGTTGGCACATGAACACTTAACCATGTACCCTCGACGCCGGGGGTGATGCACCGCAGCTCATGTCGAAGGAGACCCGCCGGAAGCGTGGTACGCAGGACAATCCGGTGGGTGCTTTTGTAGACCCGAAACCCCACACGCCCGGGAGGGACCCCGTCAGGGCGCACGGCGGCTATGGGCTGCCCTAGGTCGGCCTGACCGCCCCTAGGCCTCGAGGTTCGCCGCCCTGCAACAAGAAGAACGAACGAAGAACGAGGAAGAAGAAGAAGAAGGGAGAAGGAAAAGTAAAGGTAAAAGATGTAGATAGATTTGTTCGATTGTGTGTTGTTATTCAATCGGTCGTCACCTCTTACATATATACAGGGGTGAAGCCATCCAAAATAATCATTGGGGTCATCTTCATAGACTATAAGGGTTCAACACAAATTTCTCTTCAATAAGCTGGAAATTTAGTACTAGTGTTCCCTAATTTCATTGGGGTCAATTGACCCCAATGCTATAGTGCCAGCTCCGCCCTTGCATATATATGAGGCGGCTGGACTTTCCGTACAAGAGAAGTACTCAAATCCCGTCCAAAACATCAAAAGATAACCTAACTCGGACTACGAGGGCCGGAACTTCCGGGCTGCAATTACATTAAGTAGCCCTCTTGCACAGCTCCTGCAGGTCGCACATGGCTTCGGATCGTGATGGTCCCAAAAGCAAAGTTGTGGATCTTGCAATGCATAAAAATTCCTTAGTTGATCACTTTTTTATCCGAGGTCATCTTGATGTCGAAATCGGCCCCGCAAATCTGCAAATAATGTTGAAATTCCAGTTTTCGGGGTGCACCACGTGCAAAGTTTCTGTTTAGCCCGGAACCTCCCCGGAAGTTTTTCCCGGAACTTCCGAGGCAGACTTATGCAGCACACTGTTTTGGCTCTAACTTTTGCATATTACCTTCAATTTAGACGTTTCTTATATCAAAATCGATCGTTTCGGCGAGAGGAAGACAATCCGTGTAGAAACGTTTCTCATATGAGGCCATCTTGGGGGCGTAATCAGCCGAATAGTGTTTTGAATACAAAATCTGAATACTTCAAACACAACTTCGGTCTTAGAGATGAGATCGGATTGCTACGGTCCAAATATCAAAGTTTCTCCTTTTAACGATACGGAACTTTCTCACTTTGAGCACTTCTCCATTTGAGGCCTTCTTAATTATGTTTTTGACCATGCCAAAATCTGGTGTCAACACATGCCCCCTGTTTTTCGGCAAAGCTTGTGTGCCGAAAAATAACTTCCACATAGCTTGTTCTAAGGACGATATCAACACTCCGTCGACCATTTTGCATGTTCTTAGGAAGATAATTATATATCGGTCATTGCTTGTTTGAACCTCTTGATGCAAACTTGTGTGAAAACTTCTCCGCTTCTATAACAATCAGGTGATAAGGTTCCATAGATCAAAACCATCCTCCGGACCATATTGTTCACCTTTTTGCTAGGATATTAAAGATAATCAAGAATGAACTTCCTCCAATCCTTACTTCGCCTGCATAAAAGTTTCATTAGTGGCCGAAGCGGTGGGCTTCGATTCGGCCTTACCTATGTTGACAAGACCTAGCATCGGCTATTGATAGAAATGCAATACACCATGGTTAACATAGTAGCCGGATGCTTGCTGTGCCAACTCTTTTGAATTGTCATGTCTAGATATATGAACAATTTTAAAGCAACCCAAGGTAAATCTTGCATCTAGACATACCTCAAGATAAACTACAAGTGATTCGTCAAAACATTCATAACCCATGGATATTTGTTGCACTACTCATAACGAATCACCGAAAGCCTCAATATGTATAGCACCTATGGCAACCAAAAGCTTTAAACCGAATAAAATTTCATATTTGGCTTTTATTATTGTGCAAAAATATTTTAAGTGGTATGAGGCTTGTTTTGGTCTCCTATTGAACTAAGGACGATGTTAGGATACTACACCGGCCATGCATTGACATAATCTTAGACGATAGATAAATATCGGCCATTACCATGTAAACTTTATTCAAAGCACATATAGCCGAAATAAACAAATGAAATGACAAATCAAGTATTTCAGCCCTTTGGATCGGCAACAAATTTGTAGCTAATCAAACGTATAGTGATTTGGTAATACCCTTTCATGATGTAAGAAATTATATTGCATCCATGGATTAAAATAAGCCCATTGAGGGTTACCAATCATACCTGACGACGAATTCCATGGCATAGGCGTTAATGACATAGTTGAGGAATATGAATAATGTGTAGACCGAAGATGCTGAAACCTTCGGCTTGGTCCTTCATAGTTTTCACTATTTTCCTTCTTCACCTTTGCCGCACTCCTTGTAACGGAAACTTGCACATAATTCTTATTTTGAGTACTTCCTTTGGGAACCCATGCCATGTTCCTTTCTTCAAGTTCTTGTGCACTAAGCTTTTGTAACTCCTTCTTTTGCCAATACGATAAGCCGAGTGAGCACCTCGACTGTGATTTTGTTTCAACCAATGGCAACTATTTTTGGGTCTTGTGCACCCTCAACTTATTTTCTTCAGATTTGGCACTCTGATTTTTATCAATTGATTGCTTCACTTCTTTGCCTTTTGTAGCCAATGTCAACACTTTAATTGGCTCTTTGTTATTTGAGATCAAATCTGAAGCAGCACACTTACGACCATCTCTTATCACGCGGTAAACTTGCTTTACCACCTCTTTCTTCTTCCTTGAGCTCTGGACCGATTCCTTATGATTGAAACGGTCTTTGACGTGTGATTGTTCAAATGTTGATCTCCTTGGAGCTGCATATTATTGGTGAGATGGTCTAGAATAAGATGGGGAATGTGCCCTTGTATCATACCTGTCCCATGATGAATATGTATCTATATGAGCATAGGGAGGCATCCACGGCATTGGCATTGGCGGTCCAAAATAAGGATATGAATATGTTGCATTAAAATTATCACTTTGCCAATACCAATCCTCATATTTGCGCCTTGGGGGTGATCTTGGTTTCTTTGCATGATTTGGGCGATAAGCATTCTTCTCTTCACTCTTCTTTTGATATTTATCCAATAGTTCAGCGAAGGTGATTTTTGATCTCTTACACTTGCGCTTATTCCAGCATTTGTTTTCTTTTGGTTTGCTTTCATCGATAATTGGATTTTCTTGCTGCCTCCCAGTCCTTGGCGTCTCCATTGTAGCTTCAATGGAACTCTCGCCCTCAAGATTATGCTTGTTATGCTCTTCAACAACTTCTTTACTTGAAAGCTTGATCCCATCACCTGTAGCTTTTACATTCTCTTTAAATGGATCGGCTTGAAGCAGCCGATGCAAAAACTTTTTGCCGTCGAGACCAATCGGAATAGACTAGTCATCTCTTGGTGTTTCAGCAAACTTCAATCATCCTTTTTTAATGGCCGATTTAACTATTTGACGAAACATGTTGCAATCCTCAAAATTATGCTTGGACGAATCATGCAACTTACAATACATTCGTCCTTGGATTGATGGCTTAACATGGTCATCAAGAATTGTAATGTAATTATTTTTCAGCAACAAATCAAATATTTGATCACACATGCTTGAATTGAAGGTATACTTCTTGTTTTCTAGCCGATATTGGTGTGTGAACGGCTTTGGAGGTAAGCAAACAAATGGTTCAGATTTGGAATCTCCCCGTTCAGCTATGCAATGTGTTTTGCACTCTATATCCGATGTCTTTCGATAAGATACCATAATAGCATCGGTTTTCTCAAAAAAAAATTAACCTTGTCTTTAAATTTCTGAAATAATAATAGTTAGAGCATACATGTCTCAAATGAGACCAAATGAAAGCCACGTAATAAACAAGCCAAGCCACCCAATTAGATATGATCTCTAGATAAAGCAATGGGGAAAACTTTGGCTGCAATAATAAGTCACAGTCGGTCTTTATAAACGGCACAATGTGTTGACTGATATGCTTTGCAACGATTTTATTGCTAACAAATAAATTACCCTTCTTCATTGGTCTTTCAAGATTGCTTATGAGAATTTTTCTAATAGAAGCATCAACAATAAAGTTGCGACCAAATCGGAAGATAGGTAAATCACTTGCTAGACATACCTTTTCGAATACGTTGGGAGAGCATGATGGTTGCGTTACTTGAACGATATCTTGTTCCCCTTTCGAATAGCTCCCCAGCGCCTTGTCATCCTTTTTTCTAGAATAGATTCGGCATACGTAATATCTAATTCGGTCTTTTCAATAACCGAATTAACTTTGTTTTTCGAATCACCACTCTTTTTGATAATTCTACCGACACTTAATGCTTTCTCTTTTTGACATAATCTAGCTTTTATTGCAACAGAATTAATAGGCTTTCCCTGTTTTATTAATTCATGTAGAACAACAATGCATTCATCCCATAAAGATGTAAGGTTTTTCTTAATGACCCAATCTGGATAGAATTGCCCCCCGATACTTTTAGACTCTTTCGGTAACGAGATGTTGCCGAAATTCTGTAATTGTGCAGGGAAAACATTGTATGCTACGATACTAGGTGAAGACATATGGGATCCTATAGAATTTTCACTTATTCGGCTATTAGCGTGAAGGTGCGAAGCCAAATTATGAATACCTATAGTTGCATATGGTGCCAAACCATTAGTAGGATGAAGTGTAGCATATGATGGTTGAGGGTAATTGGCCGGATAACTAGTAGTAGCATGGCCAATTCCCCTATCCACCGGCATGTTTGGATTTACACATTGCAAATTAGTTGCCGATGAATAAAAAGGTGAAACACTTTGTTGCATACTATCGGAAGTTCCTATGTGAGGTGTTTCAACTTGATTAACCGAACTCATCATGTTTTTCATCGACATATGAATTTCTGGGGTTGCCGATGCATGGGAGTTGGAATACATATGCTGCATGTTGCTAAAATTATATGAGGTAGAAGCATGAAGATTTTGTTGCATCGGCTGTTGCACATAATTAGATGCATGATTGATAAAGCTAGGGCTAGCCGATACATTATGCTCATTAGATGATCTAGCAACAACATATGCATTATTTGCATCTACATATGTGAACTGGGTACTCATATTACCTGTGTAGATTGCAAACCCAAGATGACGATCTCTTCGTAGCAAGAACGGGCCGGAGACCGTTCAAAGCTTCGTCCCCAGTGGAGTCACCAAAAAGTGTGTTCGCACACGAACACATCACCGTGTACCCTTGACACCGGGGGTGATGCACCGCAACTCACGTCGAAGGAGACCCGCCGGAAGCGTGGTACGCAACACAATCCGGCGGGTACATTTGAGGACCCAAAACCCCACACGCCCGGGAGGGACCCCGTCAGGGCGCGCCGCGGCTATGGGCTGCCCTAGGTCGGCCTGACCGCCCCTAGGGCCTCGAGGTTCACCGCCCTGCAACAAGAAGAACGAACGAAGAACAAGGAAGAAGAAGAACAAGGGAGAAGGAAAAGTAAAGGTAAAAGATGTAGATAGATTTGTTCGATTGTGTGTTGTTATTCAATCTGCCGTCACCTCTTACATATACATGAGGTGGCTGGACTTTCCGTACAAGAAAAGGACTCAAATTTCGTACAAAACATCAAAAGATAACCTAACTCGGACTACGAGGGCCGGAACATCTGGTCAGCCCGAAACTTCCGGGATGCAATTACATTAAGTAGCCCTCTTGTACAGCTCCTGCAGGTCGCATATGGCTTCGGATCGTGATGGTCCCAAAAGAAAAGTTGTAGATCTTGCAATGCATAAAAATTCCTTAGTTGATCACTTTTTCATCCGTGGTCACCTTCATGTCGAAATCGGCCCCGCAAATCTGCAAATCATGTTGAAATTCCAGTTTTTGGGACGCACCGCATGCAAAGTTTCTGTTTAGCCCGGAACCTCCCCGGAAGTTTTTCCCGGAACTTCCGAGACAGACTTATGCAACATATTGTTTTGGTTCTAACTTTTGCATATGAACTCTGATTTAGACATTTTTTATATCAAAATCGATTGTTTCGACGAGACGAAGACAATCCGTGTAGAAACTTTTCTCATATGAGGTCATCTTGGGGGCGTAATCAGACGAATAGTGTTCTGAATACAAAATCTAAATACTTCAAACACAACTTCGGCCTTAGAGATGAGATCGGATGGCTACGGCCTAAATATCAAAATTTCTCCTTTTGACAATACGGAACTTTCTCACTTTGAGCACTTCTCCATTTGAGGCCTTCTTAATTATGTTTTTGACCATGCCAAAATCTGGTGTCAACACGCACACAGCTGGGAGAGATCAACAGACAACTTGTGTGTCTAGAGGTGCCCTCCTGCCCCCGTATATAAAGGAGTGGAGGAGGGGGGAGGGCCGGCCCTCCTATGGGGCGCCCTGGAGGAGTCCTACTCCCACTGGGAGTAGGATTTCCCCCCTTCCATGTAGTAGGAGTAGGAGACAAGGAAAGGGAAAAGAGAAGAGAAGGAAGGAGGGGGCGCAGCCCCTCCCCCTAGTCCAATTCGGACTAGGCCTTGGGGGGGGGGGCGCAGCCTCCCCTCTCTCTTTCCCCTAAAGCCTAATAAGGCCCATATACTCCCCGGCGAATTCCCGTAGCTCTCCGGTACTCCGATAAATACCCGAATCACTCGAAACCTTTCCAATGTCCGAATATAGTCATCCAATATATTGATCTTTACGTCTTGACCATTTCGAGACTCCTCGTCATGTCCCCGATCTCATCCAGGACTCTGAACTACCTTCGGTACATCAAAACACATAACTCATAATATAACCGTTATCGAACTTTAAGCGTGCGGACCCTACGGGTTCGAGAACTATGTAGACATGACCGAGACACGTCTCTGGTCAATAACCAATAGCGGAACCTGGATGCTCGTATTGACTCCCACATATTCTACAAAGATCTTTATCGGTCAAACCGCATAACAACATACATTGTTCCCTTTGTCATCGGTATGTTACTTGCCCGAGATTCGATCGTCGGTATCTCAATACCTAGTTCAATATCGTTACCTGCAAGTCTCTTTACTCGTTCCGTAATACATCATCTTGCAACTAACTCATTAGTTACAATGCTTGCAAGGCTTATAGTGATGTGCATTACCGAGTGGGCACAGAGATACCTCTCCGACAATCGGAGTGACAAATCCTAATCTCGAAATGCGCCAACCCAACAAGTACCTTCGGAGACACCTATAGAGCACCTTTATAATCACCCATTTACGTTGTGACGTTTGGTAGCACACAAAGTGTTCCTACGGTAAACGGGAGTTGCATAATGTCATAGTTATAGGAACATGTATAAGTCATGAAGAAAGCAATAGCAACATACTAAACGATCAAGTGCTAAGCTAACGGAATGGGTCAAGTCAATCACATCATTCTCCTAATGATGTGATCCCATTAATCAAATGACAACTCATGTCTATGGTTAGGAAACTTAACCATCTTTGATTAACGAGCTAGTCAAGTAGAGGCATACTAGTGACACTATGTTTGTCTATGTATTCACACATGTATTATGTTTCCGGTTAATACAATTCTAGCATGAATAATAAACATTTATCATGAAATAAGAAAATAAATAATAACTTTATTATTGCCTCTAGGGCATATTTCCTTCACCGGGTATGCCTCTCTTCTCTCTCTCGGGCTATGACTTGGAATGAAGGATTTTTACCCAGAGGTCGATTTGAGTCGTTTTTCCTCTTGTAGCTCCCTAAGACCATCAGTGGCAACGAATGGAGCGGGTGGCTGAAGATCTATCTGCTCGTTGTCACCATCAATCTCCATGCATGAAGCTACTTGCGTTTGATTCTGTGGACACTGGGAGGAAGTTTCTGGCATGTGCGAGAGAAGGTTAGACCATCTTCCGTTGTTACAAATCATTTGTTAGATGTGATTCAGACACTGTCACGGTCCCAACCCATTCATACCACACCTTCAACCAAACGCATCCTAAGACAGTGTCACAGTTTGTACCTAGTATCTTAAATTGTTGCCATGTCACCAACGGTGCCATTAGAAAATTATTTGGCACCACTTTAATAGTTTGTGCAGCCAACTTTGGTCCACACATCCGAGCAGCCAAGCAGTAAAATATTAAATCTTTATGGCATGAAGGAACTGGGCATCGGAGCAACTACGTGCTCCGGAGTCCGGGTCCCTGATTTTTTTTGCTGCATCGGCTCGCCAGTTCAGGACACCGGTGTGAGATGTAGCAACAGTTGTCTTTACACCAGTTTTGGCATACACAATGGACGGCCTTAGTGCTATTAGTTCCATGTTACTAAATTTATGCATGTACACACCTGTTAGTATCAATTTGCTGTCATCCAAACACTGTCGCTATGATCTTGCAGTTATATTTACCTTGCTCATAAAATGTTCGATTTGTTATTTATTATACATGAGTAAGAACTTGTAGCGTCGTTGTAGTTAATTATAGCTTCTGATTTTCCGGAATTTGGTTGTTCTCTCAGTACCAATTATTTCATTTGCACATTGATCTTTTTGAGAAGATATGTCATAATTAACAAGTTTCTTCAGTTTTTCAAAATAAGCATTGGTGATTTTCTATGTTGCTATAAAACCATTTCCCCTACAATTGTTACTGATCTAGTTTTAAATATTATAGGATGAACAGAAGTGTTCTTACTTGGAGTGGGTTGATCAAGAGTGGCCAGAATCTTTGAAGATGTGCCTAACGAAGCTCGGAAGCATGTATGAGGAAGTGAACACACGTAGGATTAGAGAAAGTATTGTCAACGCTGAAGCATATTTCAAGATGCGGGATAAAAAGTTGAAGGTGGAGAATGAGCTCAGGTTTTTTAAAACAGACTTTGCTAAGATGGTGTTGGCGAAGGAGGAGGCACTTTCCCAGTTGGCCCGTGAAACGGGTTCTTACTGAACTGAATGCAGAGGTGGATAAGACGAGCCTAGATGATCTCGATTAGGGAAATGAATATATTGTTCTTATGAAGTTGAACTAACTATATGTTGTATTGTGCTGTTTTCATGTAGCTGCTGTACTGTGATGTTATGATATATTTATGTGTCTGATATGAAATTGGCAAACAACTGTTCGATATGAAGTGTGAATTTGTGTAATACTGAAATTATTAATTCTAAACTAATAAACCTGCTAAATGTGTCATGGACCTTTGCAAACGGTTCTAGCAGTAAAAGCGCTTGCGATGGATAGCCTAATGCCACACAGTTTTCTTCAACAAATCGTGTGTGATATAGTTGATAAAAGCAAATAGTTAACCAACGCAGACCGTGTGTGATAGTTACACGTTTCACACACGATCCTACACATAAAACTGTGTGAGATGTACGTCCAAACGAAAATATTTTCCCTAGATTGACTGTGTGGGATGTACATAAGAAGGAAACGTATTCCTTGGATTGACTGTGTGTGATATACATACAAACGGAAATGATTTTCTGGGATTCACCGTATGGGATGTACATACCTACAGAAATGATTTCTGGGATTTACCATGTGGGATGTATATACCTACAGAAATGATTTCTGGGATTCACCGTGTGGGATGTACATACCTACGGAAATGATTTCTGGGATTCACCGTGTGGGATGTACATACATACCTACGGAAATGATTGGGTTTCGATGCCTCGCCCGATCACACACGGCCCCAGCCTGGGTCCCAGGAGGGCCTATCCCCGACAATTTCTGGGTCGTGTGGGAAGGACCCCCCTATCGCCCACACTCACTTGGCGACGGGTCCAAATGCCATCGCGGAAAGGGGTTAAAAACCGTTTGTTTAGGACCGGCGCGCACCACTGATGGTTAAACTTTTGTTTCGAACTACATACAACAATTTTTTAAACCATTTATTTGGAATAGAGCATACGAGACACCCCTTTCTGGAAAGTTGTTGAATAAGAGGAACTTTTTCATTTATAACATTTTGTTTCAAATTTATAATGGGATGATAGAATTATGTTAAAATAGCAAAAACAACATCTTTTTGTGTTTTTTGAACAATGAAATACATGGTGAACCTCTCTCACAAGAATTTTTTGATTTTTACCGCGTTGAGCACCTGAACTTTTAGCAATGAATTTTTAAACTTTGCTTTTTATTCTTTTTTCTCATATGAAATGCATACCATATGCAATACGTGAACTTCCTGCAGTTATGAATTTGTACTTCTCTCTGTTTCGCTTTAGTAAACAGGAAAAAAAATTGATCTTTTATACACACCGAACCGCTCTACTTTTTTATTTGAACTTCATTATGTATGTTTAGAAATGTGAAAATTGGAGTTTTTATAAAAGTCAAACTTCTTTGTTATTTCGAATTGAACTTATTGGTTTTATTATTTAGTAACTGGAAAATCCAATTTTTTTCAAATAAATATCAAACTGCTTCGATTCTTCCGATTGAACTTGTTGGTTTTATTCTCTATAACGAGAAAACCTGAGTTTTTTATGTACATTGAACTCCTCCGTTTTTTAAAATTGAAATTCTTGGTTTTAATCTTTAGTATTGCGGAAAATATGAGTTCTTATAAACATCAAACTGCTTCATTTTTCTATTAAAGACTTATTGGTGATATTCATTAGTTACGGGAAAAGTCCTAGTTATGTAATAAATATCAAATTGCTCAATTGTTTAAATTTGAACTTCTAGGCCTTTTTAAGAGGGAAAATCTATTTTTATAAACTTTTTGAACTGCTCGGTTTTTTTAGTTTGATGTTCTTGTATTGTACTAAACATTGAACTTCTCCGTTATTTAAATTTGAACCTCGAGGTTTTTTGTAGGACTAAGGAAAATCCATTTTCTATAAATTTTCAGATGCTCTATTTTTTTAATTTGGCCTTCTTGGGTTATTTTGTAGTAACGAGGAAAATCCTAATTTAGTAATAAATATTGATCCGCTTCGTTATTTAAATTTGAACTTTTAGTTTTTTTGAACTTCTAGGGTTGTTGCTACAAACGAAAAAAACTTGGTTTTATATTAAAAAATTGAAATAATCTATTAATTCAATTTGACCTTCCTGGTTTTAGTTTGAGCTTCTAGTTTTTTAAAAAGGGAAAAATCTATTTAAACTTTTCTAGTTGTTCCTTTATTTTAATTTGAACTTCTTCAATTTATTCTTTAGTAACGGAATAAAATATGAGTTTTTTATAATCTTTGAACTTCTTTGTTATTTTAATTTAAACTTCAGTTATATACATAGAAAAAAATATTGTTTATAAATAAGCATCAAACATTTTAAGAAAATTGAACTTCATAGTTTATTTTTCCTTGAAAAACAAATAATTTGAATTATTGTAAAACACGAAAAACAACATCTTTTTTGTATTTTTGAACATGTAAATACATGGTGAACCTCTCTCACAAGAATTTTTGAAATTTCCTGCGCTGAGCACCTGAACTTCTAGCAACAAATTTTTTAAACTTTACCTTTTTATTCTTTTTTTTCTCAGAGGAAATGCACACCATACAATATGTGATCTTCTGACAGTTATCAATTTAGTCTTCTCTCTGTTTTGCTTTAGTAACAGAAAAAATATGAGTTTTTATAGACATCGAACCACTACAACATTTTGAACTTCCATGTTATTTAAATTCCAGCTTCTCCATTTTTTACTAAAATGTAGAAACACCATTCTTATAAACTTTTTGAATTGCTCCGTTTTTAATTTTTGAACTCTTAGTTTATTCTTTAGTAATTTTTTTGAACTACTTTGTTTTTTTTAATTTTGGTTGTTTTCTACTGTAATAAACATTGAACTACTCCGTTATTTAAATTTGAACTTCTAGGTTTCTTTTTGGAATGTGAAAACCCCATTTTTTAATAATTTTTTTAACTGTGCCTTTTTTCAATTTTGAACTTCTCGGTTTAATCTTTTAGTCACAATGAAAAATATGTTTTGTTAAAAATTTCGAACTTTTCTATCTTTTTAATTTCAACTTTTTAGTTATTAGAAAACAAAAAAATCCTTGGGAAAGATAATTTGTACAAACTTTGGCTTTTGGAAAATGCTCACTTGTTTTAATTGAACTTCAACCTTTCTATTCGTCGTTCTTGAAGGACTGGAATTGATAACCATGGCAGGATAACTGAAATGTACTATCATCCCTTTCTAAAGAGAGACCACGCTTTTTTTGTTGTTGTTTATTTTGAGCTTGTAGGGATTTCAAAAGAAATTTGATGCTTTGTTTAACTCCACCCCTAAGTTTTTTATGAACTTCTAGTTTTCATGAAAAAGCACTACTGTGTGTGTTCTGTAATTCCTCTTTTTTTTTCCCTTTTTTATAAACTACCGAATATTTTTCTTTTCTAAATACATGGTGATAGAGAGGTAATAAGGGTGAACTTCCTGGCCATCAATTCATGAACCTTTTCACATAAATAAACATTCCCGATAAATCTGCACATTTTTTGGGCCATATGCATCCATCTGAAACAACACCATGACAACCAAGAGAAGAAATGTGCAATAGTGTAGCAAATTTAGAATAATAAGGTTGTACACTGGGTCAGCAGTATAACAAATTTGTGTCCTGTCAGATTTTTTCATAGATACAACTGAACATACAGATACAGTTGAACTTCAGACACTAGCCACCTGCACTCCCGTCATAGTGGAGAGAGAAGGGACGTGCGGTGCTCGGTCATTGCGCCGACGAAGCAGAGTGCAAGCGCGCTAGAGGAGGGCGCGCCGTACCAGAGGGGAGGGCAGGCCGCCCCAGAGCGAAGGGAAAGGTCACACTGAAGCGGTGAACCTCTCTCACACACGGGCGGAGGGGAGGGAAGGCCACGAACGGCGGCCTGTCCTCTGCTATGGCGGGCGGAAGTGGTTTCCGTCGCCAGAGGGTGGACGGGGAGGCGCCCGTGTCCGGGGCACAACAACGAGGAGGCGTGCGTTGCAGGGGGTCGTCGCCAGAGGAGGAGCTGGGCTACGTCGGGGGCAGGGTGGCAGGGGAGGCGCGGCGGCATACGAGAGCCCAGAGGTAGGTGATGGTTTACCTTGTTCACCTTTCTCTGACGATCCAAGCGAACCCAATCCTGATTAATTCCTGATTCCTGACAAAGTATACATCCGCTGGCCAAATGCAAGAATGGAAGCATTTTAGACAAGAATGGAAGGGAGAGAACAGATTCAGACAAGCGATTCTTCGCTGCTGCAACTGTGTCAAACAAAGTACGGTATGGTCTAGCTCTATATATAGCGAATGAGGTAGGAGCCATGACATCAAGATTCTCGTTGATTATGGAGAGTTGTTTGATGTCCCATAAGCCACCCATCTCCCCGGCAAGCTGATGCTTTTTTTTTCTATGCCAGATCAGTGTAAGGGGCTTATGATCAGGCTGTCGTGTCTGGATTATTGGTAGCAAACTCATCTGCACGAGCGTGTAGTTTGATTTTCAGATCAAGATCATGAGATCGATGGGTGTGTTGAGGCGACGACGAGAGATGTGGAGCTGGTTGCTGATTGCTGATGGACGGAACAGTTGACTTGGCGCTGGAGGTTCCAGGGGACATGCATGCTTATCCGGTGAGCATGTGCTTGATATGCAAATTTTGAAGCAACAAGACTGCCATTTTCTTTGCTGCAGTTCTTGGATGGCGACTACCCCAGTACGCACATATTGCTACCCTCACATATGTTTCCGCGTCGAGCGCGTCGCGGACGAGGAGGACAACGCCTCCCGCTACCTTCAGTAGTCATTCAAGTTTCACTATTGTACTTCCTAGTAACTATCACTATTATTTTGGAAGACATCCTCCAGTAGAGTTGATATCAACAGAACAAGCATGCCGCCTTTGTACGTGTGCATCGAAACTTGGACATAATATTATCAATACTACGATCCATACCAAAATTGATGCACACTTGGACATAATATTATCAATACTACGATCCATACCAAAATTGCCACGCGAGCATAGCATGCAGATATATGTCTTCAAAATCACTAACGCGATAAAAAAGAGTTCATGACATTTGCTTACATGATACAAATAAGTAACACCAAACTGTCATATAGTGCCTCCACAGCAAAAACAGGGAATCTTGGGTCCTACTTATGTCGGTTTCGAAACGGTTACAGAGAGTAGAAATTAAGCAACCAGAATTACGGTTGATAGTAATACACCAGTGGTGCCTACTATAGTATTAAAGTTTCACTCACCAGATGCCATCCAAAGGTCATCATTAGACTGTCATACAGAAAATATTATACAGTAAATGTAGAAGGCAATAGAAAGTCCACACAAGTGACTCTAGGTCGGATGATGCACACAACCTTGTCCATTGATGCACACTGAACAACTTAATGTCTTCAGCAACAAATTTATAGTGAAAATTTCGGAGACCACTTCATCAATAGCCGCCAAGACCAACTCTCTTCGTAAGGGCATCTGAATAGTTGCTGGAGTAGTGAACTGACTTGGCGACACCCTGCGCAGCTTGCAGAGAGGCCTCACCACAACACTCAATGACCAAAGACTCTAACTTATGTGCACGCCTCAGTTCAGCCACTCCAACATCAGTAATGTAATGACACAACTGAAGTGTGAGATTACTCAAGCCTGGGGTGTGCGCAATGAAGCGCATCCCAGCATCAGTTACCGCATGACACAATATAAGCTGAAGTGTCTCCAGATGTGGTGAGGATGAGAGGCCCTTCATCCCCTCGTCATCAAAGAAGTTGGCGGTATTTAGCACAAGAACATGAATCGGGCAGGACTGAATGAGCACCAGAAAACCCTGCTGTGTGAATCCTATTTCTGATGGCCAGTCAGGGGAACATCCTCTAAAATTGAGGTCCACCATCTGAAGCATACGACAGTTTAGGGCTAGAGCGTAAAGGCTGTTATCAGTAAATGACGTCCTGGTTTCACAATAGCTGTCATCACTAGAGTAGGGCTGCAGGTTGAGCCAAAGTGAGATGCTTTTAAGGTTGCTGCACCTCCGAGATAATGCAATCATGTCATTGTCATTTAGGGCACAAACATACTCTAGGCAAAGCTTCTCCAATGCTTTACATTTCCCTAGGACAACACGAAGTCCTACTTCCGGCCAAGTTTTAATACGCGCCAACCTTAAATCCTTCAAACTCTCACAGCAGAAATCGTATATATCCGTGCTGTGAGCATCGTACAAGGACTCATAGACCACATCTTCCGTAAGACAATCATATTTTCCTCTTTTGCTCTCAAACTCAAACTTCTGGAGCTTCATCCATCCTGAGCTAAACTTTAGGAAGTCATGATGATTGATTCCTTGTTAATTCTTCACTACAAGCTCTTCCAACGATCCATCCCTACCAAGGTATTCCAGCCACTCTACACTGTCAATTTTCTTGCAATCAATAAGGTGGAGAGCAGATAGACTTGTGCAACCAACTGCAATTGAGAAAAGCCCAATCGAAGTTATTTGTGGCATCGAGTTCAGCCTGAGAGACACCAATTTCTTGCAATTTGCTAAGCAATCAAGCCCAGAGTCATCGATGTGTGAGTAGAAGCTTAATGTGGGATCAATCAGCGAGGAACGGTGAGATGAAAACACAAGAAAGCCTTTGTTGTCCAGCTGCTTTCCATGTCCAGATATCCAACCAGAGTAATCGATTTCCAATTTCCGTAGATTTGGGAAGCGGGCGCACAATGATGTCAGTGCTTCTGTAGCAGTGCAAAGACCCAAACCAACACGGATAGCACCCCTTTGATTCCCCTCTATCCAGTAGAGCTGCTTTGACACGAGGGAAAGAGAATTGAGATCACTTGTCCTGGTGATCCTCTTGACAATCTCTGTCAGCAGAGCCTCCGGTAGGTCCTCCATCGAACAAATTCAATTCAGCTGTACCAATCATAAGGTAATATATATCAAGGTTCAGAAAACAACCAAAGAGCTGGACTAAAACTGATGATACATCAGAATAAAGCATGTGAAAAGATTGAGATCACACTGGCAGCACTAATTACGAAGGATATACTGACCAACTTTGGGCATTTACTGTACCCATCCAATACTTGTGTGTTCTTTACATATAAGAATGGAGATTAATTGCACTAGTATGTAACACCGTATCTATTCATAGATTGCTAGCAAGAAACAGTGAAGCTACCGGCCACATCATTAAATTAACTAGCGCCATAAGTAGCAGAGCTTGTATAAGAAACGAAATAAGAGAATACAAAGAAATAAACTAGAATTGAGTAATTGACGCAAGCAGATCCTCAAGACAAGACTCGTGTGCTCAGTCTGAACCTGTTTATTTGGAGACACGTAATTAATCACAACGGCCAACACAGAAAATGAATCGAAAACAAAAGGACATGACTACATATAGAACATTCTACGATTGGCATAACCATAGAACGCTAGGACAAATTCTTGTGTCTTAATCATCAACCCTTTGGGCACTGCGCTAGTTTCCTAGTGCCCTCTTGCGTGCGCTGAATACAAAATTGCTGCCATCATCAGCAGTAAATGCAAAATTTAAAAAGTTTTGTAGCTGAAACCGTTTTTATCCGATTTAACTACATTGACTTGGTGGTGATAACTATAACCAAAGGACATGGTAGCTACATCGATACCGTGGTGATAACTAGGAGTTGAAACTGTATCTCACCTTGGGTTGCGGTTTGCATTTTTTTTTTCCAGCTTAGATGTGACCACATAGTTTCATAATGAGATCCCATTTTGGGACGGTAACTGTATCGTGAGCAAGTGGGTAAATACACCCTAAAACACCTGGGTAACTCTGCAAGTATTAGGGTGATAACTATAACAATTTCGTTGTGATAATTGTACCCTGAACACCTCAGAAACTGTATTATTGTGTTGGTCACTATTACCTGGAGAGCAGGGTAGGTAACTAGATCGATTGCATGGTGATAACTATACACTTAGCATCTGTGTAACTGAATCAGTACTGCCTAGGGAGTAAGGTAACTAGTGGAGGAGAGGACAGTTGATAATCCATGCGAATCAATAAGAAATTCAAAATACAGTCTTTTTAGGCAGCAGTGACATTCGAAATAGAGGAGAGGGGTAGAGGAGGGAGGGAGGGAGGGAGCATTTACATTCGTTGACGAGGCGGTGGTTGGCGTCGCGTCGGAGATGCAGACCGTAGAAGGAGGAGGACGCCGGTCGTGGTCGTGGGCCGGCCTCGTGGCGTCGCGTCGGCCGTCGAGGGAGATGAGAGACAGAGCGGGCGTTCGTTGTCAGCCGTCGATGGACTGCGAGTAGCCCTTCCGAAGTCTCCACCTCCGGGCTCTGGCTTCCTCGTCACGGCGGCGGAACGAGGTGCAGCTGCCGGTGGGGTGGGCCGGCTGCGGCGGCTCCGGCGAATGGGCCGGGTTGGGGCGCGACGCGACCTAGCCTAACCTAGGTTTTGCGGGCTGGGCCTCCTCTACGCGTGCACGCCATGCGGTTCTGTTTACTGGGCTATTCAGGTACCGTGGCCCAATGCCCGAAGTACCCGAATAGAATTAATTCGACTTTGAACCGCCTCGGTTGTGCAGAGATGCTTCGACACACAAGAGAAATAAAATAGTACAAATCACTTGTCTGTCTCCTTGACGAACTCTGACAGACAGCATGGCGTCACGGAGAGCCTCCATCGAGCAATGCATCTCCATGAATTTAGTAAACCCAAGGTTGGGAATATAGTTATAGAGCTAGATTGAAATGAATGAGGCCATACACAGAAGTAAATGAAGATAGAGATGACACTATCGATATTCATCAGCAAGAAGTATGTAAGTACATGCATAACGATTAAGTTTGAACCTACTCTATATCCATCCCAAAATCCGTGTCTGGTTGAGGGGAAAACTATTTTTTTTCTTTAGTGGGAAATCTCTCCCTAATCTCTCCCTAATAATAAAGCACGGATTGGGTCTCCGGGTTCACCGTCACAATACGCTTTTTCCCGTAAATTTACGCTTTCAGTTTGAATATAAAACATATACGCGAGGTGGTACTAATTGGTTACTCCCGTGTATTCCGATTTGCTTCACGTACGGCGCAAACATGTAGAGGTCCGTCCATCCTATTTTGGTCACGTACGACTGGATCACCATATGTATTGGCCGTGCGTAACCAAAATTCCCCGCATGGGCCGCACATAGCTTATTTTGTGCATCCCCGCATGGGCCAAGGTGGGCCTGGTCGGATATTTTGGCAAAAAAATAAATTTACTTGCATCAGGAATTGAACTCTCAATCTCTCAGACCATACCATACACACCTACCAACTAAGCAATATCAGCTCATGTGTAGTCAAGACGTTTACTTTTCTTATTCAATAGTACAACCTCGCCCCCTTACAAATGAAAGCAACATGTATACGTCTTAGAGTTACACTTTATCAACCCGCTCAATAAGTCGGCTAAGGAAGGAAGGAAAACGAGTCCAGGGAAGGAAATATCTTTATCTTTATCTTTATCTTTATTTTTACCTAATAATAAAGCAAATTGGGTTTCTTTCGTCCGTCATGTCATTTTTTCGAAAAGTCCCTCTATTTCAGAGAATTCAACCCGCAGTCCTGTTTTAAGTTAAAACGAATCGTTATTTTCGTATTTTACACAAAAGTCCCTGTCTTTCCTTGAAATCAACCCGCCGTCCGAATTTAAGTCACACCCGAACCGTTATTTTACATTTTCCGAAACCCCCCTGATGTTTTAGGTAATTCATCCGCGGATCATATTTAAGTCAAACTAATGCTTTTTAAAATCATCCATATCTTTTAAATCAGAATCGATTTGAACATGTTATATATGAAATTTGATTAGAAAAATATGTAGAATATGAATATGAGATTATTTTTACCTTTTAAGTATCTTTAAATATTATTTTCGAATATATTTGTGTCAAACCAAATGATTTTCTAAATTATCTATATCTTTTAAACCGTAACTTTGATTTTAACATATTATATATGAATTTTATTAGAAAAATGTGTGGAATCTAAATATGATGTTAATTTTACCTGTTCAATATTTTTAAAATATTATTATGGAAGCAAACTTATAATTTGCGCAAGATCCATTTTTTCATACCGATGGCGATCCGGATTGCAAAAAAACACTCCACTATAACCATATACGGAAAAGAAAACATCGATAACTACATGTGCATACCTCTGAAAAATGTCGCAAGAAAAAACAACAGATTTCTCATCACGAGAGTGAGAGAAAGCGAGCGAGCGAGAGAGAGAGGGGGGGAGAGAGGGAGAGGGAGGAGAGAGGGAGGGAGAGATGCCTTAGGATTAACGATATTCAACACAAGTTTTTTGTTGTTTTGTGTGAACACCGAGGCTATCGCCGGCGAGGGTGAGAAGGAGGATAAGCGGCAACACAAATATGATGCCTCGCAAAAATGAAGAAGATGGACCTATTGTGGTCTTGAGTGATGGTTGTTAAGTTAAGAGTGTGTGTGTGTTATATTTTCTCTCCCGTTGCAACGCACGGGCTCTTTTGCTAGTAATAATAAAGCACGGATTGGGTCTCCGGGTTCACCGTCACAATACGCTTTCTTCCCGTAAGTTTACGCTTTAACTTTGAATTTAAAACATATTCCATCTTGACACACCCCCTCTCCCCCCCCCCGCGCCGCCTCCTCTGAGGCGACTCGGGGGCGAACCCTAGCTCCCCGTCTCGTTTCGCCCTCTTCTCCCCCCTCTCCGCCGCCGCCAGAGGTGCTCACCGGCGTGGCCGCGTGGCACCGGTGAAGGTGGCGGCGGGGATCCGGGCGGCTCCATCGCGGGTTGAGCGCCTTGGTCTCTGTGGCGGCCTGGTGGTGGCATGGCGCTGCTTTGTCTGGCGGCGGCGCGGCGGGTGTTAGTGGGCCTCCTCCCCGGCCGTGTGGGCGGCGTGGAGGCGGTGGGCGTCGGCTGTCGCGGCAGCCCCCCCGCGGGCTGCTGGTCCGCCATGGTGAAGCTCGTCTCCGACCCCGATATACTCCGATCTACTCTGGATCCGGTCCCTGGTGGCTCTGGCCACCGCCGTCGGGTGCCAGTGCTGCGGATCTGGTGGCTGGAGGCGGATCCGGGGGAATCCCTTGGCCGGCGCGGCGGCCACACCGAAGGCTGCGCCTTTGGGTGCTGTTCCCTTGCTGAAGGCTTCGGCGAGGATCCCCTCCTCCCATCCCTCCCTGGAGCTCAGGTGAAAGCCTCAGAACCCCCTGATCCATGCGACGACGGCACCGTGGTGGCGTGCTCCTTCCTGAAGGCGTCGCTTGGGGGCTGCTCGAGCGGAGGTGGTGTTGGCGGCGGTTCGTGGGCGGCGTGTGGTGGCCAGGCTTCACCGTCGGCAGCCAGTTTGTGCTGCCATTCTCGGCCTTCTCTGTGGTTCGGCGCCTTCGCTCAACATCTCTCGTCCGGCGTTCTGTCTCGCCACTGCCGTCGATGGTGCTTGGGTGGTACGGTCCTCGTTGCGTGTGGGTCTGCTCCTGATGTCTCCCCTTGGGCAGCTTGGGCGCCTTGATTTGGGTTCTTGGGGAACCACTCTGCTGGTCGCCGGTGCGGCACCCATCGAGCCTGGGTGAAAGGGTAGTGGTCCTTTGCTACGGCAGAGACAAATCTTTGTTGCCCATGTTTGGTCCTTCGGTGGCACTCTGCGATCACAATACTCGCACGGTGGTGCCCTCCTCCCGTGGCCTTAGTTGGTTGTGTGTGTAGGTGTAGCGACGGGTGTTGGCAACGGCGTGTTTTGTTGCCTTAGAGGTGTTCTACTTTGCACCTTGTATCCCTTGTTTCCGTTTTTTCCCTTTATGTTTGTTGTTCCCTGTAATCCTGGCCGGTTGTTGGCTTTGTTAATTCAAAGCCGGGTTAGGTTCGAGCTCCCCTCGGGCTCGGCCGGCGCCTTTTCTCTAAAAAAAAAACATATTCGAGGTGGTACTAATCTTATGCCCTAATTTCTGACAAAATTTACAGATCGTATATAAAAGAAAGTGCTGGACCCATGGGCCAACATGATTTACAGATCGTATTGGGATCCATCAAGTGTTTCCTTAGTACGTGAGTACGTCGCGTGTTTCTTCGTCTGTACCCCTTCTCTCCGCACGCTCAAAATTTCATACTCGCGTGTGCTTGTCAGCTTCCGTTGTGAAGAACGAAATTTTTTTTTGGAATCCGATCCCTGTATGACACTATGAGGACAATACAAGATATAAGCTCGTCGATTTTCCTCCTGAAATCGCACAGGCAGAACATATGGAATCAGAAGAAAAGAACTTGAGATCCGCCAGTTGCAACCAGCTGCTGGAGGGCGAGCAGAAGGGATCCTTGAGGCCGCTGACCCGAGGCTAGCCGCCCGCGAGGCGAGTTCGACAAGGACAGCGCAGAGTGGTTCCTTCTACTAGGCCTAGCATGCCACGGTTCTGACGGGGAGAATAACAATGGATGACGGCCGCAAGAAGCCGGCAGAAGTGGGTGGTCGGATGGCCGTATGATCGGGCGGACGACGCGGCTGAGGTGGTGGTGATGGTCGTACTTAGGAGAGCTTCGGGGAGGAACTGGGGGAGGAGTTGGATGGGGTGGAGCGGCTTGCTGGTGGACGACGACAGGGTCGACGAGATGCCGACTAGATAGGCGAGTCTGCCATGGGATGGTCAATCGGCTGGGGTTGACGGACGCGACAACAAAGCCGGATGGATCGGGAGGATAGCCGTCGTTCTCCCGCTCCCGAGGTGTGCGCGCCCCCAACCCTGGATGATTTGTTATCCCTGTCTATCTCGATGGCGGCCTACGTTTGCAGAAGATTTTGCTAGATGTCCGATGGCTTGGGTGTTTTGTTTCTCGAAAGCAAACCAGTGCCCTGGTCATTCTTTGAAATCTTGTGAAGGATGACATATAATGATCAAAGGCTTGGTAAAGATTTATGAAGGGATTCATACACTCCCACGAGCAGATAATGATGCGTCATGCGTTGAGCATGAAGGCCGATCCTTCCATCATAGTTGCTGGTGTTAGCAACACCTTATGCCTCATTACATAATGAACATCACGCAAAGATGGAGATGAGTGTTGATCAAGCCTATCAAGTTCACGATCCATATGCACCTATACAAGTAAGTATGCTCTAGATTTTGAGGTACGCATTAATACAAGTCGACTGTCACTTTTGTCCTCACATTGTGTTGTCATATTTAGTGCTGCCGCACAAGTCATGGATTATTCTCTTCAAGATTCTATTTTGAACATTTGTAGGTATGTTGGTTTTGTGTTAACTTGACTAGGATTAGTATATTGATAAAAGTAGGTGGCAATATTCATATGTTTTTAACTGATATATGTTCCGGATTTATAATTCCAATTCTACTATTTAGACAAGAGCTTTGTGGCTAATCGTACTTGATCCTATGTTCTCTGCCTGTAGGTATTTTTCTGAAAAGTATGTTCTCTGCCTGTAGGTATGGGTTTCACATTTTTATCAATTTCCATATGTTTTACATGGTCAATAATGCTTCAGAGTGCAAATTCTACTCAAACTGCTGCTCTTACGTATCAGTTGTAATCTTATTTATACTTGTCATGCATAAATTATCTTCATTCTTTCTAGAAAAGATACTGTCTTCCTCTTTGAAAGATCATCACCCTTTTCTAATGCCCGGCTTTAATAATGCTGGCAGTGTCGGTGCACAAAAATTGCTTGGAGATTTATGAATGTGAGACTAGATGTACATCTTTATGTATTCACCTTCTGTCAATTGACCTGCTTTCTAAAGAAATTCCCGTAATACATGCCCAAAATAAGAAGCACAATAGAAAAATACTCCAATGGCATTGTCATCAGCAATCATTGTCCCATAATCCAGTTCTTCGAGCCGATGGTCGTAAAGCGATGGCGGTAATGAGGAGTAGTGGAAGCACAGATGGGTCGCTTGAGACGTGAGGATTTGTTATTAATTCCGCTGCAACGGGCGAGTACAACAACGGCTTTGTGCATGCGAGCGTGCGCGCATGCGCACGATGTTCAGAACATTACATGTTTGAACATAAAATAAGAGTTATGTGTACTATAATGCTAGTTCCATTTTTGGTTACTAAATGTAATTGTGATACTATTTCGAAGGAATTATCTTTTGCTGCATACATTCAGTCCAAATGCAGAAAATGATGTAGAGAAACAGGAGCTCAGGCGTGCATCACACACATCTTTATATTTATACACAAACAAATATGGCTAGCCTTCAACAGTCTATGTAAAAAGAAGGATATAATTTTGTCTCGTGCTTAATTATATATATTTCTACGATGAGTCATAGAAAAGACATATACGAAATTGGTTCCTAAATTTGACATGAACATGCATGCATGTCCTGTTGGTTGTTTGGGCAATTTAAAACATGGTCAGGCTGATATTTTCATCGTGCATATGATATTTTCATCTGACTCCAAAAGTCCGAGCACATTTATCACAATTATCTTCGGTAATCATAAATAAATTAGTATTATAATACACATAAATCGTTTTCTTTACGTTGTTCAAACATGTTACAATTGAAACATCATGAGTCCGATTCTCCTTTCCAGGAGGTTGTGTTCTTTCAATAAGAGGATGCAAGTATTTTTTCCCCGTTGCAACGCACGGGCATATGTGCTAGTACTGTATAATATATATATGGACCTTCTCTCTGTGCTAGTGGAGGAGAAGACAGTTGATAATCCATGCGAATCAATCAGAAATTTTACCTCGATTGATGTTAGTGGCCTTGTATAGTTGCAAATTGTAATTTTGATAGTGGCCTTGTATACAAAAATGGAGGGAGTACTATTTTTGCCATTTTACTTTGTAAAATTTATCAAAAAGAGTTGGAGATTGGCTTATGATATTGACTTGGCAATTTAAAAGAATTGAGTAAATAGCATAAAACTACTAGTTTATAGGCTAGGGTTCCAAAAAACTATCACTTTTTAATTTTTCTCAGAAAGCTACCAAACGAGCGGTCGGCTATTTCAAAAAACCCAAAACGCCTGTGACTAGCGATTTAACCGTTTTTGTGACCGATTGGGCCCACCTGTCAGCCCACATGGCCACGCGCGCTCACGGCGCGGCCGTTGACGGCTGTTAGCCGACCGGTCCGGTCGGAACTGGGGTAAATATACCCCGTCGGTCGGTCGGGCGCACCTGCTCGCTCACCCTCTCCTGCTCGCTCGCTCACTCCCCTGCTCTCACACCCCTGCTGCAGTTCGAGCTCGCCGCCGGTCGCCGTCGACCTCCTTGCCGCAATGCCTTCCTGGAACGACGAGGAAACGAGCTCAGAGGAGGAGTGCGAGGTCGTCAGCATGGACATGAGACTTATGGTAAATTATTTGCCACCTAGGGTTAGGATTAGGTGCTAGTAGGCCTAGGCTACCTCCATGGATCTTGCTGAGTGTAGTGTTGTTGTTGTTGTGTGATATTGTTCTTGATTAGTGAGGGTGGGGTTTGATTGTAGGATTGAGGAAACCTAGGGTTAATCTCTGTACAGTGTTAGGGTTCATGCTGGTTTGGGGATTTTTTTAGTGTTCAGGTATAATGAACAGTGCAAGTTGATTCTGGTATTGAGTTCAGATTGAAACCAGTGTTTGTTGGTTATTTTGGTTGCAGGAGGAACCAGACACCACTGTGGAGCCCCTTTTCTGTGGACAACTTGAGCTTGCTCATCCCAAGTGCATTCTGCACCAACTGAGGCCTATTAAGCGTGTTGCTTTTGAAGGGCCTGTAACAAGAAGGCGTTTCTATGGCTGCCCAGTCCAGGTTAGATGCCAATTAACTTTTTTGCTATGGATGTTCACTGATGTTTGATATGATGCAGCAGTTTGTTTGATATGACAGCCACACATGTATTTTTGTTACTTTGGAAACTTAATCATGGCATTGTAATAACTTATCAGATCTAATTTATGTTATTCATTGTTAGAAAATATCAAGTTTATCAAGTTAATCATGGAATTGAAATAAGCTACTAGTCCACTTGTAATAACTTATCACATTTACAAATGCAGGAATATGGTGTGAATTGTGGTGTTGTAGAGTGGGTTGATGGGCCTTGGCCTACTGTTCTTCAGAGATGTTTGTGCAAGCGATGGGAAATGTTCCATGAGCAGAACTGTGGAAGGGTACTTGACAAGGAGAAGTTTGAGAAGGAGTTGGCCAATCTTAAGAGTGAACATGAAAGGGAGTTGGCCAAGCTTAGGACTGAAAATGACAAGCTTTGCATTGAGTACACCAAGCTTGTTGATGATGTATCCAAGATGTTTGATTGGCAGGATGGTAGGATGGAGAAGAAGGTGTACCAGAAACAAGTGGAGGAGGAAGAACTTGAGAAGAAGAAGAAGGAGCTAGAGGAGAAAGCTATGTTGGAGGTGCAGATGGAAAAGCTCAAACTTGCAAAAGAGCAGAGGTGCATTTTGCAGAGCCAAGCTGATACCATCAAGAACACCAGGAAGGCTATGAAGGACGTTGAAGTTGACAGAGATGTTCTTAAGAAGGAGAAGGCAAAGCTTGAGCTTGTTGTTGCGAGTTGCTGAAAGATGGGTATGGCAGCAAGGAGAAGTTAGAGCAAATCAAGGCCATCCTTGAGTCATGAAGTTGCTGTGATATGTTGGTGAAGTAAGTACATCCAAGGCCTTTATATAAGGATGTGGCCTAATAGTCTGAAGTGATTATGGGTGTACATTTTGGGGGAATGTGAAGTTTAACCTAGTGTTTGGCCATGCATTTGAACATTAGTTTCTTATGTAAGAACGTTATTTCCTATGTTGTTAAGTAAGTTGTAATGGATCACCTATGCTATTAAGTGTTGTAATGGATCTCCTATGCTATTAAGTAGTGGAAATGGATCTCTTATGCTACTAAGTGCTACTAAGTAGTGGAAATGGATCTTCTATGCTATTAAGTGTTCAAATTGATCTTCTATCTTTTATATGTTATTTTTAGCCTACATATATTATTTCTGTGGGTAATTGGGCTTAGTGGCCCACTAGTCTCTAACCAAATGCAACCCTAGGCCTACTAAACCCAACCCCATCCATCTGCCAATATAAACCCCTCCCCACCCCCACCCTTGTTGGGGAACGTAGTAATTTCAAAAAAATTTCCTACGCACACGCAAGATCATGGTGATGATATAGCAACGAGAGGGGAGAGTGTTGTCTACGTACCCTCGTAGACCGAAGCGGAAGCGTTGACGCAACGTAGAGGAAGTAGTCGTACGTCTTCCCGGTCCAACCGATCCAAGCACCGTTACTCCGGCACCTCCGAGTTCTTGACACATGTACAGCTTGATGACGCACCCCGGGCTCCGATCCAGCAGAGCTTCAGGGAGGAGTTCCGTCAGCACGACGGCGTGGTGACGATCTTGATGTTCAACTGTCGCAGGGCTTCGCCTAAGCACCGCTACAGTATGACCGAGGTGTAATATCGTGGAGGGGGGCACCGCACACGGCTAAGGAACGATCACGAAGATCAACTTGTGTGTACTAGGGTGCCCCCCTACCCCCGTATATAAAGGAGGGAGGGAGGAGGTGGCTAGCCCTAGGGGTGCGCCCCATGAGGAGGGGGAAACCTACTCCAAGTAGGTTTCCCTCTCTTTTCCTTATCTTATTTGGAGGGGGAAGGAAAGAGTACTAGTATTAGGAATTAGTACTAGTAGTAGTAATAGGAAGAGGGGGAAGGAGAAAGGAAAGGGGGGCCGGCCCCCTTCCCCAATTCGGTTTGGGCTTGGGGCGCGCCTCCCTTGTTCCTTCTCCTTCCTCCTACATGGGCCCAATAAGGCCCATATACCTCCGGGGTTCCGTAACCTCCGGAGCTCCAAACTTCTCCTAACCTTTCCGGTGTCCAAATATATCCGTACAATATATCAATCTTTATGTCTCGACCATTTCAAGACTCCTCGTCATGTCCGTGATCATATCCGGACTCGAACAACCTTCGTACATCAAAATACATAAACTCATAATATAACTCGCATCGAAACTTTAAGCGTGCATGGACCCTACGGTTCGAGAACAATGTAGACATGACTGAGACATGTCTCCGGTCAATAACCAATAGCGGGACCTGGATGCCCATATTGGTTCCTACATATTCTACGAAGATCTTTATCGGTCAAACCGCACAACAACATACGTTGTTCCCTTTGTCATCGGTATGTTACTTACCCGAGATTCGATCGTCGGTATCCAATACCTAGTTCAATCTCGTTACCGGCAAGTCTCTTTACTCGTTCCGTAATACATCATCTCACAACTAACTCATTAGTTGAAATGCTTGCAAGGCTTAAGTGATGTGTATTACCGAGAGGGCCCAGAGATACCTCTCCGACATTCGGAGTGACAAATCCTAATCTCGAAATACGCCAACTCAACAAGTACCTTCGGAGACACCAGAGAGCACCTTTATAATCACCCGATTCGTTGTGACGTTTGGTAGCACACAAAGTGTTCCTCCGTAAACGGAGTTGCATAATCTCATAGTCATAGGAACATGTATAAGTCATGAAGGAAGCAATAGCAACATACTAAACGATCGTGTGCTAAGCTAACGGAATGGGTCATGTCAATCAGATCATTCAACTAATGATGTGACCTTTTTAATCAAATAACAACTCCTTGTTCATGGTTAGGAAACATAACCATCTTTGATTAACAAGCTAGTCAAGTAGAGGCATACTAGTGACACTCTGTTTGTCTATATATTCACACAGGTATTATGTTTCCGGTTAATACAATTCTAGCATGAATAATAAACATTTATCATGAAATAAGGAAATAAATAATAACTTTATTATTGCCTCTAGGGCATATTTCCTTCATCTCCCACTTGCACTAGAGTCAATTATCTAGATCACATCACCATGTGATTCACATCGATAGTTCACATCATCATGTGATTAACACCCATAGTTCACATCGCCATGTGACCAACATCAAAAGGGTTTACTAGATTCAGTAATCTAGTTCACATCGCTATGTGATTAACACCCAAAGAGTACTTAGGTGTGATCATGTTTTGCTTGTGAGAGAATCTTAGTCAACGGGTCTTTCACATTCAGATCCGTTATGTATTTTGCAATTTTTATGTCTACAATGCTCTGCACGGAGCTACTCTAGCTAATTGCTCCCACTTTCAATATGTATCTAGATCGAGACTTAGAGTCATCCAGATCGGTGTCAAAACTTGCATCGACGTAACCCTTTACGACGAACCTTTTGTCACTTCCATAATCGAGAAACATATCCTTATTCCACTAAGGATAATTTTGACCGATGTCCAGTGATCTACTCGTAGATCACTATTGTACTCCCTTGCCAAACTTAGTGCAGGGTATACATAGATCTGGTACACAGCATGGCATACTTTATAGAACCTATGGCCAAGGCATAGGGATTGACTTTCATTCTCTTTCTATCTTCTGCCGTGGTCGGGTTTTGAGTCTTACTCAATTTGACACCTTGTAACACAGGCAAGAACTCTTTCTTTGACTGTTCCATTTTGAACTACTTCAAAATCTTGTCAAGGTATGTACTCATTGAAAAAACTTATCAAGCGTTTTGATCTATCTCTATAGATCTTGATGCTCAATATGTAAGCAGCTTCACCGAGGTCTTTCTTTGAAAAACTCCTTTCAAACACTCCTTTATGCTTTGCGAATAATTCTACATCATTTCCGATCTACAATATGTCATTCACATATACTTATCGAGATGTTGTAGTGCTCCCACTCACTTTCTAGTAAATACAGCTTCACCGCAAGTCTCAGATAAATTATATGCTTTGATCAACTTATCAAAGCGTATATTCCAACTCCGAGATGCTTGCACCAGTCCATAGATGGATCATTGGAGCTTGCGTATTTTGTCAAGACCTTTAGGATTGACAAAACCTTCGGTTGCATCATATACAACTCTTCTTTAAATCCATTAAGGAATGTAGTTTTGTTTATCCATTTGCCAGATTTCATAAAAATGCGGCAATTGCTAACATGATTTGGACAGACTTAAGCATCGCTACGAGTGAGAAAATTTCATCGTAGTCAACACCTTGAACTTTGTCAAAAACCTTTTTCGACAAGTCTAGCTTTGTAGATAGTAACACTACTATCAGCGTCCGTCTTCCTCTTGAAGATCCATTTATTTTCTATGGCTTGCCGATCATCGGGCAAATCCACCAAAGTCCACACTTTGTTCTCATACATGGATCTCATCTCAGATTTCATGGCCTCAAGCCATTTCGCGGAATCTGGGCTCATCATCGCTTCCTCATAGTTCGTAGGTTTGTCATGGTCAAGTAACATGACCTCCAGAACAGGATTACCGTACCACTCTGGTGCGGATCTCACTCCGTTTTACCTACGAGGTTCGGTAGTAACTTGATCTGAAGTTACATGATCATCATCATTAGCTTCCTCACTAATTGGTGTAGTAGTCACAGGAACAGATTTCTGTGATGAACTACTTTCCAATAAGGGAGAAGGTACAATTACCTCATCAAGTTCTACTTTCCTCCTACTCACTTCTTTCGAGAGAAACTCCTTCTCTAGAAAGGATCCACTTATTAGCAATGAATGTTTTGCCTTCGGATCTGTGATAGAAGGTGAACCCAACAATTTCCTTTGGGTATTCTATGAAGACGCACTTCTCCGATTTGGGTTTGAGCTTATCAGGATGAAACTTTTTCACATAAGCATCGCAGCCCCAAACTTTAAGAAACGACAACTTTGGTTTCTTGCTAAACCACAGTTCATATAGTGTCGTCTCAACGGATTTAGATGGTGCCCTATTTAACGTGAATGCGGCTGTCTCTAATGCATGATCCCAAAACGATATTGGTAAATCGGTAAGAAACATCATAGATTGTACTATATCCAATAAAGTACGGTTATGACGCTCCGGACACACCATGGTGTTCCGGTGGCATGAATTTGTGAAACTATTCCACATTGTTTTAATTGAAGACCAAACTCGTAACTCAAATATTTGTCTCCGCGATCAGATCGTAGAAACCTTATTTTCTTGTCACGATGATTTTTCCACTTCACTCTGAAATTCTTTGAACCTTTCAACTATTTCAGACTTATGTTTCATCAAGAAGATATACCCATATCTGCTCAAATCATCTGTGAAGGTCAGAAAATAACGATACCCGCCGCGAGCCTTAACACTCATTGGATCGCATACATCAGTGTGTATTATTTCCAATAAGTCAGTTGCTCGCTCCACTGTTCCGGAGAACGGAGTCTTAGTCATCTTGCCCATGAGGCATGGTTCGCAAGCATCAAGTGATTCATAATCAAGTGATTCCAAAATCCCAGCAACATGGAGTTTCTTCATGCGCTTTACACCAATATGACCTAAACGGCAGTGCCACAAATAAGTTGCACTATCATTATTAACTTTGCATCTTTTGGTTTCAATATTATGAATATGTGTATCACTACGATCGAGATCCAATGAACCATTTTCATTGGGTGTGTAACCATATAAGGTTTTATTCATGTAAATGTAACAACAGTTTATTCTCTTACTTAAATGAATAACCGTATTGCAATAAACACGATCAAATCATATTCATGCTCAACGCAAACACCAAATAACATTTATTTAGGTTCAACACTAATCCCGAAAGTATAGGGAGTGTGCGATGATGATCATATCAATCTTGAAACTACTTTCAACACACATCGTCACTTCACCCTTAACTAGTTTCATTTTATTCGCAACTCCGCTTTGAGTTACTACTCTTAGCAACTGAACCAGTACCAAATACCGAGGGGTTGCTATAAACACTAGTAAAGTACACATCAATAACATGTATATCAAATATACCTTTGTTCACTTTGCCATCCTTCTTATCCGCCAAATACTTGGGGTAGTTCTGCTTCCAGTGACCAGTCCCTTTGCAGTAGAAGCACTTAGTCTCAGGCTTAGGTCCAGACTTGGGCTTCTTCACTTGAGCAGCAACTTGCTTGCCGTTCTTCTTGAAGTTCCCTTCTATCCCTTTGCCCTTTTCTTGAAACTAGTGGTCTTGTTAACCATCAACACTTGATGTTCTTTCTTGATTTCTACCTTCATCGATTTCATCATCATGAAAAACTCGGGAATCATTTTCATCATCCCTTGCTTACTATAGTTCATCACGAAGTTCTACTAACTTGGTGATGGTGACTAGAGAATTCTGTCAATCACTATCTTATCTGGAAGATTAACTCCCACTTGATTCAAGCGATTGTAGTACCTGCAATCTGAGCACATGCTCACTAGTTGAGCGATTCTCCTCCATCTTTTAGCTATAGAACTTGTTGGAGACTTAATATCTCTCAACTCGGTATTTGCTTGAAATATTAACTTCAACTCTGGAACATCTCATATGGTCCATGACGTTCAAAACGTCTTTGAAGTCCCGATTCTAAGCCGTTAAGCATGGTGCACTAAACTATCAAGTAGTCATCATATTGAGCTAGCCAAACGCTCATAACGTGCGATCCGCTCCTGCAATAGGTTTGTCACCTAGCGGTGCATCAAGGACATAATTCTTCTCCGCAGCAATGAGGATAAACCTCGATCACGGATCAAATCCGCATCATTGCTACTAACATTTTTCAACACAGTTTTCTCTAGGAACATATCAAAATAAACATATGAAAGCAACAACGCGAGCTATTGATCTTACAACATAATTTGCAAAATACTATCAGGACTAAGTTCATGATAAATTTAAGTTCAATTAATCATATTACTTAAGAACTCCCACTTAGACAGACATCTCTCTAGTCATCTAAGTGATCACGTGATCCAAATCAACTAAACCATAACCGATCATCACGTGAGATGGAGTAGTTTTCAATGGTGAACATCACTATGTTGATCATATCTACTATATGATTCACGCTCGACCTTTCGGTCTCCATGTTCCGAGGCCATATCTGCATATGCTAGGCTCGTCAAGTTTAACTCGAGTATTCGCGTGTGCAAAACTGGCTTGCACCCGTTGTAGATGGACGTAGAGCTTATCACACCCGATCATCACGTGGTGTCTGGGCACGACGAACTTTGGCAATGGTGCATACTCAGGGAGAACACTTCTTGATAATTAGTGAGAGATCATCTTAAAATGCTACCGTCAATCAAAGCAAGAATAAGATGTATAATAGATAAACATCATATCCAATCAAAATATGTGACATGATATGGCCATGATCATCTTGCGCCTTTGATCTCCATCTCCAAAGTACTGTCATGATCTCTATCGTCACCGGCACGACACCATGATCTTCATCATCTTGATCTATATCAATGTGTCATCACATGGTTGTCTCACCAACTATTGCTCTTGCAACTATTGCTATCGTATAGCGATAAAGTAAAGCAATTATTTGGCACTTGCATCTTATGCAACAAAGAGACATCCATAGGGCTTCTGCCAGTTGCCGATAACTTCAACAAAACATGATCATCTCATACAACAACTTATATCTTATCACGTCTTGACCATATCACATCACAACATGCCCTGCAAAAACAAGTTAGACGTCCTCTACTTTGTTGTTGCAAATTTTACGTGGCTGCTACGGGCTTAGCAAGAACAGTTCTCACCTACGCATCAAAACCACAACGATAGTTTGTCAAATAGACTCCGTTTTAACCTTCGCAAGGACCGGGCATAGTCACACTCGGTTCAACTAAAGTTGGAGAAACTGACACCCGCCAGCCACCTGTGTGCAAAGCACGTCGGTAGAACCAGTCTCGCGTAAGCGTACGCGTAATGTCGGTCCGGGCCGCTTCATCCAACAATACCGCTGAACCAAAGTATGACATGCTGGTAGGCAGTATGACTTATATCGTCCACAACTCACTTGTGTTCTACTCGTGCATATAACATCAAACCATAAAACCTAGGCTCGGATGCCATCATTGGGGAACGAGTAATTTCAAAAAATTCCTACGCACACGCAAGATCATGGTGATGATATAGCAACGAGAGGAGAGTGTTGTCTCGTACACGTGAGACCGAAGCGAAGCGTTGACGCAACGTAGAGGAAGTAGTCGACGCCTTCCGGTCCAACCGATCCAAGCACCGTTACTCGGCACCTCCGAGTTCTTGACACACGTACAGCTCGATGACGCACCCCGGGCTCCGATCCAGCAGAGCTTCAGGGAGGAGTTCCGTCAGCACGACGGCGTGGTGACGATCTTGATGTTCAACTGTCGCAGGGCTTCGCCTAAGCACCGCTACAATATGACCGAGGTGTAATATCGTGGAGGGGGGCACCGCACACGTCTAAGGAACGATCACGAAGATCAACTTGTGTGTACTAGGGTGCCCCCTACCCCCGTATATAAAGGAGGGAGGGAGGAGGTGGCCGGCCCTAGGGGGGCGCGCCATGAGGAGGGGGAAACCTACTCCAAGTAGGTTTCCCTCTCTTTTCCTTATCTTATTTGGAGGGGGAAGGAAAGAGTACTAGTATTAGGAATTAGTACTAGTAGTAGTAATAGGAAGAGGCGGAAGGAGAAAGGAAAGGGGGGCCGGCCTCCTTCCCCAATTTGGTTTGGGCTTGGGGGGGCGCGCCCCCTCCCTTGTTCCTTCTCCCTTCCTCCTACATGGGCCCAATAAGGCCCATATACCTCCCGGGGGGTTCCGGTAACCTCCCGGAGCTCCAAACTTCTCCGGAACCTTTCCGGTGTCCAAATATATCCGTCCAATATATCAATCTTTATGTCTCGACCATTTCGAGACTCCTCGTCATGTCCGTGACCATATCCGGGACTCCGAACAACCTTCGGTACATCAAAATACATAAACTCATAATATAACTGTCATCGAAACTTTAAGCGTGCGGACCCTACGGTTCGAGAACAATGTAGACATGACCGAGACATGTCTCCGGTCAATAACCAATAGCGGGACCTGGATGCCCATATTGGTTCCTACATATTCTACTGAAGATCTTTATCGGTCAAACCGCACAACAACATACGTTGTTCCTTTGTCATCGGTATGTTACTTACCCGAGATTCGATCGTCGGTATCCAATACCTAGTTCAATCTCGTTACGGCAAGTCTCTTTACTCGTTCCGTAATACATCATCTCACAACTAACTCATTAGTTGAAATGCTTGCAAGGCTTAAGTGATGTGTATTACCGAGAGGGCCCAGAGATACCTCTCCGACATTCGGAGTGACAAATCCTAATCTCAAATCGCCAACTCAACAAGTACCTTCGGAGACACCTGAGAGCACCTTTATAATCACCCGATTCGTTGTGACGTTTGGTAGCACACAAAGTGTTCCTCCGTAAACGGAGTTGCATAATCTCATAGTCATAGGAACATGTATAAGTCATGAAGGAAGCAATAGCAACATACTAAACGATCGTGTGCTAAGCTAACGGAATGGGTCATGTCAATCAGATCATTCAACTAATGATGTGACCTTGTTAATCAAATAATAACTCCTTGTTCATGGTTAGGAAACATAACCATCTTTGATTAACAAGCTAGTCAAGTAGAGGCATACTAGTGACACTTTGTTTGTCTATATATTCACACAGGTATTATGTTTCCGGTTAATACAATTCTAGCATGAATAATAAACATTTATCATGAAATAAGGAAATAAATAATAACTTTATTATTGCCTCTAGGGCATATTTCCTTCAGTCTCCCACTTGCACTAGAGTCAATTATCTAGATCACATCACCATGTGATTCACATCGATAGTTCACATCATCATGTGATTAACACCCATAGTTCACATCGCCATGTGACCAACATCAAAAGGGTTTACTAGATTCAGTAATCTTGTTCACATCGCTATGTGATTAACACCCAAAGAGTACTTAGGTGTGATCATGTTTTGCTTGTGAGAGAATCTTAGTCAACGGGTCTTTCACATTCAGATCCGTTATGTATTTTGCAATTTTTATGTCTACAATGCTCGCACGAGCTACTCTAGCTAATTGCTCCCACTTTCAATATGTATCTAGATCGAGACTTAGAGTCATCCAGATCGGTGTCAAAACTTGCATCGGCGTAACCCTTCTGACCTAACCTTTTGTCACTTCCATAATCGAGAAACATATCCTTATTCCACTAAGGATAATTTTGACCGATGTCCAGTGATCTACTTGTAGATCACTATTGTACTCCCTTGCCAAACTTAGTGCAGGGTATACATAGATCTGGTACACAGCATGGCATACTTTATAGAACCTATGGCCAAGGCATAGGGATTGACTTTCATTCTCTTTCTATCTTCTGCCGTGGTCGGGTTTTGAGTCTTACTCAATTTGACACCTTGTAACACAGGCAAGAACTCTTTCTTTGACTGTTCCATTTTGAACTACTTCAAAATCTTGTCAAGGTATGTACTCATTGAAAAAACTTATCAAGCGTTTTGATCTATCTCTATAGATCTTGATGCTCAATATGTAAGCAGCTTCACCGAGGTCTTTCTTTGAAAAACTCCTTTCAAACACTCCTTTATGCTTTGCAGAATAATTCTACATCATTTCCGATCTACAATATGTCATTCACATATACTTATCAGAGATGCTGTAGTGCTCCCACTCACTTTCTAGTAAATACAGGCTTCACTGCAAGTCTGTATAAATTATATGCTTTGATCAACTTATCAAAGCGTATATTCCAACTCCGAGATGCTTGCACCAGTCCATAGATGGATCGCTGGAGCTTGCGTATTTTGTCAGCACCTTTAGGATTGACAAAACCTTCTGGTTGCATCATATACAACTCTTCTTTAAATCCATTAAGGAATGTAGTTTTGTTTATCCATTTGCCGATTTCATAAAATGCGGCAATTGCTAACATGATTTGGACAGACTTAAGCATCGCTACTGGTGAGAAAATTTCATCGTAGTCAACACCTTGAACTTTGTCAAAAACCTTTTTCGACAAGTCTAGCTTTGTAGATAGTAACACTACTATCAGCGTCCGTCTTCCTCTTGAAGATCCATTTATTTTCTATGGCTTGCCGATCATCGGGCAAATCCACCAAAGTCCACACTTTGTTCTCATACATGGATCTCATCTCAGATTTCATGGCCTCAAGCCATTTCGCGGAATCTGGGCTCATCATCGCTTCCTCATAGTTCGTAGGTTTGTCATGGTCAAGTAACATGACCTCCAGAACAGGATTACCGTACCACTCAGTGCGGATCTCACTCCGTTTACCTACGAGGTTCGGTAGTAACTTGATCTGAAGTTACATGATCATCATCATTAGCTTCCTCACTAATTGGTGTAGTAGTCACAGAACAGATTTACGTGATGAACTACTTTCAATAAGGGAGAAGGTACAATTACCTCATCAAGTTCTACTTTCCTCCTACTCACTTCTTTCGAGAGAAACTCCTTCTCTAGAAAGGATCCACTTATTAGCAACGAATGTTTTGCCTTCGAATCTGTGATAGAAGGTGAACCCAACAATTTCCTTTGGGTATTCTATGAAGACGCACTTCTCCGATTTGGGTTTGAGCTTATCAGGATGAAACTTTTTCACATAAGCATCGCAGCCCCAAACTTTAAGAAACGACAACTTTGGTTTCTTGCTAAACCACAGTTCATATAGTGTCGTCTCAACGGATTTAGATGGTGCCCTATTTAACGTGAATGCGGCTGTCTCTAATGCATGATCCCAAAACGATATTGGTAAATCGGTAAGAAACATCATAGATTGTACTATATCCAATAAAGTACGGTTATGACGCTCGGACACACCATGGTGTTCCAGGTGGCATGAATTTGTGAAACTATTCCACATTGTTTTAATTGAAGACCAAACTCGTAACTCAAATATTTGTCTCCGCGATCAGATCGTAGAAACCTTATTTTCTTGTCATGATGATTTTTCCACTTCACTCTGAAATTCTTTGAACCTTTCAACTATTTCAGACTTATGTTTCATCAAGAAGATATACCCATATCTGCTCAAATCATCTGTGAAGGTCAGAAAATAACGATACCCGCCGCGAGCCTTAACACTCATTGGATCGCATACATCGGTGTGTATTATTTCCAATAAGTCGCTTGCTCGCTCCATCGTTCCGGAGAACGGAGTCTTAGTCATCTTGCCCATGAGGCATGGTTCGCAAGCATCAAGTGATTCATAATCAAGTGATTCCAAAATCCCAGCAACATGGAGTTTCTTCATGCGCTTTACACCAATATGACCTAAACGGCAGTGCCACAAATAAGTTGCACTATCATTATTAACTTTGCATCTTTTGGTTTCAATATTATGAATATGTGTATCACTACGATCGAGATCCAATGAACCATTTTCATTGGGTGTGTAACCATATAAGGTTTTATTCATGTAAATGTAACAACAGTTTATTCTCTTACTTAAATGAATAACCGTATTGCAATAAACACGATCAAATCATATTCATGCTCAACGCAAACACCAAATAACATTTATTTAGGTTCAACACTAATCCGAAAGTATAGGGAGTGTGCGATGATGATCATATCAATCTTGAAACTACTTTCAACACACATCGTCACTTCACCCTTAACTAGTTTCTCGCTATTCGCAACTCCGCTTTGAGTTACTACTCTTAGCAACCGAACCAGTACCAAATACCGAGGGGTTGCTATAAACACTAGTAAAGTACACATCAATAACATGTATATCAAATATACCTTTGTTCACTTTGCCATCCTTCTTATCCGCCAAATACTTGGGGTAGTTCGCTTCCGATGACCAGTCCTTTGCGGTAGAAGCACTTAGTCTCGTGCTTAGGTCCGACTTGGGCTTCTTCACTTGAGCAACAACTTGCTTGCCATTCTTCTTGAAGTTCCCTTCTATCCCTTTGCCCTTTTCTTGAAACTAGTGGTCTTGTTAACCATCAACACTTGATGTTCTTTCTTGATTTCTACCTTCATCGATTTCATCATCATGAAAAACTCAGAATCATTTTCATCATCCCTTGCTTACTATAGTTCATCACGAAGTTCTACTAACTTGGTGATGGTGACTAGAGAATTCATCAATCACTATCTTATCTCGGAAGATTAACTCCCACTTGATTCAGCGATTGTAGTACCTGCACAATCTGAGCACATGCTCACTAGTTGAGCGATTCTCCTCCATCTTTTAGCTATAGAACTTGTTGGAGACTTAATATCTCTCAACTCGGGTATTTGCTTGAAATATTAACTTCAACTCCTGGAACATCTCATATGGTCCATGACGTTCAAAACGTCTTTGAAGTCCCGATTCTAAGCCGTTAAGCATGGTGCACTAAACTATCAAGTAGTCATCATATTGAGCTAGCCAAACGTTCATAACGTCTGCATCTGCTCCTGCAATAGGTTTGTCACCTAGCGGTGCATCAAGGACATAATTCTTCTCCGCAGCAATGAGGATAAACCTCAGATCACGGATCAAATCCGCATCATTGCTACTAACATTTTTCAACACAGTTTTCTCTAGGAACATATCAAAATAAACATATGAAAGCAACAACGCGAGCTATTGATCTTACAACATAATTTGCAAAATACTATCAGGACTAAGTTCATGATAAATTTAAGTTCAATTAATCATATTACTTAAGAACTCCCACTTAGACAGACATCTCTCTAGTCATCTAAGTGATCACGTGATCCAAATCAACTAAACCATAACCGATCATCACGTGAGATGGAGTAGTTTTCAATGGTGAACATCACTATGTTGATCATATCTACTATATGATTCACGCTCGACCTTTCGGTCTCCATGTTCCGAGGCCATATCTGCATATGCTAGGCTCGTCAAGTTTAACCTGAGTATTCCGCGTGTGCAAAACTGGCTTGCACCCGTTGTAGATGGACGTAGAGCTTATCACACCCGATCATCACGTGGTGTCTGGGCACGACGAACTTTGGCAATGGTGCATACTCAGGGAGAACACTTCTTGATAATTAGTGAGAGATCATCTTAAAATGCTACCGTCAATCAAAGCAAGAATAAGATGTATAATAGATAAACATCATATCCAATCAAAATATGTGACATGATATGGCCATGATCATCTTGCGCCTTTGATCTCCATCTCCAAAGTACTGTCATGATCTCTATCGTCACCGGCACGACACCATGATCTTCATCATCTTGATCTATATCAATGTGTCATCACATGGTTGTCTCACCAACTATTGCTCTTGCAACTATTGCTATCGTATAGCGATAAAGTAAAGCAATTATTTGGCACTTGCATCTTATGCAACAAAGAGACATCCATAGGGCTTCGCCAGCTTGCGATAACTTCAACAAAACATGATCATCTCATACAACAACTTATATCTTATCACGTCTTGACCATATCACATCACAACATGCCCTGCAAAAACAAGTTAGACGTCCTCTACTTTGTTGTTGCAAATTTTACGTGGCTGCTACGGGCTTAGCAAGAACAGTTCTCACCTACGCATCAAAACCACAACGATAGTTTGTCAAATAGACTCCGTTTTAACCTTCGCAAGGACCGGGCATAGTCACACTCGGTTCAACTAAAGTTGGAGAAACTGACACCCGCCAGCCACCTGTGTGCAAAGCACGTCGGTAGAACCAGTCTCGCGTAAGCGTACGCGTAATGTCGGTCCGGGCCGCTTCATCCAACAATACCGCTGAACCAAAGTATGACATGCTGGTAGGCAATATGACTTATATCGTCCACAACTCACTTGTGTTCTACTCGTGCATATAACATCAAACCATAAAAACCTAGGCTCGGATGCCACTGTTGGGGAACGTAGTAATTTCAAAAAATTTCCTACGCACACGCAAGATCATGGTGATGATATAGCAACGAGAGGGAGAGTGTTGTCTCGTACCCTCGTGAGACCGAAGCGAAGCGTTGGCGCAACGTAGAGGAAGTAGTCGACGTCTTCCGGTCCAACCGATCCAAGCACCGTTACTCGGCACCTCCGAGTTCTTGACACACGTCAGCTCGATGGCGCACCGGGCTCCGATCCAGCAGATCTTCAGGAGGAGTTCCGTCGGCCGACGGGCGTGGTGACGATCTTGATGTTCAACTGTCGCAGGGCTTCGCCTAAGCACCGCTACAATATGACCGAGGTGTAATATCGTGGAGGGGGGCACCGCACACGTCTAAGGAACGATCACGAAGATCAACTTGTGTGTACTAGGGTGCCCCCTACCCCCGTATATAAAGGAGGGAGGGAGGAGGTGGCCGGCCCTAGGGGGGGCGCGCCATGAGGAGGGGGAAACCTACTCCAAGTTGGTTTCCCTCTCTTTTCCTTATCTTATTTGGAGGGGGAAGGAAAGAGTACTAGTATTAGGAATTAGTACTAGTAGTAGTAATAGGAAGAGGGGGAAGGAGAAAGGAAAGGGGGGCCGGCCCCCTTCCCCAATTCGGTTTGGGCTTGGGGGGCGCACCCCCTCCCTTGTTCCTTCTCCCTTCCTCCTACATGGGCCCAATAAGGCCCATATACCTCCCGGGGGGGTTCCGGTAACCTCCCGGAGCTCCAAACTTCTCCGGAACCTTTCCGGTGTCCAAATATATCCGTCCAATATATCAATCTTTATGTCTCGACCATTTCGAGACTCCTCGTCATGTCCGTGACCATATCCGGGACTCCGAACAACCTTCGGTACATCAAAATACATAAACTCATAATATAACTGTCATCAAAACTTTAAGCGTGCGGACCCTACGGTTTGAGAACAATGTAGACATGACCGAGACATGTCTCCGGTCAATAACCAATAGCGGGACCTGGATGCCCATATTGGTTCCTACATATTCTACGAAGATCTTTATCGGTCACACCGCACAACAACATACGTTGTTCCCTTTGTCATCGGTATGTTACTTACCCGAGATTCGATCGTCGGTATCCAATACCTAGTTCAATCTCGTTACCGGCAAGTCTCTTTACTCGTTCCGTAATACATCATCTCACAACTAACTCATTAGTTGAAATGCTTGCAAGGCTTAAGTGATGTGTATTACCGAGAGGGCCCAGAGATACCTCTCCGACATTCGGAGTGACAAATCCTAATCTCGAAATACGCCAACTCAACAAGTACCTTCGGAGACACCTGTAGAGCACCTTTATAATCACCAAGTTACGTTGTGACGTTTGGTAGCACACAAAGTGTTCCTCCGGTAAACGGGAGTTGCATAATCTCATAGTCATAGGAACATGTATAAGTCATGAAGGAAGCAATAGCAACATACTAAACGATCGTGTGCTAAGCTAATGGAATGGGTCATGTCAATCAGATCATTCAACTAATGATGTGACCTTGTTAATCAAATAACAACTCCTTGTTCATGGTTAGGAAACATAACCATCTTTGATTAACAAGCTAGTCAAGTAGAGGCATACTAGTGACACTCTGTTTGTCTATATATTCACACATGTATTATGTTTCCGGTTAATACAATTCTAGCATGAATAATAAACATTTATCATGAAATAAGGAAATAAATAATAACTTTATTATTGCCTCTAGGGCATATTTCCTTCAACCCTTTCCTAGTTACTCCACCAGCCGCCGCCCAAAAGAAACCCTACAGATGGATCCTGACATGGGAGATGTCACAGAGGAGGAGGGGGAGGCTGTGGAGGTTAGGGCAGCAGCAGCACAGAGGAGGAGGAGCAGGCGCAGGCAGAGGGCACTAGAGGCGGCCCAGGATGAGCAGCAAGAGGAGTTCAGCCGCCGACTCTCTGACAAGGTACTGGAGAAATGCAACGATGAAGAACTGGAGCTGGTTTTCACTGGTGGCAGGGGAAGGACATTCATGGAGATCATTAGCTGGGCAAGGATGAGGGCAGTCATGGCTCCCCACCCAGCTACTAGGGCCAAGTGGGTCCATTTCTTCGTGCGCTATGACTGATCTGTCAATCTCATCTCATCCATCCATCTATATACCTATCAATCTATCTTTGTATGTTGGTGTTCTATGTAAGATCTGGTGTTCTATGTAAGATCTACTCTATTCCATGTAACAATTGGTGTTTGGTGCTACTCTGGACCAATGTATCTATGTATTTATGCTACTCTCAATGAAACACTATGGGTATCAGCTACTTTGCCATCTGTCAGCTCTTTGCCATCAGCTAGCGGACGGCAAAGAAGCTCTTTGCCATTAGCTACCAGAAAGCAGACGACAAAGAACTGACTGATGGCAAAGAAAGCCTTTGCCATCAGCCTATTCTTTGCCATCTGCTAGCCGACGGCAAAGAGGGAGGAGGGCCCCACTGAGGAGCTGGTTAAAAAATACTTAACGGCCCCCCTCTTTGCCGTCCGCTAGTTGACGACAAAGCGCACATTAGCGGACGGCAAAGGTGGCGGACGGCAAAGATTAGACGTACCTAGCTAACGGCCGGCGCGCCCCACCCCCCCTCTCTCTGTTTCCCTCCCACACACGTGCGCTGCCGCCCCCACCACCGCTGGCCCAGCCGCCACCACCGCCCCCCCCCCCGCCCCCGCCCGTCGCCCGCCCGCCGCCCGTCGCCCCACCGCCCGTCGCCCAGCCCCCAGCCCCAGCCCCCACCACTGCCCGGCACCGCTCGCTCCACCGCCGCCCGCCCCATCGCCCGCCCCCCGCCCGTCTCGCGCCGCCCCCCAGCCCCCGCGACCAGCCCGCACCCTCCGCCCGGGTGCCGTCGCTCCACCACCGCCCGCCCGTCGCCCGCCGCCTGCCGTGTCGCAGCCACCCCCGCCCCTGCCCCCCCATATCACGCCAGGGACGCACGCCGCCCGACCGCCCGCCCCCTCCTCCACCGCCCACCTCCTCCACCGGCCCAGGTGAGCTCTACCTCTCCTTTTTTTTTTCTTTTTTTAGTTTTAAGTTTATGTTTAGTTTAGATTTAGTTTTAGTTTTAGTTTTAGGTTTAGTTTTAGGTTTAAGTTTAGTTTTAGTTTAGTTTTAGGTTTAGATTTAGTTTTTTCCTTTTTTCTGTTTTTTTAGTTTTAGGTTTATGTTTAGATTAGATTTAGGTTTAGTTTTAGGTTTAGTTCAGTTTTAGGAAAGAAAAAGAAGAAGAAGGAAAAACAGGAGAGGAGGAGAAGAAGAAGAGGAAAAGGAAAGGAAGAAGAAGAAGAGGAGGAGGAGAAGAAAAAGAAGAAGAGGAAGAAGAACAAGAAAAAACAGGAGAGGAGGAGAAGAAGAAGAGGAAAAGGAAAGGAAGAAGAAGAAGAGGAGGAGGAGAAGAAAAATAAGAAGAGGAAGAAGAAGAAGAAAAAACAGGAGAGGAGGAGAAGAAGAAGAGGAAAAGGAAAGGAAGAAGAAGAAGAGGAGGAGGAGAAGAAAAAAGAAGAAGAGGAAGAAGAAGAAGAAAAAACAGGAGAGGAGGAGAAGAAGAAGAGGAAAAAGGAAAGGAAGAAGAAGAGGAGGAGGAGGAGAAGAAAAAAGAAGAGGAAGAAGAAGAAGAAGAAAACAAGAGAGGAGGAGAAGAAGAAGAGGAAAAAGGAAAGGAAGAAGAAGAAGAGGAGGAGGAGAAGAAAAAAGAAGAAGAGGAAGAAAAAAACAGGAGAGGAGGAGAAGAAGAAGAGGAAAAAGGAAAGGAAGAAGAAGAAGAGGAGGAGGAGAAGAAAAAAGAAGAAGAGGAAGAAGAAGAAGAAAAAAACAGGAGAGGAGAAGAAGAAGAGGAAAAAGGAAAGGAAGAAGAAGAAGAGGAGGAGGAGAAGAAAAAAGAAGAAGAGGAAGAAGAAGAAGAAGAAGAAAACAGGAGAGGAGGAGAAGAAGAAGAGGAAAAAGGAAAGGAGGAAGAAGAAGAAGAAGAAGAAGAAGAAGAAGAAGAAGGAAAAAAAGGAAGAAAAGGAAGAAGAGGAGGAAGAAGAAAAGGAAAAAAGACCCCGACCCGGAACCCCGACACGACACCCCGACCCCGACACCCCGACCCCGAACCCGACACCGACACCCCGACCCCGAGCCTGACCCGACACCCCGACCCCGACACCGACACGGCACCCCGACCCCGACCCGGCACCCCGACCCGACACAGCGACCCCGACACCGACACCGACACCCCGACCACGAGCCTGACCCGACACCCCGACCCGACACCGACATGGCACCCGACCCGACCCGGCACCCGACCCGAGCTTGACCCGACACCCGACCCGACACCGACATGGCACCCGACCCGACACCGACACCCCGACCCGACCCGACACGACACCCGACCCGACCCGGCACCCGACCCGACACCCGACCCGAGACCCGACCCGACCCGAAACCGACACCCCACCCGACCCGACCCGACACCCACACCCGACCCGACACGACACACCGACCCCGAGCTTGACCCGACACCCGACCCGACACCGACATGGCACGGACCCGACCCGCACCCGACCCGAGCTTGACCCGACACCCGACCCGACACCGACATGGCACCTGACCCGACACCGACACCCCGACCCGACACCGACACGACACCCGACCCGACCGGCACCCGACCCCAGCACCCCTACCCCAAGACCCGACCCGACCCGACACCGACACCCCGACCCAGAGCCCGACCTGACACCCCGACCCGACACCGACACGGCACCCGACCCGACACCCCACCCCGAGACCCGACCCGACCCGACCGGCACCCCGACACCGACCGACACCCGACCCCGACACCTCCCGAAAAGGTGTTCTTTGGCCTTCGAGAGGCCGACGAGGTCATATATTTGTGAATTATTAGTTAGGTCATATATTTTTCGATTTGGTTATGAAAAACATCGTATATAATTGTGTTGATCGGGTAGTTTTAAATGTGCAGTTGTTTATGTTGTACTTTTTTTCATGTTGTACTAATTTCATTTATTCTTTGTCATGGTAGGTGTTGACAGATGGTGGGCGCTGGCCGGGAGCGCGCCGAGGCCCCTTCTTCGTCGACGCGTAGTGTGAGGTCTTCCATTCCACACGCACCTCTCCGCCGAGCATTGCTGGATAGTATGGCGACACCGCCGGGCCCTTCTTCGTCGACCGCGGTGCCCAGCAGGGGACGAGGTAAGAAGAAGGGCCGAGGGTGGAGCACGTGGTCGCGGGAGAGGAGGTAGGGTGGCTCTTACGGCGCCTTCCTCGCCGCCGCCCCCATCTGTTTCACCCGAGCACATGACTGCTAGGGTGGACTCGTCTGAGGAGGAGGCTACTCGGACTCCGGTCCACGAGCCTCCGGTCCACGGGTCTTCGGCCCACGAGCCTCGGGTCGATGGGCCTTTGGCCCACGAGAGTTGGGCCCACGAGACCCCGGAAGAGCACACGTCTGGATGGGGTACTTGGCCGGGTCAGCCTGAGGAGCCGAGTGGCCATGCTGATGATGGCGGGGAGCCGACTCGTCTTCAGGAGGGGGGCAACGTCTACCAGCGTGGTGCTACACGGCTCCCGTCCGTGCCGGCGACCCGCGAGCAGAGGTGGTTGATTTTCCCTGATGGGGAGAGGTAAGTGCATTTAATATTTTTGTACCTTCTGCATTCACGTTTCTTCAAATAACTAATGCGTTGGCCTTGTCATGCTGCAAGGGTTGGGACCACCATGAAAGTGTCCGCCGGCCCAACTCCGTCCTTGGAGTTCTGATTCGGCAAAACTTTCCGGGGTTTGTCACGTTGCCTGGTGAGGGTCGGCTTCCAGAGGTTGGATTGAGTTGGGAGCACTACTTGGCTGCCTGGCCCCACGGTGAGATTATCGGCGGTGTCTTGTGCAAGACGAGGGCGACATGATGATCGAAAGTTACGGTAATTTCTCCTTTACACAATTAAAAATCTTCAACTAGCTAGTTATTAATTGTACTAATCAACATTGTCTCATTTGATTGCGAGACATTCTATAGGTGTGAGGAGGGATACGAGGAGGCGGCAGATGTTATCCGAAGGAGTGCAAGCGCCTACTTCAGAACTTACGACATGAGGCTCGGGTGCAGTCTGTTCGAGACTACTACGCCGACCGTGGTATCAAGAAGTCCAAGCAAGATTGCCGCGATATTTTCTTGAGTAAGGAGCAGTACATGAAGGTAAATCTTAAGGCCTTGTACTTAATTCCTTTATTTAGTAATTCATAGCCGTAGCGCTGAAGTTTCTATTTGCTAACTTAGGCCCCTCAGAGATGGTGTGCGGATCGGATGGATTGTTGGGAGGTGTTGGTCGATGGGTGGTGCTCAAAGAATGGCTGGCCACCCACAACGAGGCCAAGGACAAACGTGCCCAAATGGAAGGTGTGCCACACCACCAAGGCAGCTCCAACTTATTTCATGAGGCGGAACTGGTATGTGGTTTGCTTCATGATTCATGCAATTCATTCATCATGCTAGCTTTAGCCCTTTAATTACTAATTTACTTTGTTTCTCTCTTTCGGCACGCTACAATAAGGCGGATAAGGTGCGGAGGTGTACGACCTGTATGCCATGGCCCTGCTGCTCTTACAAGAAAGTCAAGGCATTCTCTGCGTCGACCTCGATGATCCAAAGAACTTCACCAACATCTCCGCCCATGAAAAGTTCGTGCAATATAGAGATCGGGGAAGGCGAGGAAAGGGAGGACTTTAACCCGAGCTGGGTCCCATTGATCTGAGTTGCTCATGATATCTGGTGGCGGGAGGTCCCATGGCTCCATAGCCATGGGAGATGGACTTATCCGTTGTCCTAGCATTCTCCCGAAGATCAAGGCGCGCCAGTCGAGCTCCGCTCCTGAGATAAGGCCTCGTGAACGGCCAGTCCAACTCGCCATCAAGGTTAGTTATACGTACTCATCTATCTTTCTCCATTACATTGTGTGCGCTTCCATCAATGATTACAAATGGTCATGTGAGTGGTGTTGCAGGCTGCTATCTGAGTGAGAGAGATAGAACGGAGAAACTTCAAGGAGGCGGCGGAGAGGCAGCGGGAGTTGGAGGAGAGGACGACAAAGATGTTGGAGGAGGAGAGGGCACGGAATGACATGCAGGCAAGGGCCATGTATGAGCTCCTTGTGGTAAGTTTCTTCTACAGATTACTTGCTAGTCTTAACATTTGAGTCTCATTACTAACTAGTATGACTATGTTGTGAAAACCAAATGTGCAGTCTGTGTGCGAGAAGTCCGGTCAGACCGCTCCGCCGATGCCAGTGATTGCTCCTGGGAGAACGGTGAGTTTAATTTGAATGGACATTACTTGCTAGTCTTAACATTTGAGTGTCATAATGCTAACGAGACATTGGAAATGATCTTTGGTGCAGCTTACCTCTAGAAACGCATCGCACGATCCTTCTCCAGCTACCGGCACAAGCCAGCCCGCTCCTACACCTCCCTGATCGCGGTAAGTTTCTCTAGACTTAGACTTAGCTTTATTTCCTCCAATATGCTTACCATAATGACCTAGAGTTAGCTTCCTTTCCTTCAAAATGACTTAATAAGCTTACTTATGTCAAAAATTGCATAATTAACTTAGTTAGCTCATAAACGATCCATTTTACCTAAGTTAGCTCGAATATGACTCAATTTACCTTAGTTAGCTTACAAGTGATCCAATTTATCCAAGTTAGCTCTAAAATGACCCATTTTACTAGATTAGCTCATAAATGATCCATTTTACCTACCTTAGCTTTAAAATGACCCATTTCACCTAGGTTAGCTCCATTATGACCCATTTCACCTAGGTTAGCTCCAAAATGACCCATTTCACCTAAACTAGCTTTTAAATGATCCATTTCACCTAAGTTAGGTCATAAACGACCCATTTCAACTAAGTTAGCTCATAAAAGCTCATAAATGATCCATTTCACCTAACTTAGCTCAAAAACGATCCATTTCACCTTACTTAGCTAGAAAAACGATGCCCTTCACCTTAGTTAGCTCATAAATGACCCATTTCAACTAAGTCAGCTCATAAATGATCCATTTCACCAAAGTTAGCTCATGAACAACCCATTTCAACTTAGTTAGCTCATATATGATCCATTTCACCTAAGTTAGCTCATAAATGACATATACTTCTTGTTCTAGTCTTCTTCTTGTTCTATTCACCTATTTCTAACTTTCTTATTTACCATTTTGCAGATTTCACTCACTTCATGGAAGCTAGCTTGATATGATGGAGTGCTTGCATTTTCTTTGCTAAAACTTTGCATTTTATCTAGCTTGCTATGATAGAACTTGCTATGATGAAACTTTGCTATGTAATATGTATATGGAACAATGTGTATGGATGGAACAATGTGTATGGAACAATGTGTATGGATGGAACAATGTATATGGATGGAACTTGATGAAACTTTGCTATGTTGATGAAACTTTGATATGTGATATGTTTGCTGTTAAATATATCTATATATGTCATATATATTTGCTGTGAAAATTGTTGGATTAAAAAAACAGAAAAAAGAGACAATATGCAGGCTCTTTGCCCGTCTGCCACCGACGGCAAAGGGCTCTTTATATCGGCGGGATGGCAAAGAGGCCACGTGGCAGCAATCGTGCTCCTGGAGGTGACCAATTTGGTCGGTTTGCCTCTGATGGTGACGGCAAAGGCTTTGCCGTCCGCAGCGGACGGCAAAGGCCCGTCGTTAACCACCTAACGGAGTAACAGCGCATTTATTGCCGTCCATCTTCTTTGCTGTCCGCTGCTGATGGCAAAGGACCCTTTGCCGTCAGCTGCCCGAAGCAGACGGCAACACAACTCTTAGCCGTCCCCTACTTTGCCGTCACCTTTTGCCGTCCGCGGCTGACGGCAAAGGTCTTTGCCGTCTGCCATCCGTGCCTTTGCCGTCCGCCGTGGCAGACGGAAAAGTAGCAGATTCCTGTAGTGAAAGTATGCTATGGATCTGAAATGTACTGCCTGAATTAACTAACAGAAGATACACTGACTGAATTTACTGACTAAATATCTCTGACTGAATTTACTGACTGAATAGTAGTTATTACAAACCATGTAGTTCAACTGACTGAATATCTCTGAAACAAAATAAAGTATAGTCATTACAAACCATAGTAGACCCAAATCTGTCCATATTTGTTCACTGACACAAACAGAACCATGCCAAATGAACTCAAGTTGAGACCAAGACATGCTAGTTACCACTTGCATAAAAGTAGTCTTTCAGCCTCCCACTTGGCTTCCTGATCCTCTTTGACCCCTCCTAGACAAAAGTTGAAGTTGATTGCCTGGGTGCAATGGAAGTTCTTCTCTGGGCACTTGAAGATCTGGTGTTCTTTGCTGGAGAAGTTGTAGATGATCTGGTGTTCTTAGCAGGAGAAGAAGTGTTAGCAGCAGAAGAAGTTTTAGTCTTAATCTTCTTAGCTGGTGGCCCTTGTGCTATTGCCGCTGGAATAGTTGAAGCAGCCCTTTTTTCCCTAGAAGTAGCAACTCGAGCTGGTGAAGGTGCATAAGTTGTAGCTGGTCTTGGTTTAGGTGTAGTAGCAGCAGGTACTCTTGGAGGCCTCTGAGCATTTGTAGCCATAGAAGAACCAGCTTGAGAGTAATTTGCTCTATTTTCCTACACAATTAAGAAACATTGCAAGAAATTTAACAATGAAATGAGACAATGATCTGAAATGAAACATGGCCTCAAATGACCTGGTGCTTGTTCATCCTCATCTGAAACTTAGGCTTCAAAGGGTCACCCAATTGTTGAACCCATGGCCCTGTTTCTTGCAATTGCTACATATGACAGTACCAATTCTTGAGGTGTCCTTTTTTGCTGGCACCTCAAATACACCTTTCCTCTTGACAGTTTGCTTTTTGCCCTTTTTTTCTTTGAACACTGGTGGAGATTTGTCATCTCCAAGTGTATGAGGCCAGTGGCCAGGACCTGGAACTGGGAAAATTATATGCTTGTATGTTTCACAGTACATGGACTTTTTGAAGAAAGCATTAACAAAGTCTTCAGGATGTAGCTTCACTTTCTGCATTGCAGCAATAGAATGACTGCAAGGCACAGCTATCATGTCCCACCTCCTACAGTCACAAGTATGGTTGTTCAAGTTAACACAATATGTGTTCTCAGAGCTACTAGTCACTTGCCGGATGTCTGGACCTGCCATGTATGCATCACAATACTTAGCCCACTTCTCGCCTTCTTCTAAAATTTCTGAGTAGGCTGGTGTGATCGTCCATCTGCATGACTCTGTTTTCTCTCTGATTTTCTGAAACTTGATCATCAACTTTGTTCTTATGCCCTCCAGCATAGTCCAGATTGGCTTGTTCCTCCAATATCATCCTGTTGAAAACTTCACTGAGGTTGTTAACAACCAGGTCAGTTTTGCAAACAGTATCCATTTTATATCTTGCCCATGTATGGTCTGGTATCTGTGACAACCACTGCCAAGCTTCAAAACTTTATTTCTTCAAATTTTCCATCCCTTTTTCATGACCATTCTTAGTGAAGGAATAGGCAGCCTTATCTAAGTGTTTCTTGAGTTCCTCCCCTCTAAAACTAGCAGATTGGAAGTTGGCATATATATGTCTAAGACAGAACCTCTGTGGGGAGTCAGGGAATACATCATTGATTGCATTCAATAATCCCTGTTAATTATGATGGCTTAGAATGATGGCTAAGTATGATGGTAAGTTTAAAGTGTGGTGGTCAAGAGTAGTGGAGCACATAGCTTTTGTCTGTCAGACATTATTGTGTACTTTCCAAACTTGTTCCCACTTCCAATAACAGTTCTCAGCTGTGTGAGAAACCATGTCCAGGTGTCTGTCTCTTCCTTGTCAACAACACCAAATGCAATGGGGAAGATGTTGTTGTTCCCATCCCTGACAGTAGCTGCCAATATCTGTTGTCCAGTGCTGAGCTTGATGAAGCAACCATCTAAACCTAAAAATATGATCACATTAGTTGTCAATAACATGAATGCAACCATCTTAGATATATGTGTAAGGATCATGTACCTATGAATGGCCTGCATCCATTTAGAAAGCCCTCTTTGCATGCAAAAAGGCAGTAGAACATGTAGTGAAACCTGGGGGTAGGAGCTGGATTTTCTAGGTCCTCTTTTGTTGTCACTATGCATCTACTGCCTGGATTAGTATCTAGCACACATTGTAGATAGTCCCTTAGTCTGTGATATTGGAGTTTGTGGTCTCCTTGCACAACTTCAAGTGCTTGCTTCCTTGCCCTATATGCCAAGCTTTTAGGCACATGAACACCAAATGTTTTCTTTGTGTTTGATAGAATTCTCTCAACACCAGCTCTAGGGTTTGATCTAATGGTATCCTCACAAACCTTGGCAACCCAATTGACATTAACCTTGGTGCTCTCTCCACTTGCTCCACAAGTGTGATCCAAATTCATCTTCTTTATGTTGAAAGTTGTCTCATTAGCTATTGTAGAGGCCACTATGTAAAACTGACAACCTTGCTTTCTATCAGAGCACCAAGCAATAACCCTAGTTGGTTCATTTCTGTGATACTCAAAATTCCTAAGTGTCATGACATGGAAATTTCTTAGGAAGCACAAATGCAATGCAAACTGCTCATGTGCATCAAGGACTGATGGATCATACCACCTCCTCTTCTTCCTCTTCTTCAACCTTCTCTTCCTACCAGAAGGCAACCTTGGAACTTCTTCTTCATCACCCAGGCCAAAATCACCTGGAAAGCAGTATTCATCAGGTTCATGCACAAAATCTTCAAACTTGATGTGTTCAGGCTCACTGTGTGACTTGCTAGTTGGGCCTGGTTTTCTGACAGGCTTAAGCTTCTTTGCTCCTTTCTCTAGTACAACTGAGGGTTCTTCATGTTCAGAAAGGATTTGGTCTTCCTCCCAAAACTCTGATGGTTCTGAGTTTGCTCCACAATAGTGCTCTACAGTATCTTCCTCTTCCCTAGGCTTATGGCTTGTCCCTGTGCCAGCCTCATCTTCACCCCTACACCAAGCCTTGTATGATATTGTCCGCCCTTTGTAATCACCCCTAAAAAACTCAAAATCTAAAGAAGATTTGCCCATCTCATCTTCATCTTCATCTTCCTCATGTTCTACTTCTACATCTTCTTCTTCCACAACATTTTTCCCCTTGTTGAAATTACAACTATGTTGTGTGTTAAGATAGGACTCCTCAGGGATTTATGGTGCCAAAGTTGCATTCTGGAGTGGATACAAGACCCCTTGTTGGTAAACACTATAAACAACTTGCTCACCAACATTACTAATGGGAATCTGTTCCTCAAGCAAGCTGTGATCAATATTAACATCAGCTGGGCTTGGATCAGTAGGCTTTCTGACAGTGATGTTCAGGATCTTCTTATCAACAAATAAGTCAAGCATTTCCTCTAATGCCTCCTCACTATCTAGGACCTCCACCCCCTCCAAGCCCTTTCCCTCTTCCTTTACATAAGTCAGAAAAGCCTCCATTCCATACCCCTCCAACTAAGCCAATGCTAATATGGCCAGATAACTGATATCTGAAGAAACTGAATACTTTCTCTCCATATTATCTGTTCCTTGGAAATGCATCCTCATGTCCCAAATCTCTTCATCTAAGTTGTAGGAGATTTAATTGTCAAACATTTATTTTTCAAGTAACTGAAGCTTAAAACAATGACCAAATGCAACGAACATTACTAAAATGCAGAAGCATGCCAAGAAACAATTACACTGCTCATTCCCAATACTGCACTATCTTCTAACCCTAACTAAAGTACTTTTTTCCTAATCAAAACTATTATCTTCTAACCCTAATTTTAAAATCTCAACTAAAACTAAAACTGGTACTGAAATTTCTTACCTCACTCCACCAAATGCGGACGCCCACCTGTGGCCGCCATCTGGATTCGCGTGGATGCACTTGGCCACTGCCCTAGTAGCGCGGACTTCCGGATCTGAGCTCTCTCGATCCACCTGAGCCACGGGCGGTGATGGCCGCGGCGGCCGCTGTGCTGGGAAGCTCGAGCTGCCTAGCCATGCCTGAACCGCTAAATGTCCACCGCCCTCCTCGCCGGTGACACCTTGGCTCAAAAGCTCACTGCCAACGGCATTTCGCTGCGGCGCTGCCATCGCCAACCTAGGTCACTGCGGGGGGAGAGTGAGAGTAAGAGGGAGAGCGAGTGCGACCGACCGGCGGCTTTGGTTCCGACCAGACCGCACGGGCTAACGGCCGTCAACGGCCGCGCCGTGAGCGCGCGTGGCCACGTGGGCTGACATGTGGGCCCAATCCGTCTGGAAAACGGTTAAATCGCTAGTCACGGTTAAATCAAATAAGAAACTGGTGGTAGCTGACTTTAGTGGATCTCCGACTACGCCTCACCCTCCTTCACCGACGATAAGGGAGGGGCGTGGGAGTCCAGACCGTACCCCCCGAGAGAGGACGACGGAGGGGCTTATTGCTTTCGGTGGGATTGCGGATCCGGTGTCTGCTGGCAGGCGTGTCAGCAACCGGATCCAGGATCAGCCGAATGTGGACGACCTGCAGCTAGCGCGTGCCAAGAGGGCCGCCATGCTTCGTCAGGCCAAGGCTACTACAGGTACGTCTTTTGATAAAAGTTGTTCAATTTTACACTTCTCTGAGAATGAAATAGTTGATAAGGCAAACGACTTAGGAATTTCTTTGGGATCAAATGAAACCAAGGTCGTCAAATCAGTTAATGATCTTCTAGACTTGGAAGCGGAGAGGGCTTCTGAGATCATTCGTAATCTTGCATCTATCAACCTATGTGATAATGACATGAATAATCTAGGAATTGCTGATCTCGCAAATATTTGTAATAATCTGTTGCCTAGTGTCGAGGCTGAGGATGAGGAGGATTTGGAGACCATAGATACGGTCGAGCCTCTCTTGATGGAGGGCGTAGTTTCTGTCATAGACAATCCTAATTTCCCGCAGGGTGTTGAGGAGAAACCCAAACGACCCTGGAAGCGGAAAATCTATCCTACTTCGGCAGTGCGTAGAAGTGCTAGAGTTAAGCATAATAAAAAAAATTCATGATGATTTATGAAAGGACTCTTTTGGAATAGCAGAGGTCTAGCTGACTTGGCTAAACAAAGATTCTTAGCAGAGACAACGTTAGAACAACACTTAGACTTTTATTGCACTTTTGGAAACTAGACGAGATAATTTCACATCACAGTTCCTTCAAACCCTCTCTAGTGGTATCGATTTTGACTGGCACATTTTACCTCCTAGAGGAAGATCCGGCGGGATTTTACTAGGAGTACGGTGTGAGACGTTAGAGGTGCTTAATGTGGTTCAGGGAGACTTCTCGGTTAAATTCATGGTAAGATCAAAATTGGATGGGTTCCGATGGTCACTAGTTGTTGTATATGGGGCAGCACAACCTGAATTTAAACCTAACTTTCTGGCCGATCTGGTGCGGATTTGTGGAGATGAAATCTGCCAATACTAGTCGGGGGGATTCTAATATCATTAGGAGGAGAGAAGAAAAGAATAATGACAATTTTGATGGGCGTTGGTCTATGATGTTTAACATGATTATCGAGAGCCTCAATTTGAGAGAAATTGAGCTCACCGATAGACAGTTTACATGGGCCAACTCGTTACCTATTCCGACTTATGAAAAGCTGGATAGGGTACTTGCTAGTGTGGAGTGGGAACAAAAATATCCGTTGGTGTCTATTCATGCAATGCAGAGAGCGATCTCGGATCATACACCACTCCTCTTAGACTCGGGTGAGGCTACCCATGTGGCAAATAAGAACATCTTCTCCTATGAGCAAAGTTGGTTTGAGCGAGAAGGATTTATGGAGATGATTGCACGCGAATGGGCTAAGCCGGTTACGGGAAGGACACATGTCGAGAGATGGGAAAATAAAATTAGACATCTCCAGCAATTTTCTGAGAGGCTGGGCCAGAAATGAGAGTGGGATTTACAAACAGGAAAAGGAGCATCTTACTCAACTGATTGAGGCATTAGACTTAAAGGCTGAAACCACTCTTCTTTCTGTTAATGAGCACCGAACCAAGTCCGAAGCTGAGCAAGGCTTACGGGCTCTCCTGAGAGAGGAGGAGATCAAGTGGGCATTGCGTGCGAAAACGCTTAAGGTGGTCCAAGGGGACGACAATACACAATTCTTTCATATGGTTGCAAATGGTAAACATAGGAAGAAGAAGATCATACAACTTGAGCAGGACGAGGGGACAATTGTGGGACATGAAAATCTGCAAGCGTATATTTCTAATTATTATAAAAAAACTTTTTGGTCCCCCGAATACAACCACGATGTCTCTTGATGAAACAGTGATTGATGATATACCTCAATTACAGGTAGCAGAGAACGATGTTCTATCTGCACCGTTTACTGAAAAAGAGGTTCATCAGGCCATAACCCAAATGAAGCCGAATAAAGCACCGGGACCAGATGGGTTCCAGCTGAATTTTATAAGAAATGTTGTCATATTATTAAAGATGATCTTATGCCGATGTTTCACGATTTTTTCGATGGCCATTTGGAGTTGTTTCACCTCAACTTTGGTACGATAACATTGTTACCTAAGAAAGAGGAGGCTGTTCGGATCGAACAATTCCGGCCCATTCGCCTGTTGAATGTGAGTTTCAAAATTTTCACAAAGGTTGGAACCAATAGATTGACACAAATTGCTCACTCAGTGGTTCAACCCAGTCAGACAGCGTTCATGCCAGGACGACACATACTAGAAGGGGTGGTCGTCCTACATGAAACGCTTCATGAGATCCACTCGAAGAAACTGGATGGGGTTATCTTCAAAGTGGATATCTAGAAGGCCTATGATAAAGTAAAATGGCCTTTTCTTCAGCAAGCAATGCACATGAAGGGTTTTAGCGAAACCTGGAGGAACCAAGTGGATACTCAAGTCCAGAAAGGTAGTGTTGGAATTAAGGTGAACGATGACATCGGTCACTACTTCCAAACGCATAAGGGGTTGCGACAAGGGGATTCCATGTCACCTCTATTGTTCAATATTGTGGCAGATATGTTGGCCGTCTTTATTGGTAGGGCCAAGCAGCATGGCCATGTAGAGGGTCTAGTTCCTCATCTAGTTGATGGAGGGGTGTCCATTTTACAATATGCTGATGAAACTATTTTATTCATGGAACATGACATGGCTAAGGCCCGTAACATGAAACTTATGTTGTGTCTATTTGATCAATTGTCTGGTTTAAAAATAAATTTTCATAAGAGTGAGGTGTTCTGTTTTGGGAAGGCCAAAGACGAGGAACACACTTACAGATAGTTGTTTGGATGCGAATTAGTGCCTTACCATTTAGTTACTTGGGTATCCTGTTTCATCACCGTAAGCTATCCAATAAAGAATGGAAGTGTATTGAAGAACGAATTGAAAAAAAACTCAACTGCTGGAAGGGCAAGCTGATGTCATATGGAGGCCGGCTAGTTCTGATTAACTCAGTACTGACTAGTATGCCGATGTTTCTACTCTCGTTTTTCGAAATTCCAAAAGGGGTCCGAAGGTGACTTGATTTATTTAGATCTCGTTTCTTTTGGCAGTCTAATAAGGCCAAGAGGAAATACCGTCCCGCGCGATGGGATATCATATGCCGACCTAAATACCAAGGTGGTCTCGGTATTGAAAATTTGGAAATTAAGAATAAATGCCTTATGGGCAAATGGTTGTACAGGTTAGTGACAGAGCCGGAGGGCATGTGGTCTCAAATCCTACGCAATAAGTATTTGCACTCGAAAACACTAGCCCAGGTTACCATGAGACCGACAGATTCGCCGTTCTGGAAGGGACTTGTGAGAATGAAGGATATATTCTTTCGTAGGGTCAAATTCTTGGTTGGCAACAGTATGTCAACAAGATTTTGGGAGGATACCTGGTTAGGAGAGACGCCTTTGGCCATACAATATCCTATCCTATATAATATTGTGCAACGTAAGGAGGATTACGTGGGCACCGTCCTTCAAACTGTTCCTTTGAACATCCAGTTCAGACGTGCGTTAGTGGGTGAGAAATGGACGGCCTGGAAGCACTTGGTTCGGAGATTGATTGATGTTCAACTCTTCGACCTGTTGGACTCAACACAGTGGAAGTTAACTAAGAATGGGATGTTTACGGTGAAATCTTTTTATACGGATCTGATTAATTTTGGCCCCCTCTCAAGGTTACTACATATATGGAAGGTTAAGGTTCCTTTGCGTATTAAAATTTTCATGTGGTTTGTCCACAAGCAAGTAATACTCACAAAGGACAACTTACTTAAGAGGAGATGGGCAGGCAATTCACGGTGTTGTTTTTGTGCTCAGGATGAAATAATACAACACTTATTTCTTGAATGCCCACTTGCCAAATTACTTTGGAGAACGATTCATATAGCTTTCAATATTAATCCTCCAGCAGATATTGCGTCTCTGTTTGGGACGTGGTTAGCTGAGGTTGAATAGATTACTGCAACTCGTATTCGGATTGGAATATGTGCGCTATTATGGGCTATATGGAACTGCAGGAATGATATGATTTTTAACAGACAACACAACTTAACTTTTTTGCAGGTTATCTTCGGAGCTACAACTTGGATCTGTACGTGGTCCTTACTCACTCCTATGGACTCTAGGGTGCCTTTGATTACTGGGAGCAACCAACGGAGATGGTGGCTCGAGTTATATTCAACCGGTTCGGATAGCGCTCACATAACAGGATAGGAGTCTAGGGAGCTTATCCTTCTTATTACCGCACCGGTTGTCATTGTCCACATGTACTCTTTCGTTTTTTTACTTTGTTTCGCTCCGTTTGCGAGCTGTAAGACCTTTAAGTTGATACCTTATGGATTTTTAATAAGATGGCCGCATATGCATCATCATAATGCAGAGGCCGGGGGCATGTGCCTCCATTTCCAAAAAAAGCTGACTTTAGTGGATTACTGAGAAAGTGGAGAAGAGACTGGACAATTGGAGGTGTGGATTGATTCATGCTTGAAAACCATGTGCAACCATATATATGATGGGGTTTTTGTTGGCTGACCGGTGGTAATCACTACAAAATGGATATGTGTCGTGTTGCTTTTTGTATACATAATTCAAACCGAGATGTTATTTTCTGAAACATTTTGTAATGGTCAAGCACTTGACGATCTACATGTCCGATTTGTTTCACTATTTTTTGCAATTCTAAAAATAATAATTTTGGTTTACCAGGTGCCATGGTCCCAGGACTGGGAGAGCAAAATCCCCTCTTGGGCGTATGCCCATTATCTAAATAAAAAAAAGTGCAAGGAAAACCAAATTAAACTAACAAACATATGCATCGCAAATCGACAAACAACCAACATGGAAAGTCTGTCGAACAAAGGGTTTGGGTTGTTTTCTTGGCGGAACCAAGGGAAAGGTCGTACCTTCGGCATCCCATGCAATCGACCTTGAAGGTATCGATCGATCAACCGAGTCCCGTGCTAAAACCCTAGTCTTGCTCGCATCACTTACTCTCTTGTGCGAAAGGAGATGAGTGCTCGGCAGTCATGTGCCGCCGAGGGCTAAACAGAGTATTGGGCTGAGACCAGTATTCCTTTATAGGCCTAATTGCTCTTTCTCATCTGTCGCCGCCAGAACAATTTAAGTTGCGACCGTGAAGGCGCCATGAGTTTATACACAGTGACTCGAGATGATAATAAAGAACAATTGAAAGAAAAGGTTGTTTTATTATAAATAAAAAAGGGAGGAAATACAGGCGTATGCTCTTTTATCTGAGGTTAAATATGTTTGTTTTTTTTGCAAGGATGAGGTTACATATCGTTATTCTCAAAGTGGGACCTTTAGCCTTCAAAAATGTTTTACATACATTTTGGAACAGAGGTAATACTTTTTAGACTTCAGTTTTTTCAGTCAGATTTCACCTTAGTACGCGAGAATCACAACCAAACCAAAGTTCGGCGCTGGCTTCTCCATTTTTAAGATACGATTCTCAAATGGTGTACTCAATTCTGACTGTTCATACATTCATCTTACTCTTGATATGTAAACAGAAACGCAACCCCTCTAAATTTCTGGAAGCCTGTAATTACCACACAGCTATGTTATATGCCTTCAGTAGTCGCACAAATTTCACCTCAACTTCCATTAGATGAGTACACTGCATTTGTAATCTTGGAATCTAAGAACCCAAATTATGCTAGTAACTACTCGTAACATTATATTTTGAGAAGCAAATGAAAAAACATCCCTAAATAGAATCAATATCAACAACAACAAAAAAAAGCATCCTGCCTTGAATTTTTAGTACAGGTCCATGTGAAACATTGACCATTACTGTACTGATCCATACCAAAATTGCCATACGAAAATAGCAGGCAGATATACTTATCTTCAAAATCCCATGTGACCTTCTGACAAACCTACACACTTCATACTAGTACCTGTAACCTACGCTGCGTGCTACAGCCTAGGTTGGCCGCTCTTTGTCAGGTTATAAGTGGCCTATTTAATTATCCTGACCCTGCAAACGCTCTGCTGCTGAACAAACCACAACACGAATCTTTACAACACTGAACGGACAGATAAGCGGGGGTCGGGACTCCCGGGAGTTGTCTCACCTTTTCGTTATTAAAATAGCTAGCACCTTATCTGTGTCCAGATTGTTAGAAAGAAATGGTGACGCTACAGGTGGGCCACATCATTAAATTAAACTAGATACCACCATAAAGTAGCAGAGCCTGAATAATGAACTAAGAGAATACAATCAATTCTGCAAGAAGACCCATGTGCTGAATCTGAACCAAATTATTTGGAGGCACCTAATTAGTAACTTGAAAACCAGAGCATGCAAATTGAAATTAGTACTTGCAGCTCTTGCCTGGGCAAGAAAGAAAGCAGAGACATCATTTTGTCACGGACGATGAGTTCACAGGGTGCAGTTATTATTAATAGATAACGCCAATCTAATATATGTTCAAAATAGAAATACGGGTACTTGCTGCAACCCTAGGCAAGTACTCCATCAGTTGCAAAAAGCTTACATTCTAAGTAGTACCTAGGAGAATGGCTTTAGAACATTAACGAGTTCTAGGAAGAAAAAAAATGACGCTACAGGCGTGCCACATCATTAAATTAAACTACTAGCTACCACCATAATTAAGAAGCAAGCAGAGCCTGAATAATGAACTAAGTAAGAGAATACAAAGAAGCGTTCTGGAATTGACGCAAGCAATTTTGCAAGAAGAATTACTACTACTAATTGCTGAATCTGAACACGAAAAGGAGAGCATATATGCAAATTACTCCCTCCGTTCCTAAATATTTGTCTTTCTAGAGATTTCAACAAGTGACTATATACGGAGCAAAATGAGTGAATCTACACTCTAAAATATGTCTATATACATCCGTATGTGGTAATCCATTTGAAATCTCTAAAAAGACAAATATTTAGGAACGGAGGGAGTAGTTAGTACGTACTTGTAGGTCTTGGTTGGGCAAGAAAGAAAGTAGGGATATCAATCAATCATTTTGCCACAGCCGATGAGTTCACAGGGCCAATCTAATATCTTCATCAACTAGAAATAATACTAATATTTGCTGCAACCCTAGGCAAAATGCTTACTTTCTACTGTACCTAGGAGAAAGGGTTTACAAGATTAACTAAGTTTATGGATGGATGGGGATGATACTACCGGGTTTGGTTTCCCCTATCTATCAAGAACAAGAAAGCGAACCGAAAAACGGCGGTCATGTACATGTCAAGTCGGGGAACCAACGCAACGCAACGCAACACAGAGGGAGGGAGGGGTCTCTCAGGAGGGGACAAGAGAAAAATGGCGGTACCTTCTTTGAGTACGACCGACCGGGAGAGGAGGACATCGCCGCCTCCGGTCGACCTCGCCGGAGAGGCGGAGGAGAGTAGAGGGTAAACCCGTCTCTGTAATCCAGCGTAGCGGAGGAAGACGTGGGCTCACATGGGCTTTCCACACCCGGAATGAGCTGCGGGCCGACAAGCGCTATTTTCGGCCTTCTACACTTTTTTTACCACTAAAAAAACACATTTATGTCTAAAAAACACATTTTTTTTTCTTCATAAACACAGAACATCTAAAAGTAATAAAAAATATAGAATGTTCATATTATCATTTCATTAAATGAGTAAAATTGTAAGGCATTGTAAAATATGCCCATGTCCACGAAAACAAATTTCCATCTACTTATTAAAATGCCTAGCAGTTTTTTTTTAAATGTTCCTATATGCAAAGAAGAAATATTCATGTGTGACGCGAAATGTTCACATGTATCAAAATAAAATAAATGTCTGTGTTTATGAAAAACTGGACATGTATTCTCATAAATGCACTTGTATGTAAAAATAAATAATGCTCATGTACATCCATATGAGTATTTCGGAAGGATACGTTAGTGGCATCATGCCCAAACGTCAGATAACTAAATGCAAGAGATACGTTCCGAGTTAGTGGCGTTGCCCACTATACTCGTGGTTAGTAAATAATATACTACTGACATGACATTTTTCCACCACGCCATTAGTAAATGTTGACAGTATTAAGAAGATACTGCACCGGCAACCTTTTTCTTTAATTAATCTATATCTTACATTCTTAAGAAGTTGGTACCAATTCTCTCAACATGTAAAGTGTCCACCTCAACGTCCCACTAAACAATGCATTGAAGTGTTCTCTCCCACTAAGCCATGCAAAATCTGGCACATAAGCGAGTCATGCATTTACAATTATTTTTGCATTAGTCTATGTATGTCATGCTACCACGAAAACATCATATATTCATGTTAGTCATCCTTCACATTTTGGTTTGAAATAAAATTTAACTGTATTTGAAAAGTTTTTATTCTATTTTTAGACACTTTCTTTTATTGATTTTCAAGCTTATACTTTCTTTTCCATTAGATTTAGTTATTTTTGTCAACTACTTACACATTTCTTAACAAAGTTACCGTAACAACGCACAGGGAGAGAGTCATCCTCACTACTCTATTTCAAAGTTACATATTAAATGCAAGCCATCTTCTGCTGCAAAACATTTCTTATTTTCATTTTCTTACTCCTTTTCTCTTTACTGTGTGCCCCTCTCTTTCAAACTTTTATTGCACTACCATCCCGCTGCAACGCGCGGGGTATTGCCTAGTTTTCCGAAAAAGGCAAGTAGCACGACATGTACATTTCCAACTAGGATTACATAAGAAGGAAGCTATAACAAAAACCCATAAAAGCACGTTGCAACATCTAGGAAAAAGCAAACACATGTATGTCTAGTGCTACGCCAATGGCTCCTTGGTCAGGTTGTTCACAACTAGCTTCATCTGAGATCGTTGCAGGTGCTTGACCAACCTCCGTACCCTTCCTTCATCACCACCGGGTATGAGGATTCTACTCCCTCCGTTCCGAATTACTTGTCATCAAAATGGATGTATCTAGAACTAAAATACATCTAAATACATCCATTTGAATGACAAGTATTTCCGAACGGAGGGAGTAGGAGGTAATAATGATTTTTCATTTTTTGATCATACATCCTTATCTAGTTGCACAAGTACAATGTTTGGCCCCCGACGATCAACCTTTATTCCCTTTGCGCAAGTCCAAATTATAAGTATGACATTATCTTGCTTGAGACATCAATGAATGTTTGGCCATGATAGCATTGTACTGGCGTCCTAGAGCAACTCTAGCAGACCCCGCATCCGTCCCCGACCCGCAAAATAACCGCCAAAATGTGGGTAGAGGCGGAAAAACCTGCCCGATCAGACCCCGCATCCCGCCCCGCTCCGCAAAAATTTTTGAGGGGCGCGGCAAAATCCCGACCCCAACCCGGGAATACGCGGGTTTCCCCCTCGCGGTTGCGGTGCCCTGCATCATAGAGAAGCAGTTGGCGGGAGAGACATTTCAACCCGCGCACTTTCCCCCTCCTTCCGCCGCCGACCGCCCTTGCTTCCGCTCGCCCACCGCCGGTGATTCCGGCCAAATCTGCGGGCAGAATCAGTCCGCGGGGCCGCCCTCCCGCGCCGAGACGCTGCACCGACCCCCCCCGGATTTGGCGAGAAGAGCCACCCTCGTCGCTGCCGCCGCCGGGGATCGACCATCGTTGGGCCCGCCTCCTCGTCGCCGCCTGGGATCACCCGCCGCGTCCGCCACCGGTTAGTGAGCTTTTTGTTTTTTTGCGAGTGGTATAGTTAATTTGACACGCCGGTACGCATGTAGATGGAGTTGAGCCCGTGAGAGAAGTTCTTGCTCACCGATTCGTCCAATTCAGACGACTCGAATGTTGAGACCATGCTTGCGAACTTTCGGCAGCAAACATTGGTCATGGCACTTGCCGTGAAGGGCACGAAGACGAGAACCGGAAGAGGAGGCGAGGATCGACCGTCGGGCGTCTTTGCATTCCCCGGAATCGCCATCTTGGGAACGAGATGTTGATGCAAGACTACTTCGCGGAGAATCCTACATATCCACCACACCTCTTCCGGAGAAGGTACCGAATGCGCCCATCCCTCTTTGTCAAAAAATTTCAAGCTTGCGAGGCAAATTGCCGGTATTTTACTCAAAGAAGAAATGATGCAGGCTTAAAGGGATTTAGTGCATATCAAAAAATCTCTGCGGCAATGCGGGTGATTGCATATGGTGTTCCGGCTGACTATGCCGATGAGTACCTTCACATTGGTGAAGATACTACAATTGAGTCTGTGCGTAGATTTGCAAAGATGATCATCCGTGTCTTTGGTCATGAGTATCTTCGGGAACCCAACGAAGATGACACAAAGCAATTGATGGCAACTAATGAGAGGAGAGGTTGGCCTGGCATGTTAGGTAGCATTGATTGTATGCATTGGACTTGGAAAATTTGCCCCAAGGCATGGCAAGGAATGTATTGTGGCAAGTTTCGTGATGCAACAATAGTGCTAGAGGCCGTAGCATCCGAGGATTTATGGATTTGGCATTGCTTTTTTGGTATGCCGGGCAATCTCAATGATATCAATGTGTTGTAACGTTCTCATTTGTTTGCTAGGCTTGCTAGTGGTGATGCTCCTGCTTGCAACTACACTATCAATGGGCATGAATACACAAAGGGGTACTATCTTGTCGATGGTATATACCCTTGATACGTCTCCAACGTATCTACTATTCCAAACACTTTTGCCCTTATTTTGGACTCTAATTTGCATGATTTGAATGGAACTAACCCGGACTGACGCTGTTTTTAGCAGAACTGCCATGGTGTTGTTTATTGTGCAGAAAACAAAAGTTCTCGGAATGACCTGAAAATCCACGGAGATAACTTTTGGAAAATATAAAAAATACTGGCGAAAGAATCAAGGCCAGGGGGCCCACACCCTATCCACGTGGGTGGGGGGCGCGTCCTCCCCCTGGGCGCGCCCCCCTGATGGTCACCGACCTCAACTCCAACTCCATATATTCCGTTGCGCGAGAAAAAAATCAAAGAGAAAGTTTCATCGCGTTTTACGATATGGAGCCACCGCCAAGCCCTAATCTCTCTCAGGAGGGCTGACCTGGAGTCTGTTCGGGGCTCCGGAGAGGGGGATTCGTCGTCGTTGTCATCATCAACCATCCTCCATAACCAATTTCATGATGCTCACCGCCGTGCGTGAGTAATTCCATCGTAGGCTTGCTGGACGGTGATGGGTTGGATGAGATTTACCATGTAATCAAGTTAGTTTTGTTAGGGTTTGATCCCTAGTATCCACTATGTTCTGAGATTGATGTTGCTATGACTTTGCTATGCTTAATGCTTGTCACTAGGACCCGAGTGCCATGATTTCAGATCTGAACCTATTATGTTTTCATGAATATATGTGAGTTCTTGATCCAATCTTGCAAGTCTATAGTCACCTATTATGTGTTATGATCCGACAACCCCGAAGTGACAATAATCGAGATACTTCTCGATGATGACCATAGTTTGAGGAGTTCATGTATTCACTATGTGCTAATGCTTTGTTCTGGTTCTTTATTAAAAGGAGGCCTTAATATCCCTTAGTTTCCACTAGTACCCCGCTGCCACGGGAGGGTAGGACAAAAGATGTCAGGCAAGTTCTTTTCCATAAGCACGTATGACTATATTCGGAATACATGCCTACATTACATTGATGAACTGGAGCTAGTTCATTGTCACCCTATATTATAGCTATCACATGAGGAATCGCATTCGACATAATTATCCATCACTGATCCAATGCCTACGAGCTTTTCACATATTGTGCTTCGCTTATTTACTTTTCCGTTGCTACTGTTACAATTACTACAAAACTACTATCTTTACTTTTGCTACTGTTACCATTACTATCATACTACTTTGCTACTAAATACTTTGCTGCAGATACTAAGTTATCCAGGTGTGGTTGAATTGACAACTCAACTGCTAATACTTAAGAATATTATTTGGCTCCCCTGGTGTCGAATCAATAAATATGGGTTGAATACTCTACCCTCGAAAGTTGTTGCGATCCCCTACACTTGTGGGTTATCAAGACTAATTTCTGGCGACGTTGTTGGGGAGCATAGCTCTATTCTTTGAGTCACTTGGGATTTATATCTATTGATCACTATGAGGAACTTGAAAGATGAAAGAACCAAGATTTTTCCCTCGACTACGAGGGGAGGTAAGGAACTGCCATCTAGCTCTGCACTAGATTCTCCTTCTGTTTTGAGTAAGCTTACGACACCTAAACCTGCTACTGCTATGAATTCCGATATGTCGCATGTTACTGATGATGCCACTTCTACTATGCATGATACTTATGATGAAACTACTTATGTGCGTGATACTACTTTGCCATTAGGTGAATTTCTTGATGAAGAACTTGCTAGGGTTAGAGAGAATGAAATTAATGAAGATGCTATTATTGATGATAGTGATGATGAAATTTCTCCCCCTGATTATGAATTACCTGTTGTTCCTGAGGGTTATGTTATGGATGAGGAAGCTGCTAGAGATATCTTTGCTTGCAAAGATAGATATGATCTTCAGAAGTTATTAGCTAAATGGAAGCAACAATCTCTTAATGCTAGAATGAAACCTGACCCCGCCTTTGCTACTTCACCTATCTGTGTTACTGATAAGGATTATGAATTCTCTGTTGATCCTGAAATAATTACTTTGGTTGAATCTAATCCTTTTTATGGCCTTGAATCTGAAACTGTTGTGGCACATCTTACCAAGTTAAATGATATGGCCACCCTGTTTACTAATGATGAGAAGTCTCGCTATTATTATATCCTTAAGATATTTCCATTCTCATTAAAGGGTGATGCTAAGACTTGGTTTAATTCTCTTGATCCTGGTTGTGTGCGTAGTCCCCAGGATATGATTTATTACTTCTCTGCTAAATATTTCCCTGCTCATAAGAAACAAGCTGCCTCGCGGGAAATATATAATTTTGTGCAAATCAAAGAAGAGAGTATCCCACAAGCTTGGGGGAGGCTTCTCCCATTACTTAATGCTTTGCCTGATCATCCTCTTAAGAAAAATGAAATACTTGATATCTTTTATAATGGACTAACCGATGCTTCCAAGGACTACTTGGATAGTTGTGCTGGTTGTGTTTTCAGAGAAAGAATAGTCGACCAAGCTGAATTACTATTGAATAATACACTACTAGGGAAAACCTTATACACAGAAGTTTATCAGTAGCGCGGTTTAAAAATGGGCGCTACTGCTAATTAGTAGTAGCGAGGGGTGTAAAAACCGCGCTACTACTAAATTGATAGTAGTAGCGAGGGGTATAAACCCGCACTGCTACTAAATAGTCTCCAACAATGCCCCCGGGATAGGCCATAGTAGTAGCGAGGGGTATAAAACCGGCACTACTACTAAGTAAGTAGTAGTAGCGCAGGTAAGACCCCCATGCTACTACTAAGCGTGTCCACCCCAGCCCCCGATCCACCCCACCCGACCAATCATCGTCCCACTCCACCCACCCCCGTCTAAAAAAATCCACCTCCGATCCAGATCCCCTCCACCTCCACCTCCGATCCAGATCCCCTCCTCCTCCTCCCGTGGCCGCACGGCGCGCCAGTGGCCTCGCCTCCCCCGTCCCGTCCCGTCCCACCTCCCGCGGCCTCGCCTTCCCCGTCCCGTCCCATCGCAGCGGCCCCCACTTCGCCTCTCCCGCGGCTTCCTTGCCCTCCGCACGCCGCCGTCGTCGCGGCGTCGACCCCCACCCACCCGGCCGCACCCACCTCCGGAGCAGGTGAGGATCCTCCCCGTCGTGGTTTCTGCTTGTCGTCGCCGGCCGCATATTTGGAAGTGGGCCATTGTAGATGATGGGTGATTTGATGCACAGATCTCGCTTTTCCGTGGAGATGATGAGTGTGATTGGTTGGTTTCTGATGTGGTTTGGTTGCAGGTGAGGAAGGTGGACATGCTTGACGGGGTCACCATCTTGCGGTCTGAGAAGGTCAAGGATGAGATCGTCCTCGACGGCAACAACATCGAGCTCGTCTCCCGCTCTGCCGCCCTCATCAACCAGGTGAATCAAACAAACAGGATCTGGCCCCTTTCTTTGCTCATGTCCATAATGATGTTGCCTGGATAATTTGGTTGATGTGATGCAAATGACCATGGATCATGTTTTCTTATGCTCCTTGGTTAAACTAGTATGAGAGATGTGCATTGAAATCATTGCAGTGTCTTTATATGTTGGATGTCTGAGTGCTCTTTGTCTGTGATGCATATACAGCTTGTGTTGTTCAACATGATGCAAACAGAGGGCTACTTTGGCCACCTTGCTGTTTGTTGAGCGTTGTGCTGCATGTTTAGATGCTAGTGCACACCCCATTATTGGTCATTTCATTCAGAACGGCAATCTTATCTGGTTAGTACTGCTATTAGGTAGTGGTTAAATTATACATGTCCATTTGTTTGCAATGATGTGAAGAAGAAACTATGATAATCTGCCTGAATGATATGCGTCCAGTAGCAGTTAAAAGCTTTAGTCAGATGTCCAATCTGTTAGATTTTGGTATAACTTGATGATCTTGTCAGAAATGCAGGGTAATGTTTATCGCCAACCCCACGGGGTTGTGAAATTATAGTTCATGATGCGGTACAGATTTGGAAGTACGAACTAGCGTTAGCGATGATTCATGATGCAGATATAGATTTTGATTTTATCCTGGAAAAAAACTTGTGAATTATTCTATTACATTTATGCGAGGGGTTCACCTAATTTTTACAAAATGTTACCGAAGTTATTGTCCTTTTTTCTCATGAAGGATCCTGTATACATAAACTTGTTCCAACATCCGGTGAAATACTAGTTCCTTCTTCTCAATATAAGACTTAGGAAAGCTGCCTGCTTTTACGTAATACTAGTTCGCTTTTACGTAACACGGTTTCAAGTTACCAGCAGAACTATTCTGTTCTGATGTACAATTGGGATTCTCCTAATGTTACCTGAAATTATTGTCCTTTTTACATAAAGGATCACAATTACACTGAATACCATACTTTGCTGAATATAGTGAACTTGTTCTCACATCCGGTGAAATACTAGTTCATTCTTTTCAATAAATGACTTTGCAAACCTTCCCTGCTTCTTGGTGCTCTCTGCCATCATGGTTACTATTATTTTTGCATGAGAAGCAGTCTTGAATTTGTTACCTCCATTGATAGATTGTGCTATCTGCTTTCCATGCTACTGTTATGTGGCATCTCATAACCTGCTATCTGCACATACTTTTCTTCTTTCACTCCTCCATGAAGTTTTATTTTTGTTTTAGCCGGCTTCCCTACAATGACTTTACACTTATCTGTTATTTATGTGCAGGTGTTTGAGATATCCACCTTATTTTTGCTGCTTGGTCAGACTCTAGTGTTGAATAAGATGGACATTGACTGCATTGTTTGCTAATTAATTATTTTGCTTGCTCCCACAAAAATTCACTATAATTTAGTTTGCCGATTGGTCTAGTTGGATTTCTCAAGATGTTAGCAAAGCCCGCCACACTGCTGCTATCTGTCAACCGAATGAAGCTGCAAAATTTGGAGTTGTTCTGCTTCTTGTGTTCATTTCCTTCTTTGTCAATTCGTACCTGACTAGTCTAGTTAGTACTATTGCGGCAGGTTAATTGACGGAAAACTCTTGCCCCTGCTTAACATATCTAAAATCTGACCTATCTATATGCACGCTTTGAGGAACAAACATGAGATATATGTGCTTCTGTTGCTTCTAAATTATATACATGTATATTTAGTTATTCAAAATGCTTCAAACTTTTTCTGTTCGATTTGGTGCAGGAGGATGCTCGAGCTGACCAGGAGGACACCCTTCTGCACCTCGGCCACCACTCAAGGTTGTCCTTATATTTTTTTTGCTGTTTGTTCTTGTCCTACTTGTGTTTCAGTTCCATTGGCTCCTACTGCAAACAGGTCTATAACAGGTGCTTGTGTTCTGCATAGTAGCAGATCTGTTTATGTGAGCTACAATGGCCTACTTCTTCCTAATAATATGAACACTATCTCATCTTGCCATTTCCCCCTCTCTCTCTCCTGCAGGTTAACACCTGGAGAGGCTCGAGCTATGAGCATCGAGCTGTTGCTGCTGCCGCCGGATGCTCCAGCGGCGAAACCTCCGTCGATTCCCTCCACGGCCACTACCACTACCCTAGCTACCGCCGCCGACAGAACCACCACCATATCCTTGCTCGGCCAAGACCAGCTCCTTGAGATCTTCCTTCGCCTGCCGAGCCTGCCGGCCCTCGTCCGCGCCATGCTCACTTGCCGCTGGTGGCTTGGCGCCGTCCGCTCCTTCCGCAACCTCTTTTGCGCCCTCCACCCGGCGCCCCTCATCGGGATCTTCCTCGATGTCGACGAAGGCAATGTCCGATTGTTCGTCAATAAGGACATTACACTGGCAGATTAACACAATTTTTCCTTTTCATTTTTCTTATTATTGGAGTGAGGATGTTAGAATGAGGAACTGTATGATAGTAGATACGGCAACAGTGTAATAGTATAATCAGGAATAACAACATTTCCATCACTATTGTATTTTCTTGAATTGCATGCATAAAATGGAATTTGTTGATTTTATTTTTTTTAATTCCTAATTCGTTAGTAGTGGCGCGGGGACAAATTTGCACGCTACTGGTATTTAGGATACTAGTAGCATTGGTATTATAGACGTGCTACTACTATTTCTTTAATAGTAGCGCGGGTTCATAATAGTAGTAGCGTGGGTGGAAACGCGCTACTACTAACTTTGTTAGTAGTAGCGCGGGTGAACCCACGCTACTACTAACTATTAGCTGTAGCGCGATACTAGTAGCGCGGGTACCCGCGCTACTAGTAGCCATTTTACCCGCGCTGCTAGTAGCCTTTTCCCTAGTAGTGATATGTTGACTAATGAAAATAATTGGACTCTTCCTGAGCCAATTCCTGAGGCAATTCCTGAGCCAATTGAGCCAACTCCTGAGCCTATACCTAAACCAACTCCGAAGAAGAGGGGTGTTCTATTTCTCAGTCCTGAAGATATGCAAGAGGCAAAGAAATCAATGAAAGAAAAAGGTATTAAAGCTGAAGATATTAAGAATTTACCTCCTATTGAAGAAATACATGGCCTTAATAAACCGCCTATTGAAGAACCACATTGTCTTGATAACCTGACACAGGTAGTAAAGGTAAATTCTCGTCTACTAAATTTCATAGCCCATTCTTAGATGAATTTGATGACTTTATGGCTAGACAAGAAAGTTTTAATGCTTATGTTGGTAGAGAATTAAAGAATATGCTTTCGAGATAGGACGCTTGAGTGATTATATGGCTAGAGTTAAAGGTGAACTTAAACTCATTAGCAAATATGCTTCTATGGTTACCACTCAAGCTGAGCAAGTACTTAAAGCTCAAAGTGATTTTCTTGATAAATTAAATAATAAACATGACTTTGCTGTTAGAGTGGCTAATAGAACTGGTAGAATGACTCGGGAACCTTTGTATCCTGAAGGCCACCCTAAGAGAATCGAGCAGGATTCTCAGAGAAATAATTTAGAGGCACCTAGTTCTTCTAAAAAGAAAAAGAAAACATGCTTCTAGTGAACCTGTTGTAGACACACCTGAGAATCCCAATGACATTACTATTTCTGATGCTGAAACACAATCAGGTGATGAACATGAACCTAGTGATAATGTTAATGATAATGTTCATGTTGATGCTCAACCTAGCAAAAATAATGATGTAGAGATTGAACCTGCTGTTGATCTTGATAATCCACAATCAAAGAATCAACGTTATGATAAGAGAGATTTTGTTGCTAGGAAGCACGGTAGAGAAAGAGAACCATGGGTTTAGAAACCCATGCCCTTTCCTCCTAAACCAACCAAGACAAAGGATGATGAGGATTTTGAGCGCTTTGCTAAAATGATTAGACCTATCTTATTACGTATGCGCTTAACCGGTATGCTTAAGGTAAATCCTTATGCTAAGTATATGAAGGATATCATCACAAATAAAAGAAAGATACCGGAAGCTGAAATTTCCACCATGCTTGCTAACTACACTTTTAAGGGTGGAATAGCAAAGAAACTTGGAGATCCAGGGGTACCAACCATACCATGCTCTATTAAAAGAAACTATGTTAAAACTGCTTTATGTGATCTTCGAGCCGGTGTTACTGTTATGCCTCTCTCTTTATATCGTAGACTTGAATTGAATAAGTTGACACCTACTGAAATATCTTTGCAAATGGCTGATAAATCAATTGCTATACCTGTCGGTATTTGTGAGGATGTGCCTGCTGTTGTGGTTGCAAATGTCACTATCTTAACAAACTTTGTTATTCTTGATATTCCCGAGGACGATAGTATGTCGATTATCCTTGGTAGACCCTTTTTGAATACTTCAGGTGTTGTTATTGATTACAACAAAGGCAATGTCACTTTTCATGTTAATGGTAATGAGCATACGGTACACTTTCCGAGGAAACAATCTCAAGTTCATAGCATCAATTCTATTAGAAAAGTTCCAACTATTATTATTGGAGGTTTTGAATTTCCTCTTCCTACTGTCAAGAAAAAATATGATATTCTTATTGTTGGGGATGTTCATTCCCCGTTGAGGTAACCTAGTGTTATTCGAAATTTCTCCGGTTCCGTGTTATTCGGAATGAGTTTGTTAACAAGACTTGATCAACCTTGTTAGTGGATTCATTTTGATGATCATGAGATGGATGAAACTAGAAGGCACAACCTTCTGTACCCTCTTTTTACTTTCTGTTATTTAGAATAAATAAAGCAAAAATAGTATTATCTGTCTGTTTTCTGAATTATCCGTGCAATAAAAAAATATCCCAAAAATAAAAGTGCTTCAAATGCCCTGCAAATTTAGTATGATTTTTTATGGAATATTTGAGGATTTTAGGCAATGAACACACTACAGGGGGGCAAGCACCTGGCCACGAGGGTGGAGGGCGTGCCCACACCCCCTGGGCGCGCCCCCCTGTCTCGTTGGCCCACGGTGGCCCCCTCCACTTATTCCTGCACCCACACACTCCATCTTCTTACCAAAAAATCCCCATCCAGCTCAAGCACGAGTTATAGCTCACTTTGCTGTGATTTTCGATCTCCTTGATCAAAGCTCCATTCACAAAACTGCTTTGGGAGATTGTTGCTTGGTATGTGACTCCTCCATTGGTCCAATTAGTTTTTGTTCTAGTGCTTTACTCATTGCAAATTTTTGTTGCATAGGTGACCCTGTTCTTGAGCTTGCATGTCAAATTTATGAGGTCCCAAGTAATTCTAATGCATGATATAGGCTCTAGGCACTTGTAGGAGTAGTTGCTACCAATCTTGTTTAGTTTTATTCACTTTTATTTTGAAGTTACTAAAAATTTTAGAAATTTTCAGAAAATGATAAGGAGATTTTTGAGGGGCTCTTCTAGCCAAGGCTCCCAGGAAAAACAAGCTAAAGAGAAGGAAAAGGCCAAGTATAATCTTCCTCGCGTAGCGGAAGTACGGCCGTGCGAATGGCCTTGTGATAATTTCTTGAGGGAAGCCGGGATTTACGAAGACTTTTATTCTTTGATTGAAAATGCAGGCCTCACCGACTTCCTCCACGACCGGATCGATCAATATCTCTTACTCACCAATACTGTCATGCAATTTTTTTATTATTATCCTAAGAAGTCACCTCCATCAGTATCATTTCATTTATATGATGAATTCAAGGAAATGTCTTTACGTAATTTTTGCACGGTATGTAGAATACCCTTTGAGGGCAGATTAGATGAACCACATCGTAAAGATGTGGATGGCTTTGTGAACACCATTACTGTAGGGGATCCAAAGAAGGGTTCCGATGCGAGAATCTCTAGCATACACTTTCCTGTTTTACGCTACTTTGCCTTATTTGCTAGTCGATGCCTAATTGGTCGTGGAAATAGTGGAAACTTTAGTGTACCTGATATTATTATTCTATTCCATGCCTTGTTTGGTGATAATAGTTTTAGTATGGGTGCCGTTATTGCTAAACGGCTAAGCCTAAACGTACAAAGGGCCCCATCTTTGGAGGTATCTATGCTGCATGTGTTGCTAAACATTTTGAGATACCTATTAGGCACCATGAGAAAGAGGAGACAATATTGCCTCCTTACCTTTTAGATTACAAGAGCATGGTTGCACATGAGTTTATTGTTCACAATGATGGTAAGATGCTCGTGTATAAATTGAGATTTAATAAGAAATACAATGAGATTATTATCCTGCCTGCGCCTCTGTTGTTTGATTTGACTGCAGTTAATTATCTTGTCTCGTTGGAAGCGGTGCACGCTCACCGAGGACAGGCATCCGCTCCAGATCCTAAGCCGGAACCTCCACTGGAGCCTTATCGTCCATCATCTTATCAGTGGGATCCGGAGGAGATCGCTAGTCAGTGGTATCCTGATTACACCCCTCAGTACACCGAGGAGATTAGCCGCGGTCCTTGGCAATAAACCAACTTAGGCCAAAAGCCTAAGCTTGGGGGAGTACGTATTTCTCACCGACTTCACATTCATGTTCACACACTATTCTAGTTGTCGGTGCTCATAATCTTTCATTGTATTATCCATGCTAGTTTAATTTTATTTCTGTAGCTTCTTCTTGTGTGTTTGATAAACCTTAAGAAAAGCAAAAAATTAGTTAGTTTAATTTCCATGCTTGTAGTAGTAATTAAAATGAAAACCCAAAAAGATTTCTCGTTCTTCTTTTTGCTTGTTGGCAGCTTTCCCGTGGAAATAGTATTATTTTCTTTTCTTTCCTCTGGGGGTCGAGAGTAGAAGACCATATTGAAAATGTTTAGTGGCTCTCATATGAATGATGATTTAATTTAGAGCCCATATTACTTTGTCTTCTCTCTTGAGTTGAATGCTTGCAGATTCCATCTTAGTTCAATGCACATGCACTATTATTATTATACACACCGTTCGGTCGTGCAAGTGAAAGGCAATAATGATGATATATGATGGACTTATTGAGATGAGAGAAGCTGGTATGAACTCGACCTCTTTTGTTTTTGTAAATATGATGAGTTCATCGTTCCTGATTCAGTCTATTATGAAGTAAACATATTTGAAATGACATTTAGAGATTATAGTTTCTTGTGCCATGTTTAGTTAGCTATGAGTTATAATGGTTTACCTTGCGTGCCAACATGCTATTTAAATTATTATGATGTGGTATGATGGGATGGTATCCTCCTTTGAATGAATTGAGTGACTCGACTTGGCACATGTTCACGCATGTAGTTGAAACAAATCAACATAGCCTTCACGATATTTATGTTCATGGTGGATTATATCCTACTCATGCTTGTACTCGGTGTAAATTGATTTTAATGCATGTTCATGATTGTTGTCGCTCTTTCAGTTGGTCGCCTTCCAGTCTTTTGCTAGCCTTCACCTGTACTAAGCGGGAATGCTGCTTCTGCATCCAAATTTCATGAACCCCAAAGTTGTTCCATATGAGTCCACCATACCTTCCTATATGCGGTATCTACCTGCCGTTCCAAGTAAATTTATATGTGCTAAACTCCAAACCTTCAAATGAAATTCTGTTTGATATGCTCGAGCAGCTCATGTTCCAACTAGGGCTGTCTGTATCTTCCATGCTAGGTGGGTTATTCTCAAGAGGAGTGGACTCCGCTCCTCATTCACGAGAAAATGGCGGTAACCGAGATGCCCAGTCCCATGATCAAAAAGATCAAAGCAAATCAATATAATTAAACAAAACTCCCCCAGGGCTGTTGTTAGTTGGAGGCACTCATTGTTTCGAGCAAGCCATGGATTGATGCTTGTTGGTGGTGGGGGAGTATAAACTTTTACCATTCTGTTTGGGAACTGCCTATAATGCATGTACTATGGAAGAAATCGCCATCTCATTGTTGCGTTGGTAGTGAAAGTATGCCGCTCAAAATGTTATTCATCTCTATTTTAAAATCGAGCTCTGGCACCTCTACAAATCCCTGCTTCCCTCTGCGAAGGGCCAATCTATTTACTTTTATGTTGAGTCGTCACCTTCTTATTAAAAAAGCACCCGCTGGAGAGCACACTGTCATTTGCCTTCATTATTATTGGTTTATATTGGGTATGACTTGACTGGATCTCTTTTACCATGAATTACAATGTTTAATTAGTCCTTGATCTTTAAAGGTGCTCTGCATTTAAATTTTGCGATCTCAGAAAGGGCTAGCGAGATACCATCTTGTTATATCACATTATGATTGTTTTGAGAAAGTGTTGTCATCCGAGTTTTATTATTATTGCTCGCTAGCTGATTATGCCATTGATATGAGTAATTGTGAGACCTAAGTGTTATTGTGAGTATGGTTAGTTCATAATCTTTGCTGAAAACTTGAATGCTGGCTTTACATATTTACAAAAACAAGAGCAAATAGAGTTTGTAAAAGTTTTTCTTTATCACTTTCAGTTTATCAACTGAATTGCTTGAGGACAAGCAAAGGTTTAAGCTTGGGGGAGTTGATACGTCTCCAACGCATCTACTTTTCCAAACACTTTTGCCCTTGTTTTGGACTCTAATTTGCATGATTTGAATGGAACTAACCCGGAACGACGATATTTTCAGCAGAACCGCCATGGTGTTGTTTATTGTGCAGAAAACAAAAGTTCTCGGAATGACCTGAAAATTCACAGAGATAACTTTTGGAAAATATAAAAAATACTGGCAAAAGAATCAAGGCCAGGGGGCCCACACCCTGTCCACGAGGGTGGGGCGCATGCCCTCCCCCCTGGGCGCGTCCCCTGTCTCGTGGGCCCCCTGATGCTCCACCGACCTCAACTCCAACTCCATATATTCCGTTTCGCGGAGAAAAAAATCAGAGAGAAAGTTTCATCGCGTTTTACGATACGGAGCCACCGCCAAGCCCTAATGTCTCTCGGGAGGGCTGATCTGGAGTCCGTTCGGGGCTCCAGAGAGGGGGATTTGTCGTCGTCGTCATCATCAACCATCCTCCATCACCAATTTCATGATGCTCACCGCTGTGCGTGAGTAATTCCATCATAGGCTTGCTGGACGGTGATGGGTTGGATGAGATTTACCATGTAATCAAGTTAGTTTGTTAGGATTTGATCCCTAGTATCCACTATGTTCTGAGATTGATGTTGCTATGACTTTGCTATGCTTAATGCTTGTCACTAGGGCCCGAGTGCCATGATTTCAGATCTGAACCTATTATGTTTTCATGAATATATGTGAGTTCTTGATCCTATCTTGCAAGTCTATAGTCACCTATTATGTGTTATGATCCGACAACCCTGAAGTGACAATAATCGGGATACTTCTCGGTGATGACCATAGTTTGAGGAGTTCATGTATTCACTATGTGCTAATGCTTTGTTCCGGTTCTCTATTAAAAGGAAGCCTTAATATCCCTTAGTTTCCACTAGGATCCCGCTACCATGGGAGGGTGATGTCTACTACACAACCTTCTTCTTGTAGACGTTGTTGGGCCCGCAAGTGCACAGGTTTGTAGGACAGTAGCAAATTTCCCTCAAGTGGATGACCTAAGGTTTATCAATCCGTGGGAGGCGTAGGATGAAGATGGTCTCTCTCAAACAACCCTGCAACCAAATAACAAAGAGTCTCTTGTGTCCCCCACACACCCAATACAATGGTAAATTGTATAGGTGCACTAGTTCGGCGAAGAGATGGTGATACAAGTGCAATATGGATGGTAGATATAGGTTTTTGTAATCTGAAAAATATAAAAACAGCAAGGTAACTAATGATAAAAGTGAGCGTAAATGGTATTGCAATGATAGGAAACAAGGCCTAGGGTTCATACTTTCACTAGTGCAAGTTCTCTCAACAATAATAACATAGATAGACCATATAACAATCCCTCAACATGCAACAAAGAGTCACTCCAAAGCCACTAATAGCGGAGAACAAATGGAGAGATTATGGTAGGGTACGAAACCACCTCAAAGTTATTCTTTCGGATCAATCTATTCAAGAGTTCGTACTAGAATAACACCTTAAGACACAAATCAACCAAAACCCTAATGTCACCTAGATACTCCATTTTCACCTCAAGTATCCGTGGGCATGATTATACGATATGCATCACACAATCTCAGATTCATCCAACCAACACAAAGTACTTTGAAGAGTGTCCCAAAGTTTCTACCGGAGAGTCAAGAAAACGTGTGCCAACCCCTATGCATAGGTTCATGGGCGGAACCCACAAGTTGGTCACCAAAACATACATCAAGTGGCACGTGATATCCCATTGTCACCACAGTTAAACACGGCAGGACATACATCAAGTGTTCTCAAATAAAGACTCAATGCAATAAGATAACTTCAAGAGGGAAACTCAGTTCATCACAAGAGAGTAGAGGGGGAGAAACATCATAAGATCCAACTATAATAACAAAGCTCGCGATACATCAAGATCGTGCCATAGAGAGAACACGAGAGAGAGAGATCAAACACATAGCTACTGGTACATACCGTCAGCCCCGACGGTGAACTACTCCCTCCTCGTCATGGAGAGCGCCGGGATGATGAAGATGGCCACTGGTGATGGGTTCCCCCTCCGGAAGGGTGCCGGAATGGGCTCCCGAGAGGTTTTTGGTGGCTACAAAGGCTTGCGGCGGCGGAACTCCCGATCTATCTTAATATTCGATATTTCAGGGTACGTAGGCTTATATAGGCGAAAGAAGTCGGTCGGGAGATCCTCGAGGGGCCCACGAGACAGGGGCGCGCCCCCTATCTCCTGGCCTCCTCGAGGGTCTTATGACGTGAACTCCAAGTCTCCAAGATGATATTCTTCCAAAAAATCACGATGCCGAAGGTTTCATTCCGTTTGGACTCCGTTTGATATTCCTTTTCTTCGCAATACTAAAACAGGCAATAAAACAGCAATATGGGTTGGGCCTCCGGTTAATACGTTAGTCCCAAAAATGATAAAAATGTGTAAAAAAAGGCCCATAAACATCCAAAAGGGGTAACATAATAGCATGGAACAATAAAAAATTATAGATACGTTGGAGACGTATCAAGCATCCCAAGCTTAATTCCTGCTCGTCCTCGAGTAGGTAAATGATAAAACAGAATTTTGATGTGGAATGCTACCTAGCATAATTCTCAATGTAATTTTCTTTATTGGGGCATGAATGTTCAGATCCAAATGATACAAAATAAAAGTTCATATTAACATGAAAATGGTGATACTTCAAGCATACTAATCAAAGTAATCATGTCTTCTCAAAATATCATGGCCAAAGAAAGTTATCCCTACAAAATCATATAGTCTGGCTGTTGCTCTATCTTCATCACACAAAGTATTTAATCATGCGCAACCCCGATGACAAGCCAAGCAATTGTTTCATACTTTAATAATCTCAAACTCTTTCAACTTTCACACAATACATGAGCGTGAGCCATGGACATAGCACTATATGGGAATAGAATGGTGGTTGTGGAGAAAACAAAAAGGAGAAGATAGTCTCACATCAACTAGGCATATCAACGGGCTATGGAGATGCCCATTAATAGATATCAATGTGAGTGAGTAGGGATTGCCATGCAACGGATGCACTAGAGCTATAAATATATGAAAGCTCAACAATAGAAACTAAGTGGGTGTGCATCCAACTTGCTTGCTCACGAAGACCTAGGGCATTTTGAGGAAGCCCATCATTGGAATATATAATCCAAGTTCTATAATGAAAAATTCCCACTAGTATATGACATTGACAACATAGGAGACTCTCTATCATGAAGATCATGGTGCTTCTTTGAAGCACAAGTGTGGAAAAAGAGATAGTAGCATTGTCCCTTCTCTCTTTTTCTCTCGTTTTCTTTTTCTTTTTTTTCTTTCTCTTTTTTCTTTGGACTTTCTTTTTTTCTTTTTGGCCTTTCTCTTTTTTTTTCTCTTTTTTCCCCTTTTTTCTTTTTGTAAAGTCCGAAGTCTCATCCCGACTTGTGGGGGAATCATAGTCTTCATCATCCTTTCCTCACTAGGACAATGCTCTAATAATGAAGATCATCACACTTTTATGGATTTACAACTCAAGAATTACAACTCAAAGCTAGAACAAGATATGACTCTATATGAATGCCTCCGGTGGTGTACCGGAATATGCAATGAATCAAGAGCGACATGTATGAAAATTATGAAGGTGGCTTTGCCACACATACGATGTCAACTACATGATCATGCAAAAAGCAATATGACAAAAGTAATGCGTGTCATATGAACGGAACGGTGGAAAGTTGCATGGCAATATATCTCGGAATGGCTATGGAAATGCCATAATAGGTAGGTATGGTGGCTGTTTTGAGGAAGGTATATGGTGGGTGTATGGTACCGGCGAAAGTTGCGCGGCACAAGAGAGGCTAGCAATGGTGGAAGGGTGAGGTGCGTATAATCCATGGACTCAACATTAGTCAAAAGAACACATGTACTTGTTGGAAAAATCTAGAAGTCATCAAAAACCAAAGCACTACGCGCATGCTCCTAGGGGGATAGATTAGTAGGAAAAGACCATCGCTCGTCCCCGACCGCCACTCATAAGGAAGACTATCAATAAACAAAATTGTGCTCCAACTTCATCACAAAGCGGTTCACCATACGTGCATGCTATGGGAATCACAAACCTCAACACAAGCATTTTTCATAATCACCTCAACTAGCATGATTTTAATATCACTACCTCCATTTCTCAAAACAATTATCAAGTATCAAATTGATCATAGCATCCAATTCACTTTCTATGATAGTTTTTATTATACCCAACTTGGATGCTCATCATTCTAGGACCAACTTTGTAACCATAGCAAATACCATGCTGTTCTAAAATACTCTCAAAATAATATAAGTGAAGCATGAGAGACTAGCAATTTCTACAAAATATAACCACCGCCATGCTCTAAAAGATATAAGTGATGCACTAGAGCAAATGACAAATTACTCCAAAAGATATAAGTGAAGATCAATGAGTAGTCGAATAATTGTGCGACTATGTGAAGACTCTCTAACATTAAGGAATTTCAGATCTTGGTATTGTATTCAACCAGCAAGCAAAACAAAATAAAATGATATTGCAAGGATAGCACAACTCATTTGAAGAAGCAAAAACGTAGGCTCAACCGATACTAACTGATAATTGTTGAAGAAGAAAGGTGGGATGCCTACCGGGGCAACCCCAAGCTTAGATGCTTGAGACTTCTTGAAATATTATCTTGGGGTGCCTTGGGCATCCCCAAGCTTGAACTTTTGTGTCTCCTTAATTCCTCTCATATCATGGTTTCTCTTTTATCAAAAGCTTCATCCACACCAAACTCAACAAGAACTCGTGAGATAGGTTAGTATAAACCAATGCAAAATCTTATCATTCTCTACTGTAACAAATCACTAAAATTATTATTCAACATTGCATACTAAATGCCTCTGCATATTTAATACTCCTATACTCAAATAGAATTATTAAACAAGCAAACATATGCAAACAATGCAAACATAACAGCAATCTGCCAAAACAGTACAATCTGTAAAGAATGCAAGATTCATCAAACTTCCCTAACTCCAAAAATTATGAAATAAAATTCCCACTATAGTAAATTTATCATAGATCATTACGAAAAAAGTTTCAACATTATATCATGCTCTGACTTTTCTAGGGAATTTTTGCAACAGCGGTAAACTTTCTGTCTTCAAACAGCAACATGTATACTATCAAAATAAGCATGGTAAAGGTCATCCTTGACATTTTTATTGAAACTAAAGATGCAAAACATTATTCTAAATAACAGAAAGAAAATACTAACAAAAGAAAATGACACTCCAAGCAAAACACATATCATGTGGCGAATAAAAATATAGCTCCAAGTAAAGTTCTTGATGAGCGAAGATTTAAAGAGGGATGCCTTCCGGGGCATCCCCAAGCTTAGGCTCTTGCCACTCCTTATTCCATAGTCCATCGAATCTTTACCCAAAACTTGAAAACTCCACAACACAAAACTCAACAGAAAACTTGTAAGCTCCGTTAGTATAAGAAAATAAAACCACCACTTAGGTACTGTATTGAACTCATTCTAAATTCATATTGATGTAATATCTACTGTACTCCAACTTATCTATCGTTCATACCCTTCGATACTACTCATAGATTCATCAAAATAAGCAAGCAACACATAGAAAACAGAATCTGTCAGAAACAGAACAGTCTGTAGTAATCTGTATCAAACGTATACTTTTGGAACTCCAAACATTCTACCAAATTAGGCAGTCCTAAGCAATTTGTGTACCAATCCAGAGCAACAAGAATCAGATCAGAATCACGTTTCTGTGAATTAACAAAACTAAATTACTGGGTGCAAAAGTTTCTGATTTTCAGCAGGATCAACACAACTATCACCGTAAGCTATCCTAAAGGTCTTACTTGGCACTTTATTGAAACAAAAGCTATAAAACATGATTACAATAGTAGCATAATCATTTGAACACACAAAAACATTAATGGTAAATATTGGGTTGTCTCCCAACAAGCGCTTTTCTTTAATGCCTTTCTAGCTAGGCATGATGATGACAATGATGCTCACATAAAAGATAAGAATTGGAACATAACGGGAGCATCATGAAGCATATGACTAGCACATTTAAGTCTAACCCACTCCCTATGCATAGGGATTTTGTGAGCAAACAACTTATGGGAACAATAATCAACTAGCATAGGAAGGCAAAACAAGCATAGCTTCAAAATTTTAAGCACATAGAGAGGAGACTTTACATTATTGCAATTCCTACAAGCATATATTCCTCCCTCATAATAATTTTCAGTAGCATCATGAATGAATTCAACAATATAACCAGCACCTAAAGCATTCTTTTCATGATCTACAAGCGTAGAAAATTTACTACTCTCCACATAAGCAAAATTCTTCTCATTCGGAATAGTGGAAGTATCATAAAAGACTTGAACACTAAAAATTGTTTCCACATTAAAAGAGTAATGTTCAGAAAAAGGGTAATCATAATCATGACAATTTTTATAAATATAATCATCACTACTTCTTATAGCATAAGTTTCATCACAATAATCATCATAAGTAGCAACTTCATTCTCATCATAATCGATTGAAACCTCTCCCACGATAGTGGAATCACTAAATAAAGTTGACACTCTTCCAAATCCACTTTCGTCAGACTCAACATCCTCAAAAATAGTGGGATCACTACTTCCTAAAGTTGACACTCTTCCAAACCCACTTTCATCAATATAATAATCATAAATAGGAGGCATGATTTCATCATAATAAATTTGCTCATCAAAACTTGGGGGACAAAAAATATCATCTTCATCAAACATAGCTTCCCCAAGCTTGTGGCTTTGCATATCATTAGCATCATGGATATTCAAGGAATTCATACTAATAACATTGCAATCATGCTCATCATACAAAGATCTAGTACCAAACATTCTAATGCATTCTTATTCTAGCACTTGAGCACAATTTTCCTTTTCATCATTCTCACGAAAGATATTAAAAAGATGAAGCGTATGAGACAAGCTTAACTCCATTTTTTGTAGTTTTTCTTTTATAAACTAAACTAGTGATAAAACAAGAAACAAAAAGATTCGATTGCAAGATCTAAAGATATACCTTCAAGCACTCACCTCCCCGACAACGGCACCAGAAAAGAGCCTAATGTCTACTACACAACCTTCTTCTTGTAGACGTTGTTGGGCCTGCAAGTGCACAGGTTTGTAGGACAGTAGCAAATTTCCCTCAAGTGGATGACCTAAGGTTTATCAATCCGTGGGAGGCGTAGGATGAAGATGGTCTCTCTCAAACAACCCTGCAACCAAATAACAAAGAGTCTCTTGTGTCCCCAACACACCCAATACAATGGTAAATTGTATAGGTGCACTAGTTCGGCGAAGAGATGGTGATAGAAGTGCAATATGGATGGTAGATATAGGTTTTTGTAATCTGAAAAATATAAAAACAGCAAGGTAACTAATGATAAAAGTGAGCGTAAATGGTATTGCAATGATGGGAAACAAGGCCTAGGGTTCATACTTTCACTAGTGCAAGTTCTCTCAACAATAATAACATAGATAGATCATATAACAATCCCTCAACATGCAACAAAGAGTCACTCCAAAGCCACTAATAGCGGAGAACAAACGTAGAGATTATGGTAGGGTACGAAACAACCTCAAAGTTATTCTTTCGGATCAACCTATTCAAGAGTTCGTACTAGAATAACACCTTAAGACACAAATCAACCAAAACCCTAATGTCACCTAGATACTCCATTGTCACCTCAAGTATCCGTGGGCATGATTATACGATATGCATCACACAATCTCAGATTCATCCAACCAACACAAAGTACTTCAAAGAGCGCCCCAAAGTTTCTACCGGAGAGTCAAGAAAACGTGTGCCAACACCTATGCATAGGTTCATGGGCGGAACCCACAAGTTGGTCACCAAAACATACATCAAGTGGCACGTGATATCCCATTGTCACCACAGATAAACACGGCAAGACATACATCAAGTGTTCTCAAATAAAGACTCAATCCAAGAAGATAACTTCAAGAGGGAAACTCAATTCATCACAAGAGAGTAGAGGGGGGAGAAACATCATAAGATCCAACTATAATAACAAAGCTCGCGATACATCAAGATCGTGCCTTAGAGAGAACACGAGAGAGAGAGAGAGATCAAACACATAGCTACTAGTACATACCCTCAGCCCCGAGGGTGAACTACTCCCTCCTTGTCATGGAGAGCACCGGGATGATGAAGATGGCCACCAGTGATGGGTTGCCCCTCCGGCAGGGTGCCGGAACGGGCTTCCGAGAGGTTTTTGGTGGCTACAAAGGCTTGCGGCGGTGGAACTCCCGAACTATCTTCATATTCGATGTTTTTAGGGTACGTAGGCTTATATAGGCGAAATAAGTCGGTCGGGAGGTCCTACTATGTTATACCTATTACATGAGGAATCGCATCCGACATAATTATCCATCATTGATCCAATGCCTACGAGCTTTTCACATATTGTGCTTCGCTTATTTACTTTTCCGTTGCTACTATTACAATTACTACAAAACTGCTATCTTTACTTTTGCCACTGTTACCATTACTATCATACTACTATGCTACTAAATACTTTGCTGCATATACTAAGTTATCCAGGTGTGGTTGAATTGACAACTCAACTGCTAATACTTAAGAATATTCTTTGGCTCCCCTTGTGTCGAATCAATAAATTTGGGTTGAATACTCTACCCTTGAAAGCTATTGCGATCCCCTACATTTGTGGGTTATCAACCCTCCTTGGTGCACATTTGTCAAAAGCATCAAAGAACCCAAAACTAAAAAGCAATGTGAATTTGCAAGGGTGCAAGAGACAGCCCGAAAAGACATTGAAATAGCATTCGGTGTTTTGCAATCTAGGTTTGCCATTGTCCGTGGTCCTGCTCGTTTTTGGGATAAGAAAATGTTGAAAAATATCATGACATGCTGTGTTATCCTGCACAATATGGTTCTTGAAGATGAGAGAGGAATGAACGTGGAATTCTTCTATGACAATGTAGGTAGTCGTGTCAAACCAGCTAGAGACCTGATACGCCTCCAAAGTATCTATAATTTTTTATTGTTCCATGCTATTATATTACCCGTTTTGGATGTTTATGGGCTTTACTTTACACTTTTATATCATTTTTGAGACTAACCTACTAACCGGAGGCCTAGCCCGAATTGCTGTTTTTTCGCCTATTCCAGTGTTTCGAAGAAAAGGAATATCAAACGGAGTCCAAACAGAATGAAACCTTCGGAGCGATCTTTTTGGAACAAAAGTGATCCAGAGGGTGCCCGGCGCGCCCCCTACAGGTGGGCGTGCCCCCCACCCTTGTGGGCCTCTCGAGCGTCCACTGGCCTACTTCTTCCTCCTACATATACCCACGTACCCCGAAAACATCAGAAGCGACCACGGAAAACTATTTCCACCACCGTAACCTTCTGTATCCGCGAGATCCCATCTTGGAGCCTTCGCCGGCGCTCCGCCGGTGGGGGAATCGATTACGGAGGGCCTCTACATCATCTCCAAGGCCTCTCCGATGACTTGCGAGTAGTTTACCACAAACCTCTGGGTCCATAGTTATTAGCTAGATGGCTTCTTCTCTCTCTTTGAATCTCAATACAAAGTTCTCCTCGATCTTCTTGGAGATCTATTCGATGTAACTCTTTTTGCAGTGTGTTTGTCGAGATCCGATAAATTGTGGGTTTATGATCAAACTTATCTATGAGAAATATTTGAATCTCCTCTGAATTCTTTTATGTGTGGTTAAGTTATCTTTGCAAGTTTCTTTGAATTATTAGTTTGGTTTGGCCTACTAGATTGATCTTTCTTGCAATGGGACAAGTGCTTAGCTTTGGGTTCAATCTTGCGGTGTCCTTTCCCAGTGACAGCAGGGGCAGCAAGGCACGTATTGTATTGTTGCCATCGAGGATAAAAGGATGGGGTTTACATCATATTGCATGAGTTTATCCCTCTACATCATGTTATCTTTCTTAATGTGTTACTCTGTTCTTTATGAACTTAATACTCTAGATGCATGCTGGATAGCGGTCGATGTGTGGAGTAATAGTAGTAGATGCAGGCAGGAGCCGGTCTACTTGTCACGAACGTGATGCCTATATACATAATCATGCCTAGATAATCTCATAATTATTCGCTTTTCTATCAATTGCTCGACAGTAATTTGTTCACCCACCGTAATACTTATGCTATCTTGAGAGAAGCCACTAGTGAAACCTATGGCCCCCGGGTCTATATCTTATCATATAATCTTTCAATCTACTTTTATTTTCATCTTTACTTTTCCAATCTATATCATAAAATACCAAAAATATATTTATCTTATCATATTATCTCTATCAGATCTCACTTTCGCAAGTGGCCATGAAGGGATTGAGAACCCCTTTATTGCGTTGGTTGCGAGTTCTTATTTGTTTGTGTAGGTGCGTGGGACTTTTGAGGAGCCTCCTACTAGATTGATACCTTGGTTCTCAAAAACCGAGGGAAATACTTATGCTACTATTGCTGGATCACCCTTTCCTCTTCAAGGAAAACCAACGCAAGCTTAAGACGTAGCAAGAAGGATTTCTGGCGCCATTGCCGGGGAGGTCTTCGCTCAAGTCAAGACATACCAAGTATCCTCACAAACTCATCTCCCTCACATTACATTATTTTCCATTTGCCTCTCATTTTCCTCTCCCTACTTCACCCTTGCCGTTTTATTCGCCCTCTCTTTCCCAATCTCCTCTTTCTTTCGCTTGCTTCTTGTGTGCCAGTTTATCTTCGTTGTCATGGCTAGTCCTCCCATCATTGTTAGTACTCCCGATCATGAAGTTCTTAATTTTAAACAAAGGGAGGGAGAAAATCTAAAAGATGCTTGGCATAGAATTTGCAATGCTCAAAACAGATCTGCTAGGAAGCAATCTACTTCCGTTCTTCTTCTCAATTTTTATGTAGGCATTACTCCTTGGAATAGATATATTCTTGATACCATTACCGGAGGGAATTTCTTGGGTAGACATACTTTTGATGCTTATAATGCCATGTTAGATTTGTTTGGTCAACCCCCTCTTTTGGTTAATGGAACTGTTTTAACCTTAGAACATGTGATGCAAAGGCTTGAAATTATTGAAAATAAAGTTGCCACTGTTGAGTTGATTGAAAATTTGGATACAAAGATCCATAACCAAATTACCCTATATGGATCAAGGGTTGGAGTTACTTTGATTTTTTTAAAGAGAATGAACCTATAGTCAACAAAAGAATAGATCTTGATTCTACAAGAATCGGTAAACTTGAGGATATTATTACCAATTTAGGTTCTGCCTTTTCATCCGTGAAAAACACTTCAACCCCTCCTACCAAAATTGCCGAATTGATGTACGTTCCTAAAAATAAGGGTGAATCTTCTAGTAAGGAAAATGCGGATCTGAAATCAATAAGTGTTCATCCCAATTGTCTTTCTATCATAAAGGAACCTTTTGCTTCAATTGAATTTCTTGATTTCTTGCCTAGGAGTTTAATCACTAAAAGAAAAGAAACTCCTAAAAGTTATAAGTGCTCTATTAAAAAACTGAGTGTCAAAGATGGCACTACTTAAATCTATCCTCGCTTTTATGCCTATCTAGGGGCGTTAAACGATAGCGCTTGTTGGGAGGCAACCCAATTTTATTTTTGTTTTTTACTTTTTGCTCCTGTTTAGTAATAAATAATTCATATACCTTCTGCTTAGATGTGGTTTTATGTTTTAATTAGTGTTTGTGCCAAGTAGAACCTTTGGGAAGACTTGGGTGAAGTTTATACGATCATGCTGTAAAAAACAGAAACTTTAGCGCTCACGATATTTGCTGTCATGTTTTACTGGAAAGCGATTTTTAGTTGATTCTTTTTGCAGATGATTAATAGACAAATTACTCACGTCCACCAGTTTAGTTTAGATTTTTTGGAGTTCTAGAAGTATTCGAAAGTTACAGATTTCTACAGACTGTTCTGTTTTTGACAGATTCTGTTTTTCGTGTGTTGTTTGCTTATTTTGATGCATCTATGGCTAGTATTAAGGTGTATGAACCATAGAGAAGTTGGAATACAGCATGTTTAACACCAATATAAATAAATAATGAGTTCATTATAGTACCTTATGTGGTGGTTTTTCTTTCTTGCACTAACGGAGCTTACGAGATTTCTTGTTTAGTTTTGTGTTGTGAAGTTTTCAAGTTTTGGGTAAAGATTTGATGGACTATGGAATAAGGAGTGGCAAGAGCCTAAGCTTGGGGATCCCCATGGAACCCCAAGATATTCAAGGATAACCAAAAGCCTAAGCTTGGGGATGCCCCGGAAGGCATCCCCTCTTTCGTCTTCGTCTATCGGTAAATTTACTTGGAGCTATATTTTTATTCGCCACATGATATGTGTTTTGCCTGGAGCGTCTTGTATGATATTAGTCTTTGCTTTTTAAATCACCACAATAATCCTTGCTGTACACACATTTTGGGAGAAACCCACTTGATTGGAATTTATTAGAATACTCTATGTACTTCACTTATATCTTTTGAGCTAGATAGTTTTTGCTCTAGTACTTCACTTAAATCTTTTAGAGCACGGCGGTGGCTTGATTTTGTAGAAGTTTTTGATCTCTCATGCTTCACTTAAATTATTTTGAGAGTCTCTCTGAACAGCATGGTATTTGCTATGGTTATAAAATTGGTCTTAGAATGATGGGCATCCAAGTTGGGAATAATAAAAACTATCATAGGGAGTGAATTGGATGCTATGATCAATTTGATACTTGATAATTGTATTGAGATATGGAGGTGGTGATATTAGTGTCACACCTTGATTTTCATGCCACAACACTTAAGTCAATAAATCATGCTAAAATGTGGTTTGACAAAAACTTTTGAGTGTTTTGTCTTTGCTTTGATTGAATGTTTGACTGCTGTTTGCAAGTGCTCTAAAAATCAAATAAATTCTCCAACCCTTATACTCCTTCCCCTTGATCCAAAAACCTTGACCAATGATCATGCCATTTGTATAGGACATAAAAATAATTTCTTACAAAAATAATTTGGCCAAATAGTATTTTCAAAAACTAGTTTTCCAAAAACCCCTGAATTGAGATTTGCACTGCAAGTACTTAATTAAGGGTAGTAAAAATCTTTCCAAAAATATAATTGAATCCTATTAGATGTAGGACTCCCATAACCACAAAAATATAATTTTAAAAGTTATTTTCCTATTTTATATAAAAGCTTTTTCTTAAGGCCAGAAATGGTCTTTATTAGGGAAAAATCATTTTATTGTTTCAAAAATATTTGACAAAAACCTAGGGAAACTCAGTGGACATATATTGTCCATATATAAGAGTTTCAACACATGGTCATGTTCAAAATATTATTCAAATCCCTCAAAAACCCTTTCTGGATATTTCAAGCTTTTGAAACATTTACAAAGGAAATATTGTCCAAAAATTCCCAAGAAAATTCTAGCATGTCACATATGACATGTTTGATGATCTTGACAAGTATCATGTCATGGAGAATAGTATAACCCCATGAAATCCCCTCAAAACCATTTCTGTCCATTTTGAAGTATGAGCAACTTTACATTGCCAAACATTTCCAAATGTTCTCGAACCTTGTGAACATGCTCAAATGTTTTAATTATTCATCTAGACCAAGTGGCACAAGTTGGAAAACAAGTTAATTTGATCAAAGTGCCCCAAAACCATTCCTGTCCAGAACCAAGTTTGAGCAACTTTACATTGCCAAGTTTCTGCTTTTGATCTAAACTTTTGTGGACATGTTCAGGACCTCTAATGATGACACTACACCAAGTGGTGCATCAAGGAGAATAGATTTGCATGACTAAATCTTGGAAAATCCATTTCTGTTCATTTCTAGGGTTCACAAAAGCTGCATTGGCAACTTTGCCCAAATAAGCTCCAAATTGGTGGAAGGCCCTAATTATATGTGTCATTTCACCCCGTGGAGTCTCATGCCAAATGGAATTCATTTACCTGTCCAAGCAAGCATCAAACACCTTCTGCCACTTTACCAAAACAACTACTTTGACCTCTTCCACTCTTCTCCATGGCCTCCACTTTTTACCACAGCCCCTCCAAGTCATCTTCTACCTCCAGTAGCAATGGTTGCATCTTAGATCAATAATTGAGGGGTGAAACCACCTCTTTTACCTCTCTGGACAGCCCTTGCACCCCTCTTCCTCACCTCCCTCCTTACTCCAGTGGCCACCAAGGGAATCCAATGCCCCTCCCCCATTCTTTACTCCTCCCTAGAGCTACTAAACATGCTTGGCCGTGCCTACTTTGCCAAAAAAATGGCATGCCGGCCATTTGCACGCCTGAGCGTGCTCTGATCTTGGCTCCTCAAGACTGTGGCCCCCTGCCAAGCACATCCGGCCACCTCGGGCCGCCCCAGCGCGCCAGTCGAGGCCCTAGACGTCCGCACCACGACAGCCCTGCTGGCCCCTCCTCTCTACCTCTCTCTCACCCCCTGCTGCCCGTGCCCGACGCCGCGCGGCTCGGCCAGTGGGCGTGCGAGCTCGGGTCCCGCCAGAAGCTCTCCCCGCTCCCCCTCTCCTTTTCCCTTGGCCTAGACTACGACCACAAGCGCCCCAGACACGCCCCAAAGTGCCGGTATGGCCTCTGGCGATGCCCCAGGGCATGGCCGTGAGCTCCGCCTACGGCGCACCTGGCCTCACTACTTAAGGCCGTTCCATGCCCTCCTCGCTGCTCCATTTGCTCCCTCTATCCCCGTACACCACCCAGTCCAGGCCATTCCTCCTCCCCGCCCTCCAGCCTCGCCCATGGCCGCAGCCGAGCCGCTGGCCATCGCCTAAATTCTCGACGCCCGAGCCCCCTCCTGTCCATATATGGGTATCTTTGCACCACCACAGCCCCATCGGAGCTCCCCCGCGCTCCGGTTATTCCTCCCGGAGGCCAAGGTGCCGAGCCCACCATCACCGTCGGCCACGTCCGCCATGCTCGGCGTTCTCCTTGACCTGGTCCTCTCCGGCATGCGTGTGACCCATGGATGGATGCGCCCCTTCGCTCTGACCACGCAGGTGGGTGGAACGTTGCCGGAGGTTGCTTGGGTCGCTGGCGCGAGCGATGGCAAGTCTCTCCTGCCGCTGATCTGTTCGAGCGGAGGGAGGGAGACGAAACCGACAGCCGGGCCCCACCTGTCGGTCAGCCAGCAAGGCTAAGCCACTGCCTAGTGGGCCTCGCCCCACCCCGTTAAGTGGAGACGGGCTCTGCCTGCCACCGCCTTCGCTCGGGGAAGGCGTACTCCCGCGAGTGCGCCTCCTGCGTCAACAGCGCGCGCGCGGCAGAGCAGCTGGGCCAGCCCACTGCCTATCTCTCGCCTTGCGCGCATGATAAGGGTAAAGCCCCCTTTTCCTTTTTCTTTTTCCCAGTAGACTTCAAAAGCACTTAAATAAATCAAATCAACTCCAAATTTGATGATTCAAATTTCCAGTGACTCTATAAATCATGCTCTACCTCTTAGAGGAGCTTGCACATTTTTCCAGAGAACTTTCCTTCATACTTATTTAGTAAATTCCAATTTTCTTAATTCTGTGACAAACTTTAAAAAATCACAGAGAGCTCAAATTGATCCAAATGCCATGATTCAAAACCCTTGATACTTCTAAGTTCATAACTTAGTTTTTCAACATTTTTCCTAATACTTTATGTGCCACACAAATAATGAGCTATTTCTTCATAATAGCCAACTTTGCAAATTCATAGGAAATTCATTTGAACTCCAAATCCAGTGAAACCAACTCCTAGATGCTTCTAAAATTATTCCTTGTTAAATGGATGTCTTTGATCATTTTTTCAAATAGTTCTTCTGTACACTTCTTGCAAATCCATAAACCCCTTGATTCCATCATATCGAAATGTTTAGAAATATCCATTGATCCACTTCCAATGAAATCACCTTGGTCATTCCTCATATGACCAGTGGTATCCTAGAAAAGTCCAACTCACATTTTTAGAGCACTTTTATTTTTGCCTTGTCGTGTTGCTTATTATGGTTGTTTTCGATGATAGTTGACGAAGTAGACGAAATGCTCGGAGTTGGACCAGAGATATTTGAAGACCTCGAAGACTTTGTTAAAACAGGCAAGCAGCCCTTTGACCATGTCTAAGAAACCCTTTTTATCCATGTCATATTGCACTTTTATTGCTTGCATCGAAGTCATGATAAAATGGTGACCACTTGAGGTGGTTTGCCTCCGTTGCTTTTCTCGTTGACACTTGCATGATGCATGACCCTACCTTTCTATGAGGGTTATGCCGGTGGGAGTAGATAGGATGCTAAAGTAGTGCTACACAAAAAGGGACGGGAATATGCATGGTGATGGAGACAAAGTATTTTCAAAAGACTTTTTCGAAAACCCCATCGGGTGCCACTTATGCCCGGGGGAGATGATGAGTTGGGTAACCACTTGATGACGAAGTGGTGTACCGAGGCAAGTGTGTGTGTTGTTTCCAAAACGGATTTGTTTAAGTTGCGACCGTTATTCCAACCTTACATGCGCAACCACTCTACCCTTATATGGGAAAGGGCATTAATGATTACCTAGGCCGATACTAGCTTGGAGCCCGCATTACTAGTGACGGGGGAGAGTTGGTGCTCTCTCTTGGGACGGGGTCGTGCCAGGTAGGGCGGCCATGACTATTTTCACAGGGCACCGGATACACCGTTGTGTCCCTTCTCGGATGTTACCGTCAGGACCCCGACTCAATGCCACATCGATCTAGCATGTAACACTTCATATCACTTTGCGGCCTCACGCACGGTATCCCCACGGTGTCGCCTTACCTTTGCCGGGACCGTTTAGCCTTTTGGCACACGATATGATAGTGTCGCTAGCATCCATATGATAAGGAGCCCGGCTGACATGGCTAGTCGTAAACCCAAAGTGGCACAAACTTACAGGACAGCATCCATGACCCGAAGATCGAACGTGTCGGTCATCACGAGTGAATCCAGGCTATAGCACTGGGCTAACAGACTCGGTGAACCGGGCTGTAGCGGCTAACAGGACTCCGGTATTCATTGCGTGACATTTCCCGAAGATGTAGACAGAACGAAGAAGGACACATGCCGGCCAGCCTAAGTGTTCCGGAGCGAGCAAGCTACCAGGCTCGGTGGAAACACTTGGAGACATTTCCGTAAGAGAGGCTACTAAAGATAAACAACTAGATAGTCGATCCCACACATAGCAAGACACATTACACGTCGCATAACATGCAAGTATGTGCTGTACAACATGGCATCACAAAGATAACTCAACAACTCATATAGATAAAGGCTCAAGAGCCATCATAGCATTATTGCAAACAGGGTCACAAGACCCAACATACGAGCATACAAGCAACAAGCGGAAGCATTACATGTCAGGGTGCAGACATCTACAAATGAAAAAGGTGAAGAGCCCGACTATCTACAACATCCGATCAAGATCGTAGCTGAGGTACAAGCTACTCGTCAAGTCCACAAGAACACTAGTAAGACCAAGTCTCCGCTGCAAAAACATAAATAAAGCACCATGAGTACAAAGGTACTCAGCAAGACTTACATCGAGATCCTATCATACATGCATTTGTATCAAGAGGGTAATGTGGGGTTTAGTTGCAGCAAGCCAGCTTTGACTCTGTGGCTATCCTGTTCTCGACTACGTAACTTCTTTGAGGTGATATGGCACTGAGTCCACTAATCACCACTCAATACACTACTATGGATTCATCCCGTCTCCCTCACGAGAAGGCCATCCATAGCACTCACACTTGTCTTGAGCATTTTATAGTATCCACTTCAAGTTGTCTATGTACCACGTAAGCATCCAAGAAGTCCATATCCGCGGACCCGGCTATTCGAATAGATCATGTTAACCCTGCAGGGGTGTACTTCTTCACACACGCTCTCGCCACTTACCACCGTGTACACGTCGTGTATCTCGGCAACCTTCAAGCGGAAGCCTGGCGAGGGAGTCGGCCACGACCTGACTAACCACACAAGACTCTAGCCCAGGTTTATCGCCTATTCGGGTTCTATCCGCAAGGAGATCCGGCCGGGGTGTCGCTCACGGCCCCAAACGATGTGAGCAGGGTTCCCAAGCCCACCATCCGGGTGCCACTCGGTACACCGTGCCATCAGCCTAGTCTGTCCCAAGCCCACTGGCGGGTGCCACTTGGTAGACTACTAACACTACCTACAAACACCAGAAACTAGTTGCGACTCCTGGACAGAGATCAAGTTGGTTAATAAGTCGAGAGGGGCCGAGTTACCGGAACCCAATGTGTGGTAGTATCGAGTCATTGGACAACATACATAGAACTCAGTGCTTAAGGACGGTTCGAGTGAGACAACCCACCATGTACTCCTACATGGCCTCTCACCGCTACCTTTACCAAATTGTGTTCACACACTTAACTCTCAGCACCAGAACAACTCATAACACTCCAATTCATTCCCAATGAATCAGACCTGACACAACTCTAAGCAATAGCAGGCATAGCATGGTAGGAACACAACATGGCTCAATCAACTCCTACACATGCTAGTGGGTTTTAACTATTTACTGTGGCAATGACAGGTCATGCAGAGGAATGGGTTCAACTACCGCAGCACAAAGTAGCAGATGAATCGTTGTTGTCCTAATGCAATAACTGAGAGCAGGAGCGAGAGAGTAGGATTTTATCGGAATGAACAAGGGGGTTTGCTTGCCTGGTAGATCAACAAGGAGGGCACTGCTTCATAGACAGGTACTCTGGAACGGTCTCCGGAGCAGGACCTATCGAGAAGGAACAGTGTCGGCAATCAATACACAAACATATGCAACAATATGATGCATGAACATGGCATGAAGATGTGATGCTGTTTGAGCTAATGCAACTAGTATTCATTTGGTTTGAAGTCCATTTGAACCCTAAGCTCAAATGCAATTCTAATATAAATCTCTTAATATGCTATAATGTGTTTCCTCATATTCAGCATGTATAAGTTGGTTTGTCATGCATGAAACTAGTACAGATGGATAGGTTGCATTTTTCTGATAATTTTTCATATATAACTTATTTCAATCTGAGTTACGGTTGAATTTCTATGAATTTTTGAAGTTTTGAACATTTTCTGAAATTTCCTGTTTTAAAATAATTCCAGAAAATAAATAATTGCGTCAGCATGATGTCAGCACTGCGTCAGCGGTCAACGGCGCTGACCAGGTCAAACCTGACGCAGGGCCCACGTCGCCGTGAGGGATTAAACAGGTTAATTTAATCCTAACTAAAGGATTAGTGGCGCTGGGGCCCACCGTCGATGTCGAGGGTTAGTTAACTGTGATTAGCACTAAGCTAATCACCGGCCGACGGGCCCACCGTCAGGCGGGCGAGGTTAACGCCGGCGACCTCTGGCCTTGGCGTCGGCGATCGAGCCACGGGGCGGCGTCGGAGAGCACCGGGCGTAGCCTGCTCGCAAGATCTGGTGGAGCGATTAGGGGAGCTGGGGTGGCCGGAGCTCGCCGGAGCAGAGCTCGGGGCGGCGGCCGGAGCACGGCTTCGGCGGCAGAGGGGCTAGAGGGCGCCGGAAGAGCAGGGGAGAGGGGGGTTCGACGGCGGGGCTCACAGAGGACTTGCAGGGCTGCTTGTTGTGGCCGGGGACGCGCTGGAGACGGTGAATCGACGGCGGCGGACGGCGGAGCCCGAGGAGGAAGACGATGGCGATGGCGGCGATGGAGGCCGTCCGGGCTTGATTCCTTCGCCGAGGAGACGTAGTAGACGATGGCGGAGCTCCCGGCTCTACGGAGGGCGAGGGAGGCGGCGGCAGCAACGGCGAACAGCGGCGATCGGCGCGTTCGCCGTCTTGTGAGAGAGCGAGGGAGAAGAGAGAGAGGGCTGGGAGAGTGAGAGCGGTCGGGCGTGCGTGGCGGCGTCCGGGCGTCGAGGCGACGAGCGGGGAAGCAGGAGGTGGCGGGGAACGTGGCCCGGCCGGACGCGTGGCAGCTGGCCGGCGTGGCCCCTGCCCTCCTCTGGCGCGAGGAAGGGGCGATTAGCACGTCCACTGGCTGGGCCGGCTCTTGGGCATTGGGCGAACCAGGCCGCATGCCGGCCCGCAGGTGAGTCAGTGGGTTTTCCTTTTTTTTATCTTTTCTATTTTCTGACATTTGTTTGATTTAAATAAAATTCTAAACCATTTTATTTTCTTATGCCAATTTTTATAGAAGCTAGTTATATTATTCCAGAGCTCCTTAATAAATGACATAATTTTTGGACATATATTATATATATAACATTTATATATCCAAGGCAAAATAATTACTGGATTAAATCCAAATGCCCAAAATAAATACTTATGAGCTCCTAAAAATATTGGTTTGATTTTTATCTCTGTCCAATATTTTCAGAGAGCAACATGAGCATTTTCTTGGACCTTTTTGGAGCACTTTTTGTTTGGGCCATTTTAGAGATGATTCTGAGGGTTTCTCAAATCCTCATTTCAAATTTAAATGAAATTTAACATGATGCACACATGACTAGCTAGGCTTGAGCATACCAGAACTAGGGATGTGACAGTTACGATCTCGAGTGAGTCTCGTATGATGTACATCGTGAGGATACGGAACAACGAGTGGACTCCTTGTTAGTGTCGTCTAGGGAAAGATAGTGATCGGGTGCTTACCCCGGGTACTTGAGGTATCGCGGGTCGTGGATGACACGGAAGTTCCCCGGATCTTGTGGGTAAAGTGTGCAACCTCTGCAGAGTGTAAAACTATTCGAATAGCCGTGTCCACGGTCAAGGACAGTTGGATAACCGCTCTTGGGCTATGTCCACATGTCTACAAACCAGTGTGTGTGTTTAGATAAGTGGGAAGATCTACTTGGGTCAAGTCAAAGGACTTGACATGATTGAGTTGGGTTGGTTCCCACTCTATTTATGTTGATATCTGTAACCTGTCCTCATGGTTACTTGAATTCTCCTGATGCATGTCTTACAAGTTGTTGAACATGTCATTGCACTCAAAACTAGCTTTCTGCAAAAATTTACCTATATCATGCATTGTTGTATCTTGAACCAAAACATGGGTTGCTTGCGAGTACATTCAAAGTACTCATTGGCTTGCCACTGGTTATTTTATTGGCCAGGCATGAAAGAATAGGATATAATGAAGAGTACCTTGGTGACGAACATGCGAGCTGGGACGCTTCCCAGTCAGAATGCATGTAGGGTTAAGGCAAATGGCATGGGTCCAAGTTGTTATTGAAGATTTCCACTTCGATGATACACTCAAGACTTGACCATAATGGTCCTACTTGTGTAAAACGGTATGTATGGATGTAAGACTCTTATTATTCAGCTTCTGTGTGTTTAGTGAGCATTGATCTTTGGGATCACTATACACGGGCATTCGGTGATCTCGACTTATGAGTTGGGGTCCCCACAGAGCTGGTATCAGAGCCATCCTGACTGTAGGAAGCCTTAGTTAGCATGGTCGTTAGTTAGGGTAAAACTATTTCTGAAACTATTACAAGTTTTCAAAACTATCTATACTTCTCTTCCCTTCTCAGTTTTTCAAAAGCTAAGGTATACTTTCACCATCGATCTCTTCCCTTCAAAACTATTGCAAATGGTCGCTAGCACCCTCAAGCCCCTGACCACGAGATTCCTTGTAATCCTCGTGGATAGCCTAGAAGGAGTACACCTTGCCAAACACTCACCCACCTCTTCTGAACCCAAGATTCGCGACACCACAACAAGACGATGCCAACAGAAGATACGCCTTTGAAGAATGAGGACATGAAGACCCAGAGGATGGTGACACCTCTAAATTTGCCCCAGGATGATGCAACCTTGTCCTATGACGATCAGGGTGTAAGATATGCAAGACCATGATAGACATCGCTAATAGAGCAATCATGTCCTTACCGTTGTTGTATCGGCAACCATCGGTGGATGAGAACCTCGCCATTTGGTCTGCCTCACCATAGTGAGCAGGAAAACGGTTCTCCTCACCCCCCCCCCCCCCGCTCTTGGTGTCGATGTTGTCATCAACGTAACCGACATGATAGACCTTTATTATGCCTTGATAATGTCATTGCATAAAGGGTTGCCTACCTAGTACCATCGACGGCTTAGAGGACAAAAAGGGATCGTTGTGATTAAGAAGACAATAGAAGACCAAGTCAATGCCAGTTACGAGGAGCCACCTTCACCCCATCACTTCAGAAGGCGAGAAGTTGTTGAAGAGTCTTCACGCTCAACCCAGATTGTTTCATCGAACAACTACAAGAGACGTAGCAACACCTGAGGAAAACTCAGAAGACTGCATGAGGCACAAGGCACGACTACTGAGTCCGAGAAACCCTAGGGTAGGATGAGTCGTGTACCCCCTATGCGCAGTCGAGTCCGTATGATGGTTCGAATAGAACCATGACTATGTGTTGCTTGTTTTTATTTGTTTGTGTTTTGATATAAGTCGCACTTTTGCCCTAGGCAACAAGTACGCGACTATATCACCTTCCTTGTTTTCCTTTGTTTGTCCCTTTTTGGCGCCCGTTTGTTTGCACCTGCACTATAGAACCCCCTTTAGGCATTCCCCTCCTCTATGCTACTCTTCCCTCTCATCTCTCTCTCCTTAACTGAAGATCGGCAAGACAAGGTACACCAAGGATTCTACTTCGACAACCAACTAGCACTGAAGAACTTTTCTACAGCCTCCTCGACCAAGTAAAACCCCGTAGAGTTATGTTTAACCCTCCAGACTAGAAACCCATTCCTAGACCCTTTGAGACTTCACGAGATACCCCAGCTCAAATCTTTAACCACGTGCTTAACCCGCAGAATTGCAAGAGAACCAGTTAGGCCTCCGTGACCTTCCACAACACTGGGTTCGTTATGGAACTAGTGGACGTAGTGAACGAGCACATTATCATCCTAAGATAGTACCAGAACTGGCGATGCCATAGGGTAGACCAAATTGAGGATATATGAACAGAGGACAAATGACTTGATGAGTTTATATCAGTGACCTTGAGGAGTTAGGGAGACTTTGGTAGATCATGAGGCTTCCATGTTGGTAGATGAACTTGGTGGGATCATGATTATAGAGTAGCATAGCTTTCATTACCCCTGAGTAAATTGTATTTATAGGACAATTATGATCACAAGCTGGAATTCTTGGAAGTATTTGGATTTGTCTTAGGCAGGGGATATTGATAGGTGATAGTTGATATTACGACAATGACTTGAGGGAAAAGTGTAGAAATTCTCGTTGGACATGAGATTTGGATTAAATAGGTGAACCTAATGGAGTCTAGATGCTGAGTACCTCTACATGGTTCGGATTAAATTGGATTTATACTGATGATCTCAATTATGATACCATGTTTCTCGGTGATACTTATGTTTCTCGGTGGACAATAAACTAGGAGATTGGATTAATTGTCGGAGTTGATATAAACTTGACCTTGGAGGTTACTTGACCATGGTAATGGAAATTGGTGGACTGACTATAGTAAGGCTAAACCTTTTCAAGGATTATAGAATTAGAGGATATTAGAAGGTCTTGTGGAACACCATAAACATTGGATTTGTAGAATAAAATGGATTATGTAGTGATTGATGGAAGTTAATGGGCTGCTGGAGTTGATTCATAGGAAGTGTCGTGGAATTGTCACGGCATATGTCCTTAGTGTCAGGACTTAGTCACGAGGCCAACGCATCTATGTGGTAGTTTGAGAGGGGTTGAGCGGAATCGAGAGACGCAACACAAGACAGGGATTTAGACAGCTTCGGGCCCCGGGAAACATCATCCGGTAAAACCCTACATGCTGTTTGAGGCTAGGTCTCATTACCATCACGAGGGAGTCGCCGTAAACCGGCTCTCCTCTAGTTGTGTCTAGCCCTAGAGATTGTTTCTTGCTCCTCCCTCTTTGGGGAGTCCCGCCCCTCCTTATATAAGTTGAAGGGGCGGGTTACATGACTAGTCCTAGTAGGATTAGGATTAATCTATTACAAGTGGAGTCCTAGTCTTGCTTCCTTTGTAGGAGAATAGTCCTTACGCTTTCCTCATAAACCGGCCCACCATTAAACGTGAACCGGCCTTCTGGGCCTTGGGCCTTGTCATCCATCTAACCCGCCCACCAGGTTACTAATGAACCGCCAAGACCGGGCGGGTAGCCCGTGAACCGCCAAGCTCCAGGCGGGTTACCAGTGAGTCGTCCAGTCCGGCCGCGTTATACTTCCGGCCGGTTTACGCCATGGGGTATATCCCCGACATTAGCCCCCAGTTTAATTTGGATTTATCCATGTTAAACTGATCCTGTAAAATAAACACAAGAACAAACTTGACAGGTTGTGCTCCGGGTTAAGAATTCTTGTAAATCGGCACCTGATCATCCTTAAGTCCTTGTCATTTCCTCCTTCTAGAAATTCCAGGTCAATAAGCCAGCGTCATACTCAATTTGCTGACATTGGTTTCTCACAGAAAAATATTGTGAAGAATAATCCACTTGAGTCGGCTTCCAAAGCGCCGGTTTAAGAAATATTGGTCTTGAAATATTCATCTGATATTCAGCCGGTTTGAAGATGTAAAAACTTGCCGGTTTAACATTACCAAAATGGCCGGGTTATAAAAACTGATGATCCCGGATTATGACCGTTTATAGACGCCGGGTTATGATTGTTGCCAACGCCGGATCACACAATTAATCTTCCTGATTTGCCAAAAGCTGAGAAAAGAAGATGTTCCTCCTTTATATGCATATTACCTGTAGCCTCCAAGTCTTAAGAGGAGAACATAATGATAGCTTAAGACTTGTGTCAATATAAACGTTGCAACCTTGAAGAAATCCCGATTGTTCATCTCAGTTACTAGTCACAACTGAATATTCCCCATATGTAGCCCCCAAGTGCCGGGTTGTTATCCTTGCAGCAACCTGGGACTTGTAATTGCCTTATACTCATAAAAACTTCAACCAATGTAGCCCCCAAGTGCCAGGTCATTATGCAATAATGAGCAGGGACTTTTGTAAATATGATCATATAGATTTGAACAACAACGTGTAGCCCCCAAGCGTCGGGTCATTATGCAATAATGAGCAGGGACTATGTAGATATGATCATGTAGATTTGAATTGTTGACAGGAGCAATTGGTAGCCCCCAAGGGCCGGCTCATTATGATATGATGAGTCGGGTCTTCAATAAGATGAGCAAAAAATGACTTTGCATTTGCCCCCAAGTGTCATGGTGCATGCTCGCAGCGACATGAGACTTGCATATTTGATATAATCTCAACTTTGAATAATGTAGCCCCCAAGTGCCGGGTCGTGAGCCTGCAGCGACTTGGGACTATTCTTTCCATTGCAGAATAAATCATATTCATATCCATTGCGCTAAAGCGACTTTGAAAACCTCAATCATAATATTAATAACCATAATAAAAATCCAGCCATGTTGGCTATTCAAGATAATATAATCCAGTATGAAAACCTTATTCATTCAATATCATAATGAAAATTCAGCCAAGTTTGGCTATTTGAATAATATAACCCAATGATTTATAAGCGCATGATTCCAATGGCGCAATCCAAATATATACTGGCGACTTATTGTCTTAATGTCAGGCCGGGTTAACAAACACCGGATAATTTCTCATCATATACTGGCGACTTATCGTCTTAAAGCCAGGCCGGGTTTAATAAACACCGGATAATTTATCATCATGCTTTATTCAACCTGTCTCTGCATACAACAAGTTTAAAGTGTCCTGGCGGTTTACCGCCAGACGGGTCATAATGCCCAACATATAACCTAGGTTTATAACCAAGGCTCCACTTAAGAATAATCAAATATGAAATATATCATACCTGTGACATTGAATCACATCATTGGTTTACCAACTTTTTGTAGTAAGGGTGATAACCCCAATCTTGAGTAATGATAACTCCTTTCATACTGTGACGGTTTATGATAAAACCGTACCGGGTTGTGATAAACACCGGTTTAACCATATATAATACTGGCGACTCGTAGTCAAACCAGACCGGGCGGATAGTCTCCGGATTATGATTTGATCATGTACTGACAACTTGTAATTGAAAGTCAAGCCGGGTTAATGAACACCGGTTTACTCCATAATAAGATAGTCAAATAAAATCAAACCGGGCAGATAGTCTCCGGATTAAGATTTGACCGTGTTCTGCCAATTTGTAATTGACAGTCGAACCAGATTAACAATGTCTGTTTAAAAAAACGCAACAAAAATAATAGTAATTTAAGAAAAAGACTGAAGCGAAAGGCAATGGTAAAACCGTTTGCAAGAAAAATACTTTATTAAGCTGATCAGATGGTGTTACCATGGTCAAACAGGACCAAGCCCCCAATAGGTGTGGCGATGGTTCAAGTCAGCCAGATCCCCAAATGAAACCGTGGCATTTATGCCGATCAAAAGGCATGGCAATGGTTCGGGTTCGACCCCCATGCGATTCTGTGGCCTTAGGCCGATCAAGAGGCATGACTGGTTCAGACTTGACCATGACCCCAAGTGATCTGGTGGCTTTCGCCTATCAAAAGATGTTGCATTGGTTCGGACGCGACCAAGCCCCTGATATTGTGGCATTGCGCCGATCAAGATGTGTGACTATGGTTCAGACATGACCAAGCCCCCAAGTGATCAATAACATGATAAGCCAATAAGGCATGATACCCATGTTTGAACCACGCATCATGGCAGCAGGTTCTCTTTGGCACCCTTTAACTTTTTGCAAGAGATAAATCCTTCTTGAGCCGGATGTTAAACCGGATATTGAGAGCTTCAAAGCTTTGTGGGAGACGTCTTTCCCTTGAACCGGATTTTAAACCGGAATCTTCATTTTCAGCCGGAAATTTTCTGACGGCCTTTAAACTCGAACTTGCAAGAAGTTAATTCCTTTTTGAACCGGAAATTCTTAAACCGGATTTGAGAGCTTCAGAGCTTTATGGGAGAGAAATTTCCCTTGAACCGGATTTTAAACTGGAATCCTTTCTGATAATCCGGAACTTCTTCATTGAGCCGGGATTTTGTAATTGTCATATAGTTTCTAAGCCGGAAATTTTCTGACGGCCTTCAAATAACAGTAGCCTCCGGGACCGGGTTATCTTTCCCTCCATCATCCTGGGGTTCTTAAATTTGCTGAAACTGGCAAGATTTGCTGAGTCATGTCATCGTAGCCCTCGAGTCTCAAGGTGACTCGAGGAGTTGGCTTGAAACTCTCCATATTTGACCGTGATATAAACCGGCATAACTTGTATATCATTGGTGTTGATAGCACGATGTGAATCCACAGAAGGTTGAGGTGACTGCGGCGGGTTATAAACGATCCCGTATGAGCCGTGTCAGCAATTCGGCCAATAGTTCCTTCCAACTGGCGATTTGAATTTAACCAAAACTGTAGTGGCGGTGACTTGTGCGCCTGCCCATTGAGCCACCCAGTGCAGACGACGGTTGATAGTATATGATAATTTGCCTCTAATTTGAAAGAAAACCGGGCTACCCAAGCTGTGACTTGCTCATGCAGACATGTGCGGCCTGGTATGTTGATGTAGACCAGGCCGCGAGAGACGGATGGCAAGGACGACCGCATCATCAGAAGCGGCTTGGACAGATGAACCGGAAACGGCATTGTAAGCCGGCGCGGACGGGAGAGTATGTGAACTTGTGTTTTGGTAAGGAACAAAGTCCATTTTTTCATAAATTCTGACTTGATAGCCCCCAAGGCTTGAGGCGACTCGAGGAGTCGTCTTCAAGCTCTTTGTTCCTGAAATAAAACACATGAATGCATTACACCGTTCGTGATATATACAACAAAATTAAATAATAATTTTGATGACTTTGTCAACTTGTGTTCAAGTTGTTAATCGTTTGACTCGACTAAGTAGGCTCACGCGTGGACTTTTTTCGTGGAATATGATATGTTCAAGGTCGACAAAGTCCATGATAAGCATCAGAGTCGATTGACAATACCATACCCACTACTTGGTCGGTTACGAGTTGCATCTGACTTAGTAAAGAACGAACATAAAATTATTTCGCTGATATGTAGGGCACCCATGTTTGAACTGTGCATCGTGGCAAATAGTCCTCTTTGGTAACCTTACGACTCAACTTTATGAGAAGAAATGATAGCCCCCAAGATTAACTCAAAGGTGCCGGATATATTTAATTGGCTGGAAAAAATGAAATTTAAATGTAAAAGTGACTTAGCTTGTTTTTATGATGTGGCATAAGCCGGCGAAGTCGGAGATGGTCCAGCGGGAGTCGTAAGCAGGTAACCTGACTGACGGCTCGAGACAGCGGCGAGAGCCGGCATTTTGAAGACTTCGCAGCGCGAGATTGCTGAACCGGAGGTGGCATGATCCGAGCCTTCTTAGCTCGAGTCGAAGAAGATCACGATGTTGGTGAAGCCGGGTGTGATGGACTCCAAAATTTGTCAACAGTGGATGTCGAAGTTCTGGAAGCCGGCCGTGGTAGAGGCGACTTGGACGGGCGCGGCCGTGGCCGGTTCAGCGCGAGCGCGCAGATCAAGAGGAGGTGATGGCGCTTTAAGGTGGGAGCGAGGCTGGGGGCGAAGGCCGACTCTGCACAGACAGCGGGTCGACATATACGGAAGTGACGCGGAGCGTTGCGGCGAATTGGTGATGCTCTGGCAGTCGGCCGAGGCAGGCAGTGACGACGGTTTGAACCGGTGGAGGCAATCTGCAGCAGCGACTTGAGGCAGAGGGCCGCAGCCAGCGACGCTAGATCGTAAGGGCACGTCGCCGGCAGGTACGCGGCAGAGGCGAAGACAGCAGTAGCAGACGAAAACGCTGGAGGTCGTCCGTCGGCGTGGGAGTGCCAGACGCGGACGCGATGACACTGAAGGCCGGCTGTCAACGCAGAGGTGCTGGATGTGGACGCGACGACACTGGATGTCGTCCGTGGACGCGAAATACTGGAGACGCCAGCCTCCATCTTCAAACTTTTGGCCACTGTGTAGACAGAGGAACGCAGGGAGTAGTACTGCCCTTGGAGCTAGCACGTGAAGGACTTTGACGAAGCCTGCATGCATGTTAACTTGGCTCTCTCGTGTGTGACCGATGCACAAGTTCCATTGTGACCTTATTTGGAAAGCAAAATAATTGGAAAGGCATCTTCTTCTCTTTTCTTCTGTCCTTTTTTTTCTTTTATTGGAACTTGGACCGAACATGGTCTGTATGTTGCCCTGCTTCTCTTGAAGATTGGAGGATCAACAGTCAGATTTGACAGCCAAGTTACAATCCCACTCGAAGTGCTCCTTTCCTTTTCCTTCTTTTGTACACTGACGTGGATTAGTACCAGCAGCTTAAATTGATCGCAGCTTCGTGTAATCACGTAACCGAGTACTAGTAGCACTTGATGTTTCTTTGGTTTTGACCCGTCTGCACGTAGCAATTTATGGATGATTCCCTTGGGAGAGTCTTCTGAACTGACAAGTACCAGTAGTAGCAGCAATTTAGGTCTTGTGTACTTGTCCGTAGATGGTAAGATGTGATCGTATTTTCTTGACTGGCTACGCGCAGCCGCAGCACTTTTTAACTTTGATCCGAAAAACGAGACGCCTTCGGTGGATTTCTGCAACAACGCCCAGGGAATCTTTCTATCGGTCTCGGCGACTTTGCAGAACGGCGCAACGGAAATCGATCTGGGCGGATCGCCTGGCCGCGTGCGCGTAACTCTTAAATCTTTCATCTCAATCTCATATATGCCCACTTCAAAGTTCGGCGACGACTCTGGAACGACGAAAAACTTGCTGGCTCCGCTCTACGTTATCCACGCCGGTTTATCCTTCGTGACTGTTCTGTGCCGGCTCTTCTTTATCCCGAAAATCGCGATCTCTTCGAAATCCTGGAAAGGATCCCTTCAAGAACTCAACACCACCGTGTGCGGACCCCACGGTGGGCGCCAACTGTCGTGGAATTGTCACGGCAGATGTCCTTAGTGTCAGGACTTAGTCGCGAGGCCAACGCATCTATGCGGTAGCTTGAGAGGGGTTGAGCGGAATCGAGAGACCCAACACAAGACAGGGATTTAGACAGCTTCGGGCCCCGGGAAACATCATCCGGTAAAACCCTACATGCTGTTTGAGGCTAGGTCTCATTACCATCACGAGTGAGTCGCCGTAAACCGGCTCTCCTCTAGTTGTGTCTAGCCCTAGAGATTGTTTCTCGCTCCTCCCTCTTTGGGGAGTCCCGCCCCTCCTTATATAAGTTGAAGGGGCGGGTTACATGACTAGTCCTAGTAGGATTAGGATTAATCTATTACAAGTGGAGTCCTAGTCTTGCTTCCTTTGTAGGAGAATAGTCCTTACGCTTTCCTCATAAACTGGCCCACCATTAAACGTGAACCGGCCTTCTGGGCCTTGGGCCTCGTCATCCATCTAACCCGCCCACCGGGTTACTAATGAACCGCCAAGACCGGGCGGGTAGCCCGTGAACCGCCAAGCTCCAGGCGGGTTACCAGTGAGTCGTCCAGTCCGGCCGGGTTATACTTCCGGCCGGTTTACGCCACGGGGTATATCCCCGACAGGAAGGAAACAATATCTTGGAGTGGCTTACGACGTGTTTCCTTAGGATAGAGGTGCTTTATCTTAGACCTTGGAAGAATAGGCTGAGCACTTGGATTGTCACGTTCAAGCTTAGCAGCTTATATGTTCTACCCATGGATTTTTAGGGGTAGACATACATATGGGTTTGGGGATTGTAGACATATATGATTTTGTTAGACCTCCTCTCGAGAGTCATGAGGATATGAATCACATGAGTGATGATTGGAGTTGATCTATACAAAATGATACTATCAGTGATGTGATGTGATTTGTTTAAAGGACTAGATAGCACAATTGGCATCTCAGAAACTGTGCTCAAGGATGGGATGATAAACATTCACTCGCACACTAGAATCCTTGAAACCCTTACGCCCTACCAAGCCACAACATGGTCGGATCCTGACCTTGGGCTTTGTCTCTAGGTCGAGAAGACCCTGACCAATACTCAACCCCGACCACCACCGATGCCCCAACCTATACCCTATGTACCCCGTGGGCAACACTTCACGGAGTACTCAAACAAGCTGGTTGTCATCGTTATTTGATGGCATACTTGTCTACCCGAAGGCGGAAGAAGAATCGTTCAGCTGGTTAAGAAACATCTGAGGACCGCCATGTCAAGAAGGAAGAACTATATCAACCGCCATCGCCAAGAAGTGAACTTCCTCGTTGAAGACCGTGCGTATCTACAAACCACTCCTCTCTAAGGAACCAAGCATTTCCATGACAAGCAGACCCACACCAAGATTCATTGGCCCCCTTCGAGATCACTCCAAGATTTAACAACCCCCTCTGATATCACTACAAGACAAAGAGAAGACAGTTACCAGCTGGAGTTGCCACTTGAGTTACCTGATGTGCACAACGCTTTCCATGCATCACAACCCCGGAAGTGTTTCCAACTTCCTAGCTAGCCCGAGCACTAATAAGGACATTGACCACCGAGCCATCGACCCCTAGCCCGATCTAACCTACCGCGAGCTACCCATTAGCAACCTGGATCAAGAAGAGCATCATACATGAAGCTACAACACCAGGTCCTTCAAGATTCAATGGAGCACCACTCAGAAGCAGAAGCAGTATGTGGACGTGAAGACTACCCCAAATCCAAGTTCCCATACTCCTTTCCGCGCCTAGTCTGGGAATCTCGGGGACGAGATTCTTGTAAGGGGGGTAGGTCTGTCACACCCTGATTTTCATGCCACAACACTTAAGTCAATAAATCATGCTAAAATGTGGTTTGACAAAAACTTTTGAGTGTTTTGTCTTTGCTTTGATTGAATGTTTGACTGCTGTTTGCAAGTGCTCTAAAAATCAAATAAATTCTCCAACCCTTATACTCCTTCCCCTTGACCCAAAAACCTTGACCAATGATCATGCCATGTGTATAGGACATAAAAATAATTTCTTACAAAAATAATTTGGCCAAATAGTATTTTCAAAAACTAGTTTTCCAAAAACCCCTGAATTGAGATTTGCACTGCAAGTACTTAATTAAGGGCAGTAAAAATCTTTCCAAAAATATATTTGAATCCTATTAGATGTAGGACCCCCATAAACTACAAAAATATAATTTTAAAAGATATTTTCCTATTTTATTTAAAAGCTTTTTCTTAAGGCCAGAAATGGTCTTTATTAGGGAAAAATCATTTTATCGTTTCAAAAATATTTGACAAAAACCTAGGGAAACTCAGTGGACATATATTGTCCATATATAAGAGTTCCAACACATGGTCATGTTCAAAATATTGGTCAAATCCCTCAAAAACCCTTTCTGGATATTTCAAGCTTTTGAAATATTTACAAAGGAAATATTGTCCAAAAATTCCCAAGAAAATTCTAGCATGTCACATATGACATGTTTGATGATCTTGACAATAATCATGTCATGGAGAATTGTATAACCCCATGAAATCCCCTCAAAACCATTTCTGTCCATTTTGAAGTATGAGCAACTTTACATTGCCAAACATTTCCAAATGTTCTCAAACCTTGTGAACATGCTCAAATGTTCTAATTATTCATCTAGACCAAGTGGCACAAGTTGGAGAACAAGTTAACTTGATCAAAGTGCCCCAAAACCATTCCTGTCCAGAACCAAGTTTGAGCAACTTTACATTGCCAAGTTTCTCCTTTTGATCTAAACTTTTGTGGACACGTTCGGGACCTCTAATGATGACACTACACCAAGTGGTGCATCAAGGAGAATAGATTTGCATGACTAAATCTTGGAAAATCCATTTCTGTTCATTTCTAGGGTTCACAAAAGTTGCATTGGCAACTTTGCCCAAATAAGCTCCAAATTGGTGGAAGGCCCTAATTATGTGTCATTTCACCCTGTGGAGTCTCATGCCAAATGGAATTCATTTACCTGTCCAAGCAAGCATCAAACACCTTCTGCCACTTTACCAAAACAACTACTTTGACCTCTTACACTCTTCTCCATGGCCTCCACTTTTTACCACAGCCCCTCCAAGTCCTCTTCTACCTCCAGTAGCAATGGTTGCATCTCAGATCAATAATTGAGGGGTAAAACCACCTCTTTTACCTCTCTGGACAGCCCTTGCACCCCTCTTCCTCACCTCCCTCCTCACTCCAGTGGCCACCAAGGGAATCCAATGCCCCTCCCCCATTCTTTACTCCTCCCTAGAGCTACCAGACATGCTTGGCCGTGCCCTCTTTGCCAAAAAAATGGCATGCCGGCCATTTCACACGCTTTGAGCACGCCTGCTGATCGCCTCCCAAGACTGTGCCGCCCCCGCCAAGCACATCCGCCACCTTGGGCAGCCCAGTAGCCTTGATCGAGGCCCTCGATGTCCGCACCACGACAGCCCTACTGGCCCCCTCCTCTCTGCCTCTCTCTCACCCCCTGCTGCCCGTGCACGCGCCGCCCGCTCGGCCAAGGCGCCTGAGCTTCAGGCCCGCCAGGAGCTCGCCCCGCTCCCCCTCTCCTTTTCCCTCGGCCTGGACCACGACCACAAGCGCTCCAGACACGCCCCAAAGTGCCGGTATGGCCTCTGGCGATGCCCCAGGCCATGGCCGTGAGCTCCGCCTACGGCGCACCTGGCCTCACTACTTAAGGCCATTCCATGCCCTCCTCGCTGCTCCATTTGCTCCCTCTATCACCCGTACACCACCCAGGCCAGCCCATTCCTCCTCCCGCGCCCTCCAGCCTCGCCCATGGCCGCAGCCGAGCCGCTGGCCATCGCCTAAATCCTCGATGCCCAAGCCGCCTCCTGTCCATATATGGGTACCTTTTGAAGGAAATATGCCCTAGAGGCAATAATAAAGTTATTATTTATTTCCTTATTTCATGATAAATGTTTATTATTCATGCTAGAATTGTATTAACCGGAAACATAATACATGTGTGAATACATAGACAAACATAGTGTCACTAGTATGCCTCTACTTGACTAGCTTGTTAATCAAAGATGGTTATGTTTCCTAACCATGAACAAGGAGTTGTTATTTGATTAACAAGGTCACATCATTAGTTGAATGATCTGATTGACATGACCCATTCCATTAGCCTAGCACCCGATCGTTTAGTATGTTGCTATTGCTTTTATCCATGACTTATACATGTTCCTATAACTATGAGATTATGCAACTCCCGTTTACCGGAGGAACACTTTGGGTACTACCAAACGTCACAACGTAACTGGGTGATTATAAAGGAGTACTACAGGTGTCTCCAAAGGCAGATGTTGGGTTGGCGTATTTCGAGATTAGGATTTGTCACTCCGATTGTCGGAGAGGTATCTCTGGGTCCTCTCGGTAATACACATCACTTAAGCCTTGCAAGCATTACAACTAATGAGTTAGCTGTGAGATGATATATTACGGAACGAGTAAAGAGACTTGCCGGTAACGAGATTGAACTAGGTATTGGATACCGACGATCGAATCTCGGGCAAGTAACATACCGATGACAAAGGAAACAACGTATGTTGTTATGCGGTCTGACCGATAAAGATCTTCGTAGAATATGTAGGAACCAATATCGGCATCCAGGTCCCGCTATTGGTTATTGACCGGAGACGTGTCTCGGTCATGTCTACATTGTTCTCGAACCGTAGGGTCCGCACGCTTAAGGTTTCGATGACGGTTATATTATGAGTTTATGAGTTTTGATGTACCGAAGGAGTTCGGAGTCCCGGATGAGATCGGGGACATGACGAGGAGTCTCGAAATGGTCGAGACGTAAAGATCGATATATTGGACGACTATATTCGGAGTTCGGAAAGGTTCCGAGTGATCCGGGTATTTTTCGGAGTACCGGAGAGTTACGGGAATTCGCTGGGGAGTATATGGGCCTTATTGGGCCATACGGGAATAGAGGAGAGAGGCCAAAAGGAAGAAGGGGCGCAGCCCCCCTCTAGTCCGAATTGGACAGGGGGTGCAGCCCCCTTTTCCTTCCTCCTCTCCCCCTCTTTCCTTCTCTCCTACTCCAACAAGGAAGGGGGGGAGTCCTACTCCCGGTGGGAGGAGGACTCCTCCTGGCGCGCCCCTCTGGCCGGCCAACCCCTCCCCTGGCTCCTTTATATCTGAGGGGCAGGGGGCACCTCTAGGCACAAGACACAAGTTTGATCTACGGATCGTTCCTTAGCCGTGTGCGGTGCCCCCCTCCACCATATTCCACCTTGGTCATATCGTCGCGAAGCTTAGGCGAAGCCCTGCGCCGATAGTACATCAAGATCGTCACCACGCCGTCGTCTTGACGGAACTCTCCTCCCAAGCTCTCTGGATTGGAGCCGAGGAGCGTCATCGAGCTGTACGTGTGTCAAGAACTCGGGGCGCCGAGTAACGGCGCTAGGATCGGTTGGATCACGAGGAGATCGTCGACTACTTCCTCTACGTTGTGATCGCTTCGCTTGGTCTCACGAGGGTGCGTAGACAACACTCTCCCTCTCGTTGCTATGCATCACCATGATCTTGCGTGTGCGTGGGAAATTTTTGAAATTACTACGTTCCCCAACAGTGGTATCGAGCCTAGGTTTTTATGGTTTGATGTTTTGCACGAGTAGAACACAAGTGAGTTGTGGGCGATACAAGTCATACTACCTACCAGCATGTCATACTTTGGTTCAGCGGTATTGTGAGATGAAGCGGCCGGACCGACATTACGCGTGACGCTTACGCGAGACTGGTTTCACCGCTCGAGCACTCGTTGCTTAAAGGTGACTGGCGGTGTCTGTCTCTCTCACTTTAGTTGAACCGAATGTAGCTCGCCCGGTCCTTGAGAAGGTTAAAACGAGTCTATTTGACGAAGTATCGTTGTGGTTTTGATGCGTGGGTGAGATTGGTTCTTGCTTAAGCCCGTAGCAGCCACGTAAAATTTGCAACAACAAAGTAGAGGACGTCTAACTTGTTTTTGCAGGGCATGTTGTGATGTGATATGGTCAAGGCGTGATGCTATATTTTATTGTATGAGATGATCATGTTTTGTAACGAAGTTATCGGCAATCGGCTGGAGCCATATGGTTGTCGCTTTATTGTATGAAATGCAACGCTCTGTAATTGCTTTACTTTATCACTAAGCGGTAGCGATAGTCGAGAAGCAATAGGTGGCGTGAGCGACAACGATGCTACGATGGAGATCAAGGTGTCGCGCCGGTGGCGATGGTGATCACGACGGTGCTTGGAGATGGAGATCACAAGCACAAGATGATGATGGCCATATCATATCACTTATATTGATTGCATGTGATGTTTATCCTTTATGCATCTTATATTGCTTTGATTGACGGTAGCATTTTAAGATGATCTCTCACTAAAATTATCAAGTAGTGTTCTCCCTGAGTATGCACCGTTGCCAAAGTTCGTCGTGCCGAGACACCAAGTGATGATCGGGTGTGATAAGCTCTACGTCCATCTACAACGGGTGCAAGCCAGTTTTGCACACGCAGAATACTCAGGTTATACTTGACGAGCCTAGCATATGCAGATATGGCCTCGAACACGGAGACCGAAAGGTCGGCGTGAATCATATAGTAGATATGATCAACATAAGATGTTCACCATTGAAAACTACTCCATCTCACGTGATGATCGGTTATGGTTTAGTTGATTTGGATCACGTGATCACTTAGATGACTAGAGAGATGTCTGTCTAAGTGGGAGTTCTTAAGTAATATGATTAATTGAACTTAAATTTATCATGAACTTAGTCCTAGTAGTATTTTGCATATTATGTTGTAAGATCAATAGCTTGCGTTGTTGCTTTCATATGTTTATTTTGATATGTTCCTAGAAAATTGTGTTGAAAAATGTTAGTAGCAATGATGCGGATTTGATCCGTGATCCGAGGTTTATCCTCATTGCTACACGTAAGAATTATGTCCTTAATGCACGCTAGGTGATGGACCTATTGCAGAGCGGATGCGGGCGTTATGAGCGTTTGGCTAGTTCAAGATGATGACTACTTGATAGTTTTGTGCACCATGCTTTATGGCTTAGAATCGGGACTTCAAAGATGTTTTGAACATCATGGACCATATGAGATGTTCCAGAATTGAAGTTAATATTTCAAGCAAATACCGAGTTGAGAGATATGAAGTCTCCAACAAGTTCTATAGCTAAAAGATGGAGGAGAATCGCTCAACTAGTGAGCATGTGCTCAGATTGTCAGGTACTTCAATCGCTTGAATCAAGTGGGGTTAATCTTCCAGATAAGATAGTGATTGATGAATTCTCTAGTCACCATCACCAAGTTAGTAGAACTTCGTGATGAACTATAGTATGCAAGGGATGACAAAATGATTCCCGAGCTCTTCGTGATGTTGAAATCGACGAAGGTAGAAATCAAGAAAGAGCATCAAGTGTTGATGGTTGACAAGATCACTAGTTTCAAGAAAAGGGCAAAGGGAAAGAAAGGGGAACTTCAAGTAGATTGACAAGCAAGTTGTCACTCCCACGAAGAAGCCCAAAGCTGAACCAAAGCCTGAAACTGAGTGCTTACACTGCAAAGGAAATGGTCACTGGAAGCGGAACTGCCCTAAATATTTGGTGGATAAGAAGGATGGCAAAGTGAAAAAGGGTATATTTGATATACAGGTGTTTGATGTGTGCTTTACTAGTGTTTATAGCAACCCCTCGGTATTTGGTACTGGTTCAGTTGCTAAGAGTAGTAACTCGAAACGGGAGTTGCAGAATAAACATAAACTAGTTAAGGGTGAAGTGATGATGTGTGTTGAAAATAGTTTCAAGATTGATATGATCATCATCGCACACTCCCTATACTTTCGGGATTAGTGTTGAACCTAAATAAATGTTATTTGGTGTTTGCGTTGAGCATGAATATGATTTGATCGTGTTTATTGCAAAACGGTTATTCATTTAAGTAAGAGAATAAACTGTTGTTCTGTTTACATGAATAAAACCTTATATGGTTACACGCCCAATGAAAATGGTTCATTGGATCTCGATCGTAGTGATACACATATTCATAATATTGAAACCAAAAGATGCAAAGTTAATAATGATAGTGCAACTTATTTGTGGCACTGCCGTTTAGGTCATATTGGTGTAAAGCGCATGAAGAAACTCCATGTTGATGGGATTTTGGAATCACTTGATTATGAATCACTTGATGCTTGCGAACCGTGCCTTTTGGGCAAGATGACTAAAACTCCGTTCTCCGGAACAATGGAACAAGCTACTGACTTATTGGAAATAATACATACCGATGTATGCGATCCAATGAGTGTTGATGCTCGTGGCAAGTATCGTTATTTTCTGACCTTCACAAGATGATTTGAGCAGATATGGGTATATCTACTTGATGAAACATAAGTCTGAAATAGTTGAAAGGTTCAAAGAATTTCAGAGTGAAGTGGAAAAATCATCGTAACAAGAAAATAAAGTTTCTGCGATCTGATCGCGGAGACGAATATTTGAGTTACGAGTTTGGTCTTCAATTAAAACAATGTGGAATAGTTTCACAGCTCACGCCACCTGGAACACCACAATGTTATGGTGTGTCCAAACATCGTAACCACACTTTATTGGATAAAGTGCAATCTATGATGTTTCTTACTGATTTACCAATATCGTTTTGGGATCATTCATTAGAGACAGCTGCATTCACGTTAAATTGGGCACCATCTAAATCCGTTGAGACGACACTATATGAACTGTGGTTTAGCAAGAAACCCAAGTTGTCGTTTCTTAAAGTTTGGAGTTGCGATGCTTATGTGAAAAAGTTTCATCCTGATAAGCTCGAACCCAAATCGGAGAAGTGCGTCTTCATAGAATACCCAAAGGAAATTGTTGGGTACACCTTCTATCACAGATCTGAAGGCAAGATATTCGTTGCTTAAGATGGATCCTTTCTAGAGAAGGAGTTTCTCTCGAAAGAAGTGAGTGGGAGGAAAGTAGAACTTGATGAGGTAACAGTACTAGCTCCCTTATTGGAAAGTAGTTCATCACAGAAATTGGTTCCTGTGACACCTACACCAATTAGTGAGGAAGTTAATGATGATGATCATAAAACTTCAGATCAAGTTACTACCGAACCTCGTAGGTAAACAGAGTGAGATCCGCACTGAGTGATACGGTAATCCTGTTCGGAGGTCGTGTTACTTGACCATGACAAACCTACGAACTATGAGGAAGCGATGATGAGCCCAGATTCCGCAAAATGGATTGAGGCCATGAAATCTGAGATGAGATCCATGTATGAGAACAAAGTGTGGACTTTGGTGGCGTTGCCCGATGATCGGCAAGCCATAGAAAATAAATGGATCTTCAAGAGGAAGACGGACGCTGATAGTAGTGTTACTATCTACAAAGCTCGACTTGTCGCAAAAAGGTTTTTGACAAGTTCAAGGTGTTGACTACAATGAGATTTTCTCAACTGTAGCGATGCTTAAGTCTGTCCGAATCATGTTAGCAATTGCCACAATTTATGAAGTTTGGCAAATGGATGTAAAGACTGCATTCCTGAATGGGTTTCAGGAGGAAGAGTTGTATATGATGCAACCAGAAGGTTTTATCGATCCAAAGGGAGCTAACAAAGTGTGCAAGCTCCAGCGATCCATCTATGGACTGGTGCAAGCATCTCGGAGTTGGAATATACGCTTTGATGAGTTGATCAAAGCATATAGTTTTATCTGAGACTTACGGTGAAGCTCTGTATTTACTAAAAAGTGAGTGGGAGCACTACAGCATTTCTGATAAGTATATGTGAATGACATATTGTAGATCGGAAATAATGTAGAATTATTCTGCAAAGCATAAAGAAGTGTTTGAAAGGAGTTTTTCAAAGAAAGACCTCGGTAAAGCTACTTACATATTGAGCATCAAGATCTATAGAGATAGATCAAGACGCTTGATAAGTTTTTCAATGAGTACATACCTTGACAAGATTTTGAAGTAGTTCAAAATGGAACAGTCAAAGAAAGAGTTCTTGCCTGTGTTACAAGGTGTGAAATTGAGTAAGACTCAAAACCCGACCACGGCAGAAGATGGAAAGAGAATGAAAGTCATTCCCTATGCCTTGGCCATAGGTTCTATAAAGTATGCCATGCTGTGTACCAGATCTATTGTATACCCTACACTGAGTTTGGCAAGGAAGTACAATAGTGATCTAGGAGTAGATCATCGGACAGCGATCAAAATTATCCTTAGTGGAATAAGGATATGTTTCTCGATTATGGAGGTGACAAAAGGGTTCGTCAGTAAGGGTTACGTCGATGCAAGTTTTGACACCGATCTGATGACTCTAAGTCTCTATCTAGATACATATTGAAAGTGGGAGCAATTAGCTAGAGTAGCTCCGTGCGAGCATTGTAGACATAGAAAATTGCAAAATACATAACGGATCTGAATGTGAAAGACCCGTTGACTAAGATTCTCTCACAAGCAAAACATGATCACACCTTAGTACTCTTTGGGTGTTAATCACATAGAGATGTGAACTAGATTACTGAATCTAGTAAACCCTTTGGGTGTTGGTCACATGGCGATGTGAACTATGGGTGTTAATCACATGATGATGTGAACTATCGATGTTAATCACATGGTGATGTGATCTAGATTATTGACTCTAGTGCAAGTGGGAGACTGAAGGAAATATGCCCTAGAGGCAATAATAAAGTTATTATTTATTTCCTTATTTCATGATAAATGTTTATTATTCATGCTAGAATTGTATTAACCGGAAACATAATACATGTGTGAATACATAGACAAACATAGTGTCACTAGTATGCCTCTACTTGACTAGCTTGTTAATCAAAGATGGTTATGTTTCCTAACCATGAACAAGGAGTTGTTATTTGATTAACAAGGTCACATCATTAGTTGAATGATCTGATTGACATGACCCATTCCATTAGCCTAGCACCCGATCGTTTAGTATGTTGCTATTGCTTTTATCCATGACTTATACATGTTCCTATAACTATGAGATTATGCAACTCCCGTTTACCGGAGGAACACTTTGGGTACTACCAAACGTCACAACGTAACTGGGTGATTATAAAGGAGTACTACAGGTGTCTCCAAAGGCAGATGTTGGGTTGGCGTATTTTGAGATTAGGATTTGTCACTCCGATTGTCGGAGAGGTATCTCTGGGCCCTCTCGGTAATACACATCACTTAAGCCTTGCAAGCATTACAACTAATGAGTTAGCTGTGAGATGATGTATTACGGAACGAGTAAAGAGACTTGCCGGTAACGAGATTGAACTAGGTATTGGATACCGACGATCGAATCTCGGGCAAGTAACATACCGATGACAAAGGGAACAACGTATGTTGTTATGCGGTCTGACCGATAAAGATCTTCATAGAATATGTAGGAACCAATATGAGCATCCAGGTCCCGCTATTGGTTATTGACCGGAGACGTGTCTCGGTCATGTCTACATTGTTCTCGAACCGTAGGGTCCGCACGCTTAAGGTTTCGATGACGGTTATATTATGAGTTTATGAGTTTTGATGTACCGAAGGAGTTCGGAGTCCCGGATGAGATCGGGGACATGACGAGGAGTCTCGAAATGGTCGAGACGTAAAGATCTATATATTGGACGACTATATTCGGAGTTCGGAAAGGTTCCGAGTGATCCGGGTATTTTTCGGAGTACCGGAGAGTTACGGGAATTCGCCGGGGAGTATATGGGCCTTATTGGGCCATACGGGAATAGAGGAGAGAGGCCAAAGGAAGAAGGGCGCAGCCCCTCTAGTCCGAATTGGACAGGGGTGCAGCCCCTTTCCTTCCTCCTCTCCCCTCTTCCTTCTCTCCTACTCCAACAAGGAAGGGGGAGTCCTACTCCGTGGGAGGAGGACTCCTCTGGCGCGCCTCCTGGCCGGCCGAACCCCTCCCCTGCTCCTTTATATCTGAGGCGGGGGCACCTCTAGGCACAAGACACAAGTTTGATCTACGGATCGTTCCTTAGCCGTGTGCGGTGCCCCTCCACCATGTTCCACCTCGGTCATATCGTCATGAAGCTTAGGCGAAGCCCTGCGCCGATAGTACATCAAGATCGTCCTGCACGCCGTCGTCTTGACGGAACTCTCCTCCCAGCTCTCTGGATTGGAGCCCGAGGAGCGTCATCGAGCTGTACGTGTGTCAAGAACTCGGGGCGCCGAGTAACGGCGCTAGGATCGGTTGGATCGCGAGGAGATCGTCGACTACTTCCTCTACGTTGTGATCGCTTCGCTTGGTCTCACGAGGGTACGTAGACAACACTCTCCCCTCTCGTTGCTATGCATCACCATGATCTTGCGTGTGCGTAGGAAATTTTTTGAAATTACTACGTTCCCCAACACCTTTGCACCCCCACAGCCCCATCGGAGCTCCCCCGCGCTCCGGTTACTCCTCCCGGGACGGGGTCGTGCCAGGTACTAGCTTGGAGCCCGCATTACTAGTGACGGGGGAGAGTTGGTGCTCTCTCTCGGGACGGGGTCGTGCCAGGTAGGGCGGCCATGACTGTTTTCACAGGGCACCGGATACACCGTTGTGTCCCCTCTCGGATGTTACGATCTCGAGTGAGTCTCGTATGATGTACATCGTGAGGATACGGAACAACGAGTGGACTCCTTGTTAGTGTCGTCTAGGGAAAGATAGTGATCGGGTGCTTACCCCGGGTACTTGAGGTATCGCTGGTCGTGGATGACACGGAAGTTCCCCGGATCTTGTGGGTAAAGTGTGCAACCTCTACAGAGTGTAAAACTATTCGAATAGCCGTGTCCACGGTCAAGGACAGTTTGGTAACCGCTCTTGGGCTATGTCCACATGTTTACAAACCAGTGTGTGTTTGGATAAGTGGGAAGATCTACTTGGGTTAAGTCAAAGGACTTGACATGATTGAGTTGGGTTGGTGCCTACTCTATTTATGTTGATATCTGTAACCTGTCCTCATGGTTACTTGAATTCTCTTGATGCATGTCTTACAAGTTGTTGAACATGTCATTGCACTCAAAACTAGCTTTCTGCAAAAATTTACCTATATCATGCATTGTTGTATCTTGAACCAAAACATGGGTTGCTTGCGAGTACATTCAAAGTACTCATTGGCTTGCCACTGGTTATTTTATTGGCCAGGCATGAAAGAACATGATATAATGAAGAGTACCTTGGTGATGAACATGCGAGCTAGGACGCTTCCCAGTCAGAATGCCTGTAGGGTTAAGGCAGATGGCATGGGTCCAAGTTGTTATTGAAGATTTCCGCTGCGATGATACACTCAAGACTTGACCATAATGGTCCTACTTGTGTAAAACGGTATGTATGGATGTAAGACTCTTGTTATTCAGCTTCTGTGTGTTCAGTGAGCATTGATCTCTGAGATCAATGTACACGTGCATTCGGTGATCTCGACTTATGAGTCGGGGTCCCCACAATTAGAGTCATGCTAGTTGGGTAATTGTGAATTTAAAGAATGCTTGTGTTGAAGTTGGCAAGTCCCATAGCATGCACGTATAGTAAAAGTTGTGTAACAAATTTGAAACATGATGTGTTCTTAGATTGTCATCCTTATGAGTGGCGATCGGGGATGAGCGATGGTCTTTTCCTACCAATCTATCCCCCTAGGAGCATGCGCGTAGTGCTTGGTTTTTGATGACTTGTAGACTTTTGCAATAAGTATATGAGTTCTTTATGACTAATGTTGAGTCCATGGATTATACGCACTTTTATCTTTCCATCATTGGTAGCCTCTTCGGTACCGTGCGTTGCCCTTTCTCACCTTGAGAGTTGGTGCAAACTTTGCCGGTGCATCCAAACCCCATGATATGATACGCTCTATCACACATAAGCCTCCTTATATCTTCCTCAAAATAGCCACCATACCTATCTATTATGGCATTTCCATAGCCATTTCGAAATATATTGCCATGTAACTTTCCACCGTTCCGTTCATCATAATGACATCCATCATCATTGTCATATTGCCTTGCATGATCATGTAGTTGACATCGTACTTGTGGCAAATCCACCATGCATAATTTTTCATACATGTCCTCTTGATTCATTGCCCATCCCGTTACACCGCCGGAGGCATTCATATAGAGTCATATCTTGTTCTAGTTTTGAGTTGTAATTCATGAGTTGTAAATAAATAGAAGTGTGATGATCATCATTATTAGAGCATTGTACCCAAATAAAAAAAGGGGGAAAGGTCAAAAAAAAAAAGAAAGGCCCAAAAAAAAGAGGGGCAATGTTACTATCCTTTTCCACACTTGTGCTTTAAAGTTGCACCATGTTCTTCATATAGAAAGTCTTTTATGTTGTCACTTTCATATACTAGTGGGAATTTTTCATTATAGAACTTGGCTTGTATATTCCTACGATGGGCTTCCTCAAAATGCCCTAGGTCTTCGCGAGCAAGCAAGTTGGACTCACACTCACTTAGTTTCTTTTGATGAGCTTTCATACATTTATAGCTCTAGTGCATCCGTTGCATGGCAATCCCTACTCCTCAAGTTGACATCAATTGATGGGCATCTTCATAGACCGTTGATTATCCTCTTCAATGTGAGACTTTTTCTTTTTTTGTCTTCTCCACACAACCTCCATCATCATATTCTATTCCACCCATAGTGCTATATCCATGGCTCACGCTCGTGTATTGCGTGAAAGTTGAAAAGGTTTGAGATTATTTAAGTATGAAACAATTTCTTGGCTTGTCATTGGGGGTATGCAAGATGAGATCATTTTTGTGTGAAAAAATGAAGCATGACCAAACTATATGATTTTGTAGGGATGAACTTTCTTTAGCCATGTTATTTTGAGAAGACATGATTGCTTTGATTAGTATGCTTGAAGTATTATTATTTCTTATGTCAATATGACCATTTAATTTGAATCATTTGGATCTGAACATTCATGCCACAATAAAGAAAATTACATTAAGAATTATGCTAGGTAGCATTCCACATCAAAAATTATGTTTTTATCATTTACCTACTCGAGGACGAGCATGAATTAAGCTTGGGGATGCTTGATACGTCTCCAACATATCTATAATTTTTTATTGTTCCATGCTATTATATTACCCGTTTTAGATATTTATGGGCTTTACTTTACACTTTTATATCATTTTTGGACTAACCTACTAACCGGAGGCCCAGCCCGAATTGTTGTTTTTTTGCCTATTTCAGTGTTTCGGAGAAAAGGAATATCAAACGGAGTCCAAATGGAATGAAATCTTCGGGAGCAATCTTTTTGGAACAAACGTGATCCAGAGGACTTGGAGTGGAAGTCAAGAAACAAGCGAGGCGGCCACAAGGATGCCCGGCGCGCCCCCACCCTCGTGGGCCCCTCGAGCGTCCACCGACCTATTTCTTCCTCCTACATATACCCACGTACCCCGAAAACATCAGAATCGACCACGAAAAACTATTTCCACCGCCGTAACCTTCTGTATCCGCGAGATCCCATCTTGGAGCCTTCGCCGGCGCTCCGTCGGAGGGGGAATCGATCACGGAGGGCCTCTACATCATCTCCAAGGCCTCTCCGATGAGTTGTGAGTAGTTTACCACAGACCTTTGGGTCCATAGTTATTAGCTAGATGGCTTCTTCTCTCTCTTTGAATCTCAATACAAAGTTCTCCTCGATCTTCTTGGAGATCTATTCGATGTAACTCTTTTTGCGGTGTGTCTGTCGAGATCCGATGAATTGTGGGTTTATGATCAAGTTTATCTATGAGAAATATTTGAATCTCCTTTGAATTCTTTTATGTGTGATTAAGTTATCTTTGCAAGTCTCTTCGAATTATCAGTTTGGTTTGGCCTACTAGATTGATCTTTCTTGCAATGGGAGAAGTGCTTAGCTTCGGGTTCAATCTTGCGGTGTCCTTTCCCAAAGGATGTTAGGGCAGCAAGGCACATATTGTATTGTTGCCATCGAGGATAAAAAGATGGGGTTTATATCATATTGCATGAGTTTATCCCTCTACATCATGTCATCTTTCTTAATGCGTTACTCTGTTCTTTATGAACTTAATACTCTAGATGCATGCTGGATCGCGGTCGATGTGTGGAGTAATAGTAGTAGATGCAGGCAGGAGCCGGTCTACTTGTCACGGACATGATGCCTATATACATAATCATGCCTAGATAATCTCATAATTATTCGCTTTTCTATCAATTGCTCGACGGTAATTTGTTCACCCACCGTAATACTTATGCTATCTTGAGAGAAGCCACTAGTGAAACCTATGGCCCCCGGGTCTATATCTTATCATATAAGCTTTCAATCTACTTTTATTTGCATCTTTACTTTTCCAATCTATATCATAAAATACCAAAAATATATTTATCTTATCATATTATCTCTATCAGATCTCACTTTCGCAAGTGGCCGTGAAGGGATTGACAACCCCTTTATTGCGTTGGTTGCGAGTTCTTGTTTGTTTGTGTAGGTGCGTGCGACTTTTGACGAGCCTCCTACTGGATTGATACCTTGGTTCTTAAAAACTGAGGGAAATACTTACGGTACCATTGCTGCATCACCCTTTCCTCTTCAAGGAAAACCAACACAAGCTCAAGACGTAGCAAGACCCTAACCGCATTAGAGCTTTTCTTCAAACATACAAGGAGATTGAAAATGCAAACACCCACTTTCAACTTCAGGAGGATCTCATTGAGCACCATTTGCAAAGGGCTGGACAGTGACTCATTTTTGTATTCATTTGTATTTGTATTCATGACAAGTTTTGTATTGCATTATTTAAGTTTGCTATGGTGATTTGAATAATTATTTGCAATGTGGATGATTATTGTATTATGTTTGATTTGAATAATTTAGTTTTGCTTTCGATTGTTGTATTATGTTGGATTTGATATTTGCGGGCCGATGAGATGCGGGATGCAGTGGCGCAAAGAGCAGACCCTGCAAATCCGACCCGTAAAAAAGCATATTCCCGGGAATATGCTTTTTTACGGGTCCGTTTGAGGGTCTGCATTTGTGGTCGTCCGCACCGGCCCGCAAAAACGGTTTTGTGCGAACTGCAAACGCGTTTTGCGGGCCGTCGGGATGCGGGGTCTGCTAGAGTTGCTCTTATGCAGCATGACATGCTCTGTAGATGTAAAATGTTATTGTTGTTATGCATGTTTGTTGCTCAAAAAAGCAAGGGGAAATATCAAACAGTGGTAAAATTGATGAAGTATCCCCATTTAAAAATGGTAATTATCAAGTAAACTAAAATTGACAGGCTTGTATATACACACTGATGAAGTGTCCCCATCTAACAATGGTATACATCAACCAATGACATCGATAATCCAACAGCAATGTTCACAGATTGTACACACCATCTACGAAAATAAATTGAAGAAAAACATACAAAAAGAAATATGAGGACTAAACAAATGTATGACATATGTTCTCACACAATGTTATTAATTGGCAACATTCTTATAACAGACACATACCGAATACATATAAAAAAGAGAGAGGTGGGGAGAAGACCACCGAGGGGGTGCCAGGGTAGACGAAGACACCGAGGTGGAGGAGGAGGGCACCGGGTAGATGGCAGTGCCTCCTAATGGTTGGTGCTCGGCGTATGGTCAGATCTGGGTCTTGTTCGGCATCGGGACAGGAGGGAGTCAACATTTTGGGACACGCAAGGCAGCGGCATCCAATTCGAGGTGGGATGGGGGCTCATGGACAGTGGCCTCGCCTAGGAGCGGAGTCAAGGTGGTGTGTGGATCAAAGGCGACATCGCCGATGTGGGATCATGGCCAAGAAGGCAAGAGGACTCAAGGGAGCGTGTCGAGAGGAGGGGATGGTGGTCCGCGGGTGACCGGTGCATAGGGAGGCAAACAGTTGGGGAGGCCGCCTACGGAAAGGCGACATTGGCTTGTGCCTATTCATTAGTCGGTAGTTGTGGTGATTGCAAGGATTAGGAGCGGCTAAGCCGGCATGTTTTGTTTGTGGTGGAGAAGCGAGCGATTATATGAGATAATTGCGGGAATAATAACTATGGACAGTAATTGAGGGAGATTAGGGCATGTAGAATGGTGCTATCTTAGGAGTGTCACGTAGGGTAAGTGCTGAGGTGGAGGACTAAGAAAATATATGTGCCTTCTTTTAATTAAGAGATAATCTGTTAGCACAACATGTCTCACCTTGTTTTTAGAAGAATAGCTGGTTATTGGAGATATGCCTAAGACATACTCCATTGTACACATATTTTTATTGCTATCTCTAAATTATGTGAAAGATTTAAGATAAGGTTGTCTTATCAACCAATGTAAATGGCTTGTAATTGCGGGACATTAGGTGCTAAACGTGCTGAGCACATCATACATCATTAGAACAATGTTGAACGATAGATTAAGGCCTCTTTATGATGAAAATTGTTTGGATTCATTAAACTCACTCTTTTGTAAACAGTGGACCTAAACCATTTTACATTTGTTTACAGATGTAGTACTATTTATCTCTCAACTAGAGCAGCTCAAGCTGGAAGCAATAAGGACAGGCGTGTGGCAGCCGGTAGGAGCGACGTGGATTGAACCACCCCCGGGGTTTAAGATGAAGGTCAACGTGGATGCCACATTGTCCAACAGCTCATGTTTGGCGAGCAGTCACCGCGATGGCATCCAGGGTGCAACGATGCATGGGCACATCGATCATCCACGAAATTAAAGTGAGGGCAGGAGGTGCAAATCATACTCACTGAGTATATATGTATATTCCACCTGATGGCGTTTGTATGAATCATAGTGTACTGTATGTAGCCTAAATACACGCACGCGTATACCCACGCCATCCCTTCGCTTGATCACCAAATTTACACATACACACACACAAATACATAAATACTTCACATGTAGAAAGCAACCACAAGTCCACAACACATACCGACGTCGCCCCGCCGACATTTCAGAGCTAAGTAGCGTCAGTCATGGAGGGAGCCGGCCCGCATGCAGAGAGGAAAGTGACAAGTGCAACCATCGGTGTTGCAGAAACCATTGAAGCATGTTTCACCACAATAGCTGGCTCCTATGGGTGTTTTCAGGATGAAACGTTCCATTGCTATCGCTGGCGTCATCTCCACCAGAGCCCGCGGCGAGCGTGCCATGGCCATCGGAGCTGCCACGAGCAGCTGCAGAACCACCACCACCGACATCACCACACCCAGTGCCGCCTTCTTGTTGGCACTCGCCATCTCCCCTGGCCCTCTCTCTTTGTAAGTGTGTGTGTTTGGTTGGTATTAGTTTGCACCCTCTACCTACACCTTTGATCCCAGCCCTATTTATAGGTTCTTTACCTGTTCCCTGCTGTTGATGTGTCTTTCTCGCATCTTTATTTTTGCTATTTGTACTAGCGGACAACATCGTCATTAATTGCAAGGTATTTCAGATACATCCATCATATATGTGTTTTTTTTTTGTGGTAAGTACACGTGGTTGTCAATTAGTTTTTTTGTGGCAAATAAAGTATAAATTATGCAAAAAATATACAAATTAATCATATTAGCACTAGTGTTTGAGTACATTAAATTTACCACACGATTCACCTGCAAAATAAAATGAAATTGACTACACTATTGAAGCCACCCCAGCTTCAAAGTTGCCATTTCTAACATCTACCAAGGTGCCTCCAGTCCATTCCCTAGGAGATGAACATGTCCATCAAAAATTAAGTTTCCGGTTAGCTCTCTCGGAATTAATAGATCTGGATCATTCTCAGGGTTATTACATGTCCTACAGTTGAATGGAGCAATACCCGAGCTTGGTATATACCTGACAAATTACCACATGGGGGTCAACCAATGATAAGTGATACAATGACGACGATAGGCCAACAATCTAGCTAGATCTACTACTTGACAAAAGCTAACAGGTGAGATCTATTTTTGTTTACTCATAGAAAATGGGTGATTTGAAAGGAAACATGCATCGTTTGACTTCACCCACCGAAGAAGGACATGCAAGCACGTTGATCAAATGTGGAACAGCGGGATTCTTCGAAAATATGAAATAATATACACTGTATTATGCAATGTATATCAACAGCTAGGATGCCAAATAAATATCACATTTGATACCGTGGGTGTCCATATTTACCCCTATATATAAACTCAGTCAAGCATTGTAAAGTTCAACTTGTGACAATCTTTATATGCACTATTCTATTTCGGAACAGAGTGAGTATGAGACAGTTCGAAAAGTATAACAATATACCCCCTTCAAAGTGACCACAACAGTTTACTTTTTGGCGAAAAAACAGCAAAAAATATGCAAAAAAAAGGAACAATACAAATTAATTCATATAAACACACATATTTGACTACATAACTTTAACAGCACCGCCATGGTTTCCACCATCTCCAAGTTCCCATTCCTAACATATACCAAGGTGCCTCCAGTCCATCGCCTAGATGTACATCTCCCATCATAAATTAAGTTTCCAGTTAGCCCTATTAAGAATAGATTCGAATAGCTCACAGGGTTACTACATTAAAAAACAAAGTTTACATGAGATTCAAAGATCATTTCCCCGGTAGTAATACATAATATTTACTGGTGATCAAAAGTTTAATCTCAATTTTTGATTCCACACACAAGATGTACATTTTAAACAAACAACTAGTACATTATCCAGCTCGGCTAACATTATTTCCCCTTGCGTACTGCCTCTTCCACAGTCCTCATGCGAGTGGGAATGGGAGCCACACAAAATATTGTTTCTTAATCAAAGAGAATTCGGTGTTTAGTACTCACTCTATTCAAATAGTTGTACTAAGTCAGCGATACTTAATTTGGAAAAGAGAGTAATTATTTTCCCTTGCGTACTGCCTCTTCCACAGTCCAAAAGCTATCTGGGCTAATGCATTGTCTTACTGCAAACTCTGATGATGACTAGAAGAAAGACGATGATTACTTAGCAGCTGAGTCCTAACGTGCTTCACATTCATGTGTGGTGCAGAAGTAGAAGCACTTACACATCTTTCCTACCTACAGACAACCGGAATCCTGTCAGCCCAAGTCCTGAGAGTTTGTCACCCATCTTCAAGGCAAGTTTATGCTGCTCTGTACACCTATGAATGGGTATATGGGCCTGTCAAAGGTGTCTTAATCATCGGAGACAAACTCACACACGAGGAACAATTTTCGTGTTGGATCCAGATAGCTTGATCATGCATGCATGTGCATCAGCGTTACATGATGACTGTCCTCTCCATGCTTTGCCACCGGCATGCTACTAAAGGAAATATGCCCTAGAGGCAATAATAAAGTTATTATTTATTTCCTTATATCATGATAAATTTATTATTCATGCTAGAATTGTATTAACCGAAAACTTAGTACATGTGTGGATATATAGACAAACAAAGTGTCACTAGTATGCCTCTACTTGACTAGCTCGTTGAATCAAAGATGGTTAAGTTTCCTAGCCATAGACATGAGTTGTCATTTGATAACGGGATCACATCATTAGAGAATGATGTGATTGACTTGACCCATTCCGTTAGCTTGGCACTTGATCGTTTAGTATATTGCTATTGCTTTCTTCATGACTTATACATGTTCCTATGACTATGAGATTATGCAACTTCCGGATACCGGAGGAACACTTTGTGTGCTACCAAACGTCACAACGTAACTGGGTGATTATAAAGGTGCTCTACAGGTGTCTCCGATGGTACTTGTTGAGTTGGCATAGATCGAGATTAGGATTTGCCACTCCGATTGTCGGAGAGGTATCTCTAGGCTCTCTCGGTAATGCACATCACTATAAGCCTTGCAAGCAATGTGACTAATGAGTTAGTTGCGGGATGATGCATTACGGAACGAGTAAAGAGACTTGCCGGTAACGAGATTGAACTAGGTATTGAGATACCGACGATCGAATCTCGGGCAAGTAATATACCGATGACAAAGGGAACAACGTATATTGTTATGCGGTTCGACCGATAAAGATCTTTGTAGAATATGTAGGAGCCAATATGGGAATCCGGGTTCCGCTATTGGTTATTGACTAGAGAGGTGTCTCGGTCATGTCTACATAGTTCTCGAACCCGTAGGGTCCACACGCTTAACGTCCGTTGACGATATAGTATTATATGAGTTATGTATGTTGGTGACCGAATGTTGTTCGGAGTCCCGGATAAGATCACGGACATGACGAGGAACTCCAGAATGGTCCGGAGATAAAGTTTGATATATGGGATAATAGTGTTTGGTCTCCGTAAGGGGTTCTGGATGTTTCCCGAAATGTTTGGGTACGAGAACACTTTATTTGGGCCAAAGAGGAAAGCCCACAAGGTTTTTGGAAAGCGCAAAAGGAAGTTTTGCGGAGTCCAGGGGCCAGACGCCAGGGTCCCTGGCGTCTGGGTCCAGACGCCGGGAACCCTGGCGTCTGGCCCTAGAGTCCGAGAAGGACTCTTGCCTTTCGGGGGAAACCGACTTTGTGGAGGCTTTTACTCCAAGTTTCGACCCCAGGGCTCAACATATAAATAGAGGGGAAGGGCTAGCACCAAAGACACATCAAAAAATACCAAGCTATGTGCCGGCAACCCCGTCCCCTCTAGTTTATCCTCTGTCATAGTTTGCATAGTGCTTAGGCGAAGCCCTGCGGAGATTGTTCTTCACCTTCACCGACACCATGCCGTCGTGCTGCCGAAACTCATCTACTACTTCGTCCCTCTTGCAGGATCGAGAAGGCGAGGACGTCATCGAGCTGAACGTGTGCTGAACGCGGAGGTGTCGTACGTTCAATACTTGATCGGGACGGATCGTGAAGGTGTACGACTACATCAACCGCATTGTTAAACGCTTCCACTTACAGTCTACGAGGGTACGTGGACTACACTTTCCCCTCTCGTTGCTATGCATCACCATGATCTTGCGTGTGCGTAGGAATTTTTTTGAAATTACTACGTTCCCCAACAGCTACATCCGTGTCTTAATTGTTAGTGGAAAACTCATCTGCACCCCAGAGCAGTTGGTCATTGCTGGTGTAAGGAATCACTGATTTAATCAGCATGTTTTTCTAGGCTGTGCTATCTGGTTCTGCTAACATCCTTTGTAGTGCTCCTATACAATGTAAGAGGGGGTAAGAAAGAGATCAAAATATATTACCAAAGTCTATTGACCATGCTTTGATGAGGTAAAATATTTCCCTTTTATAGGAGATGCTTTTTGGTGTTCATGTGTTAACATTAAGACATGCCATCTCAGAAATCTATAATGCTCAATCCAATATTTACCTCCTAGTATTAAATACTAAATAAAATTATGCTGAAGATACCATCATACTCATTTTTTCATTTGCGAATATGGATTATTATTGTTACTAAGAACATTTGGATTTCATTTTTCCACTTGACCTACCCATCATGATGAGTTCCATGATTTTATCAGAAATGCAAGCTTTATCATCTGAATAAATGTGTAGATATATACCTAAATACAAACTGAGCATATGAAGCCACCATTTGCAACTATGAATCTGGCTAGTTGATTTATGTGCAAGTACAACCATCAACCATGTGGCTTCCACCTGGCGTGTCCCATGCATGATAAGGAGATCCATAAAATAAGGCTAATCATGAATCTTATGGTAGGTGTAATGCAACCGACAACCTTCTAGTTTTATGGTAGGCCTAACACCATTGTTGTTATCATTTACCACAAAAATGTAACCTGTAACACAAACCTAATTAACAGAACCTAAAAAATTATTGACATCATACACATTTGCTTTTGTCATGCATATATTCATCACAAAGCCCCAAGAGATTATTATCAGTATCATAATATGGATCAAAACTTTGGTCTTTGTTTCTATAATTTCTGTACATTTGTCATGTATACTATACACATGGAAAAACTGTATCAAGATTGGCTCATCCTCAAAAAGGCGGATGCCAATCACAGGGAGTAGAGTGATGTGGAGTATTTATGAACTAAGAATGTTTAAAAGAGAAACTCTGTTCTGGACTAATTTTCTGAACAGAATTCCTGCTCCATCCTGAAGGTCTCCGATGCTGCACTCTAACTCCTGCAGTTGCTCCTCCTCGCAAACAACGGCTTTCTTCTTGTAAAATGCCTTGCAAACAAGAGACTGCTTTGGCATTTCAATTTGTTTCGACAAGAGATGGAGTGTCGACTCCAACACAGAGATGCAGATCTCTCTTGCGTTGGTCAATAGCATGACCATCTTGTCGGATGCAGCCTTCTTGGCACTCTTTTTGAAATGTTTCCTGGCCTTCTTCGCCAAGCGAGTAAAAGACTGGATCTTGGCTTGAGCACCTGCATCATCTCCTTTTCTTAGAGCCAGTTGCAGCCATGGTTTTCACTTTCAGTGAGATTCCGATGAAATTCACTGAATTTCAGTAATTTCGGTAGACACTGAAATATTACGTTTCAGCCAAAATATTTCAGCAGTTTCAGTACAACACAGGAATTCAAATATTTTTCAAAATATTTTTTCAAATTTTTAATTTTTCAATTGAATTTGAGTGAATATTTCAGTCATTTGGCTGAAATGGAAACTGAAATCACTGAAATTCACTGAATTTCGGTGATTTCAGTTGGTGCTGAAATTTTTCTTAAACTGAAATTGGAAACCATGGTTGCAGCTCTTGGATGATAACCACCATCTCGGCGAAGGTCTCTTGCATGGTGCTGCAGAGATCTAAGAGCTCAATGGAGCATCCCATCTCTGCATCCAACATGTTCCTCTGCTGGGAGGAGCAAACTTGGTGGCTTGGTAGGCAAATAATCTCTTCAAGGCCATCATAGATGTTCGCAAGACTCCTGAGACCATCGCACATCGTGCTGATGGAATTGGAGGAAGAGATGCTTGCTTCTAGGCTGTGGAGCTCTTGCTCGACTTGCGTCTCACTAACGTGAGGCCTAGAAGGCAAACTTGTCGATCTTTGGTGGAAAGCCATATCTGAGCTTGAAGCTTTTCTCTGTATTGTGGTTGAAGAGAGGAGCAGAAAAGAATACTTCTTGGTTTGATGTATCTACTGCTCTGCTCAGGCCTATTTATACATAAATGTACAAGCAGTGGCATTTGATTGGTAGACATGAAGAATCACACCATTACATCTCCCAAATGCTGTCTGCTATACCTTGAGATCTGCCAGGAGCATAGAAATCTCAACACTAAAGTCGTCTCATGTTTAGTACATTGTTTTGTCCAACTGTCCCTGGCAGCAGGAACCAGCAGCGTGGTTTCGTCTGATGGTGGATCTTTCTTGCATGCTCAGGCCTATTTTTATGGGTTGCTAACCTAGCATTTAGCTGTGACATACCTTGGTGGGCACATTTGGAAATCACAGGTCAAAGCCTCGAGGTCGGAGGTGGCATGTTTAGGCCATGGGAGCAAGATCCACTGCGCGAGATCCATGTTAGGGGTTCAACATATTATCATCAGGCTGTCATGTCTGAATTATTAGCAGCAAACTCATCTGCACGAGCGTGTAGTTTGGTTTCAGATGAAGATCATGAGATCGATGAGTGTAGTGAAACGACGAGAGATAAGGAGCTGGTTGCTGATTGCTGATGAAAGGAACAGCTGGCTTAGCTTTGGAGGTTTATCTGGTGGCACTTGCTTGATATGCAAATTTTAGTTGCTTCTGCAACTGGTATTCTATTAATTATAGGGAGCGATACTCCAGTATATTATTACAAGGAGCATGTGTTTGAGGCACATTTCATGTGAATTACATAACAACCTCATAGTTCTCAAAAAAGAAGAAGCATAACAAACTCATGCCTTCAGGTTAGCGGGCTAGCGTGTCTGAACTATGTATGTAAACCAATGAACTGAACAGCATCAGAGTTGAGTAATTTTTCCATTTTATACATAGATCCTGCAAATGCCGGATGCCAACCACAGGGTATTGGATCTGAGTATGTACCTTTATCTATAAGCTATGAGTATTCAGCAGAAAAACTCTGTTCTGGATCAATTTCTTGAACAGAACGTCAACTCCGCTCCCCGGATTAACAATGTCCGACTCAAGTGCCCGCAATTGCTACTCTTCAGCTACAGAATGCGTTGAGAAAAATGAACACCCGCCAATGTTTCAGACGTCAAGTTGCTTTGACAAGAGCCGCTGTGTAGATTTGATGCAACAAGACTGTAATTTTCTTTACTGTTGCAAGTAGCCTGATCACCCTTCGGTCCTCAGTAACAGGTGTAACCGTCTTCCCGATCTACCTGAACTGTTTATGTGCTTTCTTTGCTAATTGGGTGTACCGTGTATGACTGAATATTGACCTGAAAGCTTCAGTGTCTCCTCTTTTCAGAACCAAGCGCAGTTCTTGGATGGTGTCTACCCCTCCAGTACGCACATTTTGCTCCCCTCATATATAGTGCAGAAGTAGAAGAACTTACACACTTGAGCCTACCGACAACCGGAATCCTGTCAGTCGAAGTCCTGAGAGTTTGTCACCCATCTTCAAGGCAAGTTTATGCTGCTCTGCTGTTATCTTATCGTTTCATACATCTATGAATGAGTATATGGGCCTGTCGAAAGTGTCTTAATCATTGAAGACAAAACTCACACACGAGGAAAAAAAGTTATGTTGGGTCTAGATAGCTTGATCATGCATGTGCATCAGCGTCTTAATTATTAGTGGCAAAGTCATCTGCACCCCTAGGGTGGTTTTAGTGGCAAAGTCATCTGCACCCCCAGGGTGGTTGGTGCTTGCTGGTGTAAGGAGTCATTGACTTCATCAGCATGTTGTTCGAGGTTTTGCCCTCAGGTTCTGCTAACAGCCTTTGTCCTTTGGCGCTCCGACCTTACAACCGAGCTCATACCAGTCGTTTCCCTGCTGTCATCAGAGCTCTGTCCCTAGTGATCCTTTTCCAAGGTCCACGAATGTATCAACTCAATAAGACAAGCCATCTCAGAAATCTATAATGCTCAATCCAATGTTTTTTCCCATTAAATACCAAATAAAATTATGCTGAAGATACCATCATACTAACATTTTTCATCTACAATATGGATTATTGTTGTTATTAAGAACATTTAGATTTCTCTTTTCCACTTGACCTACCCATCATAATTAATCTTACTACCTCCGTCCAGGTGAATAAGTCATTTACGTAGTTCTAGGTCATCGATTTGAGCAATTAAATATGTATTATATGTTATGAAAAGTATATCACTAGATTTCTACAAGGATGTAGTTTCTAAATATATATTTTTTATCACATATAATACATATTTAGATAGTTAAATCGTCAACCTAGAAATACGCAAATGACTTATTCACCGAGACAGGGGTAGTATGATTTTATCAGAAATGCAAGCTGTATTATCTGAATAAATGTGTAGATACATACCTAAATATTAATTGAGCATATGAAGCCAGCATTTGCAACTATGAAGTGAATCTGGATAGTGGATTTATGTGCAAGTAGAAGCATCAGCCATGTGGCTTCGACCTGGCGTGTCCCATGCATGATAAGTGAGATCCACAAAATAAGGCTAATCATGAATCTTTTTTTATGCAGGGGCTAATCATGAATCTAATGGTAGGTGTAATGCAACCGACAACCTACTAGTTTTATGGTAGGTCTAACATTATTGTTGTTATCATTTACCACGAAAATGCAACCTGTAACACAAACCTAATTAACAGAACCTGACAAATACACGATGAATTGGAATCATACGAATTTCATTTTGTCATGCATATATTCATCACAAAGCCCCAAGAGATTATTATCAATATCGCAAAATCTGAGATGGATCAAAACTTTGGTCTTTGTTTCTATATTTCTGTACATTTGTAGTGTATACTATACACATGGGAAACTGTATCAAGATCGGCTCATCCTCAAAAAGGTGGACGCCAATCGCAGGGAGAGTGATGTGGAGTATCTATGAGCTAAGAATGTTTAAAAGAGAAACTCTGTTCTGGACTAATTTCCTGAACAGAATTCCTGCTCCATCCTGAAGATCTCCGATGCTGCACTCTAACTCCTGCAATTGTCCCTCCTTGCAAACAACGGCCTTCTTCTGGTAAAATGCCTTGCACAGAAGAGACTGCTCTGGCATTTCAATTTGCTTCGACAAGAGATGGAGAGAGGACTCCAGCAAAGAGATGCAGATCTCTCTTGCGTTGGTCAATAGCATGAGCATCTTGTCAGATGCAGCCTTCTTGGTAGTCTTCTTGAAATGTTTCCTGGCCTTCTTCGCCAAGCGAGTAAAAGATTGGATCTTGGCTTGAACAGCTGCATCATCTCCTTTTCCTAGAGCCACTTGCAGCTTTTGGATGATGACCACCATCTCGGCAAAGGTCTCCTGCATGGTGCTGCAGAGATCTAAGAGCTCAACGGAGCATCCCATCTCTCCATCCAACATCTTCCTCTGCTGGGAGGAGCAAGCCTGGTGGCTTGGTAGGCAAATAATCTCTTCAAGGCCATCGTAGATGTTTGCAAGACTCCTGAGACCATCACACATAGTGCTGATGGAATTGGAGGAAGAGATGCTTGCTTCTAGGCTGTGGAGCTCTTGTTCGACTTGGGTCTCACTAACGTGAGGCCTAGAAGGCAAACTTGTCGATCTTTGGTGGAAAGCCATATCTGAGCTTGAAGCTTTTCTCTGTATTGTGGTTGAAGAGAGGAGGAGCAGAAAAGAATACTTCTTGGTTTGGTGTGTCTACTGCTGTGCTCAGGCCTATTTATACATAAATGTACAAGCAGTAGCATATGATTGTTAGACATGAAGAATCATGCCATTACATCTCCCAGATGCTGCCTGCTATACCTTGAGATCTGTGAGGAGCATAGAAATCTCAACACTAAAGTCGTCTCATGTTTAGTACATTGTTTTGTGCTACTGTCCAAACAATTGGCAGCAAGAACCAGCAGCGTGGTTTCGTCTGATGGTGGATCTTTATTGCATGCTCAGGCCATTATTTTATGGGTTGCTAACCTAGCATTTAGCAGTGACATACCTTGGTGGGCACATTTGGAAATCACAGGTCAAAGCCTCGAGGTCGGAGGTGGCATGTTTAGGCCATGGGAGCAAGATCCACTGCACGAGATCCATGTTTGGGGCTCAACATATTATCATCAGGCTGTCATGTCTGAATTATTAGCAGCAAACTCATCTGCACGAGCGTGTAGTTTGGTTTCAGATGAAGATCATGAGATCGATGATTGTAGTGAAACGACGAGAGATAAGGAGCTGGTTGCTGATTGCTGATGAAAGGAACAGCTGGGTTAGCTTTGGAGGTTTATCTGGTGGCATCTGCTTGATATGCAAATTTTAGTTGCTTCTGCAACTGGTATTCTATTAATTATAGGGAGCGATACTCCAGTATATTATTACAAGGAGCATGTGTTTGAGGCACATTTCATGTGAATTGCATAACAACCTCATAGTTCTCAAAAAAGAAGAAGCATAACAACCTCATGCCTTCGGGTTAGCGGGCTAGCGTGTCTGAACTATGCATGTAAACCAACGAACTGAACAGCATAAGAGTTGAGTAATTTTTCCATTTTATACATAGATCCTGCAAACGCCGGATGCCAACCAAAGGGTATTGGATCTGAGTATGTACCTTTATCTATAAGCTATGAGTATTCAGCAGAAAAACTCTGTTCTGGATCAATTTCTTGAACAGAACGTCAACTCCGCTCCCCGGATTAACAATGTCCGACTCAAGTGCCCGCAATTGCTCCTCTTCAGTTACGAAATGCGTTGAGAAAAGTGAACACCCGCCAATGTTTGGCACGACAAGTTGCTTTGACAAGAGCCGCTGTGTAGATTTGAAGCAACAAGACTGTAATTTTCTTTGCTGCTGCAAGTAGCCTGATCACCCTTTGGTCCTCAGTAACAGGTGTAACCGTCTTCCCGATCTACCTGAACTGTTTCTATGCTTTCTTTACTAATTGGGTGTACCGTGTATGACTGAATATTGACCTCAAAGCTTCAGTGTCTCCTCTTTTCAGAACCAAGCGCAGTTCTTGGACGGTGTCTACCCCAGTACGCACATTTTGCTACCCTCATATATAGTGCAGAAGTAGAAGCACTTACACACCTTTGCTACCTACAGACAACTGGAATCCTGTCAGTCTATGTCCTGAGAGTCTGTCACCCATCTTCAAGGCAAGTTTATGCTGCTCTGTTGTTACCTTATCGTTTCATACATCTATGAATGAGTATATGGGCCTGTCGAAAGCGTCTTGATCATTGGAGACAAACTCACACACGAGGAACTATTTTCGTGTTGGATCCAGATAGCTTGATCATGCATGCATGTGCATCAGCGTTACGATGACTGTCCTCTCCATGCTTTGCCGCTGGCATGCTACAGCGTGTTTCATTGTTAGTGGCAAACCCATCTGCACCCCCAGGGTGGTTGGTGCTTGCTGGTGTAAGGAGTCATTGACTTCATCAGCATGTTGTTCCAGGCTGTGCTATCTGGTTCTGCTTACATCCTTTGTGGGGCTCCTATACAATGTAAGAAGGGGTAAGAAAGAGATCAAAATATATTACCGAAGTGTATCTACCATGCTTTGATAAGGCAAAATATTTCCCTTTTACAAGAGATATTTTTGGTGTTAACATTAAGACATGCCATCTCAGAAATCTATAATGCTCAATCCAATATTTATCTCCATTAAATACCAAATAAAATTATGTTGAAGATACCATCATACTCGTTTTTCATTTGTGAATATGGATTATTGTTGTTATTAAGAACATTTAGATTTCATTTTTCCACTTGACCTACCCATCATCATTAGTTTTATGATTTTATCAGAAATGCAAGCTTTATCATCTGAATAAATGTGTAGATATATACCTAAATATTAATTGAGCATATGAAGCCAGCATTTGCAACTATGAAGTGAATCTGGCTAGTTGATTTATGTGCAAGTACAACCATCAACCATGTGGCTTCAACCTGGCGTGTCCCATGCATGATAAGTGAGATCCACAAAATAAGGCTAATCATGAATCTTATGGTAGGTGTAATGCAACCGATAACCTACTAGTTTTATGGTAGGTCTAACCACAAAACTGTAACCTGTAACCAAAACCCAATTAACAGAACCTAACAGATACATGGTGAATTGACATCATACACATTGCTATTTGTCATGCATATATTCATCACAAAGCCCCAAAAGATTATTATCAGTATCGCAAAATCTGATATGGATCAAAACTTTAGTCTTTGTTTCTATAATTTCTGTACATTTGTACTGTATACTATACACATGGGAAAACTGTATCAAGATCGGCTCATCCTCAAAAAGGCGGATGCCAATCGCAGGGAGTAGAGTGATGTAGAGTATTTATGAGCTAAGCATGTTTAAAAGAGAAACTCTGTTCTGGACTAATTTCCTGAACAGAATTCCTGCTCCATTCTGAAGATCTCCAATGCTGCACTCTAACTCCTGCAATTGCTCCTCGCAAACAACGGCCTTCTTCTTGTAAAATGCCTTGCAGACAAGAGACTGCTTCGGCATTTCAATTTGCTTCGACAAGAGATGGAGTGTGGACTCCAGCAGAGAGATGCAGATCTCTCTTGCGTTGGTCAATAGCATGACCATCTTGTTGGATGCAGCCTTCTTGGCAGTCTTCTTGAAATGTTTCCTGGCCTTCTTCGCCAAGCGAGTAAAAGACTGGATCTTGGCTTGAGCAGCTGCATCATCTCCTTTTCTTAGAGCCACTTGCAGCTCTTGGATGATGACCACCATCTCGGCAAAGGTCTCCTGCATGGTGCTGCAGAGATCTAAGAGCTCAACGGAGCATCCCATCTCTCCATCCAACATCTTCCTCTGCTGGGAGGAGCAAACCTGGTGGCTTGGTAGGCAAATAATCTCTTCAAGGCCATCGTAGATGTTTGCAAGACTCCTGAGACCATCACACATAGTGCTGATGGAATTGGAGGAAGAGATGCTTGCTTCTAGGCTGTGGAGCTCTTGTTCGACTTGGGTCTCACTAACGTGAGGCCTAGAAGGCAAACTTGTCGATCTTTGGTGGAAAGCCATATCTGAGCTTGAAGCTTTTCTCTGTATTGTGGTTGAAGAGAGGAGGAGCAGAAAAGAATACTTCTTGGTTTGGTGTGTCTACTGCTGTGCTCAGGCCTATTTATACATAAATGTACAAGCAGTAGCATATGATTGTTAGACATGAAGAATCATGCCATTACATCTCCCAGATGCTGCCTGCTATACCTTGAGATCTGTGAGGAGCATAGAAATCTCAACACTAAAGTCGTCTCATGTTTAGTACATTGTTTTGTGCTACTGTCCAAACAATTGGCAGCAAGAACCAGCAGCGTGGTTTCGTCTGATGGTGGATCTTTATTGCATGCTCAGGCCATTATTTTATGGGTTGCTAACCTAGCATTTAGCAGTGACATACCTTGGTGGGCACATTTGGAAATCACAGGTCAAAGCCTCGAGGTCGGAGGTGGCATGTTTAGGCCATGGGAGCAAGATCCACTGCACGAGATCCATGTTTGGGGCTCAACATATTATCATCAGGCTGTCATGTCTGAATTATTAGCAGCAAACTCATCTGCACGAGCGTGTAGTTTGGTTTCAGATGAAGATCATGAGATCGATGATTGTAGTGAAACGACGAGAGATAAGGAGCTGGTTGCTGATTGCTGATGAAAGGAACAGCTGGGTTAGCTTTGGAGGTTTATCTGGTGGCATCTGCTTGATATGCAAATTTTAGTTGCTTCTGCAACTGGTATTCTATTAATTATAGGGAGCGATACTCCAGTATATTATTACAAGGAGCATGTGTTTGAGGCACATTTCATGTGAATTGCATAACAACCTCATAGTTCTCAAAAAAGAAGAAGCATAACAACCTCATGCCTTCGGGTTAGCGGGCTAGCGTGTCTGAACTATGCATGTAAACCAACGAACTGAACAGCATAAGAGTTGAGTAATTTTTCCATTTTATACATAGATCCTGCAAACGCCGGATGCCAACCAAAGGGTATTGGATCTGAGTATGTACCTTTATCTATAAGCTATGAGTATTCAGCAGAAAAACTCTGTTCTGGATCAATTTCTTGAACAGAACGTCAACTCCGCTCCCCGGATTAACAATGTCCGACTCAAGTGCCCGCAATTGCTCCTCTTCAGTTACGAAATGCGTTGAGAAAAGTGAACACCCGCCAATGTTTGGCACGACAAGTTGCTTTGACAAGAGCCGCTGTGTAGATTTGAAGTAACAAGACTGTAATTTTCTTTGCTGCTGCAAGTAAACTGATCACCCTTTGGTCCTCAGTAACAGGTGTAACCGTCTTCCCGATCTACCTGAACTGTTTCTATGCTTTCTTTACTAATTGGGTGTACCGTGTATGACTGAATATTGACCTCAAAGCTTCAGTGTCTCCTCTTTTCAGAACCAAGCGCAGTTCTTGGACGGTGTCTACCCCAGTACGCACATTTTGCTACCCTCATATATAGTGCAGAAGTAGAAGCACTTACACACCTTTGCTACCTACAGACAACTGGAATCCTGTCAGTCTATGTCCTGAGAGTCTGTCACCCATCTTCAAGGCAAGTTTATGCTGCTCTGTTGTTTCCTTATCGTTTCATACATCTATGAATGAGTATATGGGCCTGTCGAAAGCGTCTTGATCATTGGAGACAAACTCACACACGAGGAACTATTTTCGTGTTGGATCCAGATAGCTTGATCATGCATGCATGTGCATCAGCGTTACACGATGACTGTCCTCTCCATGCTTTGCCGCTGGCATGCTACAGCGTGTTTCATTGTTAGTGGCAAACCCATCTGCACCCCCAGGGTGGTTGGTGCTTGCTGGTGTAAGGAGTCATTGACTTCATCAGCATGTTGTTCCAGGCTGTGCTATCTGGTTCTGCTAACATCCTTTGTGGGGCTCCTATACAATGTAAGAAGGGGTAAGAAAGAGATCAAAATATATTACCGAAGTGTATCTACCATGCTTTGATAAGGCAAAATATTTCCCTTTTACAAGAGATATTTTTGGTGTTAACATTAAGACATGCCATCTCAGAAATCTATAATGCTCAATCCAATATTTATCTCCATTAAATACCAAATAAAATTATGTTGAAGATACCATCATACTCGTTTTTTCATTTGTGAATATGGATTATTGTTGTTATTAAGAACATTTAGATTTCATTTTTCCACTTGACCTACCCATCATCATTAGTTTTATGATTTTATCAGAAATGCAAGCTTTATCATCTGAATAAATGTGTAGATATATACCTAAATATTAATTGAGCATATGAAGCCAGCATTTGCAACTATGAAGTGAATCTGGCTAGTTGATTTATGTGCAAGTACAACCATCAACCATGTGGCTTCAACCTGGCGTGTCCCATGCATGATAAGTGAGATCCACAAAATAAGGCTAATCATGAATCTTATGGTAGGTGTAATGCAACCGATAACCTACTAGTTTTATGGTAGGTCTAACCACAAAACTGTAACCTGTAACCAAAACCCAATTAACAGAACCTAACAGATACATGGTGAATTGACATCATACACATTGCTATTTGTCATGCATATATTCATCACAAAGCCCCAAAAGATTATTATCAGTATCGCAAAATCTGATATGGATCAAAACTTTAGTCTTTGTTTCTATAATTTCTGTACATTTGTACTGTATACTATACACATGGGAAAACTGTATCAAGATCGGCTCATCCTCAAAAGGCGGATGCCAATCGCAGGGAGTAGAGTGATGTAGAGTATTTATGAGCTAAGCATGTTTAAAAGAGAAACTCTGTTCTGGACTAATTTCCTGAACAGAATTCCTGCTCCATTCTGAAGATCTCCAATGCTGCACTCTAACTCCTGCAATTGCTCCTCGCAAACAACGGCCTTCTTCTTGTAAAATGCCTTGCAGACAAGAGACTGCTTCGGCATTTCAATTTGCTTCGACAAGAGATGGAGTGTGGACTCCAGCAGAGAGATGCAGATCTCTCTTGCGTTGGTCAATAGCATGACCATCTTGTTGGATGCAGCCTTCTTGGCAGTCTTCTTGAAATGTTTCCTGGCCTTCTTCGCCAAGCGAGTAAAAGACTGGATCTTGGCTTGAGCAGCTGCATCATCTCCTTTTCTTAGAGCCACTTGCAGCTCTTGGATGATGACCACCATCTCGGCGAAGATCTCTTGCATGGCGCTGCAGAGATCTAGTAGCTCGAGAGAAACTTCCAGTTCTCCATCCAACATGTTCCTCTGCAGGGAGGAGAAAACTTGGTGGCTTGGTACGCAAATAATCTCTTCAAGACCATCGTAGATGTTTGCAAGACTCTTGAGACCATCGCACATCGTGCTGATGGAACTGGAGGAAGAGATGCTTGCTTCTAGGCTCTGGAGTTCTTGCTCAACTTGGGTCTCACTAATGTGAGGCCTAGAAGGCAAACTTGTCGATCTTTGGTGGAAAGCCATATCTGAGCTTGAAGCTTTTCTCTGTATTGTGGTTGGAGAGAGGAGGAGCAGAATAGAACGCTTCTTGGTTTGATGTGTCTACTGCTCTGCTCAGGCCTATTTATACATAAATGTACAAGCAGTAGCATTTGATTGGTAGACATGAAGAATCATGCCATTACATCTCCCAGATGCTGTCTGCTATGCCTTGAGATCTGCCAGAAGCATAGAGATCGCAGCACTAAAGTCGTCTCATGTTTAGTACATTGTTTTGTGCTGCTGTCCCTGGCAGCAGGAACCAGCAGCACGGTTTAGTCTGATGGTGGATCTTTCTTGCATGCTCAGGCCATCAGTTTATGGGTTGCTAACCTAGCATTTAGCTGTGACATACCTGTATTTAATAAGGTGCTTTCTTTGGTGGGCAAATTTGCAAATCACAGGTCAAAGCCTCGACCATCGTCGGAGCTGGCATGTTTAGGCCCTGGGAGCAAGATCCACTGCACAAGATCCCCATGTTTAGGGGTTCAGCATATTATCCCCATTTTTTTAAATTGAGGCTTTCAGCCACCCACCCGTGTGAGTACTGAGTAGCATGCCCATTTCATATCTAACCATTACTGAAACAAGCTTTTGATGTGAGCCCGTGGCCACCTATTTTTGCAATGTTTTGTACAATCTTTTTACCTCTTTAGTCATACTACTGATACTCGGAAATCAGCATCCCTTTTTTTTTGGCAAGTTTGAAATAAGCATATAAAGCATCGATTGTTGTTTGTGTATTGAGGATCATTTTATTGAAAAGAAACAAAAGGTTTTGCACTGGCAAGTTTAGATCAGGTCTTGCTCGGATTATTGTTAATATGTAGAGCATGCAAAAAAAATGTGGTTTTGAAGTAAATGTTTTTGTTATTTTGTGGCCTTCAATGCTTGAATGATATAGATGTCGAAGATGTCAAAATTTGAGTACACTAATTTGGACTTTGTTGTATGAAACAAGAAATATATTCAATTGTAGTGCCAGACTGCACAGCCATGTGGTGGTGGTGGAGAATCTGGATAATAAAATCGAGTGATTCTGTCAAATAGAGGTTGGGACCTTGTGACTATGATCTGGCATGTTTCATACATAAGGAACAAGATCCACTAACTATGGGCATAAAAATATACTGGGATCACAAACACATCTTCAAGGATGAAATGGTCAATGGATCAAAACTTTGGTTTCTGTTTCTATTTCTATAGTATCATGTACATTTATACAGTATAGTGTATACATATGGGAAAATTGTATGAAGATCAGCTATTCCTTAAAAGGTGGATGCCAATCCGAGGGCGTCAAGAGTGACTTGAGAGCATCTATGAGCTAAGGATGTTGAGTAGAGAAACTCTGTTCTGGACTAATTTCCTGAACAGATGGCCTACTTCGCTCTCAAGATCTCCGATACTGCACTCTAACTCCAACAATTGCTCCTCCTTGCAAACAACTGCCTTCTTTTTGTGAAATGCCTTGAAAACAAGAGACTGTTTAGGCATCTCAATTTGCTTTGACAAGAGATGGAGTGTGGACTCCAGCAGAGAGGCAGAGATCTCTCTGCCCTTGGTTAATAGCATGACCATCCTGGACTCTGCAGTAGTCTTCTTCGTGTTCTTCTTGAAATGATTCTTGGCCTTCTTCGTCAAGCGGGTGTAAGATTGGATACTGGCTTGAGCAGCTGCATCATCCCCTTTCCTTAGAGCCACTTGCAGCTCTTGGATGATGGCCTTCATCTCGACGAAGATCTCTTGCATGGAGCTACAGAGATCTAGCAGCTCTAGAGAACCTTCCATTTCTCCAGCCAACATGTTCCTCTGCTGGGAGGAGAAAACTTGGTGGCTTGGTAGGCAAACAATCTCTTCAAGACCATCATAGATGCTTGCAAGACTCCTGAGACCATCGCACATCATGCTGATGGAATTGGAGGAAGAGATGCTTGCTTCTAGGCTGTGGAGCGCTTGCTCGACTTGGGTCTCACTGACGTAAGGCCTAGAAGGCAAACTTATCGATCTTTGGTGGAAAGCCATATCTGAGCTTGAAGCTTTTCTCTGTATATATTGTGGTTGATGAAGAGTTGAAGAAAAGAACACTTCTTGGTTTGATGTCTCTACTGCTCTGCTGAGGCCTATTTATACAGAAATGAACAAGCAGCAGCATTTGATTGGTAGACATGAAGAATCATGCAATTACATCTCCGAGATGCTGTCTGCTATGCCTTGAGATTTTTTAAGCACAAGCATAGAGATTGGAACCCTAAAGTCGTCTCATGTTTAGTACATTGATTTATGTGTCCACTGTCCCTAAGATAGGCCATCACATTATTATGTTCCAGCAATTGGCAACAAGAACCAGCAGTCCAGTTTAGTCTGATGGTGGATCTTGGCATAATTGCTTACCAAAGCAATTATTTAATGGATTGCTAACCTAGCATTTTTTGCTGCGGAATGCCTATATTTAATCAGGTGTTTGCTTTGGTGGGCACCCTTGCGAATCACAAGTTAAAGCTTCGATGATCGGAGCTGGCATGTTTAGGCCATGGAAACAAGATCCATGTTAGTAGTTCAGCGTGTTACCCACTATTTCATATCTGGCAAGAAACGAGTTTTTGTTGTGTGCCGTGTCCACCCTATTTTTTCTGATGTTTTCGTACAACCTTATTTTTGGTGAAGTTTGGAATAAACATATAAAGCATTGGTTGTTCTTTGTGTTCTGAGAATTAATATACGGAAAAGAACAAAGACTTTGCACACTGGCAAGTTTGGATTAGGTCTTGCTCAGATTATTGTTAATTCTGTAGAGTAAATGTTTTTTGTTATTATTTTGCCTTAAATGCTTAGATGATATAGATGTCGACAATGTTAAAATTTGAGCACAAATTTGGACTTTGTTGTATGAAACCAGAAATATAATTAATTGTAGTGCCAGACTGCACAACCATGTGGTGGTGGCACTGGAGAATCTGAATAATAAAACTGATTGATTCTGCAAACTACTACAAGTTGGGACCGTGTGACTTCGATCTGGCTTGTTTCATGCATAAGGGACAAGATCCACTAACCAAGGTTATCAAATTAAGTATACTGGGATCACAAACACATCTTCAAGTATGAAATGGTCAAATGGATCAAAACTTGTGTTTCTCTTGTTATAGTATCATGTACATTTCTACTGTATAGTGTATATATACATAGGGGAAAATTGTATGAAGATCAGCTATTCCTTAAAAGGCGGATGCCAATCGAAGGGTGTCAAGAGTGTCCTGGAAGTATCTATGAGCTAAGGATGTTGAGTAGAGAAACTCTGCTCTGGACTAATTTCCTGAACAGATGTCCTGCTCCGCTCTCAAGATCTCCGATACTGCACTCTAACCCCAACAATTGCTCCTCCTTGCAAACAACTGACTTCTTTTTGTGAAATGCCTTGGAAACAAGAGACTGTTTAGGCATTTCAATTTGCTTCGACAAGAGATGGAGTGTGGACTCCAGCAGAGAGACAGAGATCTCTCTGGCCTTGGCCAAGAGCATGACCATCCCGCAATCTGCCGAAATCTTCTTCGTGGTCTTCTTGAAATGATTCTTGGCCTTCTTCGCCAAGTGGGTGTAAGATTGGATACTGGCTTGAGCAGCCGCATCATCCCCTTTCCTTAAGAGACAGTTGCAGCTCTTGGATGATGGCCTTCATCTCAGCGAAGATCTCTTGCATGGTGCCACATAGATCTAGCAGCTCGAGAGAACCGTCCATTTCTTCATCCAACACCGTCCTCTGCTGGTAGGCACAGACTTGGCTGCTTGGAAGGCAGATGATCTCTTCGACGCCATTATAGATGTCTCCAAGCCTCCTCAGACCCTCGCACATCATGCCGATGGTCGTGGAGGAACAGATGCTTGCCTCTAGGCTCAACATCTGTTCTTCAATCTCGGTCTCGGTGGGGTGAGGCCTAGAAGGCAAACTTATCGATCTTAGGTGGAAAGCCATGTCTGATCTTGAAGCTTTTCTCTATTTTGTGGTCGAGGAGAGGAGCAGAAAAGAAGAGCTTATAGCTTGATGTTTCTACCATTCTGCTGACGCCTATTTATACAGAAGGTATGTTTACAGCTGTATTGTAGCATCTGAGTGGTAGACATGAAGAATCATGCCATTAGATCTCCCAGATGCTGTCTGCTGTGCCTTGAGATCTGCCAGAAGCATAGAGATCAAAACACTAAAGTCGTCTCATGTCTGCTAAATTTTTTTATTGTGTCTGGTGTCCTCGAGAAGAACCATCACATTGTCATGTTCCACTTATTGGCAGCAATGACAAATTAATAGGGGCATAGTTTGGTGGTGGATCTTGACATAATTGCACGCTGAAGCTATTATCTAGTGGAATGCTGCTGGCTACTGGCATGTTCTTCATTTAATCAGCTATTTTTTCTTTTGATGGATACTCGTGATAACACGGCCGGTGCCTCATAATTTGGAGCTGGCATTTTCGTGCCTGTTTGGTTTCACTCCACTCCCTCGACTCCGCTCCCGGGGTGGAGCAGGCTATAGCTCGTTTTCGCAGAGCGGCTCAAGCCCAGCTCCACAGCTCCGCGGAGTGGAGCGGGGCGGAGTGATTCCAAACAGGGCCTTCATGTATCGGAAAACAAGATCCAATGCGCCTTTTATTTTGATCAACATTGTGTCCCCATCTTTTCAGTTATATCGTATCAAACAATGACATAAACGAGGTTTTGAATTGTGCCCCTGCTCACCAATCTCTTTTCAATGTTTTTCATGCGATGCTAGGTTAGACTAATTGATTCTCAAACATCATTGTGGGTGAAGTTTGCCATCCTAATAGATTGTTTTCCTTTTTCAGGTTATTTCTGTTGCTAGCCAAATTGTTCAGTTCTACGATTGAGAGGTTGAAGCTTTCTGCCAGTATACCATGTCTCGTAATAATTTGTAATGTTGGCACAAACATAGTTACATAATAACTTGTTGAGCTCTGTAATCGTTTTCTTTCCTGCCCGTTTGGGTGTGTGTACTCTGTCTCTTCTACCTTCTCAATGGAATGAAACACCAGGCTTTTGCGTTTTCTCAACCAAAAAAAAAGGGTAGAATATGCTGCATATTTTGAAGTTAGTGTTTTACCCAGTCGGGTCATTTACAATTTAGAGCACACTTTAAAATTCTTCACCATGGAGTAATCTCCAATGGGTTAGTTTGGGGGTCGAATTTCTGCAACATTACATTGTTTTACAGTCTGTTTAAATGACCTTTCTTCTCTTCTCTTCTGTTTAAAGGATGGTCGTTCCTTGGCTGAAATGGCGGCAATTAGAAGATTGGAGTATTTGTTACATTATGTATCTGGCAAATACTCCCAGCAAGAAATCAGGGCATTTGCAATTGCATATTAACTGCAGCCTACGGGTGCGGGAGAAAGCGAATTAGTGATGTATATGTAGCACATATACTGACAGAATGTAAAATGAAATCAAATAAGTGGAAGATCTCGTAGTTGCAAAATCAACATGTTTCTTAGACAAATAAATGGTGCTATTTCGAAAGTAGAGCGTACTTTTGTTGCACTACAAGCACCCAGAATTGTTTTTAGTCATAAAGAGTGGGTGTGCACTGTTGGGGGCGATGCTGGACCAATCCCAACATGGAAGTATAAAAAAAAACCTATACATAAACATAAGTCTCAAATATCCTTCATGTTGCACCGTGGAGTGTAGCGGAGTATTCTGAAAGGTGTGCAACTTCTGAAGGAGACAGAACTCAGATTCGTACCTGGTCTGGTCCATGGGTGCCTGGAGGGTGTTACCCGACAGTCAAGTAGTCATGCCAGTGCCAATCTCCCTACTGAAGTTGACAAGTTGCCATGCTCATGTTGGCAGTGACTGAAACGTGGGGCAAGGGATTGATTCGTCAAACTTTTGCAGCAGAGGATGTTCCCGTCGTCCTCATCATGCCGATATTTGAACAGAGTGATGATTCGCCAGCCTTGTCACCTGAAGTTTCACCCTGTGAGTGGAAGCGAACCAGGATGGAATCAAGTATTGACAAGGTACAACAATCACAAAAGTGAAGGGTTCAAGCAAAGATGATCCAGAGAATAGCAGTACACTCTTGGGGATTACCACAAAGCTATAACTAGAAGCTCGGTTAGTCCGTCCATGGGTTTTGATGGGATTTTGTTTGTGACAATGTCATAAGTGAGCAGACCTACCCTCTGTGGCTCACCGTATGAATATTTCAAAAGCAAATGTTATCAACATCCAGTCTAGTACCTTCAGCAAAAGCAAAGTATAGGGATTAACAGTCGCTGCTAAGATACATAGGAAGATCTTCCCACTGTTAGTGTTCGTGGAAAAGAGTCAATTGCCATCCTTTGAAACCAATCTCCTACCATAAAAAAAATGCTAATATATCCACTGTTGAAACCAATTCGACCAAGGTGTAGCTTACATATAGCATGAAGATAAAACTAGGACTTTGTTGCGTGGAAAACATGAAAACTGTTCCCAGCCAACAAAAACTATTCATAGGACTGTATTTTGAATATCTAGCTTATAAGCATTCTCAGTTTACAGAATGGTATGGTTCCATAGAAAACTACTGGAGGCCATTACCACCACCGAAATAGTTTCCATTATCCGTTGGATGATTTGATGATATCGCATTATCAAGCATTATCAAGCTCTAAGCTGACAAGCTCTGAATCATGCATAGCAAAAAAAAAGTTCCAAATCGGTTTTTTTTACAACAAATTTCTAGATGCATTTTTTTTACAAACGGAATGATGAATGGTGCCTAAGTTTCTTCCATGTTATAGTCACTGCTGGTGCTTGCAAATACACCAAAGATTTCAGGCAAGTGCTATGACAGAAATAGCACCAAAAACTACTGTATAGCTATTTTAACAAAAGAAAAAGATAGCTAAATTATCTTGATTTCTACATGTATACTTGTTAAAAAACATCATAGCTAACTGGGGCAGTTTTTTTGCTTCCGTTTTTCTGTTCTCAGCCGTGTCAGGTGGAAACAAATATACAGATAGGAACTTTCACAGATTCTTTGGGCGACAACAGGCAGGAAAAGTACTCTTCCAATGCCTACGAAACCTACACTGCTGCATGACAGGCTCCTCAACAAAGGCCAAATATAGAGTTCTTATATTGTTCAATCCTCTGTTCTACACATACATTCTATCATATTCCTACATTTTGCACATTTTTCCTATCTTGTGAACGAACGGAGCCCTAAAGGTGGGAACTACTCAAACCCGCACGTCAACATCAATGTCATCACAACCACTCCGAGGAAACTTCAGTCAAGATTGGAGGACAACCAAATTTGCATAAAATAATTGAAGGCCAAGGTCCTGTTAATTACCTGATATTACATAAAGTTTATATCGGGAACATGCGGCTACTAAAGCAGTCCACAAGAAATAGCAGCTGGTGGTCGTGTGCCCGGCCCACTGCCCACAGACTTGCACCCTGGTTTCCATCTTTCAGACTATCATATAGCAAAGTTAGCAACTGGTACAATTAAGTGGAGGCTCAGAATAAAACAACTTGGAAAGCTAGCACAAGGATGGCAGTAGTGCATGAATGCCTTCACTAACAGGCAGGAAGATTCTTGCCACCTACTTAAATTCAGACATGACTCGGATGAGATACATGTATCCACGTGATTAATCTAAAGGTAATTTAGTCGTGTGTGTGTGTGTGTGTGTGTGTATATATATATATATATATATATATATATATATATATATATATATATATATATATATATATATATATGGAAAAATGCATCCTACTACCGGGTGTAGTTACACCCATTTCTCATATACTACCCTGTGGTAGTATATATACTAATTTATCATTTTTAGTATGTTTATATACTATATCTAAGATACTCCAAAGCGAGTTATGTGAAAAAATTGCATGTGAGGTTATGTTTTTATCATATTTGTGAAATACGTACATATTTATATGTAAAAAAGAGTATGCTCAAAATATAATACATACTACCTAGAAAATAGTATATATACTATGAAAACATGTTTATATACTACATACTACACGTAGATATACTCCAATATGATAGATATTACCTAAAACGTATTAAACAAAAGTGGGAGTAACTACACCCGGTAGTAGGAAAAATTTGTCCTATATATATATAGTATGTATGTATGTATGTATGTATGTATGCCACAAGTTCACGCTCCTGAGCTCACAACACCCCAGCGCTAGCTAGACAGACAGAGCCATGTTTCCTGCAAGCAATGGAGCGCCCCAGTAGCAGCTTCTTCTCATCATCATCCTCTACGCCGGCTGCTTCCTCCTCCTCGCTGCTCGATGCTCCTTGACATGTCGCCGCCGCAACACCGCCACCCATCTCCTTTAGCTTCAACTTCGCCAACTCATCCTCATGCGACGCAAAATACCTCAATTTCTCGGGTGACGCGGCCGTGAACGGCAGCTTGGTCAACCTTGCAGGCAACTCCTTGCAGCAGTGACTACCGGCGACCGCGGCTTAATGTCGTATGGGCCCCCGTTGCCGTTGTATGACAACACCACCCATGAGGTGGCGAGCTCATGCATGGATGGCTTCACAGGACCCAGACGGGATGACTTCACGGGCATCTTCTTCAAGAAATGTTGGGACACCATCAAAGATGCATTATGAAGGTCATGCACATCTTTGAGTCCCTACATTCGGCAAATTTCCATTGGCTCAACTCCGCAAATGTGGTGCTTTTGCCCAAAGAGGGTGCGGAGGGCATCTCCAACTACAAAACCATTTGTCTCGTCCATGCTATCGATATTATTGCGAAGGTGATATCCATCAGCCTTGACCCCCGCATGGATGCCCTGGTCTCCAACGCGCAAAGTGCATTCATCAAGAGGGGAAGGATTCACGATAACTTTATGTACGTCCGAACTTTGCCCGCCGGTTGCACAAGTGCGGGACCCCCACCCTACTCTTCAAGCTTGACATTCGCAAGGCCTTTGACTCGGTTAAGTGAGAGTACATCCTTGATCTTCTACAAAGGGAAGGCTTCACGACCAAGGTTCGGAATTGGATCATCGTGCTTTTCTGCACATCTTCATAGGGGATCCTCTTGAATGGTGTGCTTGGCCATCCCATGGTGCATAGTAGGCGGCTTCGCCAAGGCGATCCACTTCCGCCTCTCATGTTCATCATTGTTGGAACTAGCAACTTAGAAGGGTCTCCTTCACAAGATTCATGGGAGAGGTGCTAGGGTGAGAACCTCCCTATATGTGAACGAAGCGACTGTGTTCATGGCCCCTATCAAGAGGAATATTGATAACCTCGCGACTATTTTAAAGGGGTACAGCGAGGTGACTGGTCTTTGCACCAACTTCCAAAAGAGCTCAGTGGTGCCCATTCGATGCAACCAACTCAATTTGGGCCACATTCTGCAGAGATTGCAGACAACTAGAGCTTCGTCCCCCTTGAGATATCTTGGCCTTCCTCTACCGGTATGGCGGCTCAAGGTGGACCTTCACTTCCTTGAAGACAAGGTGGCCGGAAAACTCGTCACGTGGGAGGGCCAACATATCACTACTAGTGGCCGCACAACGCTAGTCAAGTCCGTCGTCACTTCCCAGGTGGTCTACTTTATAACACCACTCGAATATGGAGGCTTTGATGTGCTCAAACACCGACCAAATCGCTAGGGCCTTGAAGTTGCGTTGGTCATGGTTTGAATGGAAGGAGCCGGGGAACTTGCAGGTTGGTATGGGAAACCCTTATGATGAGGATGACCTTGATTTCTTCTATGCCTCCACCACCATCACGGTGGAGAAAGGCGAAAAAACACCGTTCTGGAACTCACCATGGCTCCTTGGACGAAAACCAAAAGAGATTGCCCCTCTCATTTTCAAGGCATCAACGAGAAAAGATTGGACGTTGCGTGAGGCCCTCAAGGAGAATGCTTGGATTTAAATTGTTTCCGTCGACCACATAAGGGAGTTCTTCACAATTTGGATGCTTGTGCATGACTTCCATCTTGATGAGCATACCAAGGACGACATCATGTGGAAACACTCGACAAATGGGCTCTACTCAACGGCTTCCAACTACAAGGCGCAATTCTTTGGTATGACCCTCTCCCCTATGGAACAAATGGTTTGGAAAGTTTGGGCTCCGCTAAAAGTCAAGTTCTTCGCTTGGTTAGCCATACAAGGCCAAATTTGGACCACCCATAGATTGGCCAAGCAAGGCTGGCCAAACTATGGCCTTTGTCCTCTTTGCAAGAGGGAGCGTGAAGCTAGAGCGCATCTCTTCTTCAAGTGACGTTTTACAATTTAGCTATGGAACTTGGTCATCGAGAAGCTTGATCTCGACCACATGTACACTTCTACTTGGCACTTGGGAGGATTCCATCAAGTCTTGGTGGGCTAATAGGACCGGGTTGAACATCCCTAGCTAGATGGCCATGACTTCTCTCACCATGCTTGTATCTTGGACAATTTGGAAGACAAACTCCCGCGTCTTCTGTAACAAGAGTGCACCGCCGGTGATCTTGCTAAACACCATTTTAGCCGAAGCCAATCTTTGGAGCACCCAGAGGCTAAGAAGCTAGGCACTTATAGCGCGAGAGTAATCACCATGTGTTGTATGAGAGTCGGTTGTAAAACAAACTAATTCTATTCTCTCCCTAGTTAATAGATGAGGCAAATCTTATGTCTCCGTTTCAAAAAAGCTCATGCATGGACACCCCACAAGGGATGCCATGGCCTTCTTCCTCATCGGCTAGCCATCGGCGCCACCGCCAGAATCGGCCGGTGATGCCTTCGGCCTCACAAACAAGAAAGAGAGCATCACCTACGACCCGTACCAATTCGTTGCCATGGAGTCTGACACGCACAACACCACCTTCGATCCCCAGGAAACCTTGGACAACATCGGCATCGACCTCAGCTCCTTTAGACACTCGGTTAACACGACAAGCCTACCCAGATTCAGCCTGGATGGGACCATGACGGCATCCATCAATTTTAACGTCACCCGGATGCTGGTCGGTAGACTGCACTTCGATGGCTAAAATAGCCTAGACGTGACCGACAACAAAAACAGCCCACGCCCTGGCGGCAACAACTACAATCAGAACGCATCATCATCCTCCACCGGCAGACCACTCTGCCAACTATGCATGAAGGCAGACCATGAGGTAACTGAGTGTTGCCACCGTTTTTACGAAAATTATCTTCTCGGCGAACGCCATGTGGCTACTGCTCTCCGGGAACAAGGAGAAGGAAACATGGTGTCGTATGCTAACTCCGGGCTTGAGAAGCTTGCCATCTGCGAGAAGTATTTCGGCAACAACCAAGTACACACCGCCACAAGTGGTGAATGTATGAACATCCATGACATTGGTCAAGCCTCAATTAGTTCCCCAATTGATGTTCTATTAAAAGATGTTCTCCACGTTCCACAAGCCAATAAGAATCTTGCTTCTATGTCTTGCTTAACAACCCATAACAATTATTCTTTGAAACTCATCCTAAATATTATTTTTATAAAGGATCAGGCAACAAGGAAACTCCTCCATCGCGGTAGATGCATCAGAGGACCTTACCCCATCACATCAGGAGCATTTAGTCATCAAAAGTGTCGTCGTCAAGCCCTCCTTGGCAAGATGGCATCAAAGAGTAGGACATCTGTCATCAATCATAGTTGAGCAAGTAATCAATCAAGGCAATCTTCCATTTTCAGGTAGTGAAAATAAAGAGTCTGTTTGTGATGCTTGTCAGTGTGCCAAGAGTCACCAACTCTTTGATGCCATCTTGCCAAGGAGAGCTTGACGACGGAGTAGGCTTGAAGACAACACATTCAACAAAATGCTCCTCATGTGATGGGGTAAAGTCCTTCGATGCATCTACCACGATCGAGTTCCCTTGTTGCCCGATCCTTTAAAAGAAAATATTTAGGATGAGTTTCAAAGAATACATTGTTATCGACTGATAAGCGAGACATAGAAGAAAGATTTTTGTTGGCTTGTGGAATGTGGAGAACATCTTTTAATGGAAGATCACGTTTAGAAATAGGGCATTAATTGAGGCTTGACCAATGTGATGAATGTTCATACCTCCACCGCTTGCGGCGGTGTGTACTTCGTTGTTGCTGAAATACTTCTCGCGGATGGCAAGCTTCTCAAGCTCACCTGTGATGTGGTCGGTCACCCCGGAGTCAGCGTACCACATCGTGTTTCCTTGTTCCTGCAGAAAAGCAGCTACATGGGGTTCGTCAGGAACATAATTTTCATCAAACGGTGCCAACACTCAGTTACCTCATGGCTTGGCTTCTTGCATAGTTGGCAACGTGGTCTACCAGTGCAGGAGGATGATGTGTTCCTAATTCTAGCCGGGTGTGTGTTGTTGTTGCCACGCCCATGCACGCCGCTATTACAGCCATGTCCTTGGTGATCACGGCCTGGGCTGCCACTGCCACGACCACGAGCCGCAGCGTAGGCAGAAGACTGTTGTATGTGCGTCCCTTGGGAAAGGTTGAGTTGTGCCTCAAAGCTCATCAGCTAGCTGTAAAGCTCCAGGGGCGTGACAAGCTCGACGCGGGCGAGGGCTGAGACCACAGAGTTGTACTCAAGGTCCAGACCTGAGTGGACATAGGAGATGATCTCCTGGTTGGAGAGGGGCGCACCAGCGAGAGTGATCTCATTAGAGAGCACCTTGATTTGGGCGAGGTACTCCGTCATGCTGGAGTTACCCTTCTGAAGGTTGACAAGCGCGATCCTAGTGTTCACGGACTAGGCTCGCGTCTGGGTAGCGAGCGTGGCATGGATGGCGCTCCACACCTTGGTCAAAGTCTGCAACGTGACGACCTAGGCAAGCACTTCACGGGACAGAGAACCCATTAGATAGCCTCGTACATGTTGTTGTTGAGCGACCAGATCGCGCGCGCATAGTTGACGACCTGCTCTTCCTTCCCGTCGGTGGTGACGATGACGTGCGATGCTTGGCTTGTTGCGCTGAGGAAGTGGTCCATCTGTGCGCCCTTAATATGGGGCGGCACGATGGCCTTCCATAGGAGGAAGTTTGTCCTCGTGAACTTCTCTTACGGTGGTTGACCGAGGGACACGGCGTTGATGCTGGAGGAGGAAGCAAAGGTGGCAGATGAAGGTTGGGAGGTCAGGGCACTCATGGTGCTGGTGAACGCGAAGGCAGTGGTGCCGGTCATGATTTTTCTCAGGAGCTTGGCTAGATGTGATATATGATCTTATGAGGAAGCGGCTCTGGTACCATGTAAATATTATGGGAAGCATATCTCCTGCCGTAGCAGGCCGCAGGTATTTATAGACTGAGGCGATCAACCAGCCATGGCATACAAGTTGAGGACGATCGCTAGGATGCGTCCAAATACATGGGAGATCGAGAGGAGATCAAAACTGTTTAATTGAATTCTATCTCTACTCTATCTATCTGTCTAACAAGCTCGTAGTTGCCCCACCTAAAAACGTTACTCCCACCAGATGTGGCAGTAGGGTTCTCTGCAGCCACTGGCATAGGTGTGGAGTTCCATGAGATATTGTCATGGTCCTTCAACTTCACGCTTGCTCCCAAAGAACAACTACCAATATCGATATGTATGTGCTCATCTTGAGTAGGGCAGTAACTTTTTACAACCTTGCACAAAGATTTAGGAGGTTATTTCACAATCCGAGTGTGTGTTATCCGCTACGGGTCTAATTGCAGCAGCGATTGCTGGAGGAGCTTCTGTGTTCCTGCTCGTGGATTCGTTCATTCTATGATGGTTTATGTGGAGACGAAGGCGTAATTCCCTCATGGTTTCGAGGGCTGGCCCTAAGCAATTCCGGTACCGGGACTTGGCTCGCCCAACCAACAACTTCTCCATGGAGAGGAAGCTCGGAGAGGGGCGGCTTTGGCGCGGTGTACTGGGGAACAGGCCTCAAGGTCGATCATGATGGAGGATAGCAGCAGGTTGCTGTCAAGGAGCTCTTGAAGGGGTCCAGGCTAGGAGGAGCCAAGGACTTCCTCACGAAAGTCAACACCATTAGCAACACCAAGCAGAAGAATCTGGTCAGGTTGCAAGGCTAGTGTGGCAGAAGCAGATGGCACTTGATGTGCTGGTGATGCAGCCTGAAGCAGCTTGATGATCATAGGCTCTTCCTTGTCTACGAATTGATGCCTTAGGGTGATCTCGACCATCACCTACATGACAAGGACATGGCAGTTCTGCGATGGCCAACCAGGTACAAAATAGTGAAGCGGATAGGATCGGCTCTTGTCTACCTCCACCACGAGTGCCGTACATCCTACACAGAGATATCAAGCCAGGCAACATACACTCCTGGATGATGATTACAATGCCAAGCTCGACGACTTCGGGCTACCAAGGATTGGCAACAAAAACAACTCCTCACTAGTGACTACCACGTAGGGACCAATGCGTACATGGATCCCAAGTTTAAAATATAAGGTGATGTCAAGTTCAACAGGAGCACCGATGTCTATAGCTTCGGGCTCATTCTACTCGGGCTCATTCTACTGGAGATCGCGTGCGGGTGGCGCAACTCCAAGAAGTATGGGATCTCTATAAAAGAAGCGTCCCATGCTCGATGAGAGTTCGGGAGGCAACTTCCATGGGGAGCATATGAAGATGGTGAGGCCGCTGCTAATGAGAGGTTGGGAGGCGACTTTGATATGGAGTAGATGCAGCGTGTACTTGTCATGGGCCTTTGGTGTTCCCTCCACGACGGTGCAGAGCGACCTTCCATGCTGGAAGCAATGCAGCTACTGGAAAAAGACGAGTTGCCTCACCTTACATCCTCGGCCACCACCACTTGTATTTAGTCTAATCATTATTAGCCAACATTTGAAATAATGCTATCGGGCAAACGCCCACTGGGGGAGTTCCCAGCGAAAGCACCCACAAGCCACATGCCTTAGATCCTGATCAAGCGATGACAATTTTTCTGGAAAAAATGGCTTCAAAAGTAAACCTGTCAGCCCCCCCCCCCTCCTCTTCAACTAAAGTTGCTGCCCCCCTAGAACTAAATCTATCAGGCAAGACATTCGCTTTTGTCATCTTTCCTGACAAATGTTTGTCAGCTAACGAGGTCCAATATAAATACCACTGCAAAATAGGGGTTAATTCCATAGGAAATTTTTCAGGGCAATTTCGCTCATATGAGAGAATCCCTTGGCCCTCCTCGGGCGACACAAAGAACCAGGACCTTGTAACTAGAAGGCACGTCTTGGTCTTGCCACAGACAGAAAGAATTGGGATGGAATCAAGTCTTGACAAGGTACAACAACACAAAGATGAAGGATTCAAATAAAGATGGTCCAGAGAATAGCACTGCAATCTAGGGACTAACATAAGGCCATAACTAGGAGAAGCTCGGTGAGATAACCCATGGATTTTGAAGGAATCGTTTTATTAAAAAATATCATGAGTGGGCAGAACCGCCCTTCTCTACAGCCTATATGGCTGACAGTATGCTATCAATATGTATAGGCTATAGAGTGCATAGTCCTACTTTACACAGACATACAGCGCAATTTTACGTATCATTGTTACCAAGAAGAGAGGGGGAAGGGGGTACCTTAGCCAAATGCAGGTGTATGTGTATATCTCCTCTGAGATGCGATCACAGATTGCCATTAAGTTCACAGCCTTCAGATCGAAGATCTTGTCATTTCTTTCTCTCCAAACATGCTGCTAGATCATCATGACAATGGAGGAGAAATCTGCCAGGCGATGTGCAATCATGCTGTGCAGGTTTATTGGAAGACACGTAAAATTGCTTAAATATTTAGGTGGGTTGCAAATATTTAGTGTCAGGTAAGTAGCCCCTACAGTTTTCGGTCTACACACAAAAAATAATAATTCAACCATGGCATTGGCAAACACACATACAAAAGCACAGAGATATCATTAGGTCCGAAGGAAAAATACTTATAGAAGGGTACATATACTATGCATTGATCATGTTAATACACAAAGGGTAACAGTAAGTAAAAATATACTTATAGAGCCTGTCTGAGTAGTATGTGCATATGGCAGCTATGATACTTGAAGCAAAATAGTAGTAATAGAAACTATTTACAGGGCCATGCACAACATGACTATGGATAGCATGAAGACAGAAGTAGGGCTGTGTTACGTGGAAAACATGAACACTATCCATAGGGCCATACTTTTGAGTATTTAGCTTAGAAGCATAATCAGATATTTGAATCACATGATGAAATTATTCCCAAGAATCAGATGATTTTTTTAATGGCATTGTCTTGCTAAGGTTACTTAAACAACTACGGAATGGGCATCAAACCAATGGAAGCCAAGATATACTGATGTGAACCTTTTCAGAACTTAACACTGAACATCTAAGGTAGATATCTAATCTATGGATGCAAAGGAAATACAAAAGGCAATTTCAGCACCGGAAGTTTTGGAAATACCAAGTGATGCATTCTTTGGAGAGTTGACGCAAACACATAGCCATTTACCGATGTACATCAAACCCAATGGAAGCCAAGATATATTGTCCAGGGTTTAGATTTTGGCAGTTCATATATTTCATCCTACGCTTCATACCTCACCAAATATCTATGTTACAGATATGAGCAGTCTTAAGCCAATCAAAGACATTATCCTTTCGGCACCTCTTGCTGAGCTTAGGGTTGCAAAATCCAGATCATTTCATACTTGATATATGTAAGAATTCCATAGAGCTCCGATTCACCACTTGCTGGGTCAGGCACAGCTGAACATAAGAAACAATTAAATTTTCATGACAGATTAATAAGAACCGCAAACAATTAGAATTTTGAAAGAGCTTGCAAAAGAGTTCACAACAATAGGCATCTATATCATGGATGCAGAATTTAATAAGAACTGCAAACAATTAGAATTTAAAAAGAGCTCACTGATCAGGCAATTAATCAATAAAACTAATGTGCGTAACTCTAAACTAAATGGCATAAACGGCACTAAGAACTACAGTATGACTATTTTTACACAACAAAATGGCTAGGTAAAAATTATCTTGATTTGCACATCTATACTTGTTCAAAAAGCAGCATAGCTCACTGGGGCAGATCCATTTATTGCTTCTATATTTCTGTTGTCAATTGTGTCAACTGAAAATAAATATACAGCTAGGAAGTTTCACAGGTTCCTTCTGCAGCAAGAGGCACAAAGACACTTCGCCGATGACAAATAAACCTACATTGCATGATAGGCTCACAAACAAAATGAGCCTATCCTGTTGGTGAGCCTATCCTACATTGCATAAGGTCAAATATAATTGAAAACCACCTGAAGCAGATTATGTTACTTGAAAATCAGAGTGGCTTTCATTGGCGGCTGATGCTTGACAAACCTACACTGCAGGATAGGCTCACCAACAAAGTAGCCCAATATTTATAGTTGAAAACCAGCTGAAGCAGATTATTGTACTTGAAAAGTACAGAGAATAGCTCACTGATACTCTCAATTCACTTGCTGAATGGCCTGATCTCGTACTGTCTTAGCTCCAATACATCTTTCATGCGTTTTAACAGGGGAGAACTTTGACTCATTGATTTCAAAAGAATGACATCTCATGATTTTGAACAGTAGACCAGATACCCATCTTGCATCATTAAACACAATCAAAACAAAGAATTCCATCAGTAGACACTTCAATTTGCCACTTATGCTAGGATGGACAACAAGCCTAAGGTGATAGTTTGTACAAAGACTTACAGCTTAGCTGAAAGCAACAATTTGGTCTGAAATTCGTAACTTGATGAAATTCATTTTGTGAACTGACAGTTTCGCAGTAGATATGATAAGATTAATTCAAGACTAGTAGATAGATATTATAAGACTAATTAATGCCATCTCCACTGATTTAATTCTGAAGATTAAGGGCAGATATAAATGATAAAAAATCAGTTGTTAATCATACTTTAGAGCCAAATAGGTTAGTTGTTCAATATTTAAACATTCCCAGCAAAAGTATGGTCAACTACAGGATTTAGGAATTTGAAGAATACAAGGAAAGAAATCAGAAGGCAGGCAATAAACATAGACCTGGTAGAAATATATCTTCTAGAAGCATAATCTAAATATTATACACTGAACAATTTTGGCAAAAAAGACGACGAACTGAAAAAGGAACATGCTAGATAAAATTCGGCGTGAAAGAATATCACAACAATGCAGGATAGTTCTTTTGCTTTCTGGTTTTCAGGGTCCTGGTTTCAACAGAAAATTGGTTCCACCCAGACATCCATTTCCGTCATCTTAAACAGAAGAGGGAACCATAAATAATTCCTGGACTTCTTATCTTGAGAGATTGCAGGCAATGCTTTCTTCTCTATCAAATGGCATCAACTCGTGGGGCTTAAGGAATCAACAGATATCCAGTTAGGCAAAGAGCAAAGAAACATAATTTACCAGATTACCACGCAGAGTGAAAACCTTTTAGCGCCATATGCAGCTACCAATTCTCATAGCCTGTTCTTGGTTCATGTAAATCTGAAATTAGTCGGCATTTCCCCTCTGCATGCGGCATCATAATCTTCAGCAAGGTTCGGTGCAGCTTCCTTGTGAGGGCATATGAACGTCTCCACAAATACCACCTCGGACACCCTGACAATTGTCCCGTAGGTCCAGTGGCGATCTAGCAATCCATTTGCCTTAAGAAACTTTACAACATAGCACCGTGGCTTAACTCGGCCCTCCAGGCTAAGGCAGAGCATTACCGGGCAATGAGCAAGGTACGCCGGTTCCAACCCCATCTCAGAGATAAGAAACTCCGACTTGCTCTGCAGTGTCTGATTGGATTTGGTCAGCATCAGTGGGGCCTTACGAAGAGCAATGCCCACCTCAGCATCGGACCACCTGAACGTGTTCCTTAAGTACTCCACTTTGGCGGCGAGCTTCTCCTCACTAAGGGATTCAACAGCCTTCAACGCCTGCCTGAACGTCCCCGATCCACGGGGCACACCGAGACGTTCCGCGCACGCCACCATCACCTGGACGCGCTCCGGCTTGGCGCTGAGCAGCCATGGCACAGCGAGGCAGAGCTTCGCAATATCGGAAGTGCCTAGCCCGCACTCCCGCAGTAACTCAATATTGGGCTTGACCACCCTCTCTGGATCAGACCAGAGAAAATACTTGTACTTCTTGAGCCCCCGGAGAAGGCTCTCGGAGGAGCCAAAGAGGGGGAGGTAGTACTCCAGCCCGGAAACGACAGATCTAGAGCGGAAGCTGCGGGGTGCGAGCGAGGCGACGCGCGCGATCTCAGAGCGCGATAGGCCGAGGCCGGTGAGCCCGGCGAGGACGGGAGACAGGGTTCTCTCGACGCCAGCGCACAGAAACTTCGGGTCACGGGCCACGAGTGCGGCGATGTCGGCGCTGGATAGGCCGAGCCCGGCGAGGAAGGCGAGCACGGCGTCGGGGTTCGTGGGGGATTTGAGGTGGGAGAGCTTGGTGGAGGCCTTGAGGGCCTGCGCTCGGGTGAGGCCGCAGGTGTGGACGAGGTAGTCCTCGACGGCGAATTGGGGGCTTGGGGAGACGGCGGGCGCGGCGGCGGAGAGGAGGCGGTGGAGAGAGGGCACGGGATGGGTGGCGGGAGAAGAGAGGAGATGGGTGAGGATGCAGGTTCGGAGGCGGAGCATGGCGCCGGTGCAGGGGACGTCGCCGGCGGCGATGGGGGTGGGGGGTGGGGGGCTGGGGGGAGTGGGGACGGCCGCGGCCTGCTGTTGGTGCGGAGCTCGTTTTTTTTTTCGGCAGTGGTGCGGACTGCGGGGCTCGTGGCCTGGCCTTGTTCGAACAGAGCAGCACGCATCGTCTTGAAAGCCCAGGAATGAGCCCAACTTGAGGCCCAATAGTCCAACTCCATGGCCCAGTATACACAAAAGAAGCCAACGGCCCCTCAAAAAACAAAACAAGGAAGCCAACGGGGGTTACTCAAAAAAAAAGGAAGCCAACGGGGAGCGAGCTCGTAAAAAAACAAGGGAAGCCGCTGTGTGTTAGGGACCAATTAATTGAAGGGTTCTCCATGAAAGTGTCCGTCCCGTGTGGTGACGGTTAGCGTCCGGTGATTACGGGGGCGATCGCGAGGCGATCGAGATCTGGCGTCCTGTGCATTAGGGTTCCTCGTTCCCGTCGGGCGAAGCCTTGATCTCTCGCTCCCGTCCGATCGTTCGTACGGTTCCCATCCACTCCACCATAGGCCTTCCTTGTGCTCCCTAGGGCGCGGGGTCGTACACCACCACCAACCCTAGGAGGAGACAGGGGCGGAAAGGGGAGGAGACGCGGCGATGGACGGAGTTGCGGGTATGTTGAGGGGGCTGAAGCTGTCAGAGGAGGAAAGGAAGGGAGTCAAAGTCAGATGTTCAATGAAGGAAAAGGGGAAGGAATGGCTGCTGCAGGCGGTGGGAAAAGTAATGTCGGAGAAGCTGGCTCATCTGGACGCCATCTGCCTTACCCTAGGAAAAATTTGGTGCCCGATCAAGGGTATCGACTGCAAGGAGATTGGGGTGAATCAATTCCTGATCACGTTCCATCAGGAGTCGGGGAAGCGGAAGGCACTCGAGAACGGGCCATGGATGTTCGATAAGGACCTGATGGTGGTGGAAGAGTACGATCCAGAGAAGAGACCCGAAGATTATGTGTTCAATGAGATCCCGATCTGGGTTAGGGTTTACAAATTTGCCCTCGGGTATGATGAATGTGGACTCTACAGAGGATATTGGCAATATTATTGTAAGGTTTGTTAAGGCGGACACAGGAGCTGATGGGAGTGCTATAGGGAGGTTCCTCCGGGTTAAGATCCGTATGAGGATTGATAAACCTCTTATGAGAGGGTTCACTTTAGAAGATGAGGAGAAACAGAAGGATGGGGATCGGATGGAGCAGGGGGAAAGTGGGAAGAAGGAGGGGGAGGAAGGACGAGACTGGTGCAAATTCGAGTATGAGTATCTCCCGGACTTTTGCTATGCTTGTGGGATCATAGGGCACGGAGAGAGAGACTGTTCGATCAAGGCGAAAAAGGGGGATAATCAGCAATATGGAAGATGACTGAAAGTTGAGTTGGGCCATAGGAGAGGTGCGTCGGACGAAGGGGTGTGGAGGGCTGGGGCTAGAAGTGGTGGAGGAGCCAGGAACTATGGATACAGTCGCTCAGGTGGACGTTCAGGAAGCGAGAGTGGCAGTCTGACTTGGAAGAAGAGCGATTCTAGGTCCAACGATGGCAGCCGGGGTAAACTTGATGGAGGAGAGGAGGTCAATAGCCCTCATAAACAGAATATAAACCCTAAAAATTCTGGCAATCCTAGGAGGCTCGAGCTGGAGGAAGGTAAGGTGCAGAAGACAGTAGAGGAGTTAGGGAAGGGTGGCGGCACTGGTGTCCGTGTCGAGGCCGGTAGCACAGATGCAGTGATGACAGGGGCAGTAGTGGGAATCTCACTCCAATGCAATGAAGCAAAGAATCAGGCAAACCAAAAGGTTGAGCACAAAGGTCAAGATGGTATGATCAAGGCGCCGGAAGGAAAATGCTATAAGAAAAAGGGGAGGGACAGGCCGGTGGTGGAGAGCAACAAGGAGAGGGAGCGGTGCTAGGATTGAAGAGGGGGTGGATGGAAGAGGAGGAAGGGAAGGAGAGCAAGAAGGGTAAGATAGAGGAAGAAGGAAGTGATGTGGTGGCGACACTTAATGCAGAATCGGCCGGGCTGTCCATGCAGCCCCGTCGAGCACAATGAAACTAATCGGTTGGAACTGCCGGGGTTTGGGAAATGGCCCGGCAGTTCGGAGCCTCCTCGAACTGGGGAGGGTGGAGGAGCCCGATATTCTTTTTCTTTCGGAGACGAAGATGTCCGAGAAGGAGTTGGAGAGGTTTAGGTGGATGCTAGAGATGGCGCACATGATAGCGTGGGGCTCGGAAGGGAGGAGTAGGGGGTAGCTTTGTTCTGGAGAAGGGAAGTGGATGTGTCGCTGAGGTCGTACAACAGGAGGCATGTAGATGTGGACGTGAGGGAGGAGGATGGTAGGGTGTGGAGGCTGACGGGAGTCTATGGGGAATCTGCTACCGAAAGGAAGGGGGAGACATGGCGTCTGATGCGAATCCTGGGCCAACAACATCAAAGTGGTCGGCCCTGGTTATGTTTGGGGGACTTCAACGAAATCCTGTCATGGGACGAGAAGATTGGAGGGGCTGATCGTCCACAACGTCTCCTAGACAACTTCCGTGAAGCACTGGAATCCTGTGAGCTTTTTGATTTAGGATATGAAGGCGATAAGTTTACATGGAGAAATCATAGCAAGGTGGTGGACACGTATATTTGCGAGCGGTTGGATAGAGCAGTGGCAAATGGTCCTTGGGGCGAGTGGTTTCTCGAATTCACCGTCCTTAATGGCACGCTTCGTCACTCGGATCACAGACTGGTCATCGTATGTACTCAAGGAAATATTGGTAGAAGGCCGGGGGCGATCAGGGCTTTCATTCGAGGCGTGGTGGCTGAAGGAGGAGGAGCGCCGCGAGCAAATTCAAGCGGCTTGGGAGGAGGGTTGTATGGGGGGAGGAGGTGATGTTGCGGCTGGCTTACGATGTGTAGCAGGGAGGATGATGAAATGGGGGAAAGAGGTGGCTGGGGAGTTGGAGGACCGATTGAAGCAAGCTCGCCGTGCTTTGGAAACCTGTATGAGAGCTCCGATGAGTGAAGAGAAAGTTAGAGAAGAAGGATGATTGAGATGCCAAATAGAGAAGTTGGAGGAGAAGAAGAACATCAAGGCCAAACAGAGATCTCATGTCTCATGGTTAAAGGATGGCAATAGAAGCACCAGATACTTCATGGTTGTGGCTTCTTCGAGGAGAAAGGCAAATAGGGTGACGAAGTTGAGGAGGGAGGATGGATCGGAGGTGAAGGAAGGAGAGGATCTTAATAATTATGTTTGTTCTTATTTTCAGGACCTATTTTCCTTGGCCCAAGGGAACCGTACCGCGGAGCTCATTGATACAGTCCAACCCTGTGTCACAAGTGCTATGAGAGCGATCCTTGAAGCGGAAGTGGCACGCGAGGAAATCAAGGCGGCTCTTGACCACATTGGCGATCTTAAGGCACCTGGTCCGGTCGGCATGCCCTCCATTTTCTACAAGAAACATTGGCATTTCATGGGGGATAAGGTGGTGGAGGAAGTGTTAGCGGTACTGAACGGAGGAGCAATGCCAGAGGGCTGGAATGACACTGTGGTCGTCCTGATTCCGAAAGTGAAAAACCCTAGTAGGATCAAAGATTTGTGGTCGATTAGCTTGTGCAATGTTGTGTACAAGTTGGTGTCCAAGGTGATCTCTAATCATCTCAAGTTGGTTCTCCCAGACATCATTTCAGATAACCAAAGCGCTTTTGTTCCCGGTAGGCTGATCATGGACAATGTCCTCATTGCCTACGAGTTGTCACATTTTCTGCTAAATAAAAAGAAGGGAAATGAAGGGGTTGAAGCGTGAAAGCGGACATGAGCAAAGCCTATGATCGAGTTGAGTGGGACTTCTTGCGGGCAATGCTTACCAAGCTGGGTTTCGGGGCTTGATGGATTGATTTGGTAATGAATTGTGCCACTACAGTAAGATATCAGATCAAGATCAACGGAGGACTTACGGCACAGTTTACTCCTTCAAGGGGTTTCAGACAAGGTGATCCAATCTCGCCTTACTTATTTGTCATATGTGCTGAAGGTCTTTCGGCGCTGCTGCATGAAGCTGTAGCATCCGGCAGGGTCAGTGGCGTCAAGATTTGCTGGACGGCACCAGTTGTCTCACACCTTTTGTTTGCTGACGACTCCATGCTTCTGCTTAAGGCCAAGCAAGAGGAAGCTCAACAACTGCGTGTGATTTTGGACCTCTATGAAGATTGTTCTAGGCAGTGTATCAACCTGGAGAAGTCGGCAATCATGTTTAGTCCGAACACAAGGAGTGAGGTGAAAGATGCTGTCAAGAGTGCTCTGCAAATCCATATCGAAACATGGAATGAAAAGTATTTGGGACTGTCGGTTCATGTCGGTAAATCAAGGAAAAAGTCCTTTGCATTTGTGAAAGGGGCCATGGCGGGAAGAGTGTATGGATGGAAAGAGAAACTTATTGCTAAACCAGGGAAAGAAGCGTTGGTTACCTTGGTTGCACAGGCCATACCTACGTTTGCCATGTCTTGTTTTTACTTAACCAAGTCTTTTTGAGAAGAGTTGAGTTCACTGATTGGCAACTACTGGTGGAGCCAGCAGGACAAAGAAAACACCACTCATTGGATCGGATGACAGAAGCTCACTCTGCCCAAGGCTCAGGGGGGGCTAGGGTTCCGTGATATGCATGGGTTCAACCTTGCCATGCTGTCGAGACAGATATGAGGCTCATCCAATCACCGGAGTCCTTGTGTGCAAGAATTCTACAAGCCCGTTATTACCCTAAGTGCTGTCTTCTTGATGCAAACCCAAGGTAGGGGATTTCATACTCTTGGCGCAGCCTCCTACACGGTCTAAATCTGTTTCGAGAAGGTTATATTTCGAGGATCGGGGATGGTACGCAAGTTAAATCTGGTCTGACCCATGGCTGCCACGACCGTGGTCTCGGGGAGTCATTACACCTCACGGTCATAGCCTTTTGGAGTGGGTTAGTGATCTCATTGATCCTGCTACGGGTAACTGGGATGAACAGCTTGTCCGTGAGACTTTCTGGCTAGATGATGCGTCGCACATCCTACGGATCCCCTTGTGAGAAGGTGTACAAGACTTCATTGCATGGCACTATGAGAAGAAAGGCATCGAATCGGTCAAGAGTGCATACAAACTCCAAGTTCAGTTGGAGAAGACGAAGAAGGATGGAGGAGTGGGAGGGAGTTCAAGCGCTGCGGGGAACTTGAATGGAATCACAGATGACTCATGGAAACGGCTGTGGAAGATGCCCTGTCCGAGAAACATTCAGATGTTCGTGTGGAGACTGAAGCATGACTCTCTGGCGCTGCGGAAAAATGTTGGAATGAGGGGTATCCCCATTGCAGACATGAAGTGCCTCTTCTGTGCGAGAGCTAATGAGGACGGGGCTCACCTCTTCATCAAGTGCAAAGTTGTTAAAGAAGTGCGGAGGGAACTTGCTCTCGAGAGCGACCGCATTCAGCTAGAAAGGATTGGGTCTGTGCATGCAATGCTAGACTATCTTTGGGGGCTAGATGAGAAAAAACGCCTACATATCTTAACTTCTTGGTGGCTATGGTGGTCCCATAGAAACAAACTCAGAGAAGGAAAACTGCCGCTGTCGGCCTCTGTTGTAGCCTGACAAAAGAGAGCTAATGTGCTTGAGTACCTGGAGATCTTCCGTCAGCCGGCTGCCAAACCGCCAGCGGACAAGTGGCAGCCACCAAGGGGAGAAGACTACAAGATCAATGTTGATGGATCTTTTGTGCCAGGCCAGAACCATGCAGGTTGGGGAGTCGCGGTGCGGATGGCAGATGGTGCACTTGTGTGTGCTCGAGCTGGCAGACAGGAGCATGTTACGGACGCGTTTGCCACGGAAGCAGCAGCCATGACGCATGTGAAAGTGCAACTAATCCCCGGGTGGTTTTGGTAATTAATAACAACATATATATCATTGAACTAATTATTTCTTGAGAATATTTCAGAAAGTTCAGTGATATGGGTATGGCAATGACTGATGATGTGGACCCCTCAAAATGCTAAGGAAAACATTGGCAAAAGCTCAAGACTCCATTTTTGGTTTAGTGATCCAAGATCACATTGAGTCCATAGGAAAGCCAATACTATTAAAGGGGATGAGGTTATGATGATGATCTGGTTGCTCAAAGTGCTTAGTGATTTATCTCTCAAACTATCGCAATCTTTCACTCCAACATATACTCATAAGTAATCTCGGTCCCACCGATTCCATAAACTCAGTCACACCGAGATGAACCACCTCACCATATAGCCAAACCCTAGAAATTTCGGATTTTCGATTCCAAACTCGGTCATACGAAATTGGTGTTGCCAACCTTCAGAACCTTCAGACTCAAATCGGTGTCACCGAGATGAGAAAGTCGGTCCCACCGAGATTGGCAAACCCTAGACTTTGGAAGAATCGGACTAACCGAGATTGTATTTTCGGTCCCACGAAAATCCCAACGTTCACAAGATTTGAACTTTCGGTCTCACCGAGTTGTCAACTTCGGTCCGACCGAGATTGGTCAAATGTGTGTAGCAGTTGGATTTTGTGTGGAGGCTATAAATACCCTCCACCTCCTCTTCATTCGTGGAGAGAGCCATCGAAAGAACTACCACTCCTACCTTACATTTACGAGAAGAAAACTACCTACCCTTGTGTTGAGATCAAGTTGCTCCACTCCCACCATATGAAACTTGATTTCTAGCCTTCCCAAGTTGCTTTCCACTCAATCCCTTCCTCCACCACAGCCAAATCAGGTGAGGAGAGTTGAGTGTTGGGGAGATTATCATTTGAAGCACAAGAGCAAGGAGTTCATCATCACCAACACCATCTATTACCTTTTGGAGGGTGGTGCCTCCTAGATTGGTTAGGTGTCGCTTGGGAGCCTCCGTCAAGATGTGGAGTTGAACCAAGAAGTTTGTAAGGGCAAGGAGATCGCCTACTTCGTGAAGATCTACCCCGAGTAAGGCTAGTCCTCCGTGGACGTAGGCCATGATGGCATAGACAAGGTTGCTTCTTCGTGGACCCTTCGTGGGTGGAGCCCTCCGTGGACTCTCGCAGCCGTTACCCTCCGTGGGTTGAAGTCTCCATCAACGTGGATTGACGATAGCACCACCTATCGGAACCACGAGAAAAATCTCCGTGTCTCCAAATTGCGTTTGTCTTCTCCACCTCTTGTTTACTACATGTGCAATTTACTTTCCGCTGCCATCACTCTAGAATTGCATGTGTAGGGTGATACTTGACTTGCTCATCATTGTGAACTTGCTAAAAACTTGTCCTAATCAAAAGGCTAAACTTTTAAGTTGTCAAGTAGTCTAATCACCCCCCCTCTAGACATACTTCCGATCCTACAAGTGGTATCAGAGCTTTGGTCTCCATTGGATTGGTTTCCATTGCATTGGACTCCGTAAGCTTGGTTTCACAACCTAGGAGAGTATGGCGTCTAGTGAGGGTAATTTTCGTAGAGGTCCTTACTTTGATGGTTCAAACTTTGCTAGTTGGAAGCACAAAATGAAAATGCATATTCTTGGACATAACCCTGCCGCATGGGGCATTATTTGTGTTGGCTTGCAAGGTGAGTTCTTCGAGGAAGGAAAAGTTCCGGATCGCGAAGCTACAACTGATGAGTTGCGGATGTTACAGAACAATGCTCAAGCTTGTGACATTCTCTTCAATGCTTTGTGTCCCGAGGAGTTCAACAAGATCAGCCGTCTTGAGAATGCAAAAGAGATTTGGGATACTTTGGTCGAAATGCACGAAGGTACCGAGTCCGTGAAGGAATCAAAGCTAGATGTTCTTCAAGGTCAACTTGACAAGTTCAAGATGAAGGAAGGTGAAGGAGTCGCTGAAATGTACTCTAGGCTTGCTCTCATCACCAATGAGATTGCCGGCTTAGGAAGCGAAGAAATGACCGACCGATTCATCATCAAGAAGATCCTCAGAGCTTTGGATGGAAAGTATGACACCGTGTGCACTTTGATCCAAATGATGCCAAACTACAAGAATCTCAAGCCTACAAAGTCATTGGAAGAATTGTTGCTCATGAGATGACACTTAAAGATAAGGAAGAGCTTCACAACAAGTCAAGTGGTGCTTACAAAGCTACAGTTGAAGCTCCCACATCCTCAAGTGACAAGCTAGTTTCCAATGAAGAGATAAGCCTAATGGTGAAGAACTTCAACAAATTCTACAAGAGTAGAAGCAAGGAAAGAAGCTCAAAGTCTAGATCATATGATGAAAAGAGATCTTCTAGTCGTGATCGAAACTGCTACAATTGTGGAAGACCCGGACACTACTCAAATGAGTGTTTGACTCCCCACAAGAGAAGAGAAGAATCTCCAAGAAGAAGAAGCTCAAGAGAAGAGTCACCTCGGAAAGAGAGAAGGAGTAGAGATGATCGTTATGAACGAAGATCCTCTCGGAGAAGCAAGGATTCGGAAAGGAAAGACAAGTCATCAAGGAGCTACACAAGAAGAAAACATCAAGCTCATATTGGTGAATGGGTCTCGGTTCCGACTCGACAATCACTCCGAAAGAAGCTATCACTCCAACTCCGAATATAGTCAAGATGAAGGTGTTGCCGGTCTTGCTCTCGTGTCCTCCAACTCCAACTCCTATGACTTATTTGATTCACCAAATGAAGGAATTGGAAGATGCTTCATGGCAAAAGGCCCCAAGGTATCACACCCTGAATTCATTGACTTTGATAGTGATGAAGATGACTTGCTTGGTGAAGATGAGCTTTTACATGACAAATCTAGTGAGCTTAGTAATGATGAACATGCTAGTAGTCTTTATAGTCGAGAAGAGTCGAATGACAATGCTATGAAGGAGATTGAGCGTCTAACTAAAGAACTAAACACTCTTAAGTTAGCTCATGAAACAACTCAAGAAGATCATAGAGAGCTCCTAAGATCTCATGAGAAGCTACGCTCGAGAAGCTCAATCTAGAGCAAGAACATGAGTTTCTAAAGCTATCAATGACGATCTTGAAAGAAGAGTTCTTCATATCTTGCCAAACGACTTCTCTTGTCTAATTTCTTGCCACCTATTAAAACTAAGCATGACAAGCATAAGAAAAATTCTTCATCTAGTAGTAACAATAATCATGCTAAATCAAATGTTGTTACTTCTAGTAGTTCTCTTGATTTCACTAACAATGTTTCAAGCCAAGTTTCACTTGAGCAAGAAAATAGTTCATTGAAAGGGATTATAGAAAAGGTGTCTACAAGAGCCTTGCCGAAGCAAGAGCTTTGAGGAAATTGTTCGCAAGCAAGGAAGACACCGGAAGAATCAAGGAATTGGTTTTGAGCGAAGGTTCAACGCCGAGGGTGTTGAATGGGAAGAAGGTCAATATCCCACTCCAAAGTTTGTTTCTCAAAAGGAGAAGTATGATCCTACTTCATCCAATGTGGAACAAGCTCAAGATGACCTTCCACCACAAGACCACAAGCTAAAAGGCAAGGACAAGCTTCAAGAGGAGATTGATGCATTCATTGAAGCACCCAAGGCCATGGTCAAGTGGGTTCCCAAGGAAACTTCAAGTTCTACTTCGACAAGCTCAACTACTACCCCAAGGATTCCCATCAAGATGATGTGGATCCCAAAGAAGAAGAACTAGAGAGTTCTTGAGGGTGACTCCGCCAACATACTTCACTCACATTCATTTTGGCGAGAACTTGTGCAATCAACTTCCACATCTTGCACTAGTTCATGGAGTCACAAACCCTCATGTTGGTAAGTCAAGGGACAAGGTAATCATTGCTTTCATGGACATCATCTATTGTGTACTTCAATCTATGTCCATGGATATCCTTGTTTGTTCCTTGCGGGACTAACCCATGTAGGTATTGAAAGTGCCCGAATCCAAAGGATTGCTCCCAACTCTTGGTGATCTTCATCAACATTGAGCATCCACATCATCAACATCTACATGAAGTCTTCAACGACAACCCAAGGTTAGTTTGACCCTTTAAAAGGGGTTCTCACATCAAGGGGGAGCTTTGCTCTTAAGAATTGAGCTAAAGCATCTTCTAATGATGTGAACACATTAATGCTTTATGGAAAAGTGGTAACCCCACTTGAGCTTAAACGATGAGTATGACCTATGATCAAATGTTCTCATTTGACTCCTAAGTCAATATACTCATATATAGATGACCTAGTCATCGCCAAATTGTGTGCTATAGCTAGAGTTTTGTTTGTGCATGTTTGACACATATTTCATTTGCTATCTTATTGTGTGAGCATGTTGGATGCATGATTTAATCCATTCAAGGACATCCATTTGTTGCTTTGGTCTTTTTGGATTTTTCTTTTTGACCAAATGGATGGACAAGAATGCCTAAGTTCCTCCCCTAGCTATCTATGCTTTCTTGTCTCAAACTCTATTCATGCTTATATCACAAACTTTGAACAAGACTTTTTGGACAGACATCGAGTGAGGAGCACTTTCGAGCCACCGATCCGTCAAAAGCCTAAATTCCAAAAGCTTCTAAGTATTTTCGGTCAAACCAATATACTCAAATCGGACGGATCAAATCACTTGGATTGATCTAGGTTTTCACCTCGGTGAAACCGAGTTACAAATTCGGCGTGATCAAGTGAGTAATCGCTGCGCTTAACCATCTCGGTCCCACCGAAGTTTTCAACTCGGTCCCACCGACACCGAAGGGTATATATACCGAGGGCAGCGCGTTGATTCTTTCTTCATACCGCCTCGCCCCAAACCCTTAGCTGCCGTCGGCGTGGTCTCCGGATCGTCTCCGCCGTCGCTCAGGCGCCTCGCCATGGGTCTCCATCGCCGTCAGCGGTCTATCTCATCGCACCGTTGCCGTGAGTGAAACTTCACCAAGTTGGGTGAGTTTCATCCTCTCGTGCTTCAACCTCGATTCAATGCACGATAGGTTTTGCCTAGTTTCTTGCCAAGTTTGAAATCTTCCTATCCAGCAGATTAGATCTTAGAACAAAATTCGAGTGAAAATTTTAGGGTTAGGTTTCCGCCGAACACATCTCGGTGTGACCGATTCTACATTCTCGGACTGACCGATTTGGCCTCTGGCCATTGCACTGCACTTTTCGGTGAAACCGAGTTGTGCAAATCGGTAAGACCGAAGTGAGGATTTAGTGAAACCCTAGTGATCTCGGCTAGACCGAAGCCCATTTCGGTCCAACCGAAAGTGGTGTGAATGGTCTGTTTAGACACTTCGGATTCACCGAATTTAAGACTCGGTCAGACCGAAATGCATTCTGTGAAAACCTAAAACTGAAGTTTGAACTCATTCTTTTTGCAAAATCCTCTGCAGTTTGTGATAACTCTTCTATTCTGCCTATACCTATTCTATTCACAGGTTGTCGGTCATGTACGATGCAAGTGACAGCGAACAGTCTGAATCACCGATTGCAATTCGAGAGGCAACACAAGTCCCAAGCAAGCAGTTTTTCAGATGATGGAGAGAGGAGCACCCCAAGTGGTTTGCCTCCACCTGCCACGAGGCCGGAAGAAGAGGAATTCTGATGAGGAGGATTTTGACTTTGTTGCTGATGAGGAGATCACATCCAAGCCTAAGAGGAAAGTGGTTGCCAAGGACTATCAAGGGCAACAGACAAAGAAAGGCACCAGCAAGGTGAAAAAGTCCACAGTTGCAAAGAAGCTGAGCATGGAAGAAGAAACCTCCAAAGAAGATCAAGAAAACTTCCAAGAGGAAGAGGATAGTACATGATGAAGGCGATGATGATTACGATGAGGAAGCACCTCAGCCTCCTCGAAGCCAAAGTTGATGGGAGATGCCATCGAGCGTGAGCACCCACAAAATCTAAGCCATCGGCTCCAAAGAAAGGCAGCCCAAGCCAAACCTGCTGCCAAGCCAAAGAAAAACAAGAAGAAATATTCCTGCCTCGAGAAGAAGAAGGACAATGTGCCACCAATGAATCGATGAAGAGGCACATGTATTCTCAAGCTCGCATGAAACGCCATTCATAATGATGCTCATCCTCGAGCTGAAAATATGAAGGAAAGGAAGGACAAAGGTCTCGAGCTATGGAGGCAAGTTGATCCATATGCCACCGGAGAAGGACATTTGTTGACTCAAGGTTCCACACCAGAGAGCAACAAGATTTTTATGAGATAGTGCTTATGGATAAGAAGCCAATTGTTCTTGACACGGATATGTAGACCGGGAATACATCGACAAGTGAAGAGCACAGAGACTATTTCCCACATGTGCATGAAAGCTTCACCGCATGTGGAGTTGCGAGTTCGTTGGTCGGTAGTTGCTTGGAATGATGAGATGATCATGCGGTTCTATGCCACACACATTTCTATCCGGATGGCGTAATTGTGTGGATAATCGAAGGACGTAGATTCTCTTCAACAGTTGAAGAGTGGGTAGCATTGCTAAATGCTCCAAAGATCAAGAGATGATGATGTTGATGTTTATGGAATTCCCAAGAAGAATCACGAGTCTATGAGGAACATGTACAATGAAGTACCGGACAAGGATGTTGAGATATGGAAGCTTGGATCAAGTATATCATCTTGAGCAGGTCTCCCAACCACTAACACCATTACGAGGCATACTTTGATGCCCAAGTCAGAGACCATCGCATGATAAGAGGCTACTCTATCAACATGCTGCATATTCTAGATCGAAGACACCTTTTAAGGTGATGGACACGATAGTTGAGACTATCAAGAGGACAAAGACAGAGACTGAAGAGGTCATGTGGGTTTGCCCGCACATTCAGATGCTCATCAATGCCAAGTTTGGCATGGGCACCTACTTATTGGATAGACCCCACTTGCCACTGCAGCTGAACATGAAGATAATGAAGTTGTGATGACCGAGGATGCTCCCACATCTGTCGAAGGACATGCAAAGTTTGAAGCGCAAAACAAGCTAAAGCTGAGAAGGAAGCGGCAGAAGCAGCAGAAAGCCCAAGAGCGTTGGAGAACAACTTCTTGAAGCCACTCGGAGAATTGAACTACGCTGGCCAGCATAGTGCAATCTCGGGAGAGTCTTGAGAGGATAGTTGAAGACAAGTTCCATGCTCGGATGTCAAGTCGATGAAGTGCAGTCACCGTCAACAAGCTTGAGGCGGACATTGAGGAAGCCAAGAGGAGAAGGCAGAGCTCATGAGGAAATGGAAGATGATCTAGTCCAGATGACTATGAGCAGCTGCTGCAGTGCCCTAAAGCCCAGATCATTGCTATTCCAAAGGATGACCCTGAGGCTACAAGATCAAGACCTCCTCAGCTCCATCGGTTCAGCTCCAGCTCCGGTGTCACACCTCCAGCTCCACAGACTTCAGCGAAGCCTTTGCAGATGCAGCTATCTCCACTCCATCGACGCAGACAGAGCCGCCAGTGAGTCCCTAGTGACGCTTAGCTCTATACCTTTCGAACTTTTTGGTAACTTGTTGCCAAAGGGGGAGAAATTGTATAGATCATAGGACTTCGAGAGAGAGAGTGCTCATTTTTGCTCTTTCGTTTGCGGTTTTCCTTGAGATACTTTTGAGTTTTCCGAGACATTTCGTGTGTTTGATACTACGTTTGCTCTATCTTTGATGAGTGCTTGATCATACTATGCTTAATGAGTGCTTAATGCTTATCATATTCTATCCATATCTTGTATGATCATTTACTCATGTCTTGGTGATTGGGTGCATGCTACTCATTCTTATCATTTTGTGCGCTCCACCAAGATGTATGTGACATGGAAGAGTGACCCATGATCCTAATCGATTGTGCATTTGCATTCAAACGCAAATCTTAAATAATGCACAAATTTAGGGGGAGCTCTTGCTTATCACATACTTCTCAAAGCGACGATGTTATTCATTGATTATATCATTTGTCGAAGCTTTGATCTATATGTTGTCATCAATTACCAAAAAGGGGGAGATTGAAAGTGCAACTAATCCCCGGGTGGTTTTGGTAATTAATAACAACATATATATCATTGAACTAATTATTTCTTGAGAATATTTCGAAAGTTCAAGGATATGGGTATGGCAATGACCGATGATGTGGACCCTCAAAATGCTAAGGAAAACATTGGCAAAAGCTCAAGACTCCATTTTTGGTTTAGTGATCCAAGATCACATTGAGTCCATAGGAAAGCCAATACTATTAAAGGGATGAGGTTATGATGATGATCTGGTTGCTCAAAGTGCTTAGTGATTTATCTCTCAAACTATCGCAATCTTTCACTCCAACATATACTCATAAGTAATCTCGGTCCCACCGATTCCATAAACTCACCACACCGAGATGAACCACCTCACCCATATAGCCAAACCCTAGAAATTTCGGATTTTCCGATTCCAAACTCGGTCATACCGAAATTGGTGTTGCTAACCTTCAGAACCTTCACGTACTCAAATTGGTGTCACCGAGATGAGAAAGTCGGTCCCACCGAGATTGGCAAACCCTAGACTTTGGAAGAATCGGACTAACCGAGATTGTATTTTCGGTCCCACGAAAATCCCAACGTTCACAAGATTTGAACTTTCGGTCTCACCGAGTTGTCAACTTCGGTCCGACCGAGATTGGTCAAATGTGTGTAACGGTTGGATTTTGTGTGGAGGCTATAAATACCCTCCACCTCCTCTTCATTCGTGGAGAGAGCCATCGAAAGAACTACCACTCCTACCTTACATTTACGAGAAGAAAACTACCTACCCTTATGTTGAGATCAAGTTGCTCCACTCCCACCATATGAAACTTGATTTCTAGCCTTCCCAAGTTGCTTTCCACTCAATCCCTTCCTCCACCACAGCCAAATCGGTGAGGAGAGTTGAGTGTTGGGGAGATTATCATTTGAAGCACAAGAGCAAGGAGTTCATCATCACCAACACCATCTATTACCTTTTGGAGGTGGTGCCTCCTAGATTGGTTAGGTGTCGCTTGGGAGCCTCCGTCAAGATGTGGAGTTGAACCAAGAAGTTTGTAAGGGCAAGGAGATCGCCTACTTCGTGAAGATCTACCCCGAGTAAGGCTAGTCCTCCGTGGGCGTAGGCCATGATGGCATAGACAAGGTTGCTTCTTCGTGGACCCTTCGTGGGTGGAGCCCTCCGTGGACTCTCGCAGCCGTTACCCTCCGTGGGTTGAAGTCTCCATCAACGTGGATTGACGATAGCACCACCTATCGGAACCACGAGAAAAATCTCCGTGTCTCCAAATTGCGTTTGCTCTTCTCCACCTCTTGTTTACTACATGTGCAATTTACTTTCCGCTGCCATCACTCTAGAATTGCATGTGTAGGGTGATACTTGACTTGCTCATCATTGTGAACTTGCTAAAAACTTGTCCTAATCAAAAGGCTAAACTTTTAAGTTGTCAAGTAGTCTAATCACCCCCCCTCTAGACATACTTCCGATCCTACAGCATGCTATCAACACGGCAGCGGACCTGGGCATTGTCCATGTGGTGCTTGAAACGGATTCACAGCTGTTGGCCGAAGCACTTGACTTGCAAAGAGTGGACTCCTCCGTGTATGCTGTGGTCATCGAAGACATGAAGTACCAGCTTAAACTTTGGTTCTCCAAGTTCACTATATCTGTTTGTAGACGTACTGCGAACTCTGTAGCCCATGAACTTGCCAATATTGGCCGTGTGTGTGACCCTCTCCATTTCATGGAATGGGAGTCAGATGTACCAGCCCAAGTGGGCGTCTCTGTTTTGGGTGATATGCCTAAGACTAGTTAAGTAATAAAGCTTTCGCTTTGATCTAAAAAAAATTAGTTGAAGGGTTAATTTGGGACCAATTAATTGAAGGGTGTTGATAAAAAAAAATAATTGAAGGGTTAATTTGGGACCAATTAATTGAAGGGTGTTGATAAAAAAAATTAATTGAAGGGTGATTCCCCTCAAACAAAATTAAAGGGTAATTTTTTCTCAAGTTAAGGTTCCTTGACATACTTTTTCAATGTACCTATAGGCTACTTTTGTAAAACATTTGACAACCTAGAATAACCATCCGGTACGAAGGTCCTACGATATTTTCATGGTCAAGGATGTAAATGAACGTTATCATATACTCCCTACGGCCCATAATTTAGGATGCTTTTTGGACACTAGTGTGATGTCAAAAAACGTCCTATAGTATGGGACAGAAGGAGTAATATATAGTAATATCTTGATGCTGGAATCTCGCGGTGTATCATAAGTTGGGTGTATGGAACATCATTATTTTGACAACAGTGTGTTTTCATTATTGTTGGCATTCTAGCCTAGTGGTATTCTTAACTTGGATAAACATTAGAGCATCTCCAATAGAAGATGTAGATGTGAAATACCTAACTTTACATCTTCAAGGCCCAAAACACTGCTCCAACAGATGATGTAGATGCAAAAAAGTATACATACTCCACCTCCCGGAGATGAAAACTACAACACCTCGCGGTGCAAATATACATCCCCACCTACAAGAGATGTATATTTGACAGCCGCGTGCCAACTGCCAACCGCTCTTCAGTTTGCTTCCCCCACCTATTCTTTCGCCGCCTCGCGATTCGGCCGCTGCCCACCACCGTGATCCGCCGCCACCCCGCGACAGATCCTCCGTCTCCTCCACTCCCGCCACGATACGCCCCCTCCCCCGTCACGAATCAGCCGATTTCCCCCACCGCCACCCCACGATTCGGTCGCTGCCCGCCACTCAATTCGTCTTCGACCGCCAGTCGATTCAATCCCGCAGCCGTCTCCGCCGGTGTTGCAGCCTCCGCTGTCGCCTCAACCTCCCCCACATCACCCCGTCGTCAACCCGTCGTTGTCCCGCTGCAGCCTCCGTCCTCGCCTCAACCACCCCCGCCATCACCAAGCACCACTGCCCTGCCGCCCGGCCATTGCCAACCACCACCGAGTCGCCACCCCGCCGTGGCCTCAACCTCCACTGACCGCATCCGAGTCGCCGCCCCATCGTCGCTTTTTCTTTCAAAAGAGTAGCAACATACCCTTTTTTCTTATTTCCTTCGATAAAGCATTTATCTCTTCTATAGAAATCTAATAAGAGGGATTGATTCTGATATACATGCCGCCGAAGAAGACCCTGAAGAGCAAGACGGGGTTCTTTGGCGTGAGGGCAAAGCCCTCCTGCAACTACGAGTGGAGTTTAGCGACGCCGGCCGCCGCTTTTGGCTTGGCACCTACCTGACGGTCCACGAGTCCACGCATGCGTACGACATGGCGGTGTGGCGTGTCGGGAGGCCAAGAACGGACCTCAACTTCCTGGAGATCAAGATCTAGGCAGATGCTGAGATGCTCGTGTTGTAGGGCATTCAGATGGAGGAGATTCCGGTGAAGAAGACGAAGAAGAGGCCGACTATTGTCATCAGTCCCGGCAATAGCGATGAGGCGGCGATGGCGAGATTTGCACGGGAGCATCTGAGTACGTCCAGGCCGAGCAGGAGTTCTTCTGGAAGCGCGACGCCGAGGAGAAGAAGAAGGAGGTGAAGAAGGAGGACGAGGCCGGCCCCTCGACGGTGATCACCATCGAGTCCATGGAGGAGGACGACTAGGAGCTCTGGGGGCACTTGGATGACGACGATAAGGAGTATTGGATGCCCTCAGACGACGAGTAGTTTGGACTAGTTGTGCTAGTTTAATTTCTATGTTTGAACTATGTACGAATTTTTATGTTTGAACTATGTTGAAATGAAGTACTAGTTTGAAAGTTTTTAGATTTTACATCTCAAGTTTACATCATCTATTGGAGTTGCCCATTTACATCACTGTTTTACATCATCTGTTGGAGTTGGGTCTTTTTTGGAGATGTAAAAACCACTTTTTGGTGATGTAAATTATACAACATCTACTTTTACATCTTCTATTGGAGATGCTCTTAGCTTCTCAGATATCTAGATAGTTAATTGTGTGGTCCGTTGATGGAAGGCGGCTATCCCCCATGACAGCAAACTATTTATCACTAACTATACATGAGTTAGAGGCAAGACAAGGGATCTGTTTTGGTGTTTATATTTTCACACATGCCCTTGAATTTTCATCTGAATCTCATATTCAAGAACCATTGCAATTATGATATACTAATATAAACTTAATTATGAACATTGAAATAATATAGAACATTCTGTTATTGCCTCTAGGGCATATTTCCAACAGGGATTGCATGTTTCCATTTGGTATTAATGTTTTGGTTTGGTACTTGATGAAAGAAATACCTTAATTACCCTTAATTTTTTTTAAGAACCCACAGAAATGAGTGCAAGTTCATATTGAAGCACATACAACTAGATACGAAATATATGGCTACATTGAATAGATGAATTTGAGTTAGATTATTATCACCATATGTTAACATTGTTACATAATTGATTCTATCCATGAAACGCCTCATTATTCATTCTAATGCCAACGCTTTTGATCATCATTTCTCTCTTCAACATAGTTTGTACTTGGCAACTACTGATATTGCTACTTCCATTACTTTACTGCAATCAAACTCCGATTACTACATCGCATTTGCTATTAACAAATATTTTTTTGAGTAGGTATGCGTTTTCAGATGTGGTTGAATTAAGAACTCAATTGCTAAAGGTTATAAATATTCTTTGACTCCCTTTGTCTTGGATCAATAAATTTGTGTTGTGATATTGTCCATTGAAGATTTATGTGATCCCCTTCACTTGTGGGTTATCAGTCGACATGGACATCTCGGTAGGAAGAGATAGGACGGGGGCGTCAAAATGCTATGGATTAGCATCGTGGAAGCTGGCGAATCCAGCAACAGGAGACACTAGAGACAAAAGCGAGAGGAAGTGTGAATAATAAATGGTGTAGAACTTCATTGACATTTGGAGGTTGAGAGAGCCTATATAGAAAGAATCACAAGAAACAACTTCATACAATGAAAATAGTCTTACGATTGAAAACACACGGCAACCATTGGATTAATATTTGTTGGTTCTAATGCTTAGTGGTATTGAAAGTTTCAAAACCCTTTTTTTTTAAAGAAAGGCCTTCATGGCTAGCTTTATTAATTTAAACAACACTTACATCGTTTGCTAAAAGACTGGAAATAAAATCCGGAGGTGAGTCCTACCACAAATTTTGCGGATCATCACGTCCATTATGAGCTAGCGCATGGGCAACCATATTAGGTTCACGATTGCAATGCTCTAATAAGACCTTTTCAAAATCACGTAACAAGGATCGACAAGTTTCCAATATTGGAGCCGCGACCATTGAGTGTCCAGAATTTTGCTGAAGGGATGATCACACTATCTGATTGTACCAAGATAGAGTTAGCTCCAACCATGCTCGCAAGTTTGAGGCCTTCAACAAGAGCAGGCGTTTTAGCTGAAACCATGTCAGCCACATGCTCTAATTTTTTCATTGCCGCACCCATGAACATCCCACTACTATCTCTAATGATTGCACCGCAGGCCCCCAAGTTGCCTTCATCTGAGAACGAAGCATCCACGTTGAGAATAAGCTGGCCTTGCAGTGGGTTTCTCCATTGATTCAGTCTAGGGTGCATAGTAGGCTTGCTAGTAGATCACACAAAATTCAGTGTGAGATCCCGAATGGCTTGGCTGGAACGGACCGGGTTCTGGACCTCCTCCTGCCACACCATTAGTCTTCTCTGCCACCATAAGTACCAGCTAGCAACCGCAATCAACACCGGCAACTCGACAACATCAATATATTGCATTTGATTGGCCGGATCACAAAGGAAAATTCGAGTACCACTGCTCCCCATCTCCCATGTATTGCCGCCTTTTCTATTATCTCCCGCACTCCAAGATTCCTCCATATTTCCTGCACTTAGTTGCATTTGTAAGCCATGTGAGAAATTGTAAGTGCATCTAGTGCCCCTTAGTGATTTTGGTGTATTGAAGACTTATAGGTTAAGGGACTAATGTGTTTATGAGTGTACACAGGTCTATAAGTCTATGAGGAGTTTGATATTTACAGAGAAAGTCGACCCCTAAAAATGAATATCTTCGACTGAAGATTTTGGTATTCCTGAAGACTTTCATGAAGACTTTGAAAGTGAAGAAATTGGTGTGTCCGTGAAGACTTGATATTCATGCGAGGGATATGAAGCTTGAAGACTTTCATTTTCATAATTTTGTTTTTCTCTTTCTTGAGTCATAGGAAACACCATACTGTTAAAGGGGGTCGAGGAAATACTAAGGAAAAATTTCCATGTGATGCTCAACTCAAAATCCTACACCTACCAATCCCTTTGAGTGAAGACATTGGAAATCTCATACAGTTCAGTAAATTTCTTGATGTGAGAGCGAAGTTCTTACAGTGTTGAGGAATTTTTTCGAGAGGAGTTAGGAATTCGCCAGGATCTTGGATTGCCTACACAGTGAGGAACATGATAGCCCTGAGGAATTTGAGAGTCAAATTTCCGACTGTTGTTGTGCTACCCGCCAGCTGTCCCAAAATATCTTATCCACATAACGGTCATATCATTGAAGGGCATTTATGTCTTATCATGTCGGGCTGCTCCTTAGGCTATAAATAGCCGCCCCCTACAACCACTAGCTGGTTGGCTGCTCCGTGAGAAACTGACACTTGTCATTTGAGAACAACCCATCCTCCGAGGACTTTGAGCGAAAATCAGCGAGTGAGAAAAATCCAAACCCAAACACCCACAAACCCAAAGTGATTGAGCATCACTGAAGAGATTGATCCTGAGTGGATCCGATGCTTGTTACCTTTGAAGATTGTGCTTCTTCCAGACGGTTAGGCGTCATGGTCTACAGCATCCAAGAGGAATTGTGGATCGCCGAGTGACCGAAGTCTGTGAAGGTTTGGAAGTCGCACGAAGACTTACCACGAGTGATTGGACGAGGTCTGTGTGACCTTAGTTCAAGGAGAATCTGGTGAGGACTTGGTGTCCTAAGCTGCGTGCTCGGCCGACCGGGTGTCCGGACTGTGTGTCCTCGAGTTTAAATACTCACCGCTCCAACCAGACGCATAACTGAGACAGCAGTTGGAACTGGTCTACCAAATCATTGTCTTCACCAACCTTACTGGTTCTATTTCCTCAACTCTTTCATTTCCTCATTACTGTGTTGAGTGTTTGTTCATATCTATGTTTGAAGACTTTGACTGAAGACTTTCTCAATTTCCTCAGTTCAATTTCTTCAGTCTGTTTGTCTTCATCGTGTGTTATCCTGTGTTTACGCTTTCTGTACTCTGTGTTTGTCTTCATTTCATCATGATGACTATGTGTGTATTATGTTATGCTTACTTCTGAGTACTTATTCCGCTACAAGTAGTTCTTCGCTAAGGAATTTCTTCACCGGCAAATTCTTCAGTGAAGAATTCATAAAAATCGCCTATTCACCCCCCCTCTAGTCGATATAACGCACTTTCAATTGGTATCAGAGCAAGGTACTCCCTTGTTCTGTGTGATTTTGGTTTAACCACCTGGAGTTCTAGTTATGTCAACTGCAGGATTGAGGAACATTTCCTGCCCCATCTTTGACGGTCATGAGTATCCTCGGTGGAAGGCCATGATGAAGAAGCGACTCATGGCTATGGACAACGAACTGTGGACCGTCACCAAGATCGGTCTTATCGATCTATGCAAGATGGCTGAGGCTGATGACATTCGCAAGTACACACTGCTTAACCTCACAGCGAAGGATGTCATCTGCTCTAGTCTGTCCCGAAATCAGTTCAGGAACGTCATGCATCTCAATCACGCGAAGCTAATCTGGGACCGTCTCTCTGAGGTCTATGAAGGTCATCGGACTCGTCATGATCCTTGGTTTGAGGATTACAAGGAATCTCTCAATGCGATGACATTCGAACCAGAATCATCATCGTCTACCCCCTGCCTTATGGCAAACGGCGCTGAGGTAACCGAATCCTACCTATCCGAATCTAGTGATGATGAATCTGGCGATGAATTTGGACCTAGCTATGTCAAAATTGCTTCCCTTGCCCATAAACAACAAAGAGCCTTGGAAAAAGTTCACTACATGCTAAATAAGAGCGATGATATGTTGGGTGAAGAAATGGATCAGTCAAAAGCCTTGGCTGAAAGTCTTCAGGGACTCCATTCCAAGTTTGACGACCTTCAAGGTCATCATAACGCTCTCTTATCTGATCACGAGAAGCTTTATCTTGAACTTCTTCAAAGAAAGCAAGATCTTGAGAAGCTAAGAGTGAGTTATGAAGATCTTTAGAAGGAGCGCGATTCATTACTTGCTCAACAAATCAGCGCTACTCAGGAAGAATTTGATCCTCCATGCTTAAAGTGCATTGAACGTGAATCTGCTAATTCTTCCCCTGAATGTTCAAATGCTTCAAATGTTACAAATTCTTCACCTGCCTCTGCTATCACTAATTCCTCATCTGAGGACATTGCTAGTATCACTGACGATGCAGGGTGAAGGAATTATATATGACAGCATGTACAAAAGCCTCAAAGGGCATCGACTCTTTGTGATGTGCTTAAAAGCGATCCTCAACGAAACCCTAGGAAAGAGGGTATTGCATTTGAGAGGAAACTCAATGCTGATGGAACATATTTGAAGCCCGAGCAGTACCCCAAAACCTCATGGGTTCTTTGCAAAGGACCTCCAGTTGATCCATCTAACTTATCCGGCTTTACATGTGAATCTCCTCATTCTTCTGATGAGTCATTTGACTCCAACTATAAACTGGTCAAAAATCAGAATGGTGAAATATTTGCTAGATATGTTGGCACTAACTGCAGGAACGGTTCCCCTATGAAGAAAATCTGTGTTGCCAAAAGTTATGTTGCAAGTCTTTAGGTGAATGTCCTCATGACACCACTTGTGAAGAATAGGAACCCCAGATCAAACTCTTCATATGGACCAAATTCTTCATATGGATCCAAGTCCTCATACGGACCAAATTCCGCACCTGGATCAAATTCCTCAAAAGGATCAAAGTCCTCATATGATCATCATCGTGCTAACCCTTCTGTTTCGCAGGGTAGAGCTAAGGGCTATGAATACGTGCATTATTCTTCAAATCATTATGTTCATAAGTCCTCGAAGATTTTCTCTACTTATTCATATGCTTACCCTAACCCCTCTTATGTGAAACGAAATGGTTTGGCATCTATGCCACCTTTCTCATATGGTGCTCGCGGAGTGATGAATTCTTTGCCACCCCTCCAGATGTGGGTGGTGAAGAAAAAGAACTAATCTTTTATGCAGGGTCAGGTCTCCAGGCGTGCTTTAACGTCTGAAGAATTTGCTGGGGGCCTGACAATGAGCCTGAAAGGACGCAGGCGAATCATGATGAAATTAACTTTCATTTCATACGTCCTCACACTGCTTATCTGTGCTATTGCTTAATGAAATTGAACTGATGATACTGATGTCATATTCTTCACAGATTAAGTATATGAGTTTGTAAGCTGCACTAATTCATCTGCAGGATGATCAACCCAAAGCAAATGAGTGGGTCCTCGATAGTGGATGTACAAATCACATGACTGGTGACAAGAATCTATTGATGGATGCTCCATTAACACCGTCACATCTGAAGCATACCATCTTCGCTGACAAAGGCAAAAGTCAGGTATTGGGTCTAGGTAAGGTTGCGATCTCTAAGGATCGACACATGGACAAAGTCATGCTTGTTGAGTCCTTAGGATACAACCTCATGTCTGTCTCAATGCTTTGTGATATCGATATGGTTGTTGTCTTCGGCAAGTATTGTTGTGTTGTGATCATGGAAGCTGACAATTCCAAAGTCTTCGAAGGCTTTAGGAGAGGAGACTTGTACATTGTTGATTTCTCTACAGGACCACAACCTGCCGTGTGCTTACTCGCAAAAGCTTCAGAAGGCTGGCTATGGCATCAACGACTTGGTCACGCAGGCATGAGGAATTTGCACACGCTTGCGAAGAAGAAGCATGTCATTGGCATTGAGAATGTCAAATTCCTCAAGGATCACCTGTGCGGTGCGTGTGAAGCTGGAAAAATGACCAAGGCCAAGCATCCAGCAAAGACTATCATGACTACTACTCGTCCATTTGAATTGCTTGACATGGATCTCTTCGGTCCTAATCATTATTCTGCTGTGACTAATGATGCATCTCTATATGGCTTTGTTATTGTTGATGATTATTCTCGTTACACATGGGTACACATTGTTACTTACAAACATGAAGTGCAGGAAGTCTTCAAATGATTTTCCTCGAGTGCTTCAACCAACTTTGTTGTGAAGATCAAGCACATCAGGAGTGACGATGGAACTGAGTTCAAGAATTCCGGTCTTAATGACTATCTTGATGAACTTGGTATTACTCATGAGTTATCTGCTCCTTATACTCCTCAGCAAAATGGCGTCGTGGAGCGCAAGAATAGAACTCTTGTTGAGATGGCTTGCACTATGCTTGATGAATACAAAACGCCTCATCATTTTTGGATTGATGCAATTGATACCGCGTGCCACATCATCAACAGATTATATCTTCACAAATTCTTCAAGAAGACTGCCTATGAACTCCTCACTGACAAGAAACCCAATGTGAGTTATTTCAAAGTCTTCGGTGCTAAATGTTGGATTAGAGATCCTCATCACAATGCTAAATTCACACCGAAAGCACATGAAGGTTTTATGCTTGGTTCGGAAAGGACTACGCACACCTCTGAGTCTTCAACATCGCTCTTCACAAGATTGTTGAAACTGTAGATGTGCGGTTTGATGAAACTAATGGCTCGCAAAGAGAGCACCTACCTTCTGTGATAGATGAACCAGCACCTGAAGATTCTATCAAGTTCAAGGCTACTGAGGATGTCATTCCTACTGAAGAATCTACTAAAGAATTCATTCCAGAACGCGAAGATCGTCGAGCTGATGTACCTGAGGAAAATGCTGAAGAAAATGATGATCAAATTCCTCGACGACAACCAGCTCATCCTTGCGTTGCAAAAGAAGTGCAAGTTGAAAAGATCTTCGGTGACATTGAAGCACCAGGTCCTCTCACACACTCAAAAGCTTCACATTTATCTAACTTTTGTGGGCACTATGATTTTGTCTCTATCACAGAGCCCACTAAGGTAGATGAAGCATTTCTGGAGCCTGAGTGGATTCAGGCCATGCAAGAAGAATTACATCAGTTCGAGCTCAACAATGTCCAGAACTGGTCAAACGTCCGCATCCTTGCAAGCATAATATCATTGGCACAAAGTGGATCTACCGCAACAAGCAAGATGAAAATGGCCTTGTGGTGAGGAATAAGGCACGACTTGTAGCTCAAGGTTACACACAGGTTGAAGGAATTGATTTTGATGAAACTTTTGCACCTGTTGCTGTACTTGAGGCTATTCGCATATTACTTGCCTGTGCTAACCATCATAATATCACTTTATATCAAATGGATGTGAAAAGTGCATTCCTCAATGGTAACCTTGAGGAAGAAGTATATGTTGCTCAACCCCCAGGTTTTGAAGATCCAAAGAATCCTGACAAAGTCTTCAGACTCAACAAGGCCCTCTATGGCCTCAAGCAGGCCCCTCGGGCGTGGTATGATACTTTGAAGGAATTCTTCGTGAAGAAAGGCTTCACACCCGGTTCACTCGACCCTACTCTCTTTACCAAATCTTATGATGGTGAACTGTTTGTGTGTCAAATATACGTTGATGATATTATCTTTGGCTGTACTGACCAACGTTATAGTGATGAATTTGCCTATATGATGAGTGAAGAATATCAAATGTCTATGATGGGAGAGTTGAAATTCTTCTTAGGTCTTCAAATTCGTCAACAACACAATGGCATATTCATATCTCAGGAGAAATACCTCAAGGATGTTCTGAGGAAATTCGACATGCAAGATTGCAAAGGAGTCAAAATTCCTATGCCCACAAATGGCTATCTATGCACTGATGAAAATGGTATTGACTTCGATCACAAGGTATACCGCTCCATGATTAGTTCTTTGTTGTACTTATGTGCATCTAGGCCAGATATAATGCTTAGTGTTTGCATATGTGCCCAATTTCAAGCTACACCGAAGGAATCACACCATAAGGCTGTGAAGCATATTCTTCGATATCTAGCTCGCACACCAACACTAGGATTATGGTACCCAAGGGCTCTACTTTTGATCTCATTGGATATACTGACTCTGACTATGCTGGTGATCGTGTGGACCGCAAGCCAACATGTGGTACTTGTCATTTCCTCGGACGATCTCTGGTTTGTTGGTCCTCGAAGAAACAGAACTGCATATCAGTGTCTACTGCTGAAGCTGAGTATATTGCTGCTGGTTCTTGCTGTGCTCAATTGCTGTGGATGAAGCAAACTCTCAAGGACTACGGCATCAACATGAATAATGTGCCTCTCTACTGTAACAATGAGAGTGCCATCAAGATTGCTCACAATCCAGTTCAGCACTCGAAGACAAAGCACATTCAGATTCGTCATCATTTTCTTCGTGATCATGTGTTGAAGGGCGACATTTCTATTGAGCATGTGAAGACTGAAGAACAGCTAGCCGATATCTTCACAAAGCCCTTGGATGAGAAGAAATTTAGCAAGTTGCGGTGTGACCTAATATCTTAGAGTCTTTGAATGTTCTTTGAAAAGGACACACATCCTAACACTTATGCAAAATTGATGACTTAGATGTGCAACACATGAAGAAACGTTTTTCTTCAATCAATGAAGAATAACACTCTAAGTGTGAAGAAATTAATGAAGAATTTGATTCTCAGAACCCTACGACAATTGTACGCGATGTCTGAAATCGTCATTCTTATACGGTGGGTCACGCCACCACCAAAGTTGAAAATCTTCAATTTGAGTTTTTCCTCGTTTTTGAAATTCTTCAGTTTTTCAAATTCTTCAACTTTGCAAAATCTTCACTGTTTTCGTCGTCTTTCTTCATTGGCTATATATATGGGTTTATGTCCTCTACAACATTTACTTACGGCTATTTCTTCAAGCTGCATTGTTCTGCTAAGTGAATGTGATCGGACCCTTCCCCCTCTATGCTATACTCAACCCAATCTATTCACAAATTCTTCATGTGCGTTCTATTTGAAACTCGTTCGAAATCTTCACTGTGTCCTGTCAGCTGAAGAAATTGCAAACGGAACTTTAAAACTAATCTTATCCAAATTTTCGGTTTTGCCGCCCAAACCGTCCCGTATCCCATGATAGACTTATCTATTCACCCATGATCTAACACTATCTCCACTTTTCAGTACGTGGGTGACACATGTCAAGCGAATGAGAAGGGTTAGGGGCATGTTCGTCCTAAATCTTCGGGCGAACAGTTTTTCACTGCGACTATAAATACCCCCTCACCCTTCCTCACTTCCTTTACTCCGCTCGACCGCTCTCTCCCTTGCTCGAGCTTCTCAAACCATAGCGCCGCCGCTACTCCATCGTCGTCGGTGAGGAAGAGCTTCACTACCTCGACCTCGTCGTTGTCGTACTCGCGCCGGCCGCGGAAATCTTCACTTCGCCACCGCCGTAGCTGTCTTCCTCCGCCAAGTTAGGGCGTGGAAGATCTGAACTGACAGACTTCAAATCTACACTTCTCAGTTCGTCGTGTTCTTCAATCAGTGTAATTAAAAGTTACTTTTACTGCGCTCGTTGATTCAGATTTTCTCGACAAAATCTTCAAAGGTGTTTTATTCTTAAAATCCTCACACACAAAACACCTCACAAGTCATCTGTTCTTGATTTGTTTCCCTAAGCATCATTTATCTTCAAGATTCCTCAATTGTGTGGATCATCGATCTATACAACTCTGGAACCTAAGACAAAGTACGCTTAGTGAAATTCTTCAAGACTCATCTGGTCAAATTCCTCAAACTTGTTCATTATGAAAACCTTCTGAGAACGGATATGACCTCTTCAAATTCCTCGCCACTATACTCTGTTCACAGGTACTCATGTCCGCTGCTGAATCACTAGGTTCTCATCAACTTAACTCATTTGCAGTGTTCCTCGAAGAAAATTTGCATACTTCTTCAGAGAATTCGATTGTTCAAATTCCTCAACTGAAGAATATGGCAGAAGGTAAGAAACCTCATAAAGGAGGAAAGAAGCCTCAGGTCATGACTGCTTTTGAGATCCCTGATGACATTTATAAGATTACTGTACACCTGATGAGGCCAAGTTCGAAAAGGAGAACAAAAATCAGCGCAAAGTGCGCATACAGAGGATTGAAAGGAGATGGGCAAGAGAATGGAGGGAGTACAGATATGTAACTCGAAAGTATATGAAGAAATTCGCTCTAAATTCTCCATGCCCAAGAGCTCCATTGGCACCTGGCCAAGAAGCTGATCCCACCAGCATCAAGCGTGGTGAGGATTTTCCTGAAGAATGGGCCAAGAGCCAATCCAAGTTGGCTAGACAAGCCAAAGAAGCAGTGAGGAAGTTTAATGAAGACTCTGCTGCTGCTGCTGCCACAAAGGCCTCTGACAAGCCTAGAAAATCAATGGTAAAGAAGCCCGCTCACAAGCCAAGTGCTTCACCAACTGTGCCCTCACGGCCAAGTTCCTCAGCAATGCCCTCACGGCCAGAATCTTCAAAGCCCTCACAGCCAATTTCTTCAAAGCCCTCACGGCCAATTCCTCATGCTGCTCCTGCTCCTCCAAAGTCCTCAGTTGCTCCGGCAAAGTCCTCAACACCTGTACATCTGGCCACATGCCAAAGGACAGCAGGCATCTCCATTGCCTCTGGTGTCTCAGCGAGTTCCTCAGCTGCACCAAATTCTTCATCAGGCCCCACTTTGTGAAGACAAAGGCCCTTCTTGGGCGAGGTCCTCGGCCTAGTCCGAAGAAGAAACAAGTTGCCTTCCATGTGCCATCTGACGATGAAGCTGATGATGATGAACTTGTAGAAATCATCACAGACAGGCAAGAAAGGGCCGCTAGAGCCAAAGGCACAAATGTGCCACTACTTTTGGATCCAAGGGCGATCCTAGATTACATTGATCTCTGGCACAAGGACCCAAACACTCCTATGCCTGATTTCAATCTGACTCCTGGTCAAAGTCACATGCTGACCCATATCATCACTGAAGAGAAATGGAAATTTGAGAAGGCCAGGCAAATCAAGAAGGCTAAGTTCAGGAAAGAAAAGTTCTTGAGGAACAACGTTGTCACAATGACAACTGATGAACTCATCAAGATCCAGTCTGAAATCAAAGCCCTCAGCGATGATTTCAATTCCTGTTATGCTGATTGGCAAGGAGCCAAAGTCAGGTTCGTTAAACTGACTGAGAAGTTCACCAATATTGCAGCCCCATCGCAACAAGAAATTCCTCAAGCTGAAGCCTCTGTTCAGCAAACTGAAGAACATGCCAGCACCGCAGATGACTTTCAGGCTGCTGAAGAAAATGCTAGTTCCAGGGCTGATGACTCCATTCCAGCCGCTGAAGAAAATGAAGAAGTCAGGGCAACTGCATCAGTTGTGCCTGAGGAAATACAAACAAATTCCTCAGCTCCTCCTGCGCCTACCCCAACTCCTACCCTTCCATCTGCATCAGATGTGAGGAAGACCAAGGCTGCAAAGAAAGCTGCAGTGAAGAAAAGGAAAGCATCAGCTGCTTCAGATTCTTCAGCTCCGAAGAAAATGAAGACTATTACCAGCTCATTTGAGAATCCGATTGATGCTGTTCCGATTTCCTCCATGCCATCAAAGGACCTTGTTCCTTATGGTGAAGAGTATGTGATCCCTAGCGGATCTGATGAAGAAAATCATTCTCCTGCTTCGTCAGAGCAGATTGATGAAGAAATTGAAGTGGATGCGATCCCTTGACACTGCTGCTTCCTCGCCCATGCCTCGGTTCACGGTGAAGAGGTCAAGCGTTGAGGAAATGAAGATGAAGACATGGATATTGGATGCACCACGCCTGTGATGAATGATGACTTTTGGGAAAGTCCGCATCCCAATTCTCCACACTTCATCCCACTACAGCAAATACCTCAGTCCCCTGCACCAACTATTCAAATGGGCTCTGAAGAAACTCATCCCACCTTGTCTGTGCATAAAGAAATTCCAGCCACTAGTGCTGAAGAAACTGTTGCTGCTGATACCTTGAACATGCAGACTGCCAATGAATAGGAACCAGAAATTCCTCAGCCTGAAGAACCAGAGATTGTGATTCCTGAGGTTGTGATGCAACTCACTGACACTCCTGTGCCCAAGCCAAAGGATCCATTCTGAAAGAAATAAAAGTTCAAGGCTGCTGATTTCTTCAACGAGCATGTGTTCTTCACTGACTATAATCCCTATGATTCTGCTCGCATAAGGAAGAGGCGTTTCTGGACTGCTAGTCAAGAAAACTTTTATTCCTCTGTGCTATTCGACAAAGACAAAGTCTTCGATCATGCACACATTCCTCACGTGGACATGGAATCTCTGCGTGCTTGAGCCGATCCTCGGTGTTCTTCACGATCTTTGGATTGCTGAATTTCTGCACTGACATCTGTGATTGGAATGAAGAACTCATTCTTCAATTCTTTGCGATGCTGCACATCACAGGAAATTCTGAAGATGTGAACACTGGGGTGCTGGACTGGATGTCTGAAAATACTCACTACAAGGCACCAGCAACTGAATTGCTTCGTGCACTCCCACTCAGTCCTCCCCTTGATGGTGCTCGTTGCATCTACAATGAACCCGAGCTTACAAATCATTACATGCAAGTGCTGATGAAGCCTTTGAAGCCAGGGAAGGCCCCTCGAACCAAATTCCTCGTCAAGGAATTACTGTATGTGCCACGGACTGTCTATCGCATTTTGACGAAGACAATGAGTCCTATCAAAGGCCACGACTCAAATGATGAAGAAGTCGTTGGCATCATGAAGAATATGCTTTTCAATATCATTCATGGCGTTCCCGTCAACTTCCATGATTTCTTCATGAGGACTCTGGCCAATATTGCTATGTCACCATTTGAGCTGAAGCCTTATGCGCCATGGATTATGAGATTCATCAGGACAAGGTCTTCACTCAACTACAAGGCTGATACTCTGAACCATGGTAGTTTCTTGCCCCCAATTGAAGTCCTCAAATGGACATTTTCCTCAGCTGATGACAAAGGCAAGGCAACTACTATGATAGATGAAGGCATTCGTCCATTGGATGGTCAATTTCGCAAGGCTGCATCCTACTCCACCAATGATGACTCTGCCACACATGATTACGCCGCCAACACCTCTCGCCAAGCAAATTCCTCAAGCCACACGGCACCGTGGTGATGACGATCGTGAGTTACTCCCGGTCTTCATCGAAAAGTTGATCGCAATCATAAATGGGTCAAGTGTCGGTTTGGTTCAATTCTTCACAACATGACCTCAACCCACAATGCAAAGAAGAAAAGCCAATACTACCTCCATGAAACCTTCAACGTACACTGGCTGTTCTATCTCATATCTACAAATGAGAAGATCTGAAGAGCATGGGTCTCAAGAAAGAATTTGACCGGTCTCGCACCTCCACCAAGAAATTCAAGAAGGTCAAGGTTCCTTCCTTGGAAGCCAGCTCCTATTCTTCATCACGCCATGATGAAAATGAAGACTTGGACGACACTGCGGCAGGCCCTACTATGACAACCAACCCCGACAACGCTGGCGCTCCTCCATCAACTTGATATTCTTCAGGGGCGTTAGTCCTCAGTTTCGATCCTTTTGGTCATTCGATGACAAAGGGGGAGAAATCTGAGTTAGTCTTCAAGCGGGTCTATTATATGAGCGTTTTTTTGTTAAGTTACAACTCTCGCTCTTCTGAAACTTTTATTGGATTGAGTTGTAATCTTAAACCCGATGGTGCTGTGATACTTTTGATGCACTATGCTCTGATTCCGCATGCTTGTTCCTCATTAATATTATTGCTCGCATGCTGAATCTCTTCATGCACCATATTTCATCATGCATTTCAAATTCTTCATATTTTATGCCAAATGCACGTATGAATTACAAGATATAGGGGGAGATCTCCATGATTCAACTCTTCAAGTGTGCATTGATTCAAAAGCAAATTCCTCACTATGCACAACTTCAGGGGGAGTTCTTCTATATCTTCCAATCAAATTCCTCAATATCAGTACTTACACTTCATATGTTTATCCCCGTTGAAAACTTAACCTATATTGTCATCAATCACCAAAAAGGGGGAGATTGTAAGTGCATCTAGTGCCCCTTAGTGATTTTGGTGTATTGAAGACTTATAGGTTAAGGGACTAATGTGTTTATGAGTGTACACAAGTCTATAAGTCTATGAGGAGTTTGATATTTACAGAGAAAGTCGACCCTTAAAAATGAATATCTTTGACTAAAGATTTTGGTATTCCTGAAGACTTTCATGAAGACTTTGAAAGTGAAGAAATTGGTGTGTCCGTGAAGACTTGATATCAATGCGAGGAATATGAAGCTTGAAGACTTTCGTTTTCATAGTTTTGTTTTTCTCTTTCTTGAGTCATAGGAAACACCGTACTATTAAAGGGGGTCGAGGAAATACCAAGGAAAAATTTCCATGTGATGCTCAACTCAAAATCCTACACCTACCAATCCCTTCAAGTGAAGCCATTGGAAATCTCATACAGTTCAGTAAATTTCTTCAATGACAGAGACGAAGTTCTTCTAGTCGCCGAGGAATTTGTTCTGACTGAGGAGTTAGAAATTCGCTAGTGTGGATTGCCTACACAGTGAGGAACATGATAGCCCTGAGGAATTTGAGAGTCAAATTTCCGACCGTAGCTGTGCTACGCGCCAGCTGTCCCAAAATATCTTATCCACATAACGGTCATATCATTGAAGGGCATTTATGTCTTATCATGTCGGGCTGCTCCCTAGGCTATAAATAGCCGCCCCCTACAACCACTAGCTGGTTGGCTGCTCCGAGAGAAACTGACACTTGTCATTTAAGAGCAACCAATCCTCCGAGGACTTTGAGCGAAAATCATCAAGTGAGGAAAATCCAAACCCAAACACACACAAACCCAAAGTGATTGAGCATCACTGAAGAGATTGATCCTGAGTGGATCCGACCCTTGTTACCTTTGAAGACTATGCTTCTTCCAGACGGTTAGGCGTCATGATCTAGAGCATCCAAGAGGAATTGTGGATCGCCGAGTGACCGAAGTCTGTGAAGGTTCGGAAGTCGCCTGAAGACTTACCACGAGTGATTGCACGAGGTCTGTGTGACCTTAGTTCAAGGATAATACGGTGAGGACTTGGTGTCCTGAGCTGCGTGCTCAGCGATCGGGTGTCCGGACTATGTGTCCTCGAGTTTAAATACTCACCCGCTCCAACCAGACGCACAACCGAGATAGCAGTTGGAACTGGTCTACCAAATCATTGTCTTCACCAACCTTCTGGTTCTATTTCCTCAACTCTTTCATTTCCTCATTCTTGTGTTGAGTGTTTGTTCATATCTGTGTTTGAAGACTTTGGTGAAGACTTTCTCAATTTCCTCAGTTCAATTTCTTGATCTGTTTGTCTTCATCGTGTGTTATCCTCTGCTTACGCTTTCTGTACTCTGTGTTTGTCTTCATTTCATCATGATGACTATGTGTGTATTATGTTATGCTTACTTCGGAGTACTTATTCCGCTGCAAGTAGTTCTTCGCTAAGTAATTTCCTCACCGGCAAATTCCTCAGTGAAGAATTCATAAAAATCGCCTATTCACCCCCCTCTAGTTGATATAACGCACTTTCAGAAATGTCTTCTGCCTGGACCGCACAAAGCGGGCATTGCGCTGGCCGAGAAATATGCCTATTCGCCAACACATAGCAGCAGGGAGTTGCATCATGGAGACATCTCCAAAGGAATATTTTTACTTCACTTGTTACCTTTAAGCTCCACAGTTTATTCTAGACCGGGTGTTTAGAAGATCAACTGATGTCATTTGGATTTAATTCTCTCGAAGCATAGGTCTCCTCCCATTTTTGTAGTAGGCTGAGCGGACAGAAAAGATACCCGATTTCGTTAAGTGCCACGATATGAAATCTTTAGTCTCATATTGATAGATCGGATCTGTAGGATTCGTTCTGCATCAATGTTCTAAAAATTGTCTCTAATCAACTCCTCATCCCATTCACCCATGGCCGGGTTAATGAGTTCATTTACCTTTGTCAATTCATAGTTGCCCCTAACTGTAATAATTTTCCATGTTGTGTTGTTCAAGATCCAACAATCCTCCCAAATATTTATCTTCATACCATTGCCTACTCTCCATATGCAACCTTTCTTGAATGTCTGTATCCCTGCCAAAATACTCTGCCAGACATATGAAGAACCCTTCTTCAATTCACAGTTCAAGATATCACCAGGGGCATATGAAGGAAATATGCCCTAGAGGCAATAATAAAGTTATTATTTATTTCCTTAATTCATAATAAATGTTTATTATTCATGCTAGAATTGTATTAACCGGAAACTTAGTACATGTGTGAATACATAGACAAAACATATTGTCCCTAGTATGCCTCTACTTGACTAGCTCGTTAATCAAAGATGGTTATGTTTCCTAACAATAGACATGTGTTGTCATTTGATGAACGGGATCACATCATTAGGAGATGATGTGATGGACATGACCCATCTGTTAGCTTAGCATTATGATCGTTACAGTTTTATTGCTACTGCTTTCTTCATGACTTATACATATTCCTCAGACTATGAGATTATGCAACTCTCGAATACCGGAGGAACACTTTGTGTGCTAGCAAATGTCACAATATAAAAGGGTGATTATAAAGGTGCTCTACAGGTGTCTCCGAAGGTGTTTGTTGGGTTGGCATAGATCAAGATTAGGATTTGTCACTCCGTGTATCGGAGAGGTATCTCTGGGCCCTCTCGGTAATACTCATCACTATAAGCCTTGCAAGCATTGTAACTAATGAGTTAGTTGCAAGATGAAGTATTACGGAATGACTAAAGAGACTTCTGGTAACGAGATTGAACTAGGTATGATGATACCGACGGTCGAATCTCGGGCAAGTAACATACCGATGACAAAGGGAACAACGTATGTTGTTATGCGGTTTAACCGATAAAGATCTTCGTAGAATATGTAGGAACCAATATGAGCATCCAGGTTCCGCTATTGGTTATTGACCGGAGATGTGTCTCGGTCATGTCTACATAGTTCTCAAACCTGTAGGATCCGCACGCTTAACGTTCGATGACGATTGGTATTATGAGCTTATGTGATTTGATGTACGAAATGTTGTTCAGAGTCCCGGATGAGATCACAGACATGACAAGGAGTCTCAAAATGGTCGAGACATAAATATTGATATATTGGAAGACTATATTCGGATACCGGAATAGTTCCGAGATGTATCGGGTATTTTCCAAAGTGCGGGGGGGTTACCAGAAGCCCCGGGGGGTTAATGGGCCTCATGGGCCAAGTGGTGGAAGAGAGGAGGCAGGCCAAGTTATGGTGTGTGCACCCCTAGCCCAAACTAAATTGGACTAGGGGGGCGGCCCCCCTTTCCTTCTCTCCTCCCCCTCCTTCCCCCTTCTCCTTGTTAACGTTGGAATAGGAAAGGGGGGGTGAATCCTACTTGAAGTAGGATTGCCCCCCCCCCCCATGACGCGCCTCCTCCCCTGGCCTGCCTCCTCCCCCTCCCTCCTTTATATACGGGGGAGGGGCACCCCCAAAGACACACAAGTTGATCTTTAGCCATGTGCGGTGCCCCCCTCCACAGTTTTCCACCTCGGTCATATCGTCGTAGTGCTTAGGTGAAGCCCTGTGCCGGTAACTTCATCATCACCGTCACCACGCCGTCATGCTGACGGAACTCTCCCTTAGCCTCAGCTGGATCTAGAGTTTGAGGGACGTCACCGAGCTAAACGTGTGCAGATCGCGGAGGTGTCGTGTGTTCGGTACTTGATCGGTTGGATCATGAAGACGTTCGACTACATCAACCGCGTTACTTAACGCTTCCGCTCTCGGTCTACGAGGGTACGTGGACACACTCTCCCCTCTCGTTGCTATGCACCACCTAGATAGATCTTGCGTGATCGTAGGATTTTTTTTAAATTACCGCGTTCCCCAACAGTGGCATCCGAGCCAGGTTTATGCGTAGATGTTATATGCACGAGTAGAACACAAAGAGTTGTGGGCGATAATAGGCATACTGCTTACCACCAACGTCTTACTTTGATTTGGCGGTATTGTTGGATGAAGCGGCCCGGACCGACATTACATGATCGCGTTCATGAGACTGGTTCTACATACGTGCTTTTGCACATAGGTGGCTGGCGGGTGTCTGTTTCTCCAACTTTAGTTGAATCGAGTTTGACTACGGCCGGTCCTTGTTAAAGGTTAAAACAGCGCACTTGATGAAAAATCGTTGTGGTTTTGATGCATAGGTAAGAACGGTTCTTGCTAGAAGCCCGTAGCAGCCACGTAAAACTTGCAACAACAAAGTAGAGGACGTCTAACTTGTTTTTGCAGGGCTTGCTGTGATGTGATATGGTCAAGGCATGATGTGATATAAATTGTTATATGAGATGATCATGTTTTGTAACAAAGTTATCGGCAACTGGCAAGAGCCATATGGTTGTCGCTTTATTTTATGCAATGCAATTGCCATGCAATTGTTTTACTTTATCACTAAGCGATAGCGATAGTCGTAGTAACAATAGTTGGCGATACGACAAAGATGCTACGATGGAGATCAAGGTGTCGCATCGGTGACGATGGAGATCATGACGATGCTTCGGTGATGGAGATCATAAGCACAAGATGATGATGGCCATATCATGTCACATATTTTTGATTGCATGTGATGTTTATCTTTTATGCATCTTATTTTGCTTAGTATGGCGGTAGCATCATAAGATGATCCCTTACTAAATTTCAAGGTACAAGTGTTCTCTCTGAGTATGCACTGTTGCTACAATTCGTCGTGCCGAGACACCATGTGATGATTGGGTGTGATAAGATCTACGTTCACATACAACGGGTGCAAGCCAGTTTTGCACATGCAGAATACTCGGGTTAAACTTGACGAGCCTAGCATATGCAAATATGGCCTCGGAACACTGAGACCGAAAGGTCGAACATGAATCATATAGTAGATATGATCAACATAGTGATGTTCACCATTGAAAACTACTCCATCTCATGTGATGATCGGACATGGTTTAGTTGATTTGGATCACGTGATCACTTAGATGACTAGAGGGATGCCTATCTAAGTGGGAGTTCTTAAGTAATATGATTAATTGAACTTTAATTTATCATGAACTTAGTCCTGATAGTTATTTTGCATGTCTATGTTATTGTAGATCAATGGCCCATGCTACCGTTCCTTTGAATTTTAATGCGTTCCTAGAGAAAGCTGAGTTGAAAGATGATGGCAGCAACTACACGGACTGGGTCCGTAACTTGAGGGTTATCCTCATTGCTGCATAGAAGAATGACATCTTGGAAGCACTGCTGGGTGCCAGGCCTGCTGCAGATGCTACTGATGACGTTAAGAATGTCTGGCAGAGCAAAGCTGATGACTACTCGATAGTTCAGTGTGCCATGCTTTACGGCTTAGAATCGGGACTTCAAAGACGTTTTGAACGTCATGGAGCATATGAGATGTTCCAAGAGTTGAAGTTAATATTTCAAGCAAATGCCCGAGTTGAGAGATATGAATTCTCCAACAAGTTCTACAGCTGCAAAATGGAGGAGAAAAGTTCTGTCAGTGAACTCATACTCAGAATGTCTGGGTACCATAACCACTTGACTCAGCTGGGAGTTAATCTTCCCGATGATAGTGTCATTGACAGAGTTCTTCAATCACTGCCACCAAGCTATAAAGGCTTCGTGATGAATATGCAAGGGATGGACAAGACTATTCCGAGCTCTTCGCGATGCTAAAGGATGCGGAGGTAGAAATCAAGAAGGAGCATCAAGTGTTGATGGTCAACAAGACCACTAGTTTCAAGAAAAAGGGCAAGGGGAAGAAGGGGAACTTCAAGAAGAACGGCAAGAAAGTAGCTGCTCAAGAGAAGAAACCCAAGTCTAGACCTAAGCCTGAAATTGAGTGCTTCTACTGCAAAGGGACTGGTCACTGGAAGCGGAACTGCCCCAAGTATTTGGCGGATAAGAAGGATAGCAAAGTGAAAGGTATATTTGATATACATGTTATTGATGTGTACCTTACTAATGCTTGTAGTAGCACATGAGTATTTGATACTGGTTCTATTGCTCATATTTGCAACTCAAAACAGGGGCTACGGATTAAACAAAGATTGGCTAAGGACGAGGTGGATGCGCGTGGGAAATGGTTCCAAGGTCGATGTGATCGTCGTCGGCATGCTACCTCTACATCTACCATTGAGATTAGTTTTAGACCTAAATAATTGTTATTTGGTGCCAGCGTTAAGCATGAACATTATACCTGGATCTTGTTTGATGCGAGACGGTTATTCATTTAAATCAGAGAATAATGGTTGTTCTATTTATATGAGTAATATCTTTTATGGGCATGCACCCTTGCTGAGTGCTCTATTTTTGTTGAATCTCGATAGTGATGATACACATATTCATAATATTGAAGCCAAAAGATGCAAAGTTGATAATGATAGTGCAACTTATTTGTGACACTGCCATTTGGGTCATATCGGTGTAAAGCGCATGAAGAAACTCCATGCTGATGGACTTCTGGAATCACTTGATTATGAATCACTTGGTGCTTGCGAACCATGCCTTATGGGAAAGATGGCTAAAACTCCGCTCTGGAACAATGGAACGAGCTACTGACTTATTGGAAATAATAAAGCGATGTATGCGGTCCAATGAGTGTTGAGGCTCGTGGCGGGTATCGTTATTTTCTTACCTTGACAGATGATTTGAGCAGATATGGTTATATCTACTTAATGAAACATAAGTCTGAGACATTTAAAAGTTCAAAGAATTTCATAATGAAGTGGAAAATCATCGTAACAAGAAAATAAAGTTTCTATGATCTGATCGTGGAGGAGAATATTTGAGTTATGAGTTTGGTCTTCATTTGAAACAACATGGGATAGTTTCACAACTAACGCCACCTGGAACACCACAGCGAAATGGTGTGTCCGAATGTTGTAACCGTACTTTATTGGATATGGTGCGATCTATGATGTCTCTTACTGATTCACCGCTATCATTTTGGGGTTATCCTTTAGAGACGGCTGCATTCACTTTAAATAGGGAACCATCAAAATCCGTTGAGACGACGCCTTATGAACTATGGTTTGGCAAGAAACCAAAGTTGTCATTTCTTAAAGTTTGGGGTTGCGATGCTTATGTGAAAAAGCTTCAACCTGATAAGCTCGAACCCAAATCAGAGAAGTGCGCCTTCATAGGATACCCAAAGGAAACTGTTGGGTACACCTTCTATCACAGGTCCGAAGGCAAAATCTTTGTTGCAAAGAATGGATCCTTTCTAGAGAAGGAGTTTCTCTCGAAAGAAGTGAGTGGGAGGAAAATAGAACTTGATGAGGTAATTGTACCTTCTCCCTTATTGGAAAGTAGTTCATCACATAAATCAGTTCCAGTGATTCCTACACCAATTAGTGAGAAAGTTAATGACGATGATCATGAAACTTCAGATCAAGTTGCTACCGAACCTCGTAGGTCTTCCAGAGTAAGATCCGCATCAGAGTGGTACAATAATTCTTTTCTGGAAGTCATGTTACTAAACCATGGTGAACCTATGAACTATGAGGAAGCGATGATGAGCCCAGATTCCACAAAATGCCTTGAGGCCATGAAATCTGAGATGGGATCCATATATGAGAACGAAGTGTGGACTTTGGTGGACTTGCCCGATGATCGGCAAGCCACAGAAAATAAATGGATCTTTAAGAAGAAGACCGACCCAGACGGTAATGTTACTGTTTACAAAGCTTGACTTGTTGCAAAAGGTTTTCGAAAAGTTCAAGGAGTTGACTACGATGAGACTTTCTCACCCATAGCGATGCTTAAGTCTATCCGAATCATGTTAGCAATTGCCGCATTTTATGATTATGATATTTGGCAAATGGATGTCAAAACCGCATTCCTGAATGGATTTCTGGAAGAAGAGTTGTATATGATGCAACCAAAAGGTTTTGTCGATCCAAAGGGAGCTAACAAAGTGTGCAAGCTCCAACGATCCATTTATGGACTGTTGCAAGCCTCTCGTAGTTGTAATAAACGCTTTGATAGTGTGATCAAAGCATATGGTTTTATACAGACTTTTGGAGAAGCCTGTATTTACAAGAAAGTGAATGGGAGATCTATATCATTTCTTATCTTATATGTGGATGACATATTGTTGATTGGAAATGATATAGAATTTCTGGATAGCATAAAGGTATACCTGAATAAGAGTTTTTCCATGAAAGACCTCGGTGAAGCTGCTTACATATTGGGCATCAAGATCTATAGAGATAGATCAAGACGCTTAATTGGACTTTCACAAAACACATACCTTGATAAAGTTTTGAAGAAGTTCAAAATGGATCAGCCAAAGAAAGGGTTCTTGCCTGTGTTACAAGATGTGAAGTTGAGTCAGACTCAATACCCGACCACTGCAGAAGATAGAAAGAAAATGAAAGTCATTCCCTATGCTTCAGCCATAGGTTTTATCATGTATGCAATGCTATGTACCAGACCTGATGTGTGCCTTGTTATAAGCATAGCAGGTAGGTACCAAAGTAATCCCGGTGGAGCATTTGGATCATGCCAAGAACATCTGAAATACACGCAAGGACTAAGGATATGTTTCTCGTTTATGGAGGTGAAAAAGAGCTCGTCGTAAACGGTTACGTTGATGCAAGCTTTGACACTGATCCAGATGACTCTAAGTCGCAAACCGGATACATATTTTTATTGAATGGAGGAGGTGTCAGTTGGTGCAGTTCCAAGCAAAGCGTCGTGGCGGGATCTACGTGTGAAGCGGAGTACATTGCTGCTTCGGAAGCAACAAATGAAGGAGTTTGGATGAAGGAGTTCATATCTGATCTAGGTGTCATACCTAGTGCATCGGGTCCAATGAAAATCTTTTGTGACAATACTAGTGCAATTGCCTTGGCAAAGGAATCCATATTTCACAAGAGAACCAAGCACATCAAGAGACGCTTCAATTCCATCCGTCATCAAGTGTCGGAAGGGGACATACAGATTTGCAAGATACATACGGATCTGAATGTTGCAGACCCGTTGATTAAGCTTCTTCCACGAGCAAAACATGATCAGCGCCAAAGCTCCATGGGTGTTAGAATCATTACTATGTAATCTAGATTATTGACTCTAGTGCAAGTGGGAGACTGAAGAAAATATGCCATAGAGGCAATAATAAAGTTATTGTTTATTTCCTTAATTCATGATAAATATTTATTATTCATGCTAGAATTGTATTAACCAGAAACTTAGTACATGTGTGAATACATAGACAAAACATATTGTCCCAGTATGCCTCTACTTGACTACCTCGTTAATCAAAGATGGTTATGTTTCCTAACCATAGACATGTGTTGTCATTTGATGAACGGGATCACATCATTAGCAGAATGATGTGATGGACATGACCCATCCGTTAGCTTAGCATTATGATCGTTACAGATTCATTGCTACTGCTTTCTTCATGACTTATACATGTTCCTCAAACTATGAGATTATGCACTCCCGAATACCGGAGGAACACTTTGTGTGCCACCAAACGTCACAACATAAAAGGGTGATTATAAAGGTGCTCTATACATGTCTCCGAAGGTGTTTGTTGGGTTGGCATAGATCAAGATTAGGATTTTTCACTGAGGGAGTCCTGGATTAGGGGGTATCCGGACAGCCGGACTATATACTTTGGTTGGACTATTGGATCGTGAAGATACAAGACTCAAGACTTTGACCCGTGTCCGGATGGGACTCTCCTTTCGTGGAAGACAAGCTTGGCGATCCGGATATTAGATCTCCTTCTTTGTAACTGACTCGGTATAACCCTAGCCCTCTCCGGTGTCTATATAAACTGGAAGGTTTAGTCCATAGAAGAATAATCATAATCATCATAGGCTAGCTTCTAGGGTTTAGCCTCTACAATCTCGTGGTAGATCAACTCTTGTAATACTCATATCATCAAGATCAATCAAGCAGGAAGTAGAGTTTTACCTCCATCGAGAGGGCCCGAACCTGGGTAAAACATCATGTCCCCTACCTCTTGTTACCATCAGCCTTAGACACACAGATCGGGACCCCCTACCCGAGATCCGCTGGTTTTGACACCGACATTGGTGCTTTCATTGAGAGTTCCTCTCTGTCGTTGCTGCAAGGCTCGATGTCTCATCTTGTTGTCAAGGACAACATCACCTCTGGGGGAGACCTGGAGATAGGCCAAACTCTCTGACTAGGCGGCTTCGTCATGATTGCCCGATCGGGTGCTGCGCCCGATGACCTCTCGAGTCATCAAAAACAGCCTCCACGTCAATTCGGAACTCGCCGAACAGATGGATCCAATGGAGCTCTCCTTCCTTAATGAGCTCTTGGATCGCATTGCAGCTCTGGGAGTCGCTACAGACTACGATCGGATTGGGCTTAAACCCAACCAAAGGGATATCAAATCCCCACTGGTCACCCATGAGATAGCGGTAGTGGAAGAGCCACACATGGATTATCCCTCGACTTTGAGGACGAACTATGTCCGGACTACCGAGCTCTCTGAGCCGGATACCCGCTCGCCGGAGGACATGACCCAGACCCTGGACTTAGAATCGGGTAACGGGCCAGAAAAATTGGGTAACATCCCGAAGTCCGAGCTGCCAAGCCCGGAAGCTCCTCTGCCCCTGGATGTCAAATCGGGTCAGAATTCGGACTTAACTACGCCCACCCACCCTGACTTATGCCGTCTTTCCCATATCAGACAAGAGCCCAAAGAGACAGTACATCGCTACTGGGCCAGATTCCTCCTTGTGATAAACAGGGTCAAGGACTGTCGGGAGGAGGACACAATCTCACTTTAGTACACTTTGCTGACTTAGCAGCCATAGTACAGAAGTAGTGTGCGATGGAAAGCACCTGGAAAACCCAAACAGACTTCTAGGATAATCCGGCTGTCAATAAACCCTTCGTCCGAATTAAAAGGGCAAACTCTCGCAAGTTACCCGATCCAATTCCCAAAAAACCAAATCCCACTCCAGGGCATGGGATCGTATTGGAAGAATGGCTCAATGGGCCATGCAAAATTCACAGCACGCAGGATACTATGCCAACGCATAGCCTTAGAGCATGTTGGATACTCCGGCAGGTAGCAAAAAGTGGTGAGGATCTTCTTGTAAACCATAAAGAAGAACAACATCCCGCCGAAGACAACAATGCGGTACTGACAGTCTCCCAGACTTTCGCCTCAAATAATAGGCGCAAGCAAGCTCATCGAAATTTTGCTGAAATCTGCCACATGGCAAAAGTAAATCCGTGGAGTGACACTGCTATAACCTTCAGTGCCAGTGAGGAACCTCAATTCCAGACAGTCCGGGCACCAGCCGCTTTGGTCCTTAGCCCAATCATGGAGGGCTTTCGGCTCACTAAAGTACTCATGGACGGCAGAAGCGGATTAAACTTGATCTATGAAGAAATGCTTAACAAGATGGAAATTGATAAAAGCCGCATTAAGCAAAGCGGCATGACCTTCAGGGGAATCATCCCTAGTCAGGAGGCACGATGTGCAGGAAAAATTACACTTGATGTGGTATTCTGCACCCCGGAGAATTATAGGTCCGAAGAAATCACGTTCCAAGTGGCCCCTTTCAGCAGCGGATACCACACCCTTTTAGGGCGGGAAGCATTCACGAGCTTTCAAGCTATACCCCATTACGGGTACATGAAGCTTAAAATGCCCGGACCCAATGAAATCATCACTCTAGCCAGTGATCCAGGCATCGCACTCTGTGCCGAAAATAAAACTGCAGCACTAGCCCTGGAAGCATTATCCGAAGCCCTAGCGGCCTAAGAACTAACAACGCTGCGCGCCACAGTGGACAGGGACAACGTGATACTCGACAAACGACCCAAGTCCACCTCATTCAAGCCCGCAAACGAGATAGTCAATTTCCAGGTCCATCCAACGGATCCCACAAAGACAGCTTCCATCGGGACACAGTTGAGCCCCACAATGGACGCCGCACTGCGTTCCTACGCGAGAATTGGGACATTTTCGCCTGGCATCCTTCGGACATGCCGGGCATCCCATGCAGGCTGGCCGAACACAACCTCAATATACTAAAAGGATACAAGACAGTCAAACAGACTCTTAGGCGCTTCTCAGAGCCTAAACGGCAAGCCATGGGAGAAGAGCTAGCCAAGCTACTTGAGGCCGGATTAGCATCCGGATTGGCTGGCAAATCTGGTAATGGTACCAAGGAAGGACAAATCCTGGCGCCTATGTGTCGATTTCAAAGACCTCAACAAGGCTTGCCCCAAGGATCCCTCCCCCTCCCTCGCATCGACCAAATCATCGACGCCACCGCAGGACACGACTCATTATGTTTCCTCGACGCATACTCCGGATACCATCAAATAAAGATGGCAGAGTCCCACCAAGCCACAACGGCCTTCATAACGCCATATGGTCCCTTCTGTTTCAACACTATGCCCTTCGGGCTCAAAAATGCCGGCGCAACCTATCAACGCATGATTCAAACATGCCTGGAGAAGCAAATCGGCAAAACAGTGGAGGCATACGTGGACGACGTGGTCATAAAAACAAGACACATCGAACTTTAATAGATGATTTGAGACTAACGTTCGACAACCTACGAACATACGACATCAAGCTCAACCCGGAAAAATGTGTTTTCGGTGTACCCTCTAGGAAGTTGCTCGGCTTCATCATTTCCAATAGAGGAATCGAGGCAAATCCGGCAAAAATCCGAGCTCTGTCGCAGTTGGCTATCCCAACAGACCTCAAGCATATCCAGAAACTAACTGGATGCGTGGCTGCCCTAAGCCGTTTTATCTCCCGATTAGGAGAAAAGGCAGTACCTCTTTACCGCCTTCATCGATGCACCGAACACTTCATGTGGACGGATGCGGCCGCGGCCGGACTAGATGAAATAAGGACCCTATTGGCCAGCAATCCAGTCCTGACCACGCCAAATATTGGCGAACCTATGCTATTGTACATAGCTGCAACACATCAAGTTGTAAGCGCGGTGCTCGTCGTCGAACGAGAAGCAGATGGATACAAGTTCCCGCTCCAAAAGCCGGTATACGTGAGCATACACGGTCTTCATGGCATCCCGGAAGCTACGACACTACTTTCAAGAGTGTTCGATTACGGTGGCCTCCGAAGTACCACTCAACGACATAATAAACAACCGCGACGCCATGGGACAGATTGCTAAATGGCCATCAAGCTCCTTCCATTCGACATAACATACAAACCACGGCGGGCCATTAAGTCGCAAGTATTGCTGACTTTGTCGCCGAGTGGACAGAAGTCGAACTCCTTAAAGAGTACGGTGCGTACTCCAATTGGATCATGCACTTCGACGGCTCTAAAATGCTGGCCGGATTGGGAGCGGGTGTAGTCCTGACATCCCCCACCGGAGACACGGTCCAATACGTACTCCAAATATTATACAGACTCCAACAACGTAGTCGAATCTGAGGCTCATTGCATGGTCTTGGATGGCGCCTCTATGGGCATTCAACGCTTTGGAAGTGCGAGGACTCAAACCTCGCAATATCACAAATAAACGGAGATTTTGATGCCAAGGATCCGAAAATGGCATCCTACTGCAATGCCGTCATCAAAATGTCAGCTCGGTTCGAGGGGCTCGAATTACACCATGTGGCTCAAGAAAACAATCAAGCGGTGGATATCCTCGCCCGCATCAGCGCTAAACGCGACCCTGTCCCACCTAATATATTCTTGGAAAGACTGTTCAAGCCATCCGTGGTATGGGAAGGGGAGTCCGGCAACACTAGTCTGGCTTCGAATACAACCCCAGATTCCGAACTATCTGATGTAATCGGGGGCTCTGCCACCGAAATAACACCTTCGACCCACGAAATCATGGCTGTAATCACCCCGTGGACCGAGCCTTTCTTGTCCTACCTAAATAGGCAGGAGCTCCCCGAGGACCACAATGAAGCACGTTGTATTGTGCGGCGTTCCAAGGCCTACAAAGTCCATGAGGGAGAACTCTATAAGAAAAGTGCCACCAGAGTGCTCCAAAGATGCATCTCCGAAGAGGAAGGGCGGCAGCTCTTGGCTGAAATCCATGCCGGACTCGGCGGGCGCCACGCTGCGGCTCGGGCACTTGTCAGCAAAGCCTTCCGTACAGGTTTTTATTGGCCGACAGCCCGGGCAGATACACAGGACCTTGTCCAACACTGCGTCGGTTGCAAACTCTTTGCCAATCAGAGCCATATGCCCCCTACTGCTCTCCAAACAATCCCCATAACTTGGCCCTTCGCGGTCTGGGGGCTGGATATGGTCGGACCTCTTAAAGGGGGAAGCCATAAGAAAAAATACTTATTGGTCATGGTGGACAAGTTCACCAAATGGATAGAAGCCAAAGCAGTTAAAACGGCCGAATCCGAACCAGTGATAGACTTCATATCAGGGGTTGTACACCATTACGGCGTCCCCCACAGCATCATCATTGACAATGGCTCAAACTTCATAGCCGATGAAGTGAAAACTTGGTGTGGCAACATGGGCATTAAGCTCGATTACGCCTCCGTCTATCATCCCCAAACAAATGGCCAGGTCGAACGTGCAAATGGTCTCATCATGAGCGGCATCAAACCCAGACTAGTGCGATCCTTGATAGAATCGGACACGCACTGGGTCGAGGAGCTCGACTCCGTACTCTGCGGGCTGCGGACCACGCTGAATCGCACCGCCGGATACAATGTACGGCGCAGAAGCAGTACTACCCTGCGACATAATCCATGACTCACCTCGCGTGCGCATGTACAAAGAGAAGGAAGCCGAACTAGATCGGCAGGACAACTTAGATGCCCTGGAGGAGGAGCGTGACGTCGCAAAAGCCCGTTTCGCATTCTATCAGCAGCAGGCTTGAAGTTATCAAAGCAGAGAAGTGTGGGCCAAAACTTATAACATTGGCAAACTCGTTCTACGCCTACCAGAGAAGAAGAAGGACAAGCTCAAACCTAAGTGGGAGGGTCCCTTCATCATTGATAAAGTTCTCACCGGAGGAGCGTACCGCCTGCGCAATGGATCCGATAACAGACTCAAGCCGAACCCATGGAACGCGGCCAGACTCCGGAGATTCTACGCCTAGTGCCGAACTCAGTGTTCGTCTCCTTACCCCCGCTCTTTTAATTATGTTCCCCTTTTTCCTTTCTCGCCCTTTTCCCTTCTTCACACAAAGTATTCAATACAGTGCGGATGCTCGGATCACTCCGCCGACTTTCGTGTATTCACCATACACAGGGGCTTCCTATCGGAAGCTAAATATAATTACTCTTATGGCTTCCTGCCTATCACATATGCGTTCTTTTCCCATATGTGCCTTTTCTTCACCATTATATGCATCGATATGACTTAAGATGTGGCCATGCTGGGTTGCCTGGCTCTTGTGTTTACGCCCTCGTTCCCGTTAATTAGGCTAGGGCATAAGGGAGCACCTCTGCGATTATTCTTGCGGTTCAATTGGATGTGTACCTCGGTGAGTGAAGCCGAAAGCTAGCGTTCTTAAGGGAATATTCGGTCGGTGAACAAAAGATGTTTCTTTCGTTTATTACAACGTGAATCCCCAGATGTTTTGTACCCTACGTTTCTGTTCGCAGTTTGGACATGCACATCAATGCATGCGTACCTAGGGAAAGGAACCCCTAACGGAACTATTCTCCCTGGAAGATGTTTCTTACTACCCATGTAATATAACATAACTAGTTGGGTACTTGTCTATTCAAGCACTTATGACCCCTACGCCTGGTTTCCATGCATACCCCGGTTTTGCATAACTGAGCGGGTATTCGAATCCACCCCGGACTATCGGATCCGGGGGCTGAAGCGGAAAGGTCCGCCATGACAAAAGATTTTTAATCCGGCTAGGGACTACATATGTCCATTGAATTACATAGTCACTTGGACTGGCTATATTCTTCCTCTATACCATCCAACAGGCTATCTAGCTTGCAATCCTGTTGGGAATACTTTGCGGCTAACGCTACCTGGTCATACACCAGACTTACGGGAATCTCTTGCCCATCTGGCCCCGCCGGTCCGACTTCGACCATATGGTTCGAGTCAAGCTTGGTGTATTGCGTCTTCACCATGGCCCAGGCTTCCCTTGCACCTTGTCGGCAGGCTGATACCTTCCACAATCAGAAGCGCCGGGCTCCTTGGAGCATATCCACGGGCTCCGCCATGCCTCCTCGCAGGGAAGTGGATGGCCACAAGGCCTGGGCAATACCCTGCATCACCTGTCGAACTCGTTCGTGCAGCTGTGAGAGATCTTGCAGTAAATCGCCTGCGGACCCGGGCATATCCTCTTCAGGACGGCCCGCCAGCATACCTACAGATATAAACTCGTTTAAAATACTTCCTTGCCGAACTGTACTGCAGTTCGTTTAGACACTTACCATAAATGCCGCGACGAAGCCTCCGGTTCTCCTTCACGGAGTCCGCCAGCTGAACTTGAACATCTGCTAATTCGACGCCCAGTCGGACGTTGGCATCTTGGACATTGTTTTTCTCCTGCCTAAACTGCGTAATCACACGCTCACCAGCCTTTAGCTGTCTTTGGAGATATGACTCACTATCTCTTACGATCTCCGGATTCTCCCCGGGATGGCCTGCAGAATTTTCTGTTAGATTTATAAAGCAAGCCAATTAATAACTGGTGTATTTCCTTCAAATTTCTCTATTGAGACAAATGTTACCAGATGAGGCCTTCTGGGATTCCTCTAGTTTGGCAACCGCGGCCCTCAGCTGGGTCTTGCACTCCTCCAACTCTTGAGACAAATGGGTATTCTTCTCTACAAGAACCTGTTCATAAAATGATCCTTAAATCAGTTGTTCCAACTGTTTCAAGTCTCAGGGGCTACTGTTATACATGCTTATCAGATTTTCTTGCCCGTATATCTTTCGCATACTGGTCCATCGCTCGGGCGAGCCCGTCTTGGGTAGCTCGAATGTGTGCGTCTCCCGAATTGAAAGCATTGAATGCCTCTTCGGAAAAGATACTATTGCGAAGTATGGCCCGTCGGCACCGGTGATTCATGGCACTCTCTACTTTGGAATTTATGGCGGAGAGCCTATCCGCATCCTCTGTCGGAGGACAATTCGGCATCGGCCCCACGTTGGCCTCCTCCCTTGAAGCCGGTTCTGGAATCTGGCTGGTGGAGGCATGACCGGCAGGATCTCCGGATGTAGTCCGGTGACTACTCTTTCTGCCAGGACACGACGGACGCTGTTACATTTCAAACATCATAATCAGAAAGCAGATTTTGACTATACCTTTGCAATGGCGTTTCGACCCTAACCGCCTTCCTCTTGAGCCTGCCTGGCCTGGACGCCCTTTGCTGACGAGCCCCCAGGGGCTCGACGCCGCGTTCCGATGGTCGTCTCTACAAAAATATGATATTTTGTGCATAAGGCGTGGTATAAGAAAGGAATCCTCTTCAGAGGATAAGGCTTCAGCTTTGCTTACACGCGACGCAGGGAGAAGTCCGGGATAGTCGGCGATAATAGCCACCAAGGCACCATCACAGCTGGCCTGATAAAATGTCCCGTCGACAAGCTCCACAGATATATCCGGATCTTCTTCAAGTCTGGGATCGAAGGCCCGGCCGGGGTCCTCTGGCTGCGGAGAGGGGCTGTTGAACTCTTCTACGGCCCTCCTCAGTTCCTGCTCAGAAATATCAAGGTAAATGACAGTGATGAAGGGCGCAAGAATGGATAAACTTAAGTAAAGAGTAACGGCTCACCCAGCTTGGGGGGTTGTACATGGAAAATCCGCCCCGCGGTTTGATACGGAGGAACTCCTCTTCTTCTCCTTTATATAAATCAGATAGTATTCTCGCCAGAGCAGTGGCGGAGTCCGGACCTTTACGATCACAACGGGTGGCATCATCTTCCCCGTTGAAGTGCCACATAGGCTTCCCCCTATATTGGAGTGGCTGCACCCCCCACATTATGCATATTGATATAACCTCGACTATTGTCAGTCTTGATTGGACCAGTGTCTTTATCCTACTCATCAGGAAGTGGACTTCCCTGGTATCTTCCTCCTAAGGGCTCCGAGGGCGCCAACTTCGGCGTTTCTTCAGTGGAGCGTTATTAAACTCAGGGAGGCCCTTCCGGATTGGATCTGGAAGGGGAACTTCATCCACATAAAACCACTCTGAGGGCCAGTTTTTAGATGCCTTCTTTGGAGTGTCGGACAGGTATCCGGTCTGGGCGACGTGCCATATTTCGGCTCCACCCACTTGATATATAGATTCCCCCTGATTGCGAGGGACGAGGCAGAATAACTTCTTCCATAACTCGAAGTGAGCCTCGCAGCCCAGAAATAATTCGCAAAGGGCAACGTATCCTGTGATGTGCAGCACGGAGGTGGGGGTGAAGTTGTGCAACTGGAGGCCATAGAACTCCAGGAGCCCGCGAAGGAATGGGTGGATTGGCAACCCGACGCCTCTTAGCAAATATGGGATGAGGCATACTCGCTCCCCTAAGATGGGTTAGGAGATCTATCCGCTTGCTCCCCGCCATTGTAGGTGGCTAGTCCGGCTCGGACGGGACCATGAACGCCGGTGGAAGAAACCCTTGGGTCTGCAACTTTACTAAATGCCTATGGGGAACAGAACATTCTTCCCAATCACCTAGCTTAGAGCTAAGGGAGCGAGAAGAGGAGCTGTGGCGACCGGCCATGTTGGAATGGTTTTTTCTGGATGCGCTCTGTTGGATGCTTGCTCAAGGGAAGAAGGTGAGATTTGGATCTGAGGATCCCCGTCTCTTCAAATAGATGGTTTGCCTGCAGGGCCGGGGTGGCAAATGTAAAAATGCTCTGGCTCCTTGTATTCGCTCGACACATGGAGATGGCCATTATTGAAGCACAAAAGTCGAGGAGTACAACATTGATGGGAAGCCGGACATTGTTTGTTACCACAGGTACTTTGGAGTATTCGGAGATGGAACCCGCCTTGCAATGCCGAAGACAATCTGCGCGCCGGACTCATTGTCATTGAAGCCTGGTTCAGGGGCTACTGAGGGAGTCCTAGATTAGGGGGTATCCGGACAACCGGACTATATACTTTGGTCGGACTGTTGGATCATGAAGATACACGACTCAAGACTTTGACCCGTGTCCGGATGGGACTCTCCTTTGCGTGGAAGACAAGCTTGGCGATCCAGATATTAGATCTCCTTCTTTGTAACCGACTCGGTATAACCCTAGCCCTCTCCGGTGTCTATATAAACCAGAGGGTTTAGTCCGTAGAAGAATAATCATAATCATCATAGGCTAACTTCTAGGGTTTAGCCTCTACGATCTCGTGGTAGATCAACTCTTCTAATACTCATATCATCAAGATCAATCAAGCAGGAAGTAGGGTTTTACCTCCATCGAGAGGGCCCGAACCTGGGTAAAACATCGTGTCCCCAGCCTCCTGTTACCATCAGCCTTAGACACACAGATCGGGACCCCCTACCCGAGATCCGCCGGTTTTGACACCGACAGTCACTCCGTGTATCGGAGAGGTATCTCTGGGCCCTCTCGATAATACTCATCACTATAAGCCTTGCAAGCATTGTAACTAATGAGTTAGTTGCGAGATGAAGTATTACGGAACGAGTAAAGAGACTTGCCGGTAACGAGATTGAACTAGGTATGATGATACCGACGATCGAATGTCGGGCAAGTAACATACCGATGACAAAAGGAACAACGTATGTTGTTATGCGGTTTGACCGATAAAGATCTTCGTAGAATATGTAGGAACCAATATGAGCATCCAGGTTCCGCTATTGTTTATTGACCGGAGATGTGTCTTGGTCATGTCTACATAGTTCTCGAACCCGTAGGGTCCGCACGCTTAACGTTCGATGACGATTGGTATTATGAGTTTATGTGATTTGATGTACTAAAGGTTGTTCAGAGTCTCGGATGAGATCACGGACATGATGAGGAGTCTTGAAATGGTCGAGACATAAAGATTGATATACTGGAAGGTTATATTCGGACACCGGAATAGTTCCGAGGTGTATCGGGTATTTTCCGGAGTACCGGGGGGTTACCGGAACCTCCGGGGGGTTAATGGGCCTCATGGGCCAAGTGGTGGAAGAGAGGAGGTAGGCCAAGTTATGGCGCCCCCCTAGCCCAAACCGAATTGGAGTAGGGGGGGCCTTTCCTTCTCTCCTCCCCCTCCTTCCCCCTTCTCCTTGTTGGAATAGGAAAGGGGGGCCGAATCCTACTTGGAGTAGGATTGCCCCCCCCCCCATGGCGCGCCTCCTCCCCTGGCCGGCCTCCTCCTCCCCCCTCCTTTATATACGGGGGAGGGTGGCACCCCAAAGACACACAAGTTGATCTTTAGCCGTGTGTAGTGCCCCCCTCCACAGTTTTCCACCTCGGTCATATCGTCATAGTGCTTAGGCGAAGCCCTGCGCCGGTAACTTCATCATCACCGTTACCATGCCATCGTGCTGATGGAACTCTCCCTCAGCCTCAGCTGGATCTAGAGTTCGAGGGACGTCACTGAGCTGAACGTGTGCAGATCGCGGAGGTGCCGTGCGTTGGTACTTGATCGGTTGGATCGCGAAGACGTTCGACTACATCAACCGCGTTACTTAATCCTTCCACACATAAAAGAAAAAGGTACGGGACAGAGGGTCCCCTTGCCTTAGCCCCCTTGTAGGAGAGAAAATCTCAGTCTCATTCGAGTTGAATCTGACTTTGTACTGGACAGAAGTGACACAAGCCATAATGAGCAGAACCCATTGAGCATCAAAACCAAGTTTTAGCAGAATAGCCTCCAGGAAGGCCCACTCCACACGATCATAAGCTTTATGCATATCAAGTTTAACTGCACATGATCCCACTTTCCCCTTCTTCTTTTTCATAGTGTGCAAACACTCATAGGCCACAATAATGTTATCAGTAATAATACGCCCTGGCACAAAGGCACTTTGAGTCTCACTGATAACATCTGGAAGGAAAACTTTAAGCCTAGATGCTAACAATGTTGCTATAACTTTGTAGACCACATTGCAGAGACTAATGGATCTAAACTGACTGGCATTCTCCGGATTTTCTCTTTTTGGCATCAAAACAATGGTGGTTATATTCTAGCCTTCAGGTATAACACCACTATTAACTGCCTGAAGGACCTCCTTAATGAGATCATCACCAACCAAATGCCAGAACTTTTTATAGAAGATTGCGTGTAAACCATCAAGGCTCGGGGCCTTAAGATCACCGATGCTAAAAAGCGTTGTTCTGACTTCCTCCTCTATATAGGGCGCTAACGGTGCTTCATTCATATATGATGTTACCTTGGGTTTTACCTTGTCTAGGACCTCCTGATTAGCAACATGCACCTCGCTAGTAAACAAGTGCTAAAAGTACGCATCGATCAAGGATATCATGGATTCATTGTCCTCCTTCCAGTCCTTGTTTGCATCCATTAATTGACGAATAAAGTTTATCTTCTTTCTTGTCATGGCAAAGTTATTGACATAGTTTGTGTTTCGATCACCATAACGCAACCAATTCGCCCGAGCCCTCCAAACCCAGTAAATTTCTTCTTTATCCATTATTTCTTGAATCTCAATTAATAGATGTATTTGCCTGTCCGCCGACTTATTAGTGAATGGGACCGACCGTAAAAGCTCAAGCTCCTCCTTAAGTTTCTTCAGACGGTGCTGAGGGAGTTCAGCACTGTCCTATCCCAATCATGTAGTTCCATGTGAATCTTGGTCGTACGGCTGCCAAAGTTTCAGAATTAGACGTTCTTTCCCAAGCCTCGGTCACACGGTTCACCATCTCATCTTCTTTAAGCCAACATGCTTCAAACTATCGTTAACCATTACCTTGGTGTTGTAAATTTGACCATTCATCCTCTGTATCAAGAACTATAGGACTGTGATCCGACTTCAACTGTGGTGCATGTGTAACAACATCATTGGTAAATAGACCTTGGGAACCTGCATTACAAACAACCCTGTCCAAGCATTCCCTCAGGCGACGTCTCCTCCAAGTGAAGAGATCTCCTGTGCAGCCCATATCATCTAACTCGCAATCCACTAGAGCATCACGAAAATTCTACATCATTGGGATTGGGCGTTGAGCACCACCCTCTTTTTCATGCGAGTATAAAGATCTGGTTGAAGTCACCGACGACCACCCACGGAAGCATAGCTTGCAGAAATAAATTCCGGAAATAGCCCCATGAGAGGTGTTTATCTTCCCACTTTGGCTCACCGTAGAAGCCGGTGAACCTCCAATTCTCATCAGTTGAGCTTCCTACCTTAACATCAATGAATTTTTTTGTCTTATCCATCACCTCCAGTACAAAGGGGTTGCACTAGAGTAGTAAAAGGCCACCGCTAGCCCCAACGCTCTCCACCACCTCGATGTGATCCATCTTGAGTTTCCTCATCAACTTTTCTGCCTTAGCTATGTTCAGATGTGTCGCAGACAGAAAAAACACATCCGCCCCAACCCCTACTCGAGTAGTTACTCTGGTGTAGACCTACGCATGGGCAGCTCAGCCCGAGCCCGAGCCCAAAAGCCCAACATATTATCAGGCCCGGGCTTTGCTTTTCCACCGAAGCCCAGCCAAAATTCCCGAACAAAGCCTAAATGATGGTAAAATAATAATTTTAATTAAGATGGGTATAATAATTTTAATTAAGATGGGTATAATAATATATTAAAATGCGATCCGGCTGCTGCGGCGCGGTGGTGGACCGGTACATCCACCACCGGGATCACTGGCTCGGGTCGTCGGAGCGCGTCTCCTGCATCGCGAAGCAGAGGACGGGCGCAGGAGGGATACCGAAGCGGTCGGTGCAGGAGCGGTCCAGCTTGTCATCGGTCATGACCTTGAGGAGGCCACGCGCGTGGTGACGCAGCATCGCAATGCTCGGGAACCACTTCCCGATCTCCTTCAGGTCCGCGCGCATCGCCTCGTCGTCGCCTACGAGGTCATCGATGACCCTCTACCAGGCGGAGCTGTTCTCCATGTCTGTGGCGGCGGTGTGGTGGTTGGCGGTGGCGGTTTGGTAGCAGGGTAACCGAGGCGACGTGGTTTGGTATCGGGGCGGACTGGACGTGAGTGGTGAGTGGAGAGTGGAGCGGTGGGTGGGTTGGCTTAAAAGCAGAGAAGGAAACCGAAAAGGAATGGGCACTAGCAACTACTATAGTTAGTTGAGTACCTGCCCTTGATCAAAGCACTAGTACTTACCCCATTGGCATTGCCCACAACGTTCAACACCTCAGGTCCTGGGTTTGAGACCCAGGCAAAAAAAAATTTGTTTGATTTTTAATTTTTTTTCTTTCAACAAAATTTGGTACATATGTTCAGTTTGCAGCAAATTCAGCAATACAAATTCAGTCATAAAAATCCAATGTGCCTCAAATACAGCAAAGATGGACACAGAAGCAAAAATGCAATGCTGCATCAAGTTCAGTTTGCATCAAATTCAGTTTGCATCAAATTACTTATGTCTGGTACATTTGAAATGAGCTACATTTGAGCTCTAGTAGTTTCTTCACTAAATGAACTACATTTGAGCTTAATGAGCATCAAATTACTCAACGAACCACTTACTCAATGAACTACATTTGAGCTCTGCTAGTTTGAAACACTCAGATTTAAGTTTCTACCAAAAAATCACTGAATTACAAGTGCAACAGCACTGATTCATCTGAACTCATCAAACATGTTGAATCTTTTCTTCTTGGGCACACGTCCACTTGGCTCTCCTACTTGCTTCTTCTCTTCAGCTCTTCTTCTCTTGGCCTCTTCTTGCTATTTCTTCTTTGCTTCTTGATCTTGTTTTTTCTTCAGTGTTGCAATAGCTCTCTTTGCTTCTTGCTCTTCTCTTCTCTTCATTGCTGCCTCTGCCTTAGCTGCAATTGCTTCAATTGCCCTGGCCTCCTTCTCTTCTTGTAATGCTGCTTTTCTTGCTGCTGAAGCTTCCATCTTTGCTGTTGTTTCCTTAGCCTTCTTCTCTTTTGTTGCTCTTCTTCTTCTGGATGCCTTCTCTGCTCTCCTGATAGCAATTTCCTGCCTCTTTGCTTCAGCCTCCTCTGCTCTCCTCTTTGCCATCTCATTCATTGCCTCCAGTGCTTCATTGATGTCTACTACACAACCTTCTTCTTGTAGACGTTGTTGGGCCTGCAAGTGCACAGGTTTGTAGGACAGTAGCAAATTCCCCTCAAGTGGATGACCTAAGGTTTATCAATCCGTAGGAGGCGTAGGATGAAGATGGTCTCTCTCAAACAACCCTGCAACCAAATAACAAAGAGTCTCTTGTGTCCCCAACACACCCAATACAATGGTAAATTGTATAGGTGCACTAGTTTGGCGAAGAGATGGTGATACAAGTGCAATATGGATGGTAGATATGGATATTTGTAATCTGAAAATATAAAAACAGCAAGGTAACTAATGATAAAAGTGAGAGTAAACGGTATTGCAATGCTAGGAAACAAGGCATAGGGTTCATAATTTCACTAGTGCAAGTTCTCTCAGCAATAATAACATACTTGGATCATATAACAATCCCTCAACATGCAACAAAGAGTCACTCCAAATCCACTAATAGCGGAGAACAAACAAAGAGATTATGGTAGGGTACGAAACCACCTCAAAGTTATTCTTTCGGATTAGTCTATTCAAGAGTTCGTACTAGAATAACACCTTAAGACACAAATCAACCAAAACCCTAATGTCACCTAGATACTCCATTGTCACCTCAAGTATCTGTGGGCATGATTATACGATATGCATCACACAATCTCAGATTCATCTATTCAACCAACACAAAAGTACTTCAAAGAGTGCCCAAAGTTTCTACCGGAGAGTCAAGACGAAAACGTGTGCCAACCCCTATGCATAGGTTCATGGGCGGAACCCTCAAGTTGATCACCAAAACATACATCAAGTGGCACGTGATATCCCATTTTCACCACAGATAAGCACGGCAAGACATACATCAAGTGTTCTCAAATCATTAAAGACTCAATCCGATAAGATAACTTCAAGAGGAAAACTCAATTCATCACAAGAGAGTAGAGGGGGGAGAAACATCATAAGATCCAACTATAATAGAAAAGCTCGCGATACATCAAGATCGTGCCATAGAGAGAACACGGAGAGAGAGAGATCAAACACATAGCTCTGGTACATACCCTCAGCCCGGGTGAACTACTCCTCCTCGTCATGGATAGCGTCGGGATGATGAAGATGGCCACCAGTGAGGATTCCCCCTCGGCGAGTGCCTAACAGGCTCCCGAGGGTTTTGGTGGCTCTGAGGCTTCTTGGCGGAACTCCCGATCTATCTTCGTCTTGATGTTTTTAGGGTACGTGGACTTATATAGGTGAAAGAAGTCGGTCGGGGGAGCCTCGAGGGGCCTAGGAGACAGGGGGCGTGCCCAGGGGGTGGGCGCGCCCTCCTATCTCCTAGCTTCCTTGAGCCTTCCCTGGCTTGAACTCCAAGTCTCCCGGATCATATCCTTTCCAAAAATCATGCCCCTGAAGGTTTCATTCTGTTTGGACTCCGTTTGCTATTCCTTTTCTTCGAAACACTGAAACAGGCAATAAAACAGCAATATGGGCTGGGCCTCCGGTTAGTAGGTTAGTCCCAAAAGTAATATAAAAGTGTATAATAAAGCCGTAATCATTCAAAACAGATAATAAAATAGCATGAATACTTCATAAATTATAGATACATTGGAGACGTATCATTCATCTCTCCTGGCTACCATCTGCCTTTCTTTGTCTCTTTTCATCTTCAACAACTTCATGGTCAGGTTGCCACCATTTGTAGCTGTTGTTGTATGTGCTGAAGCTTGAGAACTGGATGCCTGTAATATGAATGATGAAACTGGCAGAGTGCCTTCACTTTCTTCTCTAGGTATAGGCCTACACTGCTACATCTTAAGAAGCATTGTACATCCAAAGTCTTGCACCTGTGCACAGCCAATCATCACATGCTATCATCACTGGTGTATCATATTAAATACAACCTAAAAGCAATGGACAAAAAAGATTAGAATTTACCTAAAAAACAACTGGTGTATCATATTCATCCTCTTGTTGCTGCACTGGGCAATCATTCTGTGTGGCATTGACATCCTCCTGTGTAAGTTGGCCATCATCTTGTGTGACATGAACCTCCTCCTATGTGAGTTGCCCATCATCTTGTGTGACATGAATCTCCTCCTGTGTGACTTGCCCATCATCTTGTGTGACATGAACCTCCTCATGTGTGACTTGCCCACCATCTTGTTGTGCCATAACTGGTTCATCATCAGACACATCCTCAGGAATAGCTCTTGGCCCCCTTCTCACTGGTAGTTTTGGCCTCCTTTGATGTTGTGGCCTTGTTCATGGCAGTATGAACATGTTAGTGTGCCTCCATGTCTGGTCAGTACCTTTGTGCCATCTTTCTTTTTAATCTCATAAGACTGCTTTCTCCTACTCTTGTTTGAAGGCCTCCCAACTTTCTTTTCATAGACAGGTGGTTTGATTTCACAAGCATTCATCTTCTGCCACTCACTCCTATCTCTACAAGGCTTGATAATTGGCTTGTATGCTAACTTGAATGCTTCTATACTGTAGCAGGAGTGCAACAAACTCTCTGGGTTAATTCTCTCATGTCTACAGCGTGCAATTGCATGGTGGCATGGAACTCCACTAAGATCCCACCTTTTGCATGTACAACTCTCTTCCTTGAGGTCAACAATGTATGTCTTGCTCCTGTTTTCAACCTGGAAGATGCCATCACCAGCCCCTGAAACCATGCATGTAGTTGCCAGCTCTATATTCCTTTCAATTCTCTTTCTTACTTTTGGGCATACAGAACCAGGCCAGTTCTCTGCCTCTTTTCTTTTGTTGCAGAATCTGACCATGAGCTGGGTTTTGATTTTCTCAATCATTGATCTGAGATGCATCTCCCTGGCCTCAAGAATATATTTGTTGAAAACCTCATGGTTGTTGTTCAAAATGATATCACACTTGACCAAGTCTCTTTGGAAGCCCCTAACCCAAGTGTTGGGTGGTAGCTTCTCAAGCCATTTGTATGCTTCTAGGCTGATGACCTTCATTTCCTCCATGCTTGCAACCCACATCTCTGGTTTTGTGCTCCTTGCACACTTCCATAACTAGTTCTTAAGAACATCTCCTTCGTATGTTTGCTGAAAATTCTGCCATATATGCCTAACATAGTGTCTGTGCTTTGCATCAGGAAAGTGCTGCCTCACTCCCTTGATCAGCCCCTTTTGCTTGTCTGACATTATAGTCCACGGCTCTGTGTTCAGAATTCCCAAGTCACTCTTCATGTTTGACAGAAACCATTTCCATGTGTCAGTGTTCTCCAGCTCAACAACTGCAAAAGCTAGAGGGTAAATGCAGTCATTAGGGTCCATGCCAACAGCACATAGCATAACCCCTCCATCCTTTGTCTTCAGGTGGCATCCATCCAATGACAAGCCTACAGGCTTGCATGAAACCCCTTTTGCAGGCATCCAGAGAAAAATAACAACTTCCAAATATGCCATCATTGACACCTACATAGAAAGAGCTGCCTGGGTTTGATCTTTTGAATTCTGCTGCATAATCCCACATACTGTTATACTGCTCTAACTCATCTCCTTCAATGACTTTCTTCACTAGTCTCCTGGCCCTTCTAAGTTTGCTCCTAGTTGTTGTCATGTTCCATTCCTTCTGAACAACCCTTGAAAAATTCTTCATGTTCATGTTTTCATCTGCTCTGAATGAATCAAGATACTTTCTTGCCATGAAGGGAGCAGTGAATGACTTGACACTCCATTTCTTTATGCAGGTATGATTTGGGTTATACTTGTTGGAATTTGCTAGTGGGATTTTGGCCCAAAGCCCAACTAAAATTCTGAAATTCTCTTGGCCCATGCATGCACACATGTGAGTGGAGTGAGTGAGGCTAAAGTTTACTTTCACCTCATAAGTTGAGAGAGAGTCGCACCTCTTTATAAGGTGAGCTCTTCTACCACTTGTATGAGCATGAGAACAGGAGACCTACACGCGCGCTCCTCCTCCTCGCTCACCTCGCCATGCCACGCCTCGCCTCGCCTCGCCTTGTCATGACACGCCGCGCTGCGGGTTGCGGAATTGAGCCAAGCCGAGGACAGAGCTATGCATGTTGTCTATATTTTTGCTGCTCGGGAAAAAATAATGAGTCATTAATTAATAATTAACGGACTCATTAATTACTGAACAGTTTCTGATTCTTTGGATCGTGACGACTCGGATGTGGGGTTTACTCCCACGACCTACCCAACCCGCACTATATAGTCAGGCAGACGTCTACCCTAGCCGCCGCTGCTTCGTATGGTTTCTCACCACCATTCCAGATCATTGCGCCGCCAAGCAAGTCTTCTCCATCCCTCCTTTTGGCGTGCACTGGGAGAAGGGACAGCAGGCCTCCGGAACCCCGCCTCTCGTGATCTGTCACGGGAGAGGCGTCGAGTTTTTGGGGCGCCTTTTCGCCCGATCGCTGGCAGCGATGACTTCGTGAATGATGACTTCTTCCCCAACCTCGGCAACCTCATCCTCGACGACATGGGTGACAATGTCAACGCCGATGGTACTGCTCCCGCTGCACCGTATGTGATTCTATCTTTCCTGTTCGAGATCGTGGTAGAATTCATGTTTCTAGTATGTGCCCTAGATGTGATCTGTTCATCTGCTATGCTAGTTCGCATGATTAGTTCAATATCTGCTACTATAGTCATGATTTATCTTCTGTTTATTTGGATTAAAACTCGTAGTAATTTGCTCATATTTCCAACATTCCAAAAACCTGATTATAGGCAATTTACTCCGAGTGGTTTTGTTCTTGTCTGAAGCCTTTGCCTTTAAGGGGCGCAATATAAGAAGGTGGCGCCGAGAGCGGACTCTGGTTTTTAGACCATGGGCTGCTATGACGCCACTAAGGGCAAGCCTAAGGGTGATCTTAATCAAGCACAGCTGGAAGCTTTTGAGAAGATCGATACTGTCTTTAAAGGCGCTCTTATGGTTGTTCTTGATGATTCCATTGTGGATTCGTATATGTCGTTTGACAACGGCAAGGACATGTGGGCTGCGCTCGAGGCCAAGTTTGGTGCCTCGGACACCGGTAGCGAGTTGTACGTCATGGAGCAATTCTATGACTACAAGATGACTGATGAGCGCTCTGTTGTACAGCAGGCTCATGAGATACAGTCGCTTGCAAAAGAACTTGAGCACTTCAAGTGTGTGTTGCCGGACAATTTGTTGTCGGAGGCATTATTGCCAAGCTTCCACCTTCGTGGAACAATTTTGCTACTTCCCTGAAACACAAGAGACAAGAGTTTTCCGTTGTGGATCTCATTGGTACTCTTGATGTTGAAGAGAAGGCAAAAGCAAAGGACACACGTGCTCGAGTTGCCGAGGGAGCTTCTAGTGCCCACATGGTACGTAAGAAGAACTTCCAGCCCAATAAGTTCAAAAACAACAAGAACAAAACTCAGGGGAAAGGCAAGTTTGATACAAAGAAAAAGCCATCACATTGTACCAACTTCAAGAAGAATTCTCATAAGAAGGGGGAGGGACTTTGCCATGTCTGCGGTGATCCTAATCACTGGGCTCCGAAGTGTCCTAACCGCTTTGAGGAGCGCGAACATGAGAAGGGTGACAAGTCCACTAATGTTGTCATCGGTGATCTTGATATGAAGGAATTAAGTGCAGTATTTTTCCTACCATCCTTTCGATATTTCAATCCCCGATTGGTTAATTGACACGGTGCCAGCGTACATGTTTGTCTTGGCGCCTCCATGTTTTCTTCTTACCAGGCCACAAGGACTTCTCCCGTGCTGATGGGGAACGGGTCACATGCCATCGTTCGAGGTGTTGGTATGGTCGATCTGAAGTTTACTTCGGGAAAGACCGTGCGTCTGAAGAACGTTCATCATGTGTCGTCCATCAATAAAAATCTAGATTAGCGGTTCCGTTTATGTCGAGATGGTTTTAAGTTGGTTTTTGAGTCCAATAAAGTTGTAATTTCCAGGTGTGGACAATTTGTTGGAAAAGGCTATGAGTGCGGAGGCTTGTTCCGCCTATCTTTGTCAGATATTTGCACTAAAGTTATTAATAATATTTGCCACAATAATGAGTCGGATATTTGGCATTCATGACTTTGTCATATTAACTTTGGTTGCATAACGCGGCTAGCCAATATGAATTTAATTCCGAAAATCTCTATTGTCAAAGGCTCTAAGTGGCAAGTATGTGTGCAAGCTAAACAACCTCGCAAGTCCCATAAGACTGCAGAGGCAAGAGACTTGGCGCCACTAGAGCTTATACATTCTGATCTTTGTGAGATGAATGGCGTGTTGACAAAAGGTGGAAAGAGATATTTCATGACGTTGATTGATGCCTCCACTAGATATTGTTATGTGTATCTTCTGAAATCAAAAGATGAGGCTCTAACTTTCTTCAAAAACTATAAAGCTGAGGCAGAGAACCAACTTGAGCGAAAAATTAAACGGCTTAGGTCCGATCGTGGTGGAGAGTATTTTTCCAATGAATTTGATCTATTTTGTGCGGAACATGGTATAATCCATGAGAGGATGCCTCCCTACTCACCTCAGTCTAATAGGGTGGCCGAAAGAAAGAATCGAACTCTAACTGATTTGGTTAACGCCATGTTAGACACATCGGGTCTTTCCAAGGAGTGGTGGGGGGAGGCGCTAATGACCGCGTATCATGTCCTAAACCGAGTTCCCACAAAGCATAAGACCATGACTCCATTTGAGGAATGGGAACGGAAAAGGTTTAAACTCTCTTACCTACGTTCTTGGGGTTGTTTGGCGAAAGTCCATATACCAATTCCCAAGAAGCGTAAGCTTGGACCAAAAACCGTGGATTGTGTTCTTCTGGGATATGCTTTTCATAGCATTGGCTATAGATTTTTGATAATAAAATCTGAGGTATCCGACATGCATGTTGGTACGATTATGATGCAACTTTCTTTGAGGACATATTTCCTATGAAGGATATGTCAAGTTCATCAAATCAGGAGATACCTATTCCATCTAGTGAGGAACTCACTGTAATTCCTGAACCCACCATTGTGATGGAACACATTGAGAATCCTGTTGAGGGTGCAAATGAAACTCCTATAAGAAGTAAGAGACAGAGGACTGCAAAGTCCTTTGGTGATGATTTCATTGTGTACCTTGTGGATGACACACCCAGGACTATTTCAGAAGCCTATGCATCTCCTAATGCCGACTCTTTGGAAGGAAGTTGTTAAATGGCGAGATGGATTCCATCTTAGCTAACGGAACACAGGAGATCACCGACCGTCCTTATGGGTGCAAACACATGGGATGTAAGTGGGTGTTCAAGAAGAAGCTTAGACATGATGGTACGATTGAAAAGTACAAGGCACGGCTTGTGGCTAAGGGTTATACCCAGAAAGAAGGTGAAGACTTCTTTGATACTTACTCACCCATGGCTAGACTGACCACAATTCGGGCGCTACTATCATTGGCTGCCTCACATGGTCTTCTCGTTCATCAAATAGACGTTAAGACAGCTTTCCTCAATGGAGAGTTGAAGGAGGAAATTTACATGGATCAGCCAGATGGTTTTGTAGTACCTGGTCAGGAAGGAAAGGTGTGCAAGTTATTAAAGTCTTTATATGGCCTTAAACAAGCTCCTAAGGAGTGGCATGAGAAGTTCGAAAGAACATTAACTGCTGCTGGCTTTGTAGTAAATGATGGTGACAAGTGTGTGTACTATCGCCATGGTGGGGGCGAAGGAGTTATTCTTTGTCTGTATGTCGACGACATATTGATCTTTGGAACCAAACTTGATTTAATCAACGAGGTTAAGGATTTCTTATCTCGCTGTTTTGAGATGAAGGATCTAGGAGTAGCTGTTGTTATCTTAAACATCAAGCTGTTGAGAGATGAGAATGGTGGGATCACACTGCTGCTTCAGTCTCACTATGTGGAAAAGGTCTTGAGTCGTTTTGGGTATAGCGACTGCACGCCTTCTCCAACTCCATATGATGCTAGTGTGTTGCTTCGAAAGAATCGACGGATTGCTAGAGATCAACTAAGGTATTCTTAGATTATTGGCTCGCTTAAGTATTTAGCGAGTGCCACGAGGCCTGACATCTCTTTTGCTGTGAGCAAGCTGAGTCGGTTTGTGTCAAAACCGGGAGATGATCATTGGCGTGCGCTTGAGAGAGTTATGCGCTACTTGAAGGGCACTACGAGCTATGGGATTCACTACACGGGTATCCAAGGGTCTTGGAGGTTATAGTGACTCGAATGGATATCGATCTTGATGAGATTAAGGCCACAAGTGGTTATGTTTTTACACTTGGTGGTGGTGCTGTTTCTTGGAAGTCTTGCAAGCGAGACCATCTTAACGAGGTCAACTATGGGCAGAACTCACAACATTAGACAACGCTCTTCTGTTGAAGCGAGTGGCCGTGAGCTATTGATGGACTTACCTATGGTTGAAAAACCAATACCCCCTATCCTGATGAATTGTGATAATCAAATTGTGATCGTCAAGATAAACAGTTCTAAGGACAATATGAAGTCCTCAAGGCATGTGAAGAGGAGATTAAAATCTGTCGAGGCGAGGAACTCCGGAGTTATTACGTTGGATTATATCCAAACGTCGAAAAACTTGGCAGATCCCTTCACAAAGGGTCTATCACGTAATGTGATAGATAATGCATTGATGGAGATGGGTTTGAGACCCACCGCATGAGTTGTCCATAGTGGTAACCCACTCTATGTGATCGGAGATCCCGTGAAGTAGAAGTGGGAGACAAGTTGTTGGTCAGCTGAGAGGAGAGTATCCTTATTTTAATTATCCCACTCCGTGAAGATGCAATACTCTCTTGATCTGCATGGCAGGTTGATATCTATCTTAATGTGTTCCAAGTGGCTTATTTGAGTAGCGGAGATGTTGTCTGCGAGCATCTCTGAGGAACACACCTATATGAATTTGATTTATTAACGTCGCAGTCTGTGAGAAGTGGGTACTCTCTAATAAATTCATGAAAGGCCCTGGAGTACGACGTATACGCTCCACCCGCGGGGGAAGCCTTGCGGCAGCCAAGTATCGGTCAAGAATTTGTGTGAAACTAGTCTCACGGAAAACTTGTAGTTCAAGGCATAGTCCACTATTCAAGTTGTGATCTAGTGTAGCATAAATCTCTAAGTGGAAGTTCAACTTCACAGTCTCCACTAAGCACCGGTATATAAACAATGTTTTGGAAACAAATGGCGAAATGTGCCAATGAGACTTTGTGGGGGATTGTTGGAATTTGCTAGTGGGCTTTTGGCCCAAAGCCCAAGTAAAATTCTGAATTCTCTTGGCCCATTCATGCACACATGTGAGTGGAGTGAGTGAGGCTAAAGTTTAGTCCCACCTCATAAGTTGAGAGAGAGTTGCACCTCTTTATAAGGTGAGCTCTTCTACCACTTGTATGAGCATGAGAAGAGGAGACCTACACGCGCGCTCCTCCTCCTCGCTCGCCTCGCCACGCCACGCCTCGCCTCGCCTCGCCTCGCCTCGTCACGACGCGCCGCGGGTTGCGGGATTGAGCTGAGCCGAGGACAGAGCTATGCACGTTGTCTATATTTTTGCTGCTCGGGAAAAATTAATGAGTCATTAATTAATAATTAGCAGACGCGTTAATTCTTGAACGATTCCGATTCTTTTAGATCGTGGCGACTTCGGACGTGGGGTTTACTCCCGACCTACCCGACCGCACTATATAGTCGGCAGACGTCTACCCTAGCTGCCGCCGCTTCGTATGGTTTCTCACCACCGTTCCAGATCATTGCGCCGCCAAGCAAGTCTTCTCCATCCCTCCTTTCAGCGTGCACTGGGAGAAGGGACAGCAGGCCTTGAACCCGCCTCGTGATCCCATGCGGAGAGAGGCGATCAGGTTTTGGGGCGCTTTTCGGCGTGATCTGCTGGCAGCGACGACTTCGCGAATGACGACTTCTTCCCCGACCTCGGCAACCTCATCCTTGACGACATGGGCGACAACGTCAACGCCGGCGGTGCTACTCCCGCTGCACCGTATGTGATTCTATCTTTCCTATTCGAGATCGTGGTAGAATTCATGTTTCTAGTATGTGCCCTAGATGTGATATGTTCATCTGCTATGCTAGTTCGCATGATTAGTTCAATCTCTGCTACTATAAGTCATGATTTATCTTCTATTTATTCGGATTAAAACTCATAGTAATTTGCTCATATTTCCAACAATACTTCTTGATCATGAAGCAGTTGATTCTCCCATAAAATGATGTATACAAAGACCATGGACACCCATCTTCACAAATACCTTTAACTCTTTTCCTATCATTTCAGGGGCACTTGATGTCAACCCTTTCATGATAGCTATACTCCTTGATAGCCCTCCTCAGTAACTCAACACTAGCAAATGTCTGACCCACTTTGAACTCTAGTTTAGCCAGGTCCTCTTCTCTGAAACTTTTGAAATTCAGCTTAACTTTATCTTCATCAGATGAAGGCAAGCACATGTCCACACCTTCAGTAGGATCATCAGCTTCTTCTTGGACTGCTTTACCTTTGCCTTTGTCACAATCAACATTTTTGTCAAACAAGTCATTATCATCTCGCAGATCAATGCCTGAATCAACAATTTGTGGAATGTAATCTTCATCTGAATCCTGCATTACTGAACAACCACTATGTCTGCTACATCCATGTTCAAACACCTAGAGGATTTCCTGGCCCTAAAACCAAACTGAGATGAAAGGTAAGTAGTTCCTAGCTGGGGTGGACTTGGTATGAAATCATCTTCTTCTGACTCTGCTCCACTTTCTGACTCTGTTTCATCTTGCTCATGCTCTTGATCATGCTGAGGCAGCTCCTGTTCCACTTGAGGGAGCTCAGCCTGCTCCTGTTCCACTAGAGTGAGCTCAGCCTGCTCCTCTTGCTGCTGTTGTGTCTGCTCTTCTTGTTGCTGGTGTGCTTTCTCCTTCTTTGGCGTAATTCCACTGAATTTGGCAAATGGAGGATCATCATCATCAGAATGAACAGGAACAGGAGAAATATATGATCTCAGGCGCATATCATGATCAAGAAATATTTGCTGAAAATGATTCTCATTAAGAACACAATCTTCATGTTCTCTGTCATACCGTTGTCTCCCATCTTAATCTCTCTTAATCCATTCTTGTACACTGTCAACCCAGGAACACACCAATAAGCCCTGATCCTGCCCTCAAACTCATACCCAATTTCCTCAACCAGACTAGCAACCATAGTAGGTGTCCAGTTATCTATGTCACAGTAGTCATACCAAATGGAGTGGCCTTTGTGGTAATCCCTATGCTTGCCTACACAAAGGAAATAGCCACCATGTATGACCTCAACAGAGAACTGGTTGCTTAGGGGTCCTGCAAAACATTCAAAGTTGCAATGTTCAGACAAGATAAACATAGACATTTATGAAGGTTCAGTCAATCTGAAAATATTTAGTTAACTCCAAAAGTTTAGTTACTGTATCAAACCAAAACTGATTAAGCAGGACCTAACCAAGGGTACTGAGCAAGCACTAAAGTAATGTAATTGGACCAAAACAAGCAAAGTGGCAATGCTCAGTGTCAATGTTCAGTTATTGTACTAAATCAAGTTCAGACATTTCAATATTCAGACAGGTTAACACATATAAATTCAGTTATCTTACAGAGAAATTTCATACATGTTGCAGAAAGAAAGCAGGGATTCATGGCCTCCACTGACCAAACATATGATCTTTCATGGGCAAAATGATCATCTCATGCGCAAAACGATCATCTCATACCATGATCAATAACCAGGCCATATAAAAGCAAAGAAACATGGGAGAAGTGAGCATGGCCTCCCCCTAACATGCTCCAAAATCAAACCCTAATTTTGCTATGCAAACCCTAGACCATCTCTAGATACAAGATCCATATCACATCAAAAACCCTAGCTTTGATCTGTGGCCCTGCTAAACTTCCGCTGCTAAAACCCTAAACCCTACACCATCCGTGGCAAAAAGGGAGAGAAATAGCCCAAACCCTAGCAGATGTGCGCAATTGACTCGCACGCAAGCTCTTCCCCGGAGCTTTCATGGACAGATCGAGCACAGAACCTACCGGCGACGGTGACGTACCATAGAGGGGCGGCGAGGCATGGTCGTCATGACGCAACAGTGCGAGAGGGACGTCACGCAGGCCCCTCCCAAATGGCGCGGACAGTGGCGGCGCAGCATCCGACGACGAGCTCATGGTGTCGTCGCGACGCTCGCCCACGCCGGAGACGGAACCACCTCGGCAGCGTCGACGAACCAGGGGAGAAGAGAAGCAGGGGAGAAGAGAGTGGCTCGGTTCTCAGCGTGCAGGTGTGGGGGATCTTTTAATAACTGCCTGTTTTGCAAAAAAATAATAATCTTGCGCGCATGCGTATTCGAGCGAGCTAGGCACATGTGGCAGTCAATGCACACTTGGCATCGGTTGACTAGAGCCAGCTCAGTGCATACGTACACAAAACCGTATAATGGACCGTAGATGACCCCCTAGAGCATGTTTGGTGACTGTATTACGGGTATTTATAACCACAGGGACTAAAGCTGACGTCAACGCAAGTAAATGGACATGTAGTGAATTTTTCTCTTCGAAGAATAAGCCGTGGACTCCCTCCACGAAGCAACCGAGGATGGGAGCGCTGCGGCGGTGGTGGATGCCGAAGCGGCGGAGGAAACTGGGGTCGGAGACGAGGCTGCGCCAGCGCTTGTTTACGAGGGAGGCGGGGGGGAGGGAGGAGGGCTACGGCAGGAGGCGTAGGAGGATCTCCAAGAGCAGGTCGTTGTCGTCCAGCGCCGCCGGGGACGGCGAGCGGTGGCGGCGGTTGGTCATCTCGCAACTCGCCCTCGCTGATGCGGCCCGGCCCCTTGTCAATGATGTGGACGCATAGCCCACGATGGGGGTTTTGTAGGGCATATAAGCCTGACTAGACCGAAATTCACAGGAAAAAAACTTGTTCTTTTTTTGGCAACGGGGTTTGAACTCTTTTTCTGTAAGCAACTCATAAAGGAATTTCTCAAAAAAAAAACTCATAAAGGAATTAAAATTCGAATCTTATATAACAAACTAATAGGGATTCCGAGTAGCCATAAAAGATTCATTGTCCGAGTCGGACCAATACATGACAGAGCTAGGTTAGCACTGAGCCCCGGGCCGTCTTCATCCCTGCATTGATCTACAGTGATCAACAGTACCAAAAGCACCACATTCAACGAAGGCTACACACGCCACGCCCCGGGCCAAGGCCCCCAGGCCTGGGGTGTAGCTCCGCCAGTCGTTCGTTTGTTTTTGCTGTAAATAATATACATAACCGGGAGACAAGCACATTTTTTTTGGAAAAGGGGCCGTGCCCCAGCCTCTGCATCAGAACGATGCATACGGCTCATATTATTAATAATAAAAAGCCAGTCTCAAAAGTACCGAAAGGTCATAGTACAAACTAAAACAAAATCTGCAAATAAGAAAAGATGAAAGCCACAACCGGCTGGCAAAACTATAGGATCACTCTATCCTATTACATGACCGTCATCCAAACCGGTTGAAAATATCGAGCTACCATCTCCCATCGGGTGACGCAGATAACCAAGCGCTCCACGGCCTCCGTCGGAGTGAGTAGCGACCACATACGGATGAACGCTGTGGCTCAAGACAACCTGCAAAAAGTGAAAGTTTGTTGATCGGTTAAAGACTAAGTCATTTCGCAATTCCATATTGCCCACAAAAAGAGCACAAGCGCCAACACGAATGTGTCTTGCAATGTCATAATCCACCCCATCTAGCCATGTTCCAAATAACATACTAATAGAGGTGGGCTGGTGATATTAAAAGCAATATGATCCGACCGCCACGAATCTTAGCCAGCGGACAATCGAGAAAGAGGTGTTTGATGCTTTCGAATGATCACAGAAGCTACACCGAGACGGACCTACCCAATTACGTTTTGCAAGATTATCCTTAGTCAAAATTACCTGTTTATGCACAAACCACATAAACACTTTGATACGTAAGGGTACCTTAACTTTCCAAACATGTAAGGAGGTAGGGATGACCGAAGAGTTAATGACATCCTGATACATTGATTTGACCGAGAACACACCGTTCTTAGTAAGTTTCAATGCAATGATCGGGGTGGCGGACAACCCGACATCCATCAAGCGTCGAACCGGATGGAGCCAGGCCTCCCAGCGATTACCAACAAGCGTCCGCCTAAAGCTGATATTGAGGGGAACGGATCAAAATAGTAGCAACATAGGCATCTCTCGTTGGACTATGTTATACAAAGAAGGATATTGAAGTGCTAGTGGGGTCTCCCCAAGCCACGTATCCTCCCAAAACCTCGTCGTGGTACCATTCCCAACAATAAATTTAGTCTTGTTGAAAAATATTTGTTTAACTCTCATTAGCCCCTTCCAAAAGGGCGAATCTGAAGGTCTCACAGACACTTGGGCCAAGGTTTTAGCAAAGAGATACTTATTGCGTAAAAGCTGTGCCCAAGTGGCCTCCGTCTCAGATGACAACTTAAAAAGCCACTTGCTAAGGAGACATATATTTTTGATTTCCAAATTTTCAATACCTAAGCCACCTTGGTCTTTAGGTCTGCAAATAATATCCCACTTCGCAAGTCTATACTTCCGTTTAAGCTCATCAATTTGCCAAAAGAATCGAGATCGGTAGAAATCTAACCTTTTCCTAACTCCGACCGGAACCAAGAAAAAGGATAACAGAAACATAGGCATACTAGTAAGGACCGAATTAATCAGAATTAATCGCCCTCCATATGACATGAGCTTTCCTTTCCAACAGCTCAGTTTCTTTTCAAACCGATCCTCCAAACATTTCCACTCGGCATTGGTTAGCTTACAATGATGAATGGGTATACCTAAGTACGAAAATGGTAAGGAACCCAATTCACATCCGAACAATTGTTGATCGATTCCGGTCATCATTAGCTCTTCCAAAGCAAAACAATTCGCTCTTGTGGAAGTTGATTTTAAGCCGGACAATTGTTCAAATAAGCAAAGCAGCAGCTTCATGTTCCTAGCTTTAGCCATGTCATGCTCCATAAATATGATAGTATCATCAGCATATTGGAGAATAGATAACCCGCCGTCTACTAGATGTGGAACCAGGCCACCTACCTGTCTGCATCCTTTGCACGACCTATTAAAATAGTCAGATGTCGGCCACTATGTTAAATAGAATCGGTGACATAGGGTCTCCTTGCCGTAGCCCTTGTGAGTTTGAAAATAATGACCGGCGTCATCATTCACCTTAATCCCCACACTCCCTTTTTGCGTTAAAGAGTCAATTTGGTTTCTCCATGCGGATCAAAACCTTTCATACGTAGCGCTTGTTGAAGGAAAGGCCATTTGACTTTATCATATGCTTTTCAAAATCCACTTTAAAAACTACGCCATCCAGTTTTTGGGTGGATTTAGTGGGCGTTCATGCAAGACAACAACCCCTTCGGGATGTTTACATCCGGCATGAAAGCTGTCCGAGACAGCTGAACTCTTGAGTGTGCTATTTTGTAAGCCTATTTGTGCCCACCTTAGTGAAGATCTTGAAACTCACATTTAGCAAACAGATGGGTCGAAACTGCTCGATCCGAACAACATCCGTCTTCTTAGGCAGAAGAGTAATCGTCCCAAAATTTAGCTTGAACAATTGTAGCTGACCCTCAAAAAACTCGTGAAACATGGGCATCAAGTCACCCTTGATAAAATGCCAACACTTCTTGTAGAACTCCGCCGGAAACCCGTCCGGACCTGGAGCCTTGTTGTTCTCCATTTGAGTAATAGCCTCAAACACCTCTTTCTCCGAAAAAGGGGCAGTCAAGAGCTCATTCTCGGCAGTCTCAAGTTGAGGCACATCCTCAACCCTAGACTCATCCAACGACACAAAAGTCTCTACCGGGTTACCAAACAACTGTTTGTAACTAGAAGAACGCCCATGCGTTGCAACGGGGCCACGTTAACTTAAAGAGTTCAATATTACGATATTGGCGACCTTTTTTACCATCAAATCCTCACACACACACTCCCTCCCTCTTCCTCACTCTCTCTCCCCCTCTCCCTCTCTCTAACACACACACATATCCATCTTATTGGGTACGGGACCATAATCCATCTATGTCACACACACACGCTAGTGCATAACAATATGGATTATGTGTATTATATTGCCACAGGCGAGGGAATTAATTTCATGTAAGTCGGCCAGCCAAAGCTCGAGAATACGCGGAGAAGGTGGCCGGGTCAGCGTCGGCGCCGTCCGTGCGTGCCACGAGCCCGCTTCAAGTGCACGCGTGCAATGCACGTCTTCACAAATATTACAGCCGGATGTGAGAAATCACATACTAACACGATGTTGCAATCAATTTGTAATTAAAGAAGCCAAAAGTCTTTTTTCTTAAACCACAATTCCTTGTGCTGGAGTTTAAACAAACCCCACAATAGCCCTACTTATCACCTAATTAAGCAGATGCATGACTTATGAAGTGGATAAGAAATCATGTTAACTTGGAACTAAAATTCCAACAAAAGAATGAGGAATAAACCTTTTTATCATTGCTCTGAAGTCTGAACCTCCCCCTATTTGTTAGTGAAATGTGAGCATGCTTGGAAGATAATAATTTCTTATGCAACATATGCTTTTACATCCGAAAGAGCTACAAAATATGTTGACCTACCTATGTGCACTTCCTAAATCAAGCGGATAAAATTATTTCTATCGGCAATATAAAATATTAAACATTAGAAAAAAAGGGACAATGTCCACTAACCATGCAAATATTCTGACCATGGGATATTTAGGCTGGCGTATATGGGAAATCAAAGCTAAAAATGACTCGATGAGTTAGCGATACATCAATAAATATTGTAAAAAGTGATAAAAACAAATCTGCAGCAACTCGCGACCCCACGAACTCGTATTCGCAATGAGCAAGTTAGTGAGGCCACCACGGTAGGCTAGCACCAAGGGAAAAGGGCAACAACCACCTTCCCATCCAACCTACTGATTCTGCTGGCGCTACTTTCATCCTAAGCCCATGAGTACGTTAGTGTGTTGCCACGTACGGAGAAACTATGAACTGAAATTTTCATCCAAATCATGAAAAATGTTAATGTTTCTCTCCTCTCCCATCCCTCATGTGAACATACCCAATTCGTGGTTGGCTCGCTACATTCAGCGTAGCTCTGATGTGCACTGCCCTTGCTCTTGATTAGTTGCCGCGATTGCACGCATCTCGCCAACAAGCTGGGGAAACAAATGCAAATGTTACACCGAGTCAAAATCAACCATCCCACAATCGTAACAATAGAAAAGATAATAACCAAAATTTAACAGAAGAACTACTGCTTGGCTCCCAAATCCATCTCGATAGCCCTTGATCCGCTCTTTGAGCTTCTCCTAGCCGCCTCAACATCACGTCATTACCAAACATGTAGTGGATGCCTAGTGGGACAAGGATTAAGAAATAACATGAGGTGAAAAATGAGATGGCTATCAATTCCATAAGACGATCCAAGTAATTTGACAAAACAGATCGGGCGCATCTTGTATAATCTCAAAAAAGCAACTAAAAATATGAGAAATGAAGTGATGAAAATCAGCCCCTGCTCTCATTTATGCTCGCTTTTGTAATGGGAGGCAAGGAATGGGGATACCGGGAGAAGAAAGGATCACATGGACGGCAGCCTCCACCACCGGCAAGTGGGGTTGCTTCACATCCAATCTCCACGGCCGCCGCCTCCATGGGCACGAACTCCCATGTTCACAACCGGGCTCCCAATCGGCCGCTGCCTCGCCGACCTTGACGACGAAATAGTCCCTCCCTTCGATCCCATTCGCAACGGAGGCAACACCCATCCCAGCGGACGGGTCCGCGGTGAGACCCCTACTGGATTGTGGTCGCGCCTCCCAAAACATCACCGCGGGACACATGAGAGGGCGTCGTTGCCATGGTCAGGCTTGGATGGGGAAAGGAGGCGACATAGCAACAGCGGCGCCTTCGCCGGGATTGGTGGCGGCGGCGGCGGCGAAGCGAGGGAGGAGGCGGCGGCGAGAGAGTAGGAGGGTGGTGGCGGTAGTCCATCGGCGCCGTGATGTGAAGGAGGATGGGGATGGGGCGCGATCCGGGCGTATGGAGTGGTCGAGAGGAGGGGAAGCAGGCGGCTGGGTTTTTTCATCATGCGGGGTTTGGGGGAGGTCAAACAAGAGGGTTTTTTTTTCGTGCGGGAGGCAGAGCAACGAGGGCGGATGTAGGGAGACGGGACGCGGTCGCTTGGCAGGAAAAGGAAAGCTACATAAAATCACATCAATATAAGAAAATATCCCATCAATACTTGATTGATTGCGATTTATTTTTATATGGTAACTAATCGATCATCAATACTTGATTGATTGCGATTTTTTATATGGTAACTAATCGATGGGTTTATGTGGGTGGTGAAGCGAAAAGGAAAGCTACGCATTTTTTAGGCAGAGAGATGATTGATGATAAGAAAGGAAAATCACATCAATATAAGGAAATATCCCATCGATTACTTGATTGATTGCGATTTATTTTTATACGGTAACTAATCGATCATCAATACTTGATTGATTGCGATTTATTTTTATATGGTAACTAATCTGATGGGTTTATATGGGTGGTGAAGCAAAAAGGAAAGCTACGCATTTTTTAGGCAGTAGAGACGATTGATGATAAAAAGGGGAAATCACATCAATACAAGGAAATATCTCATCAATACTTGATTGATTGCGATTTATTTTTTATATGATAACTAATCTGATCATCAATACTTGATTGATTGCGACTTTTTTATGGTAACTAATCTGATGGGTTTATGTGGGTGGTGAAGCGAAAAGACAGGTGAGAGGGAGACGAAATAAAACCAGCGAAATAAAACCAACGAAAGTGGTGAGGCGAAATAAAAACCAGCGAAAAATAACCGCTAACTATTCAGTAGATTTTTTGGTTAAATCTGTCTTGGTGCGACGGGATGTTAGGGCCTGGAGTGCGTGGGGGCGGGCGGGGGACTGGGCTTGAGGTTTTTTTGGTTCTATGCGGCTTAGCGTGAGACGGGAGGTTGGGCGTGTGCGGGACTCGATCGCGGGGTTTTCCTTGGTTTTTCGCGGCTGAGAGGGAGGTGGGAGGAAGTACCAAAAAACACCGGGTGAGGTGGGACGAAAATAAAACCCGGAACGCGACCTACCAACTGACACATTAGGAGTAGAGATAATTGGTAATGTATTCTTTGAGATTATCCTGACCAACTATCGTTCCTTCATCTTGTTCTAATTGGAAAATTCTCTTCTTACGATGCTTCCCATTCGCAATCATGTGAAAGAATTGAGTGTTATCCTCGCCTTCTACGATTTTGCGAACCTTGGCTCGCAATGCCCACTTCAATTCCTCCTCACGGAGAAGCTTTTTAAGCTTCATCTCTGCATCTATCTTTGTTGCCAACTCAGTGGAATCTAAGATAGATGTTTCGCTAACCGAAATTTTGAATGATAAGAAGGAGTCATCCTTCTCCACCTTATAAATCCCATGCGTGTGCTTAGCCCAACCACGAAGAAGCGACGGAGATGACGAATCTTGGATTGCCATTTGTCGATAGGTGTCCTACCTCCGAGTTCATAGCCCACTCTGTAGCTAACAACTCGAGAAGCCTTCTCGTTCGAACCAAGCCGATTCGAGCGAGAAGAAATCTTGTTGCCCACGAAATTTTGAACTCCGAATCAACTAACAGCGGTGTATGATCCGAGACACCTCGAGTCAAAGCCTGCACCGTTACCGGTGGAAACTTCTTCCCACTCGACACTAGCTAGCACTCGGTCAAGTTTCTCAAAAGTCGGGACCGGTAACGAATTAGCCCAAGTGAATTTCCTACCCGAGAGTTCGATCTCTCTGAGATCCAAACTCTCAATGATAGTATTGAACATAAAGGGCCAGCGGCCGTCAAAATTAGCATTATTCTTGTCCTCTTTTCTTCGGATTATGTTGAAATCCTCCCACTAAGAGAGGTAACTGCTCATTAGCACAGATCGCACTGATCTGCCAAGAAATCTGGTTTGAGTTACAGTTGAGCAGCCCGTGAGACTGCCACCAAAGCCCAATCAAACCCATCTGCCTTAGATCTAACCCAAACTTGACAGCAAACTCGCCCATAACTACGCTCCTTACCTCCAACGTTTCACACTTAACCCCAAGTAAAACCCGGCCGGATCTTCCTCGAGGTGGGAGGCAGTGCCAATCAAAATCTACCCCCGCACAAAGTGGCGAGAAATTGATTAGTGAAATTACTTCTTCCAGTCTCGGACAAAGCAATAAAATCCAAATGATGTTCCAGAGAAGCATCCGCCAGAAACCTCCTTTTAGCCAAGTCTCTAAGACCTCTGCTATTCCAGAAAATGCCTCTCATAAGTCATCATGAAATTTTTGGCGATCTGAATCCTAGCACTCCTCGCCTTTGGAGACTGGATAAACCTTTCTTTTCCATGTCCGCTTAGGCTTGACTATATCATCCACCGGTATCTGACCCTCATCTCAGCATCTAGCACTAAAGGCTCATCTACATGGAGAGACATCTCAGGCTGTGAGTCTTCCTCCGCCTCGAGACCATCAGGGTCAAGATCGGCACACATACCATCTAGGACCCTAACCCCAAGCGCATCAATCTCCGAATCATTCATTGGTTTAACTGCAGCTATGTGACGAATCATATCTACATGACGCCAGCTTCTAAATCAAGAATGTCGTTGATGATTTAGCAATCGGCGATCATTATTACCAAGTGAAATTCCTAGTTGATTTGCATTATTGATGATCTCATTATCAGTGAAATGCAAAATGGAATTTGACTTAATGACAGACATACCAGTGGTGGTTTCGACGTCCTGCAACTTGGCAGCTCTCACGGCGCACCGTAGTTGAATGTCGTCGACGTCCGGCTGCTCCTCAAGCAACCGCCACGATCCGCCTCCCCAGGAGACGAGGTCGGGATACCACCAAAAGCGATGACCTCCTCGCGAGAGGCCCCGCGACGGGAGAGACCACCTGCCCCTCCCCCACAGCGACGCTTGCGCCGTCACGGCGCGAAGAAGAATGTAACCGGCGGCACCGCCGCAGCTCAGAACAGGCGATCCGCCAAGCAACCGCCCGGCTCGAGCAGCCCAGCCGCCACAGCGCGGCGTGGGTAGTATCTGCAGAGGCCCCACCCAGCCCTCCCAACACTGTGGGGGCAGGTGAGGCATCTACCCCCAGCCCTGGCGCACCAACGGCGGCGAGAAGCGGTGCCGACGCTTCCCTAGCCGTATAGGCCGGTGAAGACACCTGCAAGCAACCAGAACCCGACCCTCGCAAGTCAGAAGCCACGTGTGATGCTGGCAAGGACGGAGAACGCGGTACACGTACCTCCTGCCCGCTGGACCCGTCCAAAGCCCACCGAGCCTCCGGGGTGAGCGAAAGAACAGCGCTGGTCCTGACCGTACTCCCGGCCAGCTCCGCCGAGTCGTCCAGAAGAGTTGTCATGTCCAGCCGCGGTACAGGGGATGAAGGAGAAGGAACCACCTCCTGAATAGTCAGTCTGTCCTCCAAAGTCCTCAAGCCCTCCGGCATCACCGGTGGCACGTGCTCAGACGGATCATCCAACTCCACACGATCACTCCAAAGACTAGAAGGCGCAGAGAAAGCCCCAACAGAACCAAGCTGAAGCATGTTGGACGGTGCCGAACCCGTTGTTTTCCCCTTAGCAGACTCTGTTGGTTTAGGCGATTCCACGGGCCTGGAATCCCTGTCACCGTCACCGGGTGCGTCCTCTCCCCGGTGCCCAGAAGCACCACCCCCCTCAGAGGTATCCATAGGTAACAACTCCTCAAAATCCTGAAACAAGTCCGGGTCCTCATACTCGACATTCAACATGTAAGCAACCCCCTCATAACACCATCTGACCACATCTGGCAAGAACTGAATGTTGGCCACGCTAATCAACAAACGAGCAACACCGTGAGCACGAGTGAAAGGCATGTCCACCTGCTCCGTCTTACCGAGCAAGGACCCCAAGCTCCACGTGACAAAAAAATCATCCAAGGGCTCGGACGGTGCCCCCGAAAAGCGAACCCAGATCTGAGTCAGTGGTATCCCTGCGGCTCCTTCTTCTTCCACTCATCAAACTGCAACACAAAGCTAGTTCCAGTAACTCGACTCATGGCAAACTTGAGAATCCTCTTCTGATCCTCTTTAGAAGGAAAATCCACTTTATAAGAATTATCAGAAAGCTTCATCAAGGACCATTTGAAATTTCCTGGAGCCAACTCCCGCAACTGCTGAATAATCTGGGCTTCAGTGAGCGGTCCGGTGACCACTTTAACCACCCCAGGGAAGGAGGTTTCAACTACAGGAGTCACCGAAGCCAAACTGGGTGACTCAAAGAACATCAACTCAGAGCAACATAGCCCGTAGATATTAAGTGTCGGTTTGGGCCCGAGAAGAAGCGGACACTCAGCCGCCACATGCTTAGGTTTCCGACAAATCTCACATAACTCAGCAGAACAGTCCACCATGAAGTGACCCGTCTCCCCACAGCGGAAACATACTAATTTTTTCTTCTTAGCCGCCCACTTAGACAGTTTGTCACCTCCGGCCTTCTCCGAGCCTTTATCAGACTCAGCATAATCCGACTGCGCTATCGTCGAGACAGCCACATCAGCAAGTGCTTTAACCGTCTCCACCACTGTCTGGTTCAGAGCCGCCTCATCAGTGGCCATGTCAGAAAGGTCCGAGTCGGCACAGGGCAAAGTACGCCCACCACGTCCACCCCGGAAGCGTCCGCGCCCACCCCGGAAGCGTCCGCGCCCACCACGGAAGCGTCCCCGGAAGCGGCTGGGGCCAACCGCGCCCTCGACGAAGTTCCCCGGCGGTCCCTGAAAGCCTCGGCCAGCATTACCCTGATCTGTCCAAGCGTAGCCTCGCCCACCACCTGTGGACGACGAACCTCGGTGCAGTCCCTGACCATACGCGTCGTAGCCATCATCTCCCCATTGACCACGGGGAGACAAGCACATAATACGAAGCATATTTTGTAACAATGGCAGACTCCTGTGCATCCAATTGGCCGGACCTCCCGACGGATCTCCTGCTCATAATCCTCCAACGCCTCCAGCTCCTGGAATCCCTCACTTTCGCGTCAGTCTGCGAATGATGGCGCCCGGCCGCGGCGTCTGCCCGCGTCCCATCTTCTTGCAGACCGTGGCTCATGTCTTGGACCCACCTCGTCGAGGAGAGCCAACCCAGCTCGGCCATGACCTGCAAGTTCCGCCATCTCCTGGATGTCAAGAGGTATTACGATGTCGATCTCCCCAAGGGTTGTTTCGTTGCATGTGCTGGAGCTTCTCATGGATGGCTCGTTCTGGTAAACCAACCTCCAATCTACTTCTCTTCAACCCCATTACATCGAACATGGTTCCTTTACCGCCGATCACCGACTTCTCATTCGTGGAGGCAACATATGATGAACAAGGAAGCATAGAAGGTTATCGTCTTTTTAATGATACATTCTATGATGCGAAATATCTGGCGACATGGTTCTATCAGAAGGCAGTGTCGTCCTGTGCTCCATCCAAAGATGGTGACTGCATTGTCATGATCATTCATTATGATAGCAATTGGCTCTCTTTTGTTAGGGCGGGAGAGGGCAAATGGCAGGTGGTCTCAACTATAGCTAGAAGGGAACAAGATCGGTATGCGGACTGCGCATACCACAACGGAAGGTTTTACACTGTGACATACCATGGAATAGTAGAGAAATATGATCTTGATGGAAAGAGTGGACCGACAAAGGAGGCGATCATTGCACATAGGACCTATTCAAGTGTTCTTACCAGGCACTTGGTGTCCACACCATGGGGTGATCTCTTGCAAGTCCGGGCCATTTATGCAAACCGTGTGGACCGTCTTAGGTTTCTAATTGGCAAGGCTCAACCCGAAGGATGCAAGAAGGCATCGCCGGACGACCTGGGGGAGCACGCGATATTTGTTGGACTGAATCACTAGGCATGCTTACCGTCAAAGAAATTCCCTGGTTTGAGATCGAAATGCATCTATTTCTCAGCTCCCTGGATGACAGAGACGTTTGATTTAGTTGCCCGTTGTCGTGGATGGGGAGGTGTAAGGTCATATGACATGGAAACAAGGGTCTTCGAGCATGCTTTTCCCTTTGAAGGGATGCCTAAAAGTTGGAGAATTCATGTTCCTTCAGAGGTCTGGATCACACCGAATATGTAATACTTCCGTAAATGCAAGGGATTGAAGATTCCCTACCGAACACATTGACACCATGATGAGAAATCCAGTCATCTTCATAGTTAATAGAGATGATGTGGCTCCACTATGCAGATATACATATGAAGCTACAGTCTGAATTGCAGAATAAAGTTCACTAGGGCTCTAATGCATAGTGCATCTGACCTCCATATTGCAAAATACATACGCCTCCATGGGGCCTTGAAATTTTGGGCCGGACCAATCTCCCAATGGGTAACATCGACCCAATGGACCAAATAGGTAACGGCTGGATGTACAAATTGGATGCTCCGTGCTTATGCTTACGATATCTCTTGGATGTACTCCCTCCGTCCGAAAATACTTGTCATCAAAATGAACAAAAGGGGATGTATCTAGACGTATTTTAGTTTTAGATACATCCCTCTTTATTCATTTTGATGACAAGTATTTTCGGACGGAGGGAGTAAGTAATTAAACGAGTCATGCATGCACGTCAACAATCAGTTGGTGTGGTATAGAATTTGTATTCTCAGCTCTGAATCTGCATCAGAGCTGAAAGTTAACTATGAATCTCTGAATGTCTCAGAGTTGACCTGTCCTTACAACCAAGTCAAATGGGAAGCTATATCTATATATATAGTAAGCATTTAAAGTTCACATAAAATCAGAGCTGAATGTTAACAAACAACAGTTTCATAACAAGCTACCAATGTGCTTTCATCTTGATCCATGTGCATGATCAGATCGTGGCACGTAACGCGAAAGTAATCCGTGTGTAATGTATCGTCATGCGAGCATATAAGAAACAAAAAGGATGCTGAGAGGATTGTCCGCCAAAATTTCGCCAGTAACAAGGCTTTCACCTGGGATGGGGACTGCAATTTTTATCCCAGAATCTCAAAATTACAGGCAGTTATCAATGTGCAGAAGCTAATCCTTATTTTCCCTTTCATTTACCTATTCCTGTCTGGATCACAAAGACTCTAAAATAGTTCAAACATAACATAACATAACTCATCTGATTCCACACGTGTGCAGAAAGAAATCAGAATAACTGAACATTCATTACTGACACTGTGAGAAGCAGATAAAAACTCAGCACACACACACACTGGCACACATCATGGGTCGAATTAATCCAAGCAAGTCACTACGTCTTCGTGCCAATTGACTAAAAATACATGACATGCGTGAATTAACACAATGGTCCAATTACATTATAGTCATGAGCAAACAAAATGTTCAAATTAATTCCTACAAGTCCACTACAGAGCTGACCGGTGCATGGTGCATAGAACCTACAGCAAACAAGCCGTTTCTGCATCTCAGCCACCAGAACGCTAACTCCAGGTACCTGCAGAGCAACCAACGTCATCAGCCAAACACCATGACCAATATGTAAATTTTTATTGAAGCTGCTACAGCGGGCAAAAGCCGGCCTAAAACATTTTCACTTCCATAAAACAAGATTGAGACACAACACAGTAGCTACAGCACGTAGCACCCAACATACACAAGTGACAGGGAACAACAAAAGAACAACCAGAAACGAGCTACGACAAGCAGCCAACAGCAAGAATTTAGCACCCATCAGTGCCATCACCGCTGGGCAGATCGCGAAGAGCCGGAACCGCCATCACAAATAGAGGGAACCAGAGCACTATGCAATGCAAGAAATCCTCAGGCGCCTTCAAAGGGCACTTAAAACCGAGACTTCACCACCGCCATGAGACCCCAAGAGATAGGTCAACCATCAGCACCACGATGACCAAGGCACCGGTCGCCGCCACAGATCATTCCACCGCACGAGAAGGATCTGAGGCTTTCGCCCAGAGAACAGGAAAGAGCAGGCAACGGTAACTCCCCAGTGACGCCTCCATGAAGGGAAGTGGGGCTCAAAGGCGTCGCCATTGTTAGAGTATTATATATATAGCCATGTAACCTTTCGTAATTACCTTATTGTATAAGGGGTTTCCCGCATATATTCCACACCTGTACCTGTATATATACTGGCCTATAGCCTCTTGGAAATACAAGTTGCATATTTCCTAACATGGTATTAGAGCTAGGTCAACTTTTTGCACGTCGCAACTCGTGCTGTTGATCCAATCCGTGGCCGCCACTGCTTCTATCTCTTGCCGCCGGCTCTCCACCTCCGATCCTCTCCCCTGCAGGTCCACGCTGGCCTGCTCTTTCCGTCGTCCCGCCCGCCAGATGGCTGTGTGCTGTCTCCTTCGATCCAGTCAACGTCGCCCATCGCTGCAGGACCATCCGCCCGCTCGCCAGCCCATTCGCCCGCTCAGGATCGCTAGATCGCCAGCCCATATCGAGCCGTGTGTGAACCTCCCGCCTGGATCGCTGGATCGCGAGTGCTGCCCCAGATTGAGTGTCCTCCCGCCCGGATCTCACCATCAGTGCCGATCTCGCCGGATCTCTGCCGCCAGCCGCCGCCCTCGCCACCGTCCTCGCCGGATCTCGCCGTTTTTCTGCCTGCTGCTGACTCTCTCGTGCGGCTGGATACGGTCGTCCTGCTGCTGGCTCTTTCTTCGTACGCCTGGTTCGCCTGCTTGTTGACGGAAAAAAAATGTCTACACCGTCAGGCTATGTCGCAGTTCCTCGCTGCCCGATGATCTTTGATGGCACTAACTACATCAAGTTTGTTGGCTTCATGCGCATTCATATGCACGGCATTCGTGTTTGGGGCGTTCTTTCTGGAGAGGTCCGTTGTCCGCCGTGTCCGGTTCCACCTGTGGCCCCTACTCCGCCTGACGCCACCGGTTCTTGCTGACGATGCTGATCAAGCTGCAAAGGATGCAGCCAAGCTTGCAGATGACGCTGCCGTCCATGCTTATGATGAGCAGGTTTCGACTTATGAGGAGGCTCTTCAGACTTATCATGAGGCTCTTTCAGCTTACACTCAGTGGCTTGACGAGGATGCCCGTGCCGCAACTGTTCTCACTGCTGTGTTCTTCCTCAGTTTGCCTCTGAGTTCTTGGGGCTCCCTACCGTATCTGAGATGTGGACCCGCCTCCGTCAGCGCTATCAGCCCTCTGGTGATGCCTTATATCTGTCTGTGGTCCAGCAGGAACATGCTCTTCAGTAGGGTGACTCCAGTGTTGACGATTTCTATGCACAGAGTTCTGCTATCTGGCGTCAGCTTGATTCTCTTCACACTGTTGGTTGCCGTACTTGTCAGTGTTGCCAAGCTGTGCAGGCTGATTTGGAGTTTCATCGTGTCTACGAGTTCTTATCTCAGCTCCGTAAGGAGTTTGAGCCCCGGCGTGCTCAGTTGTTTGCTCGTGGTCGTATCTCCCTCATGGAGGTGCTTTCTGAGATTCGTGCTGAGGAGACTCGCCTATGTGGTGCTGGTCTACTTGAGGTTCCCTCTGTGCTCGCTGCTCGAGTTCCTGTTATGTCGCCTGCTGCGCCGATTCATCCTGCTCCAGTGCTCCTCCGCTCTTGCCTACTCCTACGGGTGGCCAGGGTCAGTCTCGTCCTCACTGCGGCTACTGCAATATGGATGGTCATGTTGAGTATCAGTGCTTCCAGAAGAAGAAACACCCGCGTAAGGCGCGATCATCAACTTCATGGACTTCTTCTACTTCGACATCTTCAGCCACTGTCTTGACTGAGCAGGATATTCTGCGACTTAAGCATCTGCTTGCCGCTTCAGGTTCTCCTTCGACATGTACTGCAGGTTCTGTGACTTATGCTTCCCGCACTGAGCAACCACCCTCTACACAGTCAGGTACATCCTCATGGGTTCTAGACTCCATAGCTTCTTTTCATATGTCTTCTCATTCTTCAAGTCTATCCTCTCTTAAATCGCTTGATTTTCCTGTTCATGTACTCACTGCTGATGGTACTCCTCTTTCTGTTGCTAGTTGAGGTAATCTTACCACACCTTCTTACCCTGTTCCTGATGTTGCTCATGTTCCTTGACTTACCATGAATCTTTTTTCTGATGGTCAACTTACTGATTCTGGTTGTCGCGGCATCCTTGATGTTGACTCTTGTTCTGTCAGGATCATCGAACGCACACTTTGGTTGGGGCTGGCCCTCGCCGTCGTGACTCTCAGGGTCTTTGGGAGCTAGACTGGCTTCATGTTCCTTCCGTTGCCACCACTATCGCCAGTCCATCCGCTTCTGTCGCTTCAGCTACCGGCTCCTTCCAGCAGTGGCATCATCGACTTGGCCATCTTTGGGGTCTCGCTTGTCTTCATTAGTTCGTCGAGGTCTTCTGGGGTCTGTCTCAGGAGATGTCTCTTTAGAGTGTCAGGGTTGTAGACTAGGAAAACAGATTCAGGAGATGTCTCTTTAGAGTGAGTCGGTGTCTCAGCGTCCTTTTGATTTAGTCAATTCTGATGTATGGGGTCCGGCTCCCTTCGCTTCGAAAGGGGGCCATCGTGACTATATTATTTTCATAGATGATTTCTCTCGTTACACTTGGCTTTATTTCATGACTTCTCGCAGTGAGGTTCTATAAGCGTTTTGCTGCCATGGTTCACACTCAGTTCTCTTCGCCTATCCGTGTGTTCCGTGCTGACTCCGCTGGCGAGTATATTTCCAAGATGTTGTGTGGTGTTCTTGCTGAGCAAGGCACTTTTCCTCAGTTCTCTTGTCCTGGTGCTCATGCTCAGAATGGCGTAGCTGAGCGAAAGCATCGCCACCTTCTTGAGACGGCTCGTGCGTTGATGATCGCCGCTTCTCTTCCACCTCATTTTTGTCTTCACCTCCACCTATCTCATCAACCTTCATCCGTCCGCTGCTCTCCAGGGCGGTGTTCCTTTTGAGCATCTCTTTGATCGTTCTCCTGATTATTCGACGCTTCGCTTGTTTGGTTGTGTTTGCTATGTTCTTCTGACCCCTCACGAACGCACCAAACTAACTGCTCAGTCTGTTGAGTGTATTTTCTTAGGCTATAGTGATGAGCATAAGGGCTATCGTTGTTGGGATCCTATCAGTTGTCGGATGCGTATTTCTCGGGATGTGACTTTTGATGAGTCTCGTCCCTTCTATCCGCGTCCATCTTCCTTGACCGTTTCAGTGGAGGATAACTCTTTCCTCACTTTTCCCGACACACCTATCACTCCAGTTGAGCCCTTGTCTCTCTGTCCTGCTCACTCTACTTCTCCACATCTTGCCGATTTGCCGCCACCATCTCCCACGATTTCCTCGCCTCGCATGTCACCGGATTTTGCACCTTCATCCCCTGTGATTTCTTCGTCTCCACCTCCTGATTCTACTTCGGCTACTCCTCGTATTCTTCCATCTTTTCCTCAGTATTACACTCATCGTTCACGTAATGTGGATGTGTCTGCTGATGTGCCGTCCTCCTCGTCTCAGCCTACCTATGGCTTGCGTCCTCATCCGCTTCCGCCTATTGATCGCCTTGGTTTTTCAACTGCTGGTGCTGCTGTTCTTGAGCAGACTTCTTATCGTGAGGTTGTTGTTCATCCTGAATGGCAGTTTGCGATGGCAGAGGAGATTGCTGCTCTTGAACGCACTGGTACATGGGATCTTGTTTCTCTTCCTCCGGGTGTCCGTCCCACACTTGTAAGTGGGTCTACAAGGTTAAGGCTCGCTCTGATGGTTCTCTTGAGCGTTACAAAGCTTGTCTTGTGGCTCATGGCTTTCAGCAGGAGCATGGTCGTGATTACAACGAGACTTTTGCTCCTGTGGCCCATATGACCACTATTCATACACTTCTTGCCGTGGCCTCTGCACGCCACTGGTCCGTATCTCAGCTTGATGTTAAGAATGCCTTTCTTAACGGTGAGCTACATGAGGAGGTATACATGCAGCCACCACCTAGGTATTCTGTTCCTGATGGCATGGTATGTCGTCTTCTTGCCATGGCCTCTGCACGCCACTGGTCTGTATCTCAGCTTGATGTTAAGAATGCCTTTCTTAACGGTGAGCTACGTGAGGAAGTATACATGCAGCCACCACCTAGGTATTCTGTTCCTGATGGCATGGTATGTCATCTTCGTCGCTCTCTCTATGGCCTTAAGCAAGCCCCCGCGCCTGGTTTGAGCGTTTTGCCTATGTGGTGACTGCCGCTGGTTTTTCAGCGAATGCTCATGATCCAGCATTGTTTGTCCACCTTTCGCCTCGTGGTCAAACTCTTCTTCTCTATGTTGATGACATGATCATCACTGGCGACGACCCCGAGTATATTGCCTTTGTAAAGGCCCGTCTTAGTGAGCAGTTTCTTATGTCCGATCTTGGACCTCTTCGCTACTTTCTTGGGATTGAAGTCTCTTCTACCTCTGTTGGCTTTTTTATATCCCAAGAAAAGTATATACAAGATCTTCTTGCTCGTGCTGCTCTTACCGATGAGCGCATTGTTGACTCCTATGGAGCTCAATGCTCACCTCTGTGATACTGATGGTGACCCCTTGCCTGACCCGACACGTTATCGTCATCTTGTTGGGAATCTTGTCTATCTTGCTGTCACTCGTCCGGATATCTCTTATCCGGTTCATATTCTGAGTCAGTTTGTCTCCGCTCCCACTTCGGTTCACTATAGCCACCTTCTTCGTGTTCTCCGATATCTTCAGGGCACCATCTCTCACCGTCTATTCTTTCCTCGCTCTAGTTCTTTCCAGCTTCAGGCCTATTCGGATGCTACGTGGGCTAGTGATCCCTCCGATCGTCGTTCACTTTCTGCTTACTGTGTTTTTCTTGGTGGTTCTCTCATTGCTCGGAAGACGCGAAACAGCATCGCAGCTTCCCATTCGAGTCAGAGGTGAGTTACGAGCTATGGCTCTTTTGACAGCAGAGGTGACTTGGTTACGATGGTTACTTCAGGATTTTGGTGTTTCTGTTACTACACCTACTCTGCTCTTATCTGACAATACAGGTGCTATTAGCATTGCGCGCGATCATGTGAAGCATGAGCTCACCAAGCATATTGGTGTTTATGCTTTCTATGTGCGCGCTGGTGTGCAGGATCAGGTTATTGCTCTTCAGTATGTGCCTTCCGAGTTATAGTTGGCGGATTTTCTGACGAAAGCCCAGACTAGAGCGCAGCATGGCTTCTATCTCTCCAAACTCAGTGTTGTTAATCCACCATGAGTTTGAGGGGGGGTGTTAGAGTATTATATATATAGCCATGTAACCTTTCGTATTTACTCTATTGTATAAGGGGTTTCCTGCATATATTCCACACCTGTACATGTATATATACTGGCCTATGGCCTCCTGGAAATACAAGTTGCATATTTCCTAACAGCCATCATCGTTGCCGACGAGGTTGGCACTAGGCTTTTGCCTGAGGCATCCCATCCTAGTCAACTCACAACTCTGGGGCAGCGACTCGGAAGAAGTCGAGCCTGCGTTGTGACTAGTCGCGACTCAGAGTCGCGAGTCGACACTAAGCTGAGTCGACCATATTTTTGCGACTCATAGACTAGTCGTCGACTAGTCGCGACTAGTCGAGCGACTCAAAATCCATGCTTTAGCATTCCTCAACTCACAACTTTGGTATGACTCACAACTCACAACAACAAGAAGAAAGCCTTTAGGCCCAAACAAGTTGGGTTGGCTAGAGGTGAAACCCATAAGATCTCGCGACCAACTCATGGTTCTGGCACATGGATAGCAAGCTTCCGCGCACCCCTGTCCATGAGTAGTTCTTTGGTGATACTCCAGTCCTTCAGATCTCTCTTTACGGACTCCTCCCATGTCAAGTTCGGTCTACCCCGACCTCTCTTGAAAATATCAACACGCTTTAGTCGTCCTCTATGCACTGGAGCTTTTGGAGGCCTGCGTTGAATATGCACAAACCATTACAGACGATGTTGGACAAGCTTCTCTTCAATTGGTGCTACCCCAACTCTATCGTATATCATCATTCCAGACCCGGTCCTTCCTCGTGTGGCAACACATCCATCTCAGCATGCGCATCTCCGTCACACCTAACTGTTGAATATGTCGCCTTTTAGTCGACCAACACTCAGCACCATACAACTCGAGCCGCCGTCCTATAGAACTTGCCTTTTAGCTTTTGTGGCACTCTTGTCACAGAGAATGCCAGAAGCATGGCACCACTTCATCCATCTGGCCTTGATTCGATGGTTCACATCATCATCAATATCCCCATCCTTCTGTAGCATTGACCCCAAATATTGAAAGGTGTCCTTCTGAGGCGCCACCTGCCCATCAAGGCTAATCTTCTCCTCCTCGTGCCTAGTAGTACTGAAACAACACTTCTTGTACTCGGTTTTAGTTCTACCAATTCTAAAACCTTTTGATTTCAAAATTTGTCTCTATAGCTCTAACTTCCTATTGACCCCCATCCAACTATCATCGACTAGCACCACATCATCCGCAAAGAGCACACACCATGGGATATCTCCTTGTGTATCCCTTGTGACCTCATGCATCACCAAAGCAAAAAAGATAAGGACTCAAAGCTGACCCCTGGTGCAGTCCTATTTTAATCGGGAAATCATCAGTATCGCCATCACTTGTTCGAACACTTGTCACAACATTATCGTACATGTCCTTGATGAGGGTAATGTACTTTGCTGGGACTTTGTGTTTCTCCAAGGCCCACCACATGACATTCCGCGGTATCTTATCATAGGCCTTCTCCAAGTCAATCAAAACCATATGCAGGTCATTCTTTTGCTCCATGTATCTTTCCATAAGTTGTCGTACCAAGAAAATGGCTTCCATGGTCGACCACCCAGGCATGAAACCAAACTGATTTTTTGTCACACTTGTCATTCTTCTTAACCGGTGCTCAATGACTCCCTCCCATAGCTTCATTGTATGGCTCATCAGCTTAATTCCACGGTAATTAGTACAACTCTGAACACCCCCTTGTTCTTGAAGATTGATATTTGATACTAATATACTCCGTCTCCATTCTTCCGGCATCTTGTTTGCCCGAAAAATGAGGTTGAAAAGCTTGGTTAGCCATACTATCGCTATGTCCCCGAGGCCTCTCCACACCTCAATGGGGATACTGGTATGCCTTCTATTGTTAACATATCCTCAAGTTACTTGCTTTGATCAAAGAAGAAGCTACATGATCAATGGCCTTGGAGTCAAACTGGCCTTAGAGTCAAACACTGAACAACCTATCTTATGAGATAGTTTGAAACATATGTGCATGTGCATATGACTACGAGGGGCTCATGTAATAGTAAACAGAAACATTTGAATTTTAGCTGATGGGCATATATATTGATACTACGTTGGTCCAAATAGAAGTCCATTTTTGTAATACTATGCATAGCATAAAAGGCAAAACTTTAACCATTACTCTTGATCATAATATGATATAAAACATGACGAAGTGCAATTTTGTTGAAAGTATTTTTGGTGATGAATCTAGCCATGTAATTTGTATATCATGTGTTCAACAAAATTTATTAAGCACCTGTGGTAACTAAAACAGAAGAAATCAGACTGCACATAAACCATGCAATAATATGTTTGGATCAAGCAAAGTATATTGTAGGCTAATGGCCAAATGACAAATTACATGTGCACAGTTAGATAGACAAACTAATATATGTTGAGAAAATATTTTAGCAAACCAGCTAAATAGCATAATTCTCCATAAGAAATTAGTAATGCAGTCAAAACGACAAATAGTAGTATAAGATCTAATAAGGACATGCTCTTGGAGTATTGTGACGGTCTAAAATGTAGCACTAGGCATTATAATAATCCCAAATGAGCAGCAAGATTAAATGGCATAGATATAAGCCTGCATAACCAAAGGAATTCGAAACCAAATGCTAAGAGAGTTTTTAGTTATCAATTACTTGCGTAGAGGGATAACATAAAAATCAAAATAGAGGACTTGATAGATCCATGGCCACATAAAAAAAAATCAAAGGCAATGTACCAACCAGTAAAAGTAAGACCAAAAATGTTGAAAAAGCATAGTAAATGTTAGTATTTAATTCTGCTACTACTTAGCATTGCATTCTCATCTATGAGGAGGCACGAACACAGCAATAAGGAATGGGAAAGGGTCCCAAGTCAACTGTCATCTGGGAAGCTAGAGGGAGAGAAGCGCTTGCATTATCAGAAGGAACTGGAGAACTAAGGATGTAGTAAACCTGCAACAAGGCAGTATGATAGAAAGGAGGGCAAGCTAAAGAGCAAATCCAGTAGCTGGGTAAAGGCACATTACGAAGGGGGTGGAAACCTACTGGGGAAGGGATGAGGAAGCAACACATACAGAAGAGATCCAGGAAGCAGACTGCCATGAGAGCATGACAGGAGGTAGCCAGGTGAGCAACAGTTTAGCAAAGGCTCGTATGGAGAATCTTGGGAGTCCTCTCTTTACATTTGGTACTTGTAGAAGTAAGATCTTTTACAACAAAGTAACATTTCAGATACCTCAACTTACATGCACAAGATTAACTTACCTGATCAACCAATATATCATGATAGTGTATCTGATCAGCCAGTCACCTTATGCATTGTTCAAAAGTTCAGCTCGACCATGTTCACCGCCAAAATCTGTTTCTAGGAGGATAATAAGTCAAATAACCAATTATTGTCCAAAAGAAAACAAGTAGATATGAGAAGGCATCAAGGAGATATTCAGATAAACCTATGGGTGTAACTTTAGAAAGGGAAAAAAATCTCAAGGCTGAAACAACATTAGAATGGGTAGACAAAACAACACTTCTAGTCAACTTCGAGGAATATCCCTCAAAACAGCATATACTCCCTCCGTCCGGTGAAAAGTGTATGTTTGGATTTAAAATTTGTCCACAAAAGAGTGTACTTCTATCTTCCCAATGCACTTTAAAGTAGAAAAAAATGCTTCTCTCTAATCACACAGTAATCAAGACCAATAACATTCTACACAAAGTCTCCTTAATTTCTACATGCACTTAGCTCATTGGGGGTTGGGTAATTAAAGAGGAGAGAGATGGTGGCTTGCATCTTTCCAATGCATTTTTTACTTCACTCCATAATTTGTCCTAAAATTTCTATATGTACACTTTTCACCGGACAGAGGGAGTATTCATTAATACCATAAAAATGAAGAACATGCAGCCTCAGACTATTAGCTAATCAGAAAAGATCAAGTTATACAAAATTATTTAAAGCTCATTTCACGCCATATCAAACACAACAGATATGCTCACACTAATCTATCCTATCAACAGAAGTGATCATGACAATTCAGATTAAGATTATATTAGTAAATGAATCTAGGCGGAAAATATGAATGAACTCAGTTTTTTTTCTTAAATGCTGGTGCCAATGGACTTGCAACTCACAGCAAGACTCTCCTCTAAGTGATAAAATCATCAATAGTTTCCTAAATTTGAAACCCTTTCATTGTTGTGGATTTACAAATATTAGAAGATCAGCAGGGATAACAATATTGAATGACAGAACTGTAACTAGCATTAAGCTTCCAACTGCATGTATTAAGCCATATACATTTGACATTCTAGTTTTCATGTAGATATCTTCAGATTCCAACTGTTATGTAGTAGCTCATCTTGAGGAAAAAACTGCACTGCAGCTATGCACTACCACTACCATATAAAGTTCTTGCATATGTGAATTGGCAGGCAAAAATGACATTTAGTTCAATTATTATACTGATAAGTTTCAACTTGGTGTTACCTGTTTTATCTATGGATCTTCATATGCTAAAATTTGATAGACAGAAAGCCTACTAGACTTAAAGTCCAATGATAGTAACAATACTAGTAGTAATAATAATAGTGTCGGAATATTTGAAAGAACATTGCTACTTTTTTTCGACAAAGAAGGTATCCCCAATCCCACTCTGCTTCAATCACAATAATCACGCCACACTAGAACAATGACAACCTGCCACCTGGCTACATAAGAACTGGTGACATGTACTGTACTAGATACTGCTAACAAATACTTTGTCCAGCTCAGATGCATTGCATAGAATGCCACCGCAGAAAAAACGCTACAGAACAAAAACGCTATATAATGAAGCAGCAATATAAATAATCGATATGACACTAATTGGAATTGTTAGCTTAGTACCAAAGGATGTGAACAACATTACATCAACCAATTGTCCAAAAAATAACCTGTTTTTGTCATACCCACATTGTGAAAGGCATGCTATTACCTGCAGTATACACACTTTCAAATGGATGGTAGTGAGATTTTCTTTTGGTTTCAGATAGCTTTTTGAACTGCAATGAGTGAAGCTGGAGTGCAAAGAGGCCGATAAATGTCCCCAGGAACACCATCTTGTTTTCCTCAGCAAACCCAAGTATCATAATGCTGCCCTTCTCTGGATTAAGGGAAAGTAGCTTGTCCAATTCAATAGTTTTTTCCAGCCCCCATGAGGCAACACCATCGAAATCAATCTTCCGCTTCCATAATTGCAGGGTGAAGTCTGTTACTATGAGGAAACCCAGCCCACCACTATCTGCCCTTGTAACCGTGATGTGACCTTCATACTTATACACATCCTCGGGCATCCGTATTACAGCCAGACTCTGCCTCAGAAGATCAAATTCAAGGATGCTTGATGAATCATCAGTAAGAGTCCAGTAAAGAGAGTCCCTGAGAAGCATTGCGGGCGCTTCCACAATTGTGATGCCAAATAAGTAGAGATGAAGGCTTGACTGGGAGTCGAGGTCGGACGAAATGGGTGTCGAGATGAGGTTACCCCACGCGCCGGTCTCCGACGAGTAAACGCAGGCGAGCGCTGCTTGTCGACGTTGCAGATCGAGTCTGCGTGTTGCCACACAGACCACCTGGAAGTGATGGGTGTCTCCCGCAGCACGAAGCACCGCCCCGTTGATCAGCACCACCTCTTCCGTGTCGAACAGCGCGGGCATGGCTAGGTGGTACTGGTCGCCGGTGATGGTGTCCCACACGAGGAATTGGTGGTGCCGCTTCTTGTCGTCGATGAGCACGAGGCCATGGCGGCAGTTTAGTAGCCTAAAGCGGCACAGGTGGGCGGCCTCCAAAGAGAGGCGGCCAGGAGGGACACGGTTGGGGGCCTTGAGAGCAGGTAGGAAGGAGATACCGTGAGGTTCTTGGACGAAGCAACCGAGGAGGGGAGGGCTGCGGCGGTGGTGGATCCGGAAGCGGCGGAGGAAGCCGGGGTCGGAGACGAGGCCGCGCCAGCGCTTGCAGACGAGCGAGGCGCGGGGGAGGGAGGAGGGCTGCGGCGGGAGGCGGAGGAGGATCTCGGGGAGTAGGTTTTCGTCATCCAGCGGCGCCGCCGACGGCGAGCGGTGGCGGCGGCTGCTCATCTCGCCCTAGTCACTGACGCGATGCGGGATCTGGTGAAATGAAGAGCAGGCCGTGTAACAGAGAAGAAGAGGTCGTCAAGGGCCCAGAACCGGGTTGGACACAAAAGCCCACGTTGGATGCTAATTTATGATTTCGAGCCCAGTAGCCGAACGTATAAAAAAACACCTCTTAAACAGGTTTCGGAGGATGCTCAAAAAAAAAAAAAACAGGTTTCGGAGGGCTGTTTTGCAGACGGCAAATAATTTCTTTGATTCTTTTGTTGCTGCCTCTCACCACATAATTGCTTCTTTCTTCGCCCATTTTCCCTTGTTATGTGTTTCTTCTTACTAGTAAGCTTGCACGTGCAACGCACGTCTCCATTATAAACACAAAAATCATAAGATTTTTTTGTTCAAATTCAAATTATATTGTATAGTAATACTCTATATGTACAACTAATCGACATGGAAAAACATCAGAAAGGATTATCTTTTCAGGATGGTCAGGTTGGAATGGAAACCACTATCAACAAACTAAAAGAAAGTCATGTCCTCAAGTCAGGTTCAGTGCAGACATTGTTAACAAAACTATTGCAATTAGTACCGGGTAAAACTTCAGAAAATCTTTCAATTGTAAGTGTGCACATAGAGCGCACGCCATGTGATGGCGTAAGTGCTTCCTTTTTTCTGGAGCAAGTGCTTCTGATGTCAAGGAAAGTATACACAACCAAGTTAGGCCTGATGTGTCTATGGTTTCATAGAGATATGCCCATACACTTTTCATGATTAAACACATCAACTACACAGTGTAGCAATGGAAATTACAACAAGAAGTTGATGCATTTCTTAATTTGGCGTTTAACAAAAAAAATTCAAACATTCTTAAGCCAGCCAGCTATGAACAAAAAATGGTCCGAGACAAATTAACAAAATTTTGTCTCTCCACAGAAAATAGAAGTGTAATTATGGCGCGAAATAAGATGGTGCAACCAACAAACTGGTACTTACAGGTGATTGCTATGTACAAAGGCATGGATCACAATTCACATCTCCATAGTAGCATTTTGGCACATCGTTGACTTTTTTATTTAGTGCCAATTCCCATGCACAATATTTTCCTTCCCAAATATGAACTTCGATTCCTTGTACTTCTGCTATTCCTCGTAGTCCCGCTTGCACTTCCACATGAGCGCCTCACGATAATGAAGGTATTGGATATCGGCGACCATGTGAACCCCCCTCATGAGCTAGATGTTCTCCTTCACCCTAGTAGCGACATTCATGGCATTAGGGACAACCAAGAGATCAAAGGAGATAGTATTGGTATTTATCCTCCAGACACAATGAAAATTGAGATGTAAGTAACAAGTTCTTCATCTGATGGACAGCTCATAGCATATCGAGTTATCGACAGCTCGTGTGACAGCGTCAAACATGCTGGCATATACCACAATAACTCCGCTATGCCAGTAGCTTCAAATTCATTGAAACAAATGCTAAAATCAACTACAGAAATATAAATGCATGGTTACTATAATTTTTCTATTGAAAATGTATGCAGTCCATGCTACGAGGAAGATGCTTGATGGTGCAATGATCTTAAGAGATGAACTGATACTAAATCACTTTAAACAATGATTCATAGAGCAACCTTTTGTTTTGTTGAGTTCGCACACATTCATATCATGCTTCTACATTGTATCTTCTACATAAATTGTAGCCAATCGAAGGTTATGCCAGAATATGTATCACATTTATAATAATTCAGTAGAGGCGCTGATTATTTGTTCTATATATGGACTTTTTTGTAAATGTGATAAAATTAAACCAAAATAACCAGTGTGATCGGAATCAAGCACAGCAACCAAAATGATAAATTAAACCAATGTGATCGGAATCCAGTATGGGCTTTCAAAGTTGTCAACTAAGTTTCATACTGTACATGGGTTTAACGAACCAAACTAACCAGTGCTAAGCTACATGATAAACACGACGTAAGAGAAATTGCCACTTCAGATGTGATCATGTGAAAGCAAATTAATCTTCTAGACAAGTACTGCATTTTTTCATGTTACATCGTCAGCTAAAATAATAAAAATGTGATAAGTGCTGCAACTTTTTCAATCTGAAGATCTATGAGCAACGTTTCAAAATTAAGATCAATGACGGCGGAGAATATTCATATGCTCCAAATTATATGTCTTGTGTTCCTACAGACCTAAAGTACAAGCCATGCTACTATCTTCCTCTAGACAAGCATCATTTCTGAACCTTTAGTGACATGAAAAGTCTGACAGAAAGCTTAATAAATGGAATTTCATTGTACCTATTTTTTAATAACTTGTCAAACCTCAATGGATAGGGATCATAGAACTGCAGTCCAATTATACCGAACATACATCCGTATAACCATTTATTTCATTGACTAAAATCTGCAAAAATAAAGCAGCAAAACATGCATTCTTGCTCATGCAACTTAGTCTGGCAACCATATATAGAGTTAATTGCTGAAAATATATGTAGAACCTTATTCGACGAATACCGACAGCTTGAGCCAATTAAATCACATATGACAATACAAAATATGATGAATCGATCCGTATGTAACCTATCAATGAGTGCAGGTAAAATCAAGAACAAACTGATTTCAGGTAACCAATGAGAACATATGCCCTTGAAATAAAGTCGCTGAACTGTTACTTCGAGCAGAAAAAGGCCCATCTTTTATGATTAAAATCCCCCACCTAGAGCTCCTTTGGTAACTTCCGAATCAGTTAACCTTTATAACAAGTTAACAACTAAGTCAGAATAAGAAAATTATCCAAGAGATGCATCAATTAGTACCACTCTGCGTCGATCACTTGTTTCTGGGAATATTACCACAAACATCATGTGCTCACAGCATCCACAGTACAGACCAGACCCTGAGAGCAGTTCGAGAATCAATAATGGAGAATAAGAAGTGTGATGAAAAAAACTGTTCAGTAATCTCTTGTGACAAATTTCTACAACAGCTGAATCACAATCCTGCATTCCTCCTCCACACTGCTAGAATCTTGATCAGGGAGAGAGAAATAATATAAATTCGAAGCATACAAAGCACAACACCAAAGTAGCGCTTCGAATCTGTAAGCTAACCCCAAAGTACCCCCAAGTAGTGCAATCGGTGCATCCCAAGTGTAGATTACAGCGTTAACATCCAGATCTATTTGATGCAAATAATCACAACATGGATAAATGAATATTACCTACGGTTCTATTGGATCTGCACTTTATAAGAAAAAACATGTTGTGGCGGAGGCCTCAGCTCAAGCCGGTTCGTGCGGCGATGGCGGGCTCGCATGGCAACGGCCTCAGCGACGGCGGGCTTGGGGCGACGGCGGGCAGGCTCCCGTGGTGTAGCAGACGCGGGTTCGCATGGCGGAGGCCTCAACGGAAGCCGGTTCGCGCGGGGACAGCAGGCTCGCATGGCAACGGCCTCAGCGGAGGCGGGCTTGGGGTGACGGCAGGCAGGCTCCCGTGGCGGCGGCGGGCTCGGTGTAGGTGTAGGGCGGCGGCGATGTTGCAGGGAATCAGCGTGCAGGAGGACAATCAGATCTCGAACAGGAGAGAGGACAAGATGATCGTGGAGGAGGTGACGGAGGAGCTTCCGCCTACTCGACGGCACGGTACAGGGAGGAGATGGGGCTGCCGGGCGTCGTGCGGTGTGGTGGCGGCGCAAGAAAGGAAGGCATCGGGGCTGCGGGCGAAGGAAGGCGAGGGCGGCCAGTTTCTTTTTTTTTTATGCGATGATCGTGCGATGGAAGGGGCTGCGGACGCGGTGATTTTCAGCCTGACGGAGTATGGTCAGCCTAGGTAAATTGCTAAGTGTACACCAAATCGCGATTAGATTAATGATGACGGTTAGATTGAGTTGTCTGGGCTTAATCCTACGGTGATAATGTGTCCACGGACGTTTGTTTGCGTGTGCGTAGAAAAGATAATGTTTGATTGTTTATTAGTAGTAGAGATGACACAGAGGAAAGAAGAATCGTTCTGATGATTGTCATCCTCATAGTGTCCGATTTGCAGTGCAACAACACACAATGAGAAATGAAGTTATGATTGTTGAAAATTATATAGGCTATCCTCTAGTTTCTTTGTTTTCTGGTGAAACCGTTCACAATGCATATGAGGCTAGTGAGCATGGACATATTTACATACTCTATTTTTATGTTTTTTATTATTATTAACATCAGTTCTTAAAAAATTCATATGATTGCTGAGCAATGTCACCAACCACAATCAGGCATGCTAGTTTTCGAGGTCTAGCATATATGTGTAAGTCATATATGCCATGATAAGATTCTATGTATAAGATCATTTTTCAATGTAATCGTGTGGTCAACAGCCTGCAAAACAAACCCAACTCTTTCGCCATGTGCTTGTCTTAGGAAAAACATTGCGTCTATAAAACATTTCAGTAGACTCGACCATAATAAATTCCTCGATTGTATTCCAGCACAGTCGTCCTTAGCACATGGAGTATTACTTCCTCGAGTGAAACTCCACATCAACGATTCCCCTTCACATACATCAATAATATGAATAATTCCACATTGAGTTAAGTGAGAAGGCTAGATAGATACTTGTATAATTTTCTTACTTTTATTATTGTTTATTATTATATAGTGTGATGGTTTTGGTATCCGTCTCAGTCGGTCCTCATCCTGTCTATGATTCGGATGTGGTATATATTATCTTTTATAACTATTTGTTTCATTTAGTGTTTATGACAATTATGCCGACCAATGTGACATAGATGTTTTTATCTAGGAGGTATGTGAACCGGAAATTCCAACCGGTCCTATTGTCGAGAGGTTAAATTTAGTTGAAAAAGAAAATAATTACTTAAAGAAAAATTTGAAAAGAATTGAGGAGAAGATGAGATTGGAGTTGCATTTTGCGGCACAAGATCAATATGGATGTAATGCGCTTGAAGATTAGAAAGATTAGAAAATATGCCAGTCATACTAAGGCTTGCTATCATTATGTCGTTGGATCAATTGTTACCTTAGCTGCGATTATGATCGCATTTATTGTTGCATTGAAATGTTTTACATAGTTTCAGTATATGGTTTAATTAGATGCTCTAGAGAGCTATATGTTGTTCAATGAGAACTATCTATGAACTTTATGTATTTATTTTTTTCAGTAATAACATTTGACCACTACTGTACTTTCGCTTTAATGTGATGATGAACTTCTATTAATTTGGTCACTTCTCTATTCATGATGTTCTGTAATGGTTTTTGACACACTTAATTAAATATAATGCACGTAGATGAATCGGCAATGGATGAATGGTGACAGATGCACCTCCGAGTACATTAAGGGCGTGCATAATTTACTCGAAGTGGCTGAGGCAAACAAGAAAAATGGTGTTATGTGTTATCCATGCCCTATCTGTGAGAATATGAAGTCTTACTCTAACCGGAAAACTCTTCACATCCACCTGCTTGAGAAGGGTTTCATGCCACACTATAATGTTTGGACCAAGCACGAAGAAAGAGGGGTTATGATGGAATAGAACAAAGAAGAAGAGGATGATGACAACTATCCGCCCCCTGAATACAATGATGCTGCAACGGGGGAAGCTGAAGATCAAGAGGAATTAGACGATGTGCCCGATGATGATCTTCGTCGGGTCATTATTGATGAAAAGAGACAATGCCAAAGTGAAAAGGAGAGTTGAAATTCGATTGCATGTTAGAGGAGCACAAAAAAGGGTTGTACCCAAATAGCGAAGATGGCAACACAAAGCTCGGTACCACACTGGAATTGATGCAATGGAAGGTAGACAATGGTGTATCTGACAACGGATTTTAGAAGCTACTGAAAATATTGAAGAAGAAGCTTCCAAAGGATAACGAATTGCCCGACAGTACGTACGGAGCAAAGAAGGTTCTATGCCCTCTAGGATTGGAGGTGTAGAAGATACATGCATGCCCTAATAACTGCATCCTCTACCGCGGTGCGTATGAAGGTTTGAACGCATGCCCGGTATACGGTGCATTACGGTATAAGATCAGACGAGATGACCTTGGTGCATTGCGGTGCATTGAGGTAGCCGTTTGGGGGAAATCATGGTGGATGTTGAGTCGGGGTGGCCGGTGTCGAGGTAGTCGCCGTGGAGCCGAGGGCGCTAGAAGGCGCCGTGTTAGTCATGGGCGCAGTAGTGTTGAGGTAGTGGTGCGCCGGGAAGAAGATGGTGTTGACGAGGCATCGCGCTGAGTTTGCTGAACCTGAGGACATGTGTGGGTGTTGCCTAGACCGGACATGCGTAGATGGGCAAAGTCAATGTTGACAAGGTGCCGCACCAGGTTTGCCAGGCCCAGGGACACGTCGTGGATGAAGGCACACGTCGATCTTACCAGCATCAGGCATGTGTAGGTGGGGACCTGGAATAGTTGTACACCATGTAGGAGGGGCTAGTAGAGGAGTACTTGATGACAGTTGCAGCACCAGTCGATGTGGGGTAGTAGGTTCCGCTTCTTGTCAGAGTAGATGAAGTGGTCGGCGAAGATGAGTATGACGCTCGCGATGAGCTGGGGCTAGACCTGCCACCAAATCTCGCCACATAATGAGAAATCCGAACCTCCCGGTGCCTAAAGGAGACGGCAAGGAATCTACGCCAGAGCTCCGCCGACTACGTCCAGACAGACGAACTCAAGGAGGATCGGAGCCCGGTGTCTATGGTTAGGGGAAAAGTATTTCAAATGAATTTGGATTTGTAATGTTGGTGTAAGTGCATCTAGTGCCACCCCTAGTTGGTTTTGGAGTATTGACGACAAAGTTGGTTGAGGGACTAATGCGTTTGTGAGAATTGCAGGATAACGCAGGTAGTGTCCCTCATTGATTCGGTTTACCTACCGGAGATGACCCCTAAAATGTATGAAGACATTGAAGACAATGGTGGTATGAGAAGATATTCATATTGAAGAATATGACATGAGAAGACATTGCGTGAAGACTATGGAGCGCGAAGACTATGTGGTTTCGTTGTTTCCTTTTCTTCTTTGTTGAGTCATAGGAACCACCGTACTGTTAAGTGGGGTCCAAGTGAACTAACTCAGAGTGACTGAAGTGATGCTCAACTCAAATCCTATGTCTTCGAGCGAAGACAATGAGAGCGAATCTTATCCAGAGCTGGATGAGTCAGCTTTGCTTGTAGCCCAAGTAAAGTTGCCGTGTGTGTTTGAAATCTGACCGTTGGAACACGTGTCAGTTCCTTAGTGACCCAGGGTCATTTCGGACAAATCAGGTCGGGTTGCCCAGTGGCTATAAATAGCCTACCCCCTACACCATAAATTGGTGGCTGCTCAGAGTTTGTGCATGGCTTTTGTCGTTTGAGAGCAACCCACCTTGAAGCCTTTGAGAGAGAGAAATCCTTGCGAGGACAAAGCCCAAACACCCAGAGCCAAAGAGTGTTAGGCATCACTGAAGTCTTTCTGTCTGTGTGACCTGAAGACTTATTACACTTGAGGACTGTGAATCCTCTAGCCGGTTAGGCGTCCGCGTTCTGAGCATCCAAGAGTTATTGTGGATTGCCGGTGAATGAAGTCTATGAAGGTTTGGAAGTCTACCTTGAAGACTTACCAGAGTGATTGGGCGAGGACTGGGTGTCCTTAGCTCAAGGGGAATAAGGTGAAGACGCAGTTTTTTGAGTTGAATCTCAGCCTCCCTAATCAGACGTACAGTTGTCACAGCAACTGGAACTGGTCCAACAAATCCTGTGTCTTCAACAAGTGACTGGTTCTATCCTACCCCCTCCTTTACTTAAGTTTGTCTTCGTGAAGTCATTGCCTATCTGTCGCATCTGGTTGACTTCATTGCTTGACTACTACTGTTGATTGGCTTCATACTATCTTCCATCCTGATCCTTACTACTTAGCTGCTATTAGTCCTGTACTTTCACATCATTGCATACTTGACTATGGCTTGCTTATGGTAGTTTATCTTCCGCTGCATATCAACTAGGTCATTTCTATTGTTTGTCTTCGAAACTTCCAAGTTTTGAAGACTTTCATAAAAATCGCCTATTCACCCCCCCCTCTAGTCGATACTAGCACATTCAATTGGTATCAGAGCAAGGTACTCCCTTGTTCTGTGTGATTCGGTTTAACCACCTGGAGTTTTAGCTATGTCGACTGCAGGGATAATCAAGGTCTCCGCTGCTTGCCCCGTGTTCGATGGAACTGAATATCCCTACTGGAAGAATAAGATGCGTATGCATCTTGAAGCCATTGATGTCGACCTCTGGTATGTCGTCAAGAATGGCGCTCCCAAAACTGGTGAAGGTGTCACCCCTACTGATGTCAAGAAGTTCATTCAACTGGATTCTACTGCAAAGAACATCATCTGTGGTCATCTGACCAAAGGACAGTATGGTCGTGTGAGTGCTCTGGAAACATCAAAGCTAGTCTGGGACTGGCTATCCAAAGTCAACGAAGGCGTATCAACCCAAAGAGATCAAAGAATCAGTGTTCTTCGCAACCTCTTCAACCGCTTCAAGAGAAACGACAATGAAAATGTCCAGCTCACATTCGATCGCCTCACTGACATAAAAAATGAACGTCAAGCTCTTGGCGCAACTGAGATTACCAAGCATGAAATCGTCAAGACACTACTGAGATCACTCGACAGCTCCTTTGACACCCTTGCCCTCATGATACAAGAATGTCCTGACTTCAAGACACTCGATCCGTCTGATATACTTGAGAGGTTCAACACACATGAGTTCCAGCTATCTGAGAAAAGAGATATCTGTGGCCCAAACTATGGCCGAACTCGCGCTTTGAAGGCAAAAGTTGTTTCCTCATCTGAAGAAGAATCATTGCAGTTCAAGATCCCAAGACATTGGAAAGGAACTTGCTATGCTCGTGAAGAAGTTCCAGAAATTCACCAAGAAGAAAGGCTTCAGAAAGTCTTCACGATCCCGCTCAAGGAATGATGAAGCTGTTGGGGAACGTAGTAATTTCAAAATTTTCCTACGCACACGCAAGATCATGGTGATGCATAGCAACGAGAGGGAGAGTGTTGTCTACGCCCTCGTGAGACCGAAGCGAAGCGATCACAACGTAGAGGAAGTAGTCGTCGTTCTCCTCGCGATCCAACCGATCCAGCGCCGTTACTCCGGCGCCTCCGAGTTCTTGACACACGTGCAGCTCGGTGGCGCTCCTCGGGCTCCGATCCAAAGCAAAGCTCGGGAGAGAGTTCCACAAGACGACGGTGTGGTGACGATCTTGATGTTCTATCGACGCAGGGCTTCGCCTAAGCACCTCTACGATATGACCGAGGTGGATTATGGTGGAGGGGGCACCGACACGGCTAAGGAACGATCTCAAGGATCAACTTGTGTGTCTATGGGGTGCCCCTGCCCCAGATATAAAGGAGGGAGGGAGGAGGAGGCCGGCCTAGGGAGGAGGCGCCATAGGGGAGTCCTACTCCCACCGGAGTAGGATTCCCCTTCCTAGTCCAACTAGGGATCCTTCCATGTATTAGGAGTAGGAGACTAGGAAGGGAAGAGAGAAGGAAGGAAGGAGGGGTGCGGCCCTCCCTAGCCACCCCTCCCCTAGCCCAATTCGGACTAGGGCAGGGCATGCGGCCTGCCTAGGGCAGCCCTCTCTCTTTCCCGTATGGCCCATAAGGCCCAATACTTCTCCCGGCGAATTCCGTAACTCTCCCAGACTCGATAAATACCGAATGACTCGGAACCTTTCCGAACTCGAATATAGTCGTCAATATATCGATCTTTACGCCTCGACCATTTCGAGACTCCTCGCCATGTCCCGATCTCATCCGGGACTCGAACTTTGTTAGCTCCTTTGGATCGAAAAACCTTCCGTTGCATCATATACAACTCTTCCTCCGAAAACCATTCAGAATGCAGTTTTACATCCATTTGCCAAATTTCATAAATTGTGGCAATTGCTAACATGATTCGGACAGACTTAAGCATCGCTACTGATTGAGAAAATCTCATTGTAGTCAACATCTTGAACTTTGTCGAAAACCTTTTGCAACAAGTCGAGCTTTGTAGATAGTAACACTACTATCAACGTCCGTCTTCCTCTTGAAGATCCATTTATTTTCTATGGTTTGCCGACCATCGGAAAATCCATCAAAGTCCATACTTTGTTCTCATACATGGATCATATCTCGATTTCATGGCCTCAAACCATTTTGCGGAATCTGGGCTCATCATCGCTTCCTCATAGTTCGTAGGTTTGTCATGGTCAAGTAACACGACCTCCGAACAGGATTACCGTACCACTCTGTGCGGATCTCACTGCTTTTACCTACGAGGTTCGGTAGTAACTTGATCTGAAGTTTTATGATCATCATCATTAACTTCCTCACTAATTGGTGTAGGTGTCACAGAACCAATTTCGTGATGAACTACTTTCCAATAAGGGAGCTAGTACCGTTACCTCATCAAGTTCTACTTTCCTCCCACTCACTTCTTTCGAGAGAAACTCCTTCTCTAGAAAGGATCCATTCTTAGCAACGAATGTCTTGCCTTCGGATCTGTGATAGAAGGTGTACCCAACTGTCTCCTTTGGGTATCCTATGAAGACACATTTCTCCGATTTGGGTTTGAGCTTATCAGGATGAAACTTTTTCACATAAGCATCGCAGCCCCAAACTTTAAGAAACGACAACTTTGGTTTCTTGCTAAACCACAGTTCATATAGTGTCCTCTCAACGGATTTAGATGGTGCCCTATTTAACGTGAATGCAGTTGTCTCTAATGCATGATCCCAAAACGACATTGGTAAATCGGTAAGAAACATCATAGATTGTACTATATCCAATAAAGTACGGTTATGACATTCGGACACACCATTATGATCTGGTGTTCCAGGTGGCATGAATTTGTGAAACTATTCCACATTGTTTTAATTGAAGACCAAACTCGTAACTTAAATATTTGTCCCTGCGATCAAATCGTAGAAACCTTATTTTCTTGTCACGATGATTTTTCCACTTCACTCTGAAATTCTTTGAATCCTTTCAACTATTTCAGACTTATGTTTCATCAAGTAGATATACCCATATCTGCTCAAATCATCTGTGAAGGTCGAAAATAACGATACCCGCCATGAGCCTTAACACTCATTGGATCGCATACATCAAGATGTATTATTTCCAATAAGTCGGTTGCTCGCTCCATTATTCCGAGAACGGAGTCTTAGTCATCTTGCCCATGAGGCATGGTTCGCAAGCATCAAGTGATTCATAATCAAGTGATTCCAAAATCCCATCAGCATGGAGTTTCTTCATGCGCTTTACACCAATATGACATAAACGGCAGTGCCACAAATAAGTTGCACTATCATTATTAACTTTGCATCTTTTGGTTTCAATATTATGAATATGTGTATCGCTACGATCTAGATCCAATGAACCATTTTCATTGGGTGTGTAACCATATATGGTTTTATTCATGTAAACAGAACAACAGTTTATTCTCTTACTTAAATGAATAACCGTATTGCAATAAACACGATCAAATCATATTCATGCTCAACGCAAACACCAAATAACATTTATTTAGGTTCAACACTAATCCCGAAAGTATAGGGAGTGTGCGATGATGATCATATCAATCTTGAAACTACTTTCAACACACATCGTCACTTCACCCTTAACTAGTTTCATTTATTCGCAACTCCGTTTGAGTTACTACTCTTAGCAACCGAACCAGTACCAAATACCGAGGGGTTGCTATAAACACTAGTAAAGTACACATCAATAACATGTATATCAAATATACCTTTGTTTACTTTGCCATCCTTCTTATCCGCCAAATACTTGGGGTAGTTCTGCTTCAAAGAACCAGTCCCTTTGCAGTAGAAGCACTTAGTCTCGTGCTTAGGTCCGACTTGGGCTTCTTCACTTGAGCAACAACTTGCTTGCCGTTCTTCTTGAAGTTCCTTCTATCCCTTTGCCCTTTTCTTGAAACTAGTGGTCTTGTTAACCATCAACACTTGATGTTCTTTCTTGATTTCTACCTTCATCGATTTCATCATCATGAAAACTCGGGAATCATTTTCATCATCCCTTGCATACTATAGTTCATCACGAAGTTCTACTAACTTGGTGATGGTGACTAGAGAATTTCATCAATCACTATCTTATCTCGAAGATTAACTCCCACTTGATTCAGCGATTGTAGTACCTGACAATCATGCACATGCTCACTAGTTGAGCGATTCTCCTCCATCTTTTAGCTATAGAACTTGTTGAAGACTTCATATCTCTCAACTCGGTATTTGCTTGAAATATTAACCTCAACTCTGGAACATCTCATATGGTCCATGACGTTCAAAACGTCTTTGAAGTCCCGATTCTAAGCTGTTAAGCATGGTGCACTTAAACTATCAAGTAGTCATCATATTGAGCTAGCCAAACGCTCATAACGCTTTGCATCCGCTCTCTGCAATAGGTCCGTCACCTAGCGGTGCATTAAGGACATAATTCTTCGTGCAGCAATGAGGATAAACCTCCGATCACGGATCGAATCCACATCATTTCTACTAACATTTTCAACACAATTTTCTCTAGGAACATATCAAAACAAACATATGAAAGCAACAACGCGAGCTATTGATCTACAACATAATTTGCAAAATACTACCAGGACTAAGTTCATGATAAATTTAAGTTCAATTAATCATATTACTTAAGAACTCCCACTTAGACAGACATCTCTCTAGTCATCTAAGTGATCACGTGATCCAAATCAACTAAACCATAACCGATCATCACGTGAAATGGATTAGTTTTCAATGGTGAACATCTCATGTTGATCATATCTACTATATGATTCACGCTCGACCTTTCGGTCTCCGTGTTCCGAGGCCATATCTGCATATGCTAGGCTCGTCAAGTTTAACCTGAGTATTCTGCGTGTGCAAAACTGGCTTGCACCCGTTTTAGATGGACGTTAGAGCTTATCACACCCGATCATCACGTGGTGTCTGGGCACGACGAACTTTGGCAACGGTGCATACTCAGGGAGAACACTTCTTGATAATTTTAGTGAGAGATCATCTTAAAATGCTACCGTCAATCAAAGCAAGATAAGATGCATAAAGGATAAACATCACATGCAATCAATATAAGTGATATGATATGGCCATCATCATATTGTGCTTGTGATCTCCATCTTCGGCACCGTCGTGATCACCATCGCCACCGGCGCGACACCTTGATCTCCATCGTAGCATCGTTGTCGTTTCGCCATCTATTGCTTCTACGACTATCGCTACCGCTTAGTGATAAAGTAAAGCAATTACGTATGCGTTGCATTTCATACAATAAAGCGACAACCATATGGCTCCTGCCAGTTGCCGATAACTTCGGTTACAAAACATGATCATCTCATACAATAAAATATAGCATCACGTTTTGGCCATATCACATCACAACATGCCCTGCAAAAACAAGTTAGACGTCCTCTACTTTGTTGTTGCAAATTTTACGTGGCTGCTATGGGCTGAAGCAAGAACCAATCTCACCTACGCATCAAAACCACAATGATACTTCGTCAAATAGACTCCGTTTTAACCTTCTCAAGGACCGGGCGTAGCCACACTCGGTTCAACTAAAGCTGGAGAAACTGACACCCGCTAGCCACCTTTGTGCAAAGCACGGCGGTAGAACCAGTCTTGCGTAAGCGTACACGTAATGTCGGTCCGGGCCGCTTCATCCAACAATGCCGCTGAACCAAAGTATGACATGCTGGTAGGCAGTATGACTTGTATCGTCCACAACTCACTTGTGTTCTACTCGTGCAAAACATCAAACCATAAAAACCTAGGCTCGGATGCCACTGTTGGGGAACGTAGTAATTTCAAAATTTTCCTACGCACACGCAAGATCATGGTGATGCATAGCAACGAGAGGGAGAGTGTTGTCTACGCCCTCGTGACCGAAGCGGAAGCGATCACAACGTAGAGGAAGTAGTCGACGTTCTCCTCGCGATCCAACCGATCCCAGCGCCGTTACTCGGCGCCTCCGAGTTCTTGACACACGTACAGCTCGGTGGCGCTCCTCGGGCTCCGATCCAGCAAAGCTCGGGAGAGAGTTTCACAAGACGACGGCGTGGTGACGATCTTGATGTTCTACCGACGCAGGGCTTCGCCTAAGCACCGCTACGATATGACCGAGGTGGATTATGGTGGAGGGGGGCACCGCACACGGCTAAGGAACGATCTCAAGGATCAACTTGTGTGTCTATGGGGTGCCCCCTGCCCCCGTATATAAAGGAGGGAGGGTGGAGGAGGCCGGCCTAGGGAGGAGGCGCCATAGGGGAGTCCTACTCCCACCAGAGTAGGATTCCCCTTTCCTAGTCCAACTAGGGATCCTTCCATGTATTAGGAGTAGGAGACTAGGAAGGGAAGAGAGAGGGAAGGAAGGAGGGTGCGCCCCCCCCAGCCCACCGGACTAGGGCAAGGGGCGCGCCTGCCTAGGGCAGCCCTCTCTCTTTCCCGTATGGCCCATAAGGCCCAATACTTCTCCCGGCGAATTCCCGTAACTCTCCGGTACTCCGATAAATACCGAATGACTCGGAACCTTTCCGAACTCCGAATATAGTCGTCCAATATATCGATCTTTACGTCTCGACCATTTCGAGACTCCTCGTCATGTCCCCGATCTCATCCGGGACTCCGAACTCCTTCGGTACATCAAAACTCATAAACTCATAATATAACATCGCCGAAACCTTAAGCGTGCGGACCCTACGGTTCGAGAACAATGTAGACGTGACCGAGACACGTCTCCGTCAATAACCAATAGCGGGACCTGGATGCCCATATTGGTTCCTACATATTCTACGAAGATCTTTATCGGTCGACCGCATAACAACATACGTTGTTCCTTTGTCATCGGTATGTTACTTACCCGAGATTCGATCGTCGGTATCCAATACCTAGTTCAATCTCGTTACCGGCAAGTCTCTTTACTCGTTCCGTAATACATCATCTCGCAACTAACTCATTAGTTACAATGCTTGCAAGGCTTAAGTGATGTGCATTACCGAGAGGGCCCAGAGATACCTCTCCGACATTCGGAGGACAAATCCTAATCTCAAATACGCCAACCCAACATCTGCCTTTAGAGACACCTGTAGTACTCCTTTATAATCACCCGATTCGTTGTGACGTTTGGTAGTACCAAAGTGTTCCTCCGGCAAACGGGAGTTGCATAATCTCATAGTTATAGGAACATGTATAAGTCATGAAGGAAGCAATAGCAACATACTAAACGATCGTGTGCTAAGCTAACGGAATGGGTCATGTCAATCAGATCATTCAACTAATGATGTGACCTTGTTAATCAAATAACAACTCATTGTTCATGGTTAGGAAACATAACCATCTTTGATTAACAAGCTAGTCAAGTAGAGGCATACTAGTGACACTCTGTTTGTCTATATATTCACACATGTATTATGTTTCCGGTTAATACAATTCTAGCATGAATAATAAACATTTATCATGATATGAGGAAATATATAATAACTTTATTATTGCCTCTAGGGCATATTTCCTTCAGAAGCTTCCACCCATGATCACAAGAAGAGAACCTGCCACAAGTGCAAGAAACCTGGTCACTACATATCTGAGTGTCCACAGTGGGACAATGAGAAGAAGAAGAAGAGCAAGGAATATGATTATGATGACAAGAAGAAGAAGAAATCCTTAAAGTCTTCTTCTAAGTCTTCTTCCAAATCTTCATCATACAAGAAGAGATCATCTGGCAAGGCTCATGCTTTTGTTGGCAAGGAAATGGATTCAGAGGAGGAGTCTGCTTCTGAGGAGGCGGAAGTGGAGTCTGGAGAGGAGTCTGACCCTGGCGTAGCAAGTCTGGCTCTAGCCACAGCCTATGTTGGCAAGTCCATCTTCAACACTGAAGACAATGACTTCCACACCAACGCTGAAGCTGATGTCGAAGACGATCCTACTCCTACCTACTGCTTCATGGCATGTGGTGCCAAGGTAAAATCACGTGATGCTTACTTTCAAACATCAAGTGAAGATGACTCTGATTGTGAATCCAAACCTAGCTACAAAACACTTGCTAAAATTGAACCTGAACAACAAAAGGCTATGGAACATACTCAAAAACTGTTAGACAAAAGCGATGACCTGTTGGACGCGGAAATGACACGTTCACAGTCCTTAGTTGAAGACATAAAAAATCTTCATGCTATGTACCAAGAACTTGAAAGTTGTCATGAAACGCTCTCAACTACTTATGAAAGGCTCTCCTATGATTATCTTCAAAGGAAGCAAGAGCTTGAGAAATTGAGAGCGGCTCATGAAGATCTTCAAAAAGTGAATGAGTCACTTCAACAATGTGATCAGTCCCGCCAGATGGATTTGAACCACCATGTCTAAAATGCATTGAGCGTGATAATGCTACATCTATTGTTGAATGTTCCACGCTGCTCTTGTTTCATTGTCTTCACCTACTGATGTGGTTACTAACCCCTTTGCGGAGGATACCACTGCTATTGCTAATGAAAATGCTATGTTGAAGACATTGCTTGAAACAGGATGTACAAAAGTTTGAAGGGACATCGACACTTTATGATGTCCTCAAAAGCGATTCTGAACCGAAACCCTAGGAAAGAGGGTGTTGGGTTCGAGAGGAAAATGAATGTTGATGGCTCGTCTCGAAGCCCGAGCGGTACCCCAAAACCACATGGGTTGTCGCAAAGGAACCTTCAAGAGATCCATCCACTTTATCCGCTTTACCATGCTAATCCTATTATCATTGATGAATCCTTTGATGCTAACTATAAGCTGTTCAAGAATCGAATGGTGAAGTGTTTGCTGTACATTGGTACTAATCTGCAGGAATGGACCACCTATGAAGAAGATCCGGTACCTAAGCGTTACATTGAGAATCTTCCGTGAATGTCGCCATGACACCACCAAGGAAGAAGACAAACCCTGACCTATAGCTTCATATGGCCCAAAGGCTTCATACTGATCTGAGACTCACCGAGTCACCCTAACGCCAATGTTTTGCAGGAAATCATACTCAGACTTATGAATATGAGCGTGTGTCTTCAAACCGCTATGTTCATAAAACTAAGAACTTTTCTGCTTATTCATATGAGTATCATTCATCTCCTGCAAGGCTATTTGCTAGGGCTTCAAAGCCGAAGTTCTCAGATGCTGCACTTAGACTCATTGCTTCCAAGCCACCCCTGAAAATGTGGGTGGCGAAGAAGAATTAACTTTCTTTTGCAGAGAACGGTCTCCAGCCAGAAATCAATGGCGTCCAATACTATTGCTGGGGACCTAAAACACATTAAGGACGCATGATAAAATGTCATTCTATATACTTCATATCTGAAACGCTTACCTGTCATACTATGTATCCTAACTTTGATATAAGTTGTGACCATCCCTATATGTGCCAGATGCTTATGCTTCACAACACCCTTGTGAAGCCTATCCTCCTAACTGCACTGTAGGGTACATCACCAAATGCTTCAGAATGAATTATGGACAGTGGATGCACAAATCATATGACTGGTGATCGAAGTCTTCTCATGGACTCAACCTTATGTCCATCCGACAAGAGTCACATCACATTTGCTGACACTGGTAAAAGCAAGGTATTGGGTCTAGGTAGAGTTGCAATCTCAAAGGATCAACACATGGATAAAGTGATGCTTGTTGAATCCCTTGGTTTCAACTTAATGTCTGTCTCAATGCTTTGTGACTTGAACATGATTGTGCTATTTGGAAAATATCCCTGCCTTGTACTAATGGAATCTGACAAGTCTCTAGTCTTTGAAGGGTATCGAACAAATGATCTATACATGGTAGATTTCACAGCAGGTCCACAGCTTGTCGTATGTCTTCTCACAAAAGCTTCAGAATGCTGGCTCTGGCATCGAAGGCTGGGGCATGCTGGCATGAGGAACTTACACTCGCTCCTCAAGAAGAAGCATGTCATAGGCATCGAAGATGTCAAGTTCAAGAAAGATCATTTGTGCGGTGCCTGTGAAGCTGGAAAGATGACAAGAGCAAAGCACCCCTCGAAGACAAGCATGACAACATCTCAACCCTTCGAGCTGTTACACATGGACTTATTTGGACCTACTCACTACTCCACCCTCACAACAACTGCTTGTCTCTATGGCTTCGTCATTGTTGATGACTATTCAAGATACACGTGGGTTCATATAATTCTCTACAAGACTGAAGTTCAAGATGTCTTCAGACGCTTCGCCAATCGAGCAATGAACAATTATGGTGTGAAGATCAAGCATATCAGAAGTGACAATGGCACTGAATTCAAGAACACCGGACTTGATCTTTCTCTGGATACAATGGGAATCACTCATGAGTTCTCTGCTCCATACACACCTCAACAAAATGGCATCGTTGAACGCAAGAAACAGAACTCTCATTGAGATGGCTCGAACAATGCTCGATGAATACAAGACACCAAGAAAGTTACGGCTGAAGCTATTGATACAAAGATGTCACATCATCAATCGTGTCTACATCCATAAGCTTCGAACAAAACATCCTATGAGCTCCTAACCGGCAAGAAGCCAAATGTCGATTACTTGAGTATTTGGAGCAAGATCTTTGGATCAAGGACCCCATCACAAGTCAAAATTTGCACCTAAGGCTCATGAAGGCTTCATGCTTGGCTATGGAAAGGATTCACACTCCTACAGAGTCTTCAACCTCTATCTCTATAAGATCGTCGAAACTGTGGATGTGAAATTTGATGAAACCAATGGTTCACAAAGAGAACTCCTGCCAAGTACACTAGATGAAGCTTCTCCAAGTGAATCTATCAAGCTGATGGGAACTGGTGAAATCATGCCTTCTGAAGCACAGCCTGAAGAGGAACTTATCATTTCTGCCCCAAATCAACCTGAAGACAATGCTCAGACCGAAGACAATCCTCCCAATGATGACAATGATCAGCAAGAACAAAGTCTTCGTCCAGTTCATCCTCGTGTTGCAAATGAAGTACAAATTGAGAAGATAATTGACAACATCAATGCGCCTAGTCCACTTACTTGCTCAAGAGCAACACAGTTAGCAAACTTTTGTGGGCACTTTTCATTTGTGTCAATATCAGAACCCAAGAAAGTTGCCGAAGCTTTTATGGAACCTGAATGGATTCAAGCAATGCAAGAAGAACTTCAACAGTTTAAGCTGAATAATGTTTGGGAACTTGTCAAGCGACCTGACCCTCGCAAGCATAACATTATTGGAACAAAATGGATATATCGAAACAAGCAAGATGAGCATGGTCAAGTCGTTAGAAACAAAGCACGTCTTGTGGCTCAAGGATATACTCAAGTAGAAGGAATTGACTTTGATGAAACTTTTGTTCTTGTGGCTAGGCTTGAAGCTATTCGCATACTGCTAGCCTACGCCAACCATCACAACATCTTGCTATATCAAATGGATGTGAAGAGTGCATTTCTCAATGGCAAGATTGAAGAAGAAGTATATGTCACTCAACCACCTGGCTTTGAAGATCCAAAACATCCTGATATGGTGTACAAGCTAAACAAAGCACTGTATGGCCTCAAACAAGCTCCTCGTGCATGGTATGATACAATCAAAGACTTCCAGAAGAGCTAAGGCTTCAAACCTGGATCCCTCGATCCCACACTCTTCACGAAGACATATGATGGTGAACTGTTTGTGTGCCAAATATATGTGGATGACATAATCTTCGACTGCACCAACCAGAAGTATACTGATGAATTTGGATACATGATGCAAGAGCAATATCAGATGTCCATGATGGGTGAGCTGAAGTTGTTCCTTGGTCTTCAAATTTGTCAGCAAAGGAATGGCATCTTCATATCTCAAGAAAAATACCTCAAAGATTGTCTGAAGAAGTTTGGAATGGAAGACTGCAAAGGCTACACGACGCCAATGCCAGCCAAACACCATCTTGGTCCCGACGACAATGGTAAAGAGTTCGATCAAAAGGTATACCGCTCCATGATTGGTTCTTTACTTTATTTATGTGCATCTAGGCCAGATATTATGCTTAGTGTTTGCATGTGTTCTCGATTCCAAGCGGCACCAAAGGAATCGCATCACTTAGCTGTGAAGCGAATTCTTCGATATTTGGCTTACACCCCAACACTCGGATTATGGTATCCCAAGGGCTCAAAATTTGATTTGGTTGGATTCTCGGATGCTGATTATGCTAGTGACAAGGTGGATCGCAAGTCTACATCAGGCACATGTCACTTTCTGGGACGATCACTTGTCTGTTGGTCTTCAATGAAGCAGAATTGTGTATCACTCTCAACTGCTGAATCTGAATACATTGCTGCTGGATCCTGTTGTGCTCAGCTTCTATGGATGAAGCAAACTCTCAAGGACTATGGCATCAACCTGAAACAAGTACCTCTCTTCTGCGACAACGAAAGTGCCATCAAGATAGCCAACAATCCAGTCCACCACTCGAAGACAAAGCACATTGAAATTCGTCATCGCTTTCTCAGAGATCATGTCATGAAGAAAGATATTGATATCATTCACGTCAACACTGAAGAGCAACCGGCAGATATCTTCACAAAGCCCTTGGATGAGAAAAGGTTTTGCAAGTTAGGTGTGAGCTAAATATCTTGGAATTCTCTAATGTCCTGTGATCAGGCACACATCCTAACACTTATGCATGATGATGACTTAGATGTGCAACACACAAAGTAATGTATATCATCAATCAATGAAGACTTACATTCTAAGTGTGAATACATTAACATGGAATTTGACTTCGGAGCGCCACGATAATTGTGCGCCGTGTCTGGGTCTAATACTTCCTATACGGTGGGTAACGCCACCACCAAATTTCTCTGTCTGAAGTGTTTCACTCATGGTGTTATTTTTGCAATGACTTCGCATTTGGTTTGTCTTCAGTTTCAGTTTATCTTCATGATTTTCTTCACTATGATGATTTGATTGCTTTCTGATATATATATATACAAGTGTTCTATCCTCTACAACATTCACTTATAGCTATGTCTTCAAGTTGGATCTTTTGAACTAAGTGAATGTGATCGGACCCTAACCTCTCTATGCTTTCTATCTCAAACTCTATCTGTCCAAATCATATGCATTCTATTGAAACTGTCAAATGTCTTCTCTGCGTCCTAGTCAGCAGAAGGCAAAGAGACAAACATTAAATCTGTTTTAAATGACTTATCTTTATTGTTGAAATCCGGAGAAGCCGGAACAACCATCCGACATGCCTAGCGGGCATGGGAATGTGGGACAACTCTGAGTATGTTGCATGCTTGCCACGTGCCCCTCAGATGTGAACCGCCAGGGGCACCAGCGTAATTGCGCTGTGCCGCACACCTACTTATAAATACTTGTCCCCTGCGGTAAAGAAATCCTTCTTCCACCTCTCCACCTCGTCAAAACCCTAGCGCCACCGCTAGCTCTCGACGACGCCGGCGACGAAGCGCTTAGCTGCCGCGACTTCTCCGACGCCGTCCTCACGCCGGCCGTGGACATCGTCCTCTCTGCCGTCGCCATAGGGGTCCTCCGTCGCCAAGTTAGGGCACGGTGGGCTGAACTGCTCGGTCTCCTATTCATCCCATCTAGCAGTTCTTCGTGCGGTAATTATAACTCTATTTTTACCACCTTTTTGATCTTCAAGATTTCATCCTATTTACCGAAAGTGGTTTGTGCTTACACAATGTTAGATCTATTCTGTCTGCATCTCATACTGCCTAGTCTATTCACTTAGATTTCATATCTAGTTTGATTCCTCACTTGTGCTTATTCACTGATTCGTACAAATCTAGAACCAACTCAACTCATATAAGTGAATGTCTTCGCATCATGAGGTCAATGTCTTCAAACTGATTTATCTTCAAAATCTTATGAAAATGCATATGACCTCTTCCCCTTCCCTCGCATCTCTAATGCTGTCACAGGTACATGTCCGTGGGAGAATCCCTTGGTTCTCATAGTCTGCATTCGTTTGCAGAATACTTACAGCATCATATCAATTCTCCTGAAGCCAGTTCCTGCTTGACCAGCAAGAGAAAGTCTCTAAAGCCTTTGAACGTATTGAAGCCATTCAGTTTGAAGTTCATGGCTGCAGAAAAATCAGCAAGAAAGGGTGGCAGATAGCGTAGAGAAGGAACATCCAAAGATCTGCCTGATGACCTAGCAGAGCTCTACAAGACAGATCCCGAAGAGAATTATCATCAGCGCAAGACACGAATCCAATGGATTCGACGCTATTGGGATGAAGAATGGTTCAAGTACAAGTTTGTGACCAAGGAATATGCAGAGAAGAATGATATCAAGAGACCTTGGGGTGATATTCTCTATCGAGGCCTTCAACCCAAGAACAGAGTTGAAGCTATTGTGCAAGGCTTCTATCCTTGCATGGTCCGTGGACCTCAGCCTGAGAACGCCGATCCCATATCATTACTTTGGTGTCATGACGATGCTCTCTTCAAGCGCAACTTTCAGTTCGCTCAGGCTTCGGCCAAGAAAAACAAGAAGTCATTGGGATTAGACTTCAACCCTGGTCCCTCTGCTCCTCGTGCTGACGGCTCCCGTGATGCAGAACCTAATGTCATCGGCCCCTTCTCCAACCTTGACGGCCTCATCACCTACATCCTGGTCCAGGGTGCCAGAGTAGATCATTCTGATAATGATGCTGACACTGATGAAGCTCCAGCTCCTCCTCCGAAGCCACAGAAGCAAAAGAAGCCAAAGGCTTCAAGATCAGCTGCACCTCCAAAAGCTTCTCGTGCGAAGCCACTGGCCACTTCACCTCCTGAAGCCAGTGTGCAGTCTAAAGATCAATCCCGTATCTCCAAGAAGATGGAGAAGAAAAAGCAAATTGTCAGGCATACTGATCAAGCCTTGACTCCTGCCGCCATTCTGCGCGAAGAACCCATTGATCTGTTCAGTGATGAAGATCTTGCTGATGATGCCCTTGAGCAACTGATAAAGAGCAAGGAAGAAGCAGAAATCTTCAACAACTTGCCTCTCTTTGATGTGGCAATCATCCATAACTTCATTGATGAGTGGTTTGACACGCCAAATCTCAGCTTTGAAGATTTGCAGCTTCCCATTGGCCTCAGCGTCGCCTTCAATGGCGCCATTGCTTCTGAACTAGCTCTCGCTCAGCGCATCGTTGAGCTGAAGAGATTGATTATGAGAAGGCTCAATTCAAGAAGCATGTGGCCAAGCTAAGTGTTCAAGACGTCAGAAACTTCAAGGTCATGCTGCATGAGCTTAAAGAAGCTTTTCTGAAGAAGCGTGAAGAAGCTCAAGGCTCTCGTGAGCGCATGAAGAGTTTGGCTGATAAGTGTGTGCTTGCCTACAATGAGGGAGAGAAGCGCAAATCCCTTGGCCATACTGGCATTGACCCCAGGATGGCTACAAAGAAAAAGAAGAATCTTTCTGCTGACCAGCCTGCACCTTCAAGTCAAGAAGCCCCTTGCATTATCTTCCCAAGTAGCATGACTGGCTCGAAGCCAAAGGTCACCACAACCGCTTCAGAACAGAAGAAAATGAGGGCTGCCAAGGCTGAAGCCAGAAAGAGGAAGAATACTGAAGCCTCTGATGCTGCTCCCTCCAAGAAGAAGCGCAAGACCAAGAAGATTAGGGTTGCTCCCACAGAGCCCTTAGTTGTTGAACTCATTTCTGTGGTTCACCCTGCGTCAGAACATCAAGAAAGAAGAATGATAGTTCATGAGCCTGCTTCCACAGAGGCTCATGAAGCTGAAGATATTCCAGCAGCTGAACCCACCGCTGCTGAAGACATTGGTCATGATGACAATGTTGAAGATGATGAAGTTCTTCCTCAGATTGAACACAATGTGGTACCATTGCCTGTTCTAACGAACAGCGAACTCATCAGCATTGGTCGTCCTCTGACGCCAACTGCTCAGGATGCATCGTGGGCTGATCACCCGCAGCAACAAGACGCCCCCAGTACTCCCCAACAACAACAACAAGCTACACCACCCGTGCAAGAAGAAGATGAAGACTTTGAGGCCCAGCCAACTCCATCTCCTAAGGCGTTGCCAGCATTTCGCAGGCTTCGCAAAGGACAAAGGCCTCAAGTCCCTCTGTCGAGCGTTCCAGAAGGAGAAGTGCAACGCCAGCCTATTGCACGTCAAGTATTTTCTGAACCCACTCCAACTGTGAATGTCTCCGTGTCTGAAGCCCAAGCTGCTGAAGACATTCCGGCTGCATCAGCCGATGAGAATCAAGAAGATGTACGTGTCCCTACTCCCCTAGTAATTGAAGAAGCTGTTCCTGATGTGAACGTACCAGTACCCGACCCTCCAACTCGTCAAGTGGAGGTTGAAAATGTTGAAGCTGCCACCACCAACGCCAATGAAGCCAATGGCGTAGTCATGGCTGAAGCTAATGTGGAGCTTGAACCAACCAGTGTGCCTGAAGATAATGCGGCCACTGTTCCTGAAGCACCTTGTGCAGCCTGAAGCCTCAGCTGTTTCCATTGCTCCTATTCCGCCACTAAGGCCCCATACAATTGAGCAAGCATACAGTCATGGTCAGCTAACCACTGTCCGATGGCCCATTCTGGTACCTCCGCCTAATGCCTCTGGACCTCAATTTGATTATCATGTTGAGCATAGGCCTCAGGTCCAGAAGCCAAAGCCAAGACTGCCAAGGTTTCCAGGTACTGCAAACTCACCAGGGTCCTTCAATGCAAATGGCTTCAAAAGCCACATACCTTCTTTGACAGCGCCAAGAACCCCTACTCCAAGCCAAGGATATCATCAGATCGGTTCTGCAGCTATCAGCAGAGAAGCTATTACTCCTGCGTCTTATATGATCAAGGGCGCATTTTTCCCTCATATGTGCCTCAACACTGAAGCCATTGTTGGAGTGTCGTGCTTAGAAGAAGCACTTGACTGCTTTCGTGATGCTGGTCTTCTCAACTTTGTGACAGACAAAGAACACTGGAATGAAGAGCTATTGCTTCAATTCTATGCTACTCTACACATTCGCGGCTACAACAGAGATATCAAGACATGGGTTCTCGAGTGGATGACCGGAAACGTTCATCATGAAGCCAAAGCTCTTGACATCATCGAGCTTACAGGGCTAGCCACTCCTAGAGAACTATATGAACCTGATTGTCAACTACACCAAAATGCATTGGAGAGCATCTTCCATAAGCCAGAACCCAATATGAGCCAGATGTTGAGTATGATGAAGCCTTTGCCATCTGACGCTGAATATCCAACAGAGTTCTTTGTTGAAGACCTTGAGTATCTGCCGTGCATAATATATCATATTATCAGGCGAACTCTATGGCCTATCAAAGGACATTCATCAGCGGCCAAGCTTGAAGGAGCTATGAAGACTTTAGTCTTTTACATTCTTAATGGCATCAGCTTCAATACTCAAGAATTCTTCATTAGGCAACTTGCTGCTTCTGGATCTGACCTTTTTGGTCTGAAGTTCTATGCTCCATGGGTCATGCGCCTCATCAAGCGACACTCATCTATCAACTATCAGCCCTCTGCTCACAATCATCTGATCTTTTTGCCATAGGTTGATATGTCAGTTGATGCCATATACTCTGACCCTGCCAAGAAGCCTCTTTGTCTTCAGAATGTCGAGCACCAAAGCTTCACTCAACCCATTGAAGGCATCCAAGCTGCAACACGAATCTATCCAATGGCTGGAAATACTCGTCTGCCTCATCGTGCACCTACTGAAGGCACTGAAAGCACCATCGCCCAAAGGCCTCGGAAGCGCTCTCGTGTTCTCAATGACCGAGAACTTCTTGTGGCACTTCATCAGAAACAGGATAAGCATCACTATTGGCTCAAGAGACAGATGCAAAGCCTCTTGGTGGATGTCAATCGCATTCGAAACCTTGCCACCAAGAATGCATTTGTTGCTCATGAGACTTGCCGGTGATCCTGGAAGAGTTTGACACTGCTTAGTGCTGAAGCAGATCTTCAAGACGATGGCTTCAATGAAAGATTCCAGCTTGACTCCACTCCTCCACGGACTGCAGTCCTACGTCGAACTCCATCCCTTGAAGACTCTGACTATTCTTCCTCCGCGGCAACTGTAAATGCCAGAGTGATCGATGATGAAGATGATGCTACTTTACCACCTCCTACCTCTGCACGCATCAACACTGCACCAAGTACGTCTGCACCGCCAACCAACAACGACAACCCTGCTGCTTCACCTACTCATGAGGACGAGTAGATGCTCTATGTTGTCAAACCTTTTTGGTCATTACTGACAAAAGGGGGAGAAACGTATGAGTTGATAGTCTTCAAACGGGTTCATATGGGCGGTTGCATTATATTTTGCCTCGTGCTTACAACTCTTGCTTTTGAAACATTTGGTTCTTTGAGTTGTAACACCTAAACTTGATGGTCGTCTGCTACTTATCTGCTTTACTGTGATGCGATGACAAATTACGCATGTGCGATGATAACTTCCGCACTTGGATCATTCTGCAGACGTCCATTTTTCATTATGCATGTCATTCTACTTGCTATATCATTTCATGCATGATGAATTATCTTCATAAGTTGAAGTGGATCTCCACAAGTACAACCTGCCGTGTGCATTTGCATTCCAAAAGCAAATTACTTATATGCACATCTTCAGGGGGAGCCCTTGCTACTTATGAAGACAATTCCCTATCCTTACAATTTCACATACTTTATCCCCGTTGAAAACTTCAACCAGTTTGTCATCAATCACCAAAAAGGGGGAGATTGTAAGTGCATCTAGTGCCACCCCTAGTTGGTTTTGGAGTATTGACGACAAAGTTGGTTGAGGGACTAATGCGTTTGTGAGAATTGCAGGATAACGCAGGTAGTGTCCCTCATTGATTCAGTTTACCTACCGGAGATGACCCCTAAAATGTATGAAGACATTGAAGACAATGGTGGTATGAGAAGATATTCATATTGAAGACTATGACATGAGAAGACATTGCGTGAAGACTATGGAGGGCGAAGACTATGTGGTTTCGTTGTTTCCTTTTCTTCTTTGTTGAGTCATAGGAACCACCGTACTGTTAAGTGGGGTCCAAGTGAACTAAGTCAGAGTGACTAAAGTGATGCTCAACTCAAATCCTATGTCTTCGAGCGAAGACAATGAGAGCGAATCTTATCCAGAGCTGGATGAGTCAGCTTTGCTTGTAGCCCAAGTAAAGTTGTCGTGTGTGTTTGAAATCTGACCGTTGGAACACGTGTCAGTTCCTTAGTGACCCAGGGTCATTTCGGACAAATCAAGTCGGGTTGCCTAGTGGCTATAAATAGCCCACCCCCTACACCATAAATTGGTGGCTGCTCAGAGTTTATGCACGGCTTTTGTCGTTTGAGAGCAACCCACCTCGAAGCCTTTGAGAGAGAGAAATCCTTGCGAGGACAAAGCCCAAACACCCAGAGCCAAAGAGTGTTAGGCATCACTGAAGTCTTTCTGTCTGTGTGACCTGAAGACTTATTACACTTGAGGACTGTGAATCCTCCAGCCGGTTAGGCGTCGCGTTCTGAGCATCCAAGAGTCATTGTGGATTGCCGGTGAACGAAGTCTGTGAAGGTTTGGAAGTCTACCTTGAAGACTTACCAGAGTGATTGGGCGAGGATTGGGTGTCCTTAGCTCAAGGGAATAAGGTGAAGACGCGGTCTTCTGAGTTGAATCTCAGCCTCCCTAACCAGACGTACAGTTGTCACAGCAACTGGAACTGGTCCAACAAATCCTGTGTCTTCAACAAGTGACTGGTTCTATCCTATCCCCTCCTTTACTTAAGTTTGTCTTCGTGAAGTCATTGCCTATCTGTCGCATCTGGTTGACTTCATTGCTTGACTACTACTGTTGATTGGCTTCATACTATCTTCCATCCTGATCCTTACTACTTAGCTGTTATTAGTCATGTACTTTCACATCATTGCATACTTGACTATGGCTTGCTTATGGTAGTTTATCTTCCGCTGCATATCAACTAGGTCATTTCTATTGTTTGTCTTCGAAACTTCCAAGTTTTGAAGAGACTTTCATAAAAATCGCCTATTCACCCCCCCTCTAGTCGATACTAGCACATTCAGTTGGGATAATGAAATCAATTGACAATTGCAACATACTACCTCTGTTCCTAATACAAGGCCTGTTAGAGATTTCAATATGGTCTACATACGAAATAGGAAGCAAAATGAGTGAATGTACACTCGAAAATATGTTTATGTATATCTGCATGTAGTTTGTATTGAAATCTATAAAAGGTCGTATATTTAGAAATGGAGGGAGTATTATTCTGGTCAAGCTTTTATTGAATTTTCCATAGCACATCACAATATCATTCGCTTATTACTGGCTTGTGATCTGTACAACCACACACAACATGGTATAGTACGTGGTACTACAAACTAAGGAGATTATCCATAACAAACACACTGAGAAACCGATTACCGAACCTCGAGTCTGACGACTAAGGCCCTCGCAATTGAACACAACACAAGCCAGGTAAGATCACCGACTAATGGAGAGTTCGACCATCTCCATCCAGGATCGTGTCCTTGAAAGATCCACCACTTGGGATCATGGGTAGGACATGTTCCTGGTGAGGGACGATGACGTCCAGCAAGTACGGGCCTGGTGTCTCGAGCATCTCCTTGATGGCAGCACGAACTTCGCTCTTGTTTGCCACTCGGACTGCAGGGATACTGAAGCCTCTGGCAATTGTGACGAAGTCTGGGTAAATCTCACTCCCCTTCTCCGGGTTGCCTAGGTAGGTGTGTGCTCGGTTGGCTTTGTAGAGTATGTCCTCCCACTGCACCACCATACCCAGATGCTGGTTGTTAAGAACCATGACCTTCACTTGGAGGTTCTCAATTCGGATCATTGCCAACTCTTGGATGTTCATGAGGAAGCTACCGTCTCCATCAATGTCGATCACAGTGACACCCGGGTTGGCCACTGCGGCACCAGCAGCTGCCGGCAATCCAAAGCCCATTGCCCCTAGCCCACCAGATGACAACCATTGTCTAGGCCTCCTATAGGTGTAATACTGAGCCGCCCACATCTGATGCTGCCCAACGCCGGTGGCAACGATTGCCTCCCCATTTGTCATCTCGTCCAGCACCTGGATAGCATATTGCGGTGGAATGGCTTCACCAAATGTTTGATAACCTAGGGGAAACTCAATTTTCTTCTGCTCCAACTCCGAGCACCAATCACCGTAGTCAAAATTCTTCTCCCCAATGCTCCCTTCTAGGAGAGCATTCATACCCTGCAAAGCAAGCTTGACATCTGCACAAATTGAGACGTGTGGCTGCTTGTTCTTCCCAATCTCCGCGGGGTCAATGTCAATGTGCACAATCTTGGCCCTGCTCGCAAAAGCCTCAATCCTCCCGGTCACGCGATCGTCGAACCCCACACCAAATGCAAGCAACAAGTCAGCCTTATCCACGGCGTAATTGGCATACACGGTCCCATGCATCCCAAGCATGCGCAGTGACAACGGATGGTCGCTAGGAAAGTTACCGAGACCCATCAGAGTGGTTGCCACCGGGATGCCCGTGAGCTCAACAAAGCGGCGCAGCTCATCACCAGACGCAGAGCATCCGCCACCAACGTAGAGAACGGGTCTCCTGGCCTCGGCCGCAAGGTGGATGACTTGCTCGAGCAGGTCGGTGGCCGGCTGCCCGGGCAGGCGCGCAATGTACCTGTTGGGTAGCTGCATGGGCGTGTCCCAGGACGGCACAGCCATGTGCTGCTGGATGTCCTTGGGGATGTCGAGCAGAACAGGCCCTGGACGTCCGGACGACGCGAGGAAGAAGGCCTCTTTGATGACGCGGGGGATGTCGTCCACGTCGAGAACCAGGTAGTTGTGCTTGGTGATGGGGCGAGTGACTTCCACGACCGGCGTTTCCTGAAAGGCGCCCGTCCCGATCATGTACCGGGGGACCTGGCCAGTGATGGCGACGAGTGGCACGGAGTCGAGGTGCGCGTCGGCGAGCGCGGTGACGAGGTTGGTGGCACCGGGGCCGGAGGTGGCGATGCAGACGCCGGGCCGGCCGGAAGCGCGCGCGTAGCCTGACGCGGCGAAGGCCTCGCCCTGCTCGTGGCGGAGCAGGTGGGTGTGAATGGTGGGCGAGCGCGTGAGCTCCTGGTGGATCTCCATGGACGCACCGCCCGGGTACGCGAACACGTCGCCAACTCCACAGCGCTCGAGGGCCTCCACGAGTATGTCTGCGCCATTTCGCCTAAGCGTTGTGACGGTGGGAGAAGAGGAGGCCATGGTGTTTAGAGCGTACCCTTGTTTAGATGCAAGAAGGCCAGAATCCCTAGGAAAACACCCGCACTCCTTGGCTAGAAACACAGCTCTCACTGGAACACTCGCAGATGCTTCCCTTGCCCTCATTTTTATAGGAAATTAGGAATAGGACACATCTACATGCATGTACGTATTATATATGGAAAATAATTCAATTTTTCTTAAATTGCTAGATATGGGTCACGTTTTGTAAAGGGAAAAATGGGCTCCGCGTATACGTGATTATTTTGGAGACTTCGATAGTGTTTCGGTAGGCAACGTACCCGCAAACGCCAGGAAACCAACGTGTGTTAATTTCGGGTCAAAAGAAAAACGTGTGTTCATTTGAGAAAAGCCAAGGGATTCTCGTAACCCACACGTTTTTTCTTTTCTTCATCAAAAATTCAAAGTGAAAAGCATCACGTTTTATCCAGTGTCGAACAAGACAGTTGGAGATAGAAACAAGAGCGGGCAATATGTGATGGACTTGGCCACGGCAGGAAAAGAAAGCAGAGCCAAGCCTCTGAAGATGAAAGCTAAATGGACACCTCCTGATAATGGAGTGATCAAGGTGAATATCAATGATAAGTGCTCCCTCCATTTTTAAATATAAGTCTTTTTAAGTATTTTAATAAGAACTACATACAGATGTACATAGACATATTTTACTAGTTTACCTATCTTTGTTATGCTAGCCGGTTGTGGCCTCTTGGTTTTTTGTTTTTTGTGAGCTTGCCGTTACTTTGTTTTCAGACTGTAAGACCTTGTTGAATCTCTTTATTTATCTATAAAGGTGCCCGTATGCATCGTTCTGATGCAGAGGCCAGGGAGTCCCCCTTTCCGGAAAAAAAAATATACATAGACATATTTTACTGTGTAGATTCACTCATTTTGCTTCATGTATAGTCTGCATTAGAATAAATCTCTAAAAAGACTTATATTTAGGAACAGAGGAAGTAATACCGATCAACCTCCGTGGTAGTTTTGGCAGTGTCCTACGTGCACAAGCGCTCTGGTAGACTAGCCATAGTGGGAGTAAGTTCAGCAATAACATCGAGTCCAACTCAGCAAATTTGCTCATATGGCAATGAGTTAATGAGGAGAGACGTAGTTTGAGTAACTTAGCTAGTTACTGTAACATCACATGTTCCAATACAATATGAGTTTATAGTCTAATAAATGAAGCTTTGCATGTTACCACACTTAGGTTACTACCAATTATGAAGGTAGTAATATAGTTTAGCGATATGTGTATGTTACTACTGTAAGTTACTCTTCATTGTGGCTAGTCGTATGAGTGTCACTACTGCAAAAATCGAGTCTTTACCGAGTTCTTATATGTGTTTGACGAGTTCTATTCTACGGGTTCATGTCAAACAACCAGTTTTGCCGAGCGGCAGACTCGAAGAACAGAGAAGACTTCGGCAGAGACTAGTTGGTCGAGAGCCGATCTAAATAAACTCCGCACAATAAAAAAGACTCGGTCCATACGACCTTTGCCGAGAGCTCACAATTAGGTGCCACGTGGCACAACCGGTCTGTGTTGACGGCTCCGTCACGTCGAGTGCACCTTTGTCAAGAACCTTATGCATGGTACGCCCTCCGTCTTTTAAAAAATGTACTTCCAATTTAGTTGAAGGATCAAGTTATCTCAAAGTTTGATCAAGTTTGTAGAAAATATATCAATGTTTGTGAAATCAAATAGGTATATGATGAAAATATATTTTATCATGAATCTAATGCCACTAATTTGATGACATAAATGTTGGTGTATTATTGTATAAATAAGGGCAAACATAAAAATGTTTGACTTTTCAATAAAGTTGGAAGTACACTCTTTTAAGGATGAATGGAGTACCCCGGAACCATTTTTTGGAAATACTTTTTCTATGTGCAGTAAAGGTTTATCGTGTTCAGTTTGGCTGGTGCTTGGCAATCATTTTCTGCAAATATTTTTATAATGCGCGGTAAATATTTGTCGAGGTTCCTATGAGTCATACTCGGCAATCATTTATCCAAACATTGTTTTAAGTGTGGTAAAGATTTGTCGAGTTCCTGAAATACTCAGCATAGTGGTATAGGTGTTCCCGCGCGGCCTATTGTGCCTTGTTTTGCAGCCCTCAGGAAAATGTTGATGTTGTCAGTTGTTCCCGGGCGACACCTCTGCTGTGAGCTGCATTCGGCAAAAGAGTACCTTCGTCGAGTACCGAACTTGGCCGGGGACAGGGAACATCGTTGTTTTGTCGTCTTAAAAGGAAAATTTTCATAGTAAGAAGATGTGAGAAGAAATTAGGTAGTTTAAGGGATCCTTCCTCCATCCTCCTTTTTTGTTCAGTTTAGCTGCATGTCAGTCGCTTGAAAACGGAATACGGAATTCGGGTCAATCGATTTTGTGGAAAGAAAGCAACAAGGGCATTGTACCGAGCTGGTTTGTTCTCGTCTAGGGGTCACTAGTAGAAAACGGGCCAATGGTCCAGGCCGGCCCAGCCCATTAGTCCCGGTTCAATCCAGAATCGGGACCAATGGGGGCATCGGACCCGGTTCGTGAGCCCCGGGGGCCGGCCGGGCCACGTGGGCCATTGGTCCCGGTTCGTCTGGACCTATTCGTCCCGGTTGGTGGGACGAACCGGGACCAATGGGCCTCGCTCCTGGCCCAACACCATTGGTCCCGGTTGATGGCTTGAACCGGGACCAAAGGCTGCCCTTTAGTCCCGGTTCAGGCCACCAACCGGGACTAAAGGGTTGGTCCTCGTTGCGGCAGAGTTTATAAGCCCCTCCCTCTCTGCCTTATTGAGCTCTTCTCAGAATGAAAATAGATGCCCTTATACAGGAAATTTAACCTAAATTCATACTTAATTTCTCTGAAGTTAGTAGAAATTTACTATGAATTTAGCTTGAATTTTCTCTATAAGCGCATCTATGCTCATTTCTGAGTAGTTTTTTATATAGTTTTTTTCTTTTTAGTAAAGTTAATCACAACTATTTTTTCTTCTATTTATTTCTGAGTGGTTTTTTATATAGTTTTTTATCTTTTTATTTCTGAATTGTAATAAGTCATTAAAAATAAGCATCTATGCTCATTTTTAGTAAAGTTAATCAAAATTATTTTTCTTCTATTTATTTCTGAGTGGTTTTTATATAGTTTTTTCTTTTCAGCTACATTTACTTTTTTCTTTTTATTTCTGAGTTGTAATAAGTCCTTCAAAAATAAACATCTATGCTCATTTTTTAGTAAAGTTAATCAAAATTATTTTTTCTTCTATTTATTTCTGAGTGGTTTTTTATATATATTTTTTCTTTTCTGCTACACTTATTTTTTTCTTTTTATTTCTGAGTTGTAATAAGTCATTAAGAAATAAGCATCTATGCTCATTTTTTTAGTAAAGTTAAGCAAAATTATTTTTTCTTCTATTTATTTCTGAGTGGTTTTTTATATATTTCTTTCCTTTCTGCTACATTTATTCGTTTCTTTTTATTTCTGAGTTGTAATAAGTCTTTAAAAATAAGCATCTATGCTCATTTTTTTAGTAAAGTTAATCAAAACTATTTTTTCTTCTATTTATTTCTGAGTGGTTTTTTATATAGTTTTTTTCTTTTCTGCTATATTTATTTTTTTCTTTTCATTTCTGAGTTGTAATAAGTCATTACAAATAAAAAAGAGGTGCAATGCTCGTTAATTTGCTTCAAGCCTTTCGAAATAGTGTCAACTACACTGCACATAGCTCTGTGCAGTCTACCCTATTCCTCAAGGCTTGAAGCTAACCAATGTGCAGGTGAGCATTGAGCCTCTTTGTTATCGTCTCTGCACTCAGGGCTTATAAACAGCTGCGAGTGCCTCTCGCTTGGCGAGGTGGGACTAAAAAAACAGCACTTAGCGCGACTTCGATCTCTCCTCCTCCACTCCCGTCGCCGTGTCTTCCTACCGCCACCTCGCCGTCGCCGCCCCCCACCACGCCTTGGGGCGCGTCGCCCGCCCGACCAGCCCTGCCTCACCGTCGCCGCCCGCCACGCCGGGATTGACGTCGCCGCCCGGCCCGCGCCGCCTCGGCCACGTCGCCCGCTCCGCTCCGCACTCGCCGTCATGCCGTCCGTGAGCATTTTTTATTTTTGTTAGATTTTTTTGATTCTTTTGTAGTTCATAGATTTTTTTGTTAGGTTAGATGTGTAGTAATTTAGATATGTAGTTCATAGATTTTTTTTGTTAGATTAGATTTTTTTTGTTAGAATAGATGTGTAGTAATTAATTTGTTCATATTATGTTAGATTTTTTTTGTTAGATTAGATTTTTTTTGTTAGATTAGATTTCTAGTAATTAATTTGTTCATATTATGTTAGATTTTTTTCTGTTAATAGATTTTTTTGGTGATATTATTATTGAATATGCATGTTTGGGGATATTATTGTTCATAGTATTTAGAAAAAGGAAAAAATAAGAAGTAGTTTATATATAGTTGAACTAGCTAGTTGCTTTAATAAACTAATTTAATATGATTGAACTAGCTAGTTTATATATAGTTGAACTAGCTATTTGAGCACTCTCTAGCTAGTTTGTTTTTAGTAAGTACTACTTATTTATTTATAGTAAGTGCTTAGTAGTTGAACTAGATAGTTGACTTAATTAATAAAACTACTTTATTTAACTATATATAGAAGTAGTTCCCGCATCGACGTCGGCAATGCCTATCCTTCATCCTCGTCGTCGTCGACTCGGTGGTGGAGGCCTGCTTGATCAGGGCCATGTTCGGGCCTGGGCTCCGCCGGGCTGGTATTAGGAGGTGCTACCTTCCGGGGGACGTAGATTGGTGAGGAGGCAGCCCGTTGTTGACCCGATCCTTGTTTGGTGGCGGTCGCGTGGGCCAGTGACGGTGGTGATGCTTCCGGACACCGCGGAGGTGGTACGTCACCGTGTCAGCGAGGAGGACGAGCACGTCCTTCGCTACATGGTTGCATTGGAGGGCAGGTTCGACAATACCTGGCAGGTTCTTCAGGGATCTCACTGGAGCTATGATCCTGTGATGGTTCCTTATCTTTGAGTGTCCACCGCCCGCGTCGATACCCGTCGGGCGCTACGATTCTAGTTGTATTAGTGATAATATTCAACGATGTACAGACACCAAGAGGTGATGTACTTTTGCTTATATTATTGAATGCATGCTAATTTGAATACTATACTTTATTTTATGATTTGGTTTTGCTTATTGAATGCTCATATTGGATAAGTTCTCCTTCCTTCCCGTGTGCTAGACAATTTGGTATAATAATGCATTCGGGAATGAAAGGAGGAGCTACGTACATCGATCATCGGTAGTCAACCCGTGATTAATAATAATGATCTAGTTTAATATTTGAATTATGAACATAGGCCGGAAATGTCGTACTCATCGGACGACGAAAACCGCCCGGCGGAGTGCGACTGGTGCCACGACGATCGAGGTATCTGCGACAGGTTCATTGAGCTGGACGAAGATCGGCGCTTCAGCATTAAGCTCGAGGAGACCTGCGATGTTCATACGGTACGCAACGCATTTACAATAGTTTTTTTGTAATTAAGCACGACTTCAACTATTTTAACGTGTATTTTTCATGTTTTCCAATTCGACTAGCTTATCCCATGCTTTGCAAGACGCTATGTCTTGGAGAGGATGGGTTTTGAAGACCATGAAAATTTCGAAACCAAAAAAATTATCCTAAGTACCCATCATGGTGTGGATTTTCAAGTAAAGCTATACAATCCTCAGAGTGTAACCCATTTTGGTTGCAAAAATTGGGAAGCAGTTTGCAAGATGTATGGTCTTGATGAGTGTATGCTTGTCACCATGGATCTTGGTGATCCTACAATCGAGCAAGAGAGACCTTCGATTTGGGTCCTTGTGGATACACCTCCAATTCTTTCCCCATGTGAGCTTAACATAGTTATTAAGTAATTTATATTGTTTATTTCAAAATATATAGTTGACAACTTATCTTCACTGACAGCTTATTTTCATTCTTCAAAGAATGTGCGGAAGATGGTAGACAGAATCTACTACACCGAAGGCTCCGAATTAACTTATCAGGAGAAAAATAATCTGGTCGCATTTTGTACTGATCTTGAGAATTACAATATCTACAATCAAAGTCCTCAACATTATGGTCAATACGTGCCACTAGTGCACGTGTTGAACTACGGTAACTACCATGGAGATACCCTGGTAAGATTATTTTTTACTATTACAACATCCGTGCATCTTTTTGCACACTTCTAAAACTAATACATCATTGTTAACTACGAAGTTATTACTATGTTTTTCAACAAATAATCCCGAATGATTGTGTGCCTCATCTGATGTATACGCATGGTAGCCTTCATGTTTTGAACATACAACCAGGTCGTCCTACGAATCTCAAATATCCATACCGAGTTTCTAAAATAAGTGGAGACATTACAATCAAAGAATGGAAAAAATGTATGGACAGTCGTAAGGAGCTTCTTGGAAGCAAAAAGCAACGAAGGGCAAGAATTGGAGACAGGATGATCTCCATTCTTCATTTTTGAAAGAAAACATCCACTTTATTAATTGGAAATGATAGTTACATCGTCTATAAGAAGAGGTACAATATTCTCCATAGGCTCCTCAAACCAGTCTTTAGGTACAATATTCTTCATAATGGAGAGTCAGGGGCTATATTGTTTTATGCTATTTTACGTGTTTAGGTCCTACCTACTGATGATCATGTCCTAAGAACAATTATGTAGGGTTGGGTTCGATGACTATGAGGATGATGATCGTATGACTTATTATTAATAACGAGTAGAAGTTGTATGATGATGCATGATATTAGTAGGACTTGTTATTATATATATGATGATGATGTATGATGCGAGCATGCATGAGCATGTTATATCAGTGGGTAAAATGAATATATATAGCAGCAGCGTTGATAAACCAAGAACGAAGATATAAGAGAGGATACTTCTCTCTATTAGCTAGCTAATAACGAACTAAAAATAACCCACAAAACCCCTAAAGCAGCCACTTTTCTAAAAAAATGGACTTTTGGTCCCGGTTGGTGCCACCAACCGGGACCAAAGGCCCCTCTGACTGGGCTCGGCGGACCGGCCACGTGGAGGCACATCTGTCCTGGTTCGTGTTTGAACCGGGACTAATGGGTGGAGGCATTAGTAACGACCCATTAGTCCCGGTTCATGAACCGGGACTAAAGGCCCTTACGAACCGGGACTAATGGGTGGTTTTCTACTAGTGGGTAGAAGTAGCCAGCTTGTCTATCTTAGGCTCCATGAGGTGTAGCAGCTTCCCCCTTGTCTATCTGAGAGGTAGGGGTGGTGTAGGTTCGCCGGGAATTTCTGGGGTTCATCGGTTTAGAGGGATGGCTGGGGGTGGCGGCAGCACTGCGGTGGGGAGAGGTTGAGGGGAGTGCAGGGCGGCGAGGCTAGCGCGATCGCGCCGCCTACTGCGCGGGGGAGAGGGGCAGTAGGAAGAAGAACATGGGCGTGAGTGATCTGTTTTTCAGGAAGGAAGGAAATTGTTGAAGGTAGAAGATGTAATCCAGACCGTTCTTTTTTTATCTAACACTTCATACTGATCCTAGCAAAATTGACTTACCCGAAAACAAATTTTAGCCGACATGCCTCTAGCCATTCCCTTTTTGTTTCTCTTTTCAGTTGCCTCGGTTGTTTGTTGTGGGACACTCATATAAAATTGTACTCACTTACAAAGAATATGTCAATATATGTAAAACACAATGTGATATCAGATTTTGTTCTATTGCTTCTTTTGAGAATCAGTTCTTGGCATGGGAAAAAAATACTTATAAAGAATAATATGAGACGATAGTGAGGATTCAATTAAAAGGCTGCGTGGCAGAATCTTGTGAAACGAAAACTTTATCCGATGGATGATATTACTCTGATTTGTCATCTCTCAACCATTGGATTGAGCATATCCAATGGCTGATATTCAAAGTTATTGTGACACTGACACCATATAGCACCCCATCGCACCGGCTGCAGAAAGGCTCAAATTTCCACCGTGAAGATCTCCACAACTGATCCTTCAATTTCATCGATGAATATATCAAGGGCATACTGATGTTGTATGCTGCTACACTAACTGAAATACTCATAAACCCCATCCCAGCATGAACTAAACGGGGACCTAGTTTGGTTATGCGTAGCTGGGTCTCTTTTGTGCCAAGCTGACGGCAAGGAGTAAACTGAAGAGCACTCACCTAGAGTACCCGTGTAACAGCTACCAATAGGAAAGCAGGACCTGGAAATAGCACAATCTGCACCTCTGCCCCATGTGGTATTGCTGGAATTTTGTCTATTATGGGCAGCCCAATAGCAGTTTCAGAAATTCCTAATAAATCCTAGAGGCCCACGCAGCCCATTCGTGCAAGGCAAGAGGTGGAACTAAAGTTTAGTCCCACATTGCTAGTTTGGAGGGAGTTGGACCTTTTTATAAGGGAGGTTCTTTCCCCACATGTATGAGCATGAGAACAAGAGGGACATCCACGCGCGCTCCTCCTTCCCCGCCCGCCTTGCCACGCCTAATCGCGTCGCGCCGCGCCGCGGCTAAGAGAGGTTGCTCCTCTCCAGAGAGACACATCAGAAGGTCCTTCCCCATCCCGGCTTGTGGCGTGCACGAAGAAGGGTGATAAGGTTTTTGGGGAGCGCTCAGCGCGACTATTGACTTCTTCATCACAGACGCCCCGGACTCCGACGACTTCTTCCCCGACGTCGATAACCTCCTCGATGACATGGCTGGCGAGGACACCGACCCTAAGAGTCACAGACGCCCCGTCTCCGACGACTTCTTCCCCGATGTCGACAACCTCCTCGACGACATGGCTGGCAAGGACACCGACCCTAAGACCGATGCATCTGCTCCCGTTCCGTACGTTCTAATACTCTTCCTGTTATGGTGTCTGTTCTAGATGTGTTCGGTTCTAGTTCATATATGCAGATGTTATTTACCTTCTCTCTGTCAAATCACTCGACTTGTTTTATCACTGCTATATTAGTCGTGCTTTATCTAGTATTTCTGTTAATAAAACCACGGTAAATTGCTCATATTTCCAACAATCCAAAAACCTTATTATAGGCAATTTACCCCGAGTGGTTTTGCTGCTTCCATGAGACCTCCTATGTTTGAGGGTATCCAATATAAGAGATGGCGCGTGAGAGCAGTCTTATGGTTTCAAACCATGAGTTGCTATGACGCCACTCTTGGCAAACCTGAAGGAGAGCAAGATGCTCAACAGGCACAAGCTTTTCAGAAAACGGATACCTTGTTTAAGGCTGCTCTCTTAAGTGTTCTTGGTGAGAACATAGTTGATGCTTATGCGTCAATTGATAACGGAAAAGATATGTGGGATGCACTCGAGGCCAAGTTTGGTGTCTCGGATGCTGGCATTGAGTTGTACATCATGGAGCAATTCTATGACTACATGATGACTGAAGAGCGCTCCGTGGTTGAGCAAGCTCATGAGATACAGTCATTTGCTAGAGAACTTGAGCACTTCAATTGTATCCTATCGGACAAGTTTATTGCCGGAGGTATCATCACTAAGCTTCCTCCCACGTGGAGGAACTTTGCTACCTCACTGAAGCATAAGAGGTAGGAGTTTTCCGTTCCGGATCTCATTGGTACTCTTGATGTGGAAGAAAAGGCGAGATCAAAGGACAACCGTGCTCGAGGTATTGAGGGAGGTTCTAGTGCCAATATGGTACAGAAGAAGAACTTCCAGCCCCACAAGTTCAAGAACAAGGGCAAGTTTGATGGTAAAGCAAAGTTTGATGGGAAGAACAAGGCTGTGCAGCACATGAACTTCAAGAAGAAGAATGACAAGAAGAAAGGTGTTTGTCATGTGTGTGGGGATCCTGATCATTGGGCTCCTAGTTGCCCTAATCGCTATTGACAAGCGTCATCCTAGGAAAGGCGGCAAGACCGCTAATGTTGTCATTGGAGACACTGACATGAAGGATGCTGGGTATGGTATATTTCCCACTATTCTTTCAGTATGTCATTCTCCTGATTGGTTGATTGACACGGGTGCTAATGTGCATGTATGCGGTGATATTTCCATGTTTTCGTCTTATCAGACCGCAGGGACTTCAACCGTGTTGATGGGCAACGATTCAAGTGATTCTGTTCGTGGTGTTGGCACGGTCGATCTGAAGTTTACTTCGGGGTAGATTGTGCGGCTGAAGAACGTGCATTATGTCCCCGCCATCAATAAAAATCTTGTTAGCGGATCTCTTCTGTGTAGAGATGGCTACAAGCTTGTCTTTGAGTCGAATAAATTTGTAATTTCCAAGTATGGAACCTTTGTTGGTAAAGGCTATGAGTCAGGAGGCCTGTTTCATTTATCCTTATCAGACGTTTGCAATAAAGTTGTTAATCATGTTTGCAACAGTAGTGAATCAAATGTGTGGCATTCACGTCTCTGTCATGTTAACTTTGGTTGCATGTCGCGACTAGCGAAGTTAAACTTAATCCCTAGTTTCACCACTGTCAAGGGATCTAAGTGTCAAGTGTATGTGCAAGCTAAGCAACCTCATAAGTCTCATGTGACTGCAGAAACGAGAAATCTTGCACCACTAGAGCTCATACATTCAGATCTATGTGAAATGAATGGTGTTTTGACAAAAGGTGGAAAGAAGTATTATATGACGTTGATTGATGACTCCACTAGATACTGCCATGTGTATCTTCTGAAATCTAAGGATGAGGCTTTGAACTACTTCAAGATCTATAAAGCTAAAGCAGAAAACCAACTTGATCGAAAGATCAAGAGGCTTAGGTCCGATCGTGGTGGAGAGTATTTCTCAAATGAATTTCATTCCTTTTGTGCAGAACATGGTTAATACATGAGAGGATGCCTCCCTATTCACCTCAGTCAAATGGGGTGGCTGAATGAAAGAACTGTACTCTAACTGATTTGGTTAACGCCATGTTAGACACATCGGGTCTCTCCAAGGCATGGTGGGGGGAGGCGATATTGACTGCATGTCATGTCCTAAACCAAGTTCCCACAAAGAACAAAGAGATAACTCCATTCGAGGAATGGGAGAAGGAAAGGTTATGTTGGGGAACGTAGTAATTTCAAAAAATTTCCTACGCACACGCAAGATCATGGTGATGCATAGCAACGAGAGGGGAGAGTGTTGTCTACGCACTCTCGAGACCCGGCGAAGCGATCACAACGTAGAGGAAGTAGTCGACGTTCTCCTCGCGATCCGACCGATCCCGACGCCGTTACTCCGGCGCCCCGAGTTCTTGACACACGACAGCTCGATGACGTCCCTCAGACTCGATCCAGCCGAGTGTCGAGGAGAGTTCCACAAGACGACGGCGTGGTGACGATCTTGATGTTTCACGGCGCAGAGCCGCTTAAGCTTCATGACGGTATGACCGAGGTGGAATATGGTGGAGGGGGCACCGACACGGCTAAGGAACGATCTGTAGATCAAACTTGTGTGTCCTAGGGTGCCCCCTGCCTCAGATATAAAGGAGGGAGGGGGAGGCCGGCCGCCCCTATAGGCGCTGCCAAGGAGGGGGAGTCCTCCTCCTAGTTGAGTAGGACTCCCTTTCCTAGTCCAACTAGGAAGGGAGAAGGGGAAGGAAAGAGAGGAGAGGAGAGGGAAGGGGCCGCCTCCTTGTCCTATTCGACTCCCACAGGGCGCCACCTCCGGTGCGGCCCTCTCTCTCCCTCTTGGCCCACTAAGGCCCATACTTCCCGGGGTTCCGGTAACCCTCCCACTCCGGTTTTCTCCGAAACTTCCGAACCTTTCCGTGTCCGAATATAGCCGCCCAATATATCAATCTTTATGTCTCGACCATTCCGAGACTCCTCGTCATGTCCGTGATCACATCCGGACTCAACTTCTTCGGTACATCAAAATACATAAACTCATAATAACTGCCATCGAAACCTTAAGCGTGCGGACCCTACGGTTCGAGAATAATGTAGACATGACCTAGAACTATTCTTGGTCAATAACAAATAGCGGACCTGGATGCCCATATTGGTTCCTACATATTCTACGAAGATCTTTGTCGGTCGGACCGCATAACAACATACGTTGTTCCTTTGTCATCGGTATACACTTGCCCGAGATTCGATCGTCGGTATCCAATACCTAGTTCAATCTCGTTACCAGCAAGTCTCTTTACTCGTTCCGTAATACATCATCTCACAACTAACTCATTAGTTGTAGTGCTTGCAAGGCTTCATGATGTGCATTACCGAGAGGGCCCAGAGATACCTCTCCGACAATCGGAGTGACAAAACCTAATCTCAAATACGCCAACCCAACATTTGCCTTTGGAGACACCTGTAGTACTCCTTTATAATCACCCGATTACGCCAGTGACGCTTGGTAGCACCAAAAGTGTTCCTCCGTAAACGGAGTTGCATAATCTCATAGTTACGAGAACATGTATAAGTCATGGATAAAAGCAGTAGCAACATACTAAACGATCGTGTGCTAAGCTAATGGAATGGGTCATGTCAATCAGATCATTCTACTAATGATGTGACCTTGTTAATCAAATAACAACTCTTTGTTCATGGTCAGGAAACATAACCATCTTTGATTAACAAGCTAGTCTAGTAGAGGCATACTAGTGACATAATGTTTTGTCTATGCATTCACACATGTATCATGTTTCCGGTTAATACAATTCAAGCATGAATGATAAATGTCGGGGGAGAAACTGTCCGCCACGAACACCTATGGGGCCGGGGCCCCTTGTCTGTGCGGTACGAGGGCGGAGGGAGCACAGAGAGCAGATCGAGGCGAGCCCGCGGGCAGTTTTACCTGTGTTCGGGCGCGACGGACGCCAGAAACCCTACTCCCGCCTTGGGGTTGTATTGAGCTCGGGAGCTTGAAGAGCTACAGTGGCAGGCTACACCGAGTGTGAGAGTTGTCAAGCCTTCGAACCCCCTCCACGTTGTGCATGGGCCTCCTTTTATAGTGTAAGGTGTCACCGACAGGTGTCAACGTAGGAGAAAGGGGTAAAAATGTAAAAGAGGTGGTAGTTGGAACAGTCTTGAACAAAGGAGCTACAAAGTCGTGAACAAAGGGTCGCTACCTACTTTGACATGGGGGGACAAGGGCATTTAATGCCCGTCGCCGTCGACCCCAAAAGCTCCCGCCTTGCGTCTCCGTCGCCACGGCGATGGATCCACCACCGTGAAGTGCCACCGTGTCCCCTGCTGCACAGCCATCCGCCACGCGTCCCTGGAAAGGCCCCAGGGTGACGCGTGGGCCGATGAGCTGGAGCGCGGGCACACAGCGCAACTCCCCCGGCAAGCGCCTTGCCGGTGTCTCGACCTTGCCGGGCCCGGGGGCTTGCTGGCTCAGAACTTGTCGCTCCCGGCCTCGCCGACGCATACAGCCGAGGCGGTCTTCTATGAAGTAATCTTCTAGTCTTCTGGCGAGCCCTCTCGCCAGGCCTTGCGTGAGTGATGTAGCTTTGAGCCTGGAACGGCCTTCCCGGCAAGCTCCTCTTGCCGGGGTCTCGAACTTCTGTCTTGTATACTTCGTCTTTGAATGGTTTGACATGGAGCAGAAGGTCTTTGGCGAGCACGTGGTAAACCCCGCCGCTGAAGCTGAATCGCCTGCACACGTTGGGGTACCGAGGTACCCCTACCTTAGTGCACCGGCAGAGCCCGGCTGGGCCACACACGGTGCCGAGCGCTGTTGGGCCAGGCCCAAAACGAGTGCACGGCACACGCTACGCCCACGGTGCGCCGAATCCACTTCCGCATCTGCCAGATCCCCGTAACAAAGACGCGCCGATTGCGGCGTCGTGGGAGACGTGGGCGGCGATGCGGTCATTAAGGCATCCACCCCGTGATCGTGGTGCAGGCGAGGTCACTTCACCCGCCGCCCGGCCCCGCCGCCACGTGGCCCTCATGCACGGGGTCGTGGCAGCGAAGGTGGGAGACCGAGCCGTCACGGGCGGAGATGGTGAGCCGCCCGCCTCTCGCCTCCTCGCTTCCCGATTGGCGGGCAGGCGGTTGAGCCCCCACCTCGCCCTTTTAAAAGGGCGGAAGGGGAGCACAATGGTCTCACACTTCCTCTTCTCCCTTCGTCTTCAGCTTCTGTTCTTCTTCCTGCCATGGAAGGAGGAAATCCTAGTTCTTCAACGGTGGCAGCGAGGGTCGCCTCAGTAGCGCGACTTCTCCTATCTCAAGACCTGGCGGCGGAGCCGCCACGAGGGGAGAGGGAGGGGCGAGGCCGCGACAAGGCCGAGGGCGTGGTCGAGGCGGTCGGGAGAGGCGGTCGTGGCGATGAGCCTCCCCCGTCTCCTCCGGTGGCTCCTTTCCTCGAGGCGGTCCATACTGGAGACGATCCCTGGGAGTTCTTCATCAAGCTGCGCCGAGCGCCTCTTCGTCGCCTCCGGCTGCCGGCCCCGTTCGCGAGCGCGATGGGACCGGATCCACCCGATGTGATGGAGTTGCGCATGAGGGGCTGCGGGATCAGCGGCACTCGAGTGAGTGTCGTGTCCCCAGCCCCGGGCGTGATTTACTTCGATCGAGGGTGGAAGACGTTCGCCCGCATCCACAGCTTGACGGCGGGGTTTACCCTCCATTTCAAGTTAATGGAGGGCGACCTTCTCGCCGTCAAGGTCTTCGGGGACTCCGGGACCCGGGCGAGATGCTGTGTGGACAGCTCCTCCGATAGCGAAGGTCCCTCCTCGAGCGAGAGTGACGAGGAGGGGAGTGACAGCGACGACGACGGGGATGGCGGGTCCGACTAGGTGTCGGACGCTGCCTCAGCATACCGGCGACCCCATCATCCGGTCGCCGCCTTCTGAACTCCCCGGGCCGCCTCCTTGGGCGGCGGCGTAGGGAGGCTGCGGAAGAGGAAGAGGGGTGGCGGCAAGGCCGTCATGTCGAATCTGAGGGCGAGGAGCCTCGACAGCGGCTTGGCGTCACCACCCCCGCCTTCAAGCTCTGCCTCGGCGCCTCGCCTCCGCCAAGCTCCTGGCCGGCCCCCGGGAAGTTCTCTTGGTGTCTTCTGGCGCCCGTAGCTCACCTAGGCGCCCCTTTTGCCCTCCCCGGCAAGCTTCTCTTGCCGGGGCCTCCTTGACCTACCTCCTGAAGAGAGAGACAGGAAAGAGATTACGGGCATCTTATCTTTTAATTTGTAAGCCTTCGGGCCTTAGCTGCATTTAAAACTTGTAATCCTCTCTATCATGTTTTTCATCCTCTATGGACTTGTACTGGAATGGGATGTTTTTTAATGAAAAAGGGGAATGCTTGCCGGGTTATATCCTTTACTTGATTCTGTGCCTTGTATGTTTTCACCCTACGCTTTGAGGGAACTTGCCGGTGGAAGCACACTTGCTGAGTGCGGAACATCAGCAGCCCGCTGGCGGTGCTGTTTCCGGCAAGAAACCTTGTCGGGACAGTTGCAGCGCACTTGTGTTTGTTGAGCGGACTCGGAAACGAAACAAGGGCGCGACACTTCTCGCAGCTCACTTAAATCGTTGAGCGTGCTCGAAAACAAACCAAGGGCGCAACTTAACCGCGACTCAGCTCCTCTGCGCACGGGTTTTTCATACAAGGCACGCTCGTTCAGGGGCGCGGCCTCGCATTCCCCAGTCCATAAGAGGATGCATGATGAGGGATGAAAAACTTATCTGATATCGCAGCCCCCGGCAACTCTGGCTTGTCGGGGGTGAATCTTGGTACTGGCAGCCCCCGGCAATACTGGCTCGCCGGGACCCAAGTGCCGGTGCGCTCTTCTGGTTTCTCCTTGTTGCTGTAATTTCAGCCATGAAAACAGCTGAGATAGGTCTGCAACAGTTTCATTATTTACATGTATATGTATATAAATCTTTTCTGTGCGACTTTGCAATACGATGCCGTGCCTTGCCCTTCGTATGTTTATACTCTATGCTGCTAGGGAACTTGCCGGCGCTAACACACTTGCTGAGTGCGGAACATCAGCAGCCCGCTGGCGGTGTTGTCTCCGGCAAGCAACCTTGCCGGGCCGATTGCAGCGCCTTTCGAGTTGTTGAGCGGACTCGAAACAAATCGAGGGCTTAATCGGGCCACGACCTGCTCCTCCGCCGCACAAGCTTCTCATCGAAGGGCATCTTCTGGCAGGGCTTGCTAAGTTACACACCCTCTACTTTACATCCTTTGTACGCTTCAACCCTACGCTTCTAGGGAACTTGCCGGCGTAAGCACACTTGCTGAGTGCGGAACATCAGCAGCCCGCTGGCGGTGCTGTTTTCTCCGGCAAGCAACCTTGCCGGGCCAGTTGCAGCGCGCTCGAGTTGTTGAGCGGACTCGGAAACAAAATCGAGGGCGAATCGGGCCACGACTGCTCCTCCGCGCCAGGTATTATGCATAAAGGACGAAAGCACGAGGATCATAACATAAAAAGCATGGAACTAAGGAGTGCTCGCACAAAAGCTCGGACGACTTAGCTTTTCTATTCCCAACGATCCGTCGAGGCCGATTCTCCCGATCCTTCCCCTTGTATGTTCTGGTCCTTGCGCTGGGAGTTTGCCAACATGAACACGCTTTGCCGAGTGCGGGACATCAAGAGTTCATTGGCGGTGTTGCTCCGGCAAGCAACCTTGCCGGGCGATTCAAAAGACTTGTGTTTGTTGAGCGGACTCGAAACAAACCAAGGGCGAATCGGGCACGACTTCGACCCTTTTCGCGTCCTGTGTCCCTCATACAAGGTATGGATTCTCGGGGATACAACTCAAAAGTTCGAGCTTGGCAATTTTCTTTGCCCCATCGGCGGTGGACCAGGTCGGCGGGGCTCGATGGCGCGCGTCCTCGACGGCCAAGACAAATCCCGGGAGGTGCGCTTGCGGAGTGAGCACCAGAGCTGCCGTCCTTGCCGAGCTTGATCTTTGGCTGGTCTGTTTTGTTTCTCGCACTTGCGGTGGAGCTCGATGGGGCGCCCTCGACGGCAGCGCAAAGACCAAGAGGTGCGGTTGCGGAGTGGGCCCCAGCACTTGCCGGACTTGGTCTTCAGCGGCAGCAAGCAAAGACCAAGAGGTGCGGTTGCGGAGCGGAGGGGAGCGGGGCGAAGCGGCGCGAGGAGCGGATATGCTCGACTCCTAACAGCGTTAGAAGGAGCAGGTCTGCCCGGTGCCTTCGCTTTGCTTGTGTCCGGACGGTGGTCCGGCATCCCGCGAGCCTCGGTGTGTCCTTGCCTCAAAGATGCGGATACCACCTCCCGTGGTATGGCGCTGCTGGGTTGTTATATCTTTGAGGTGGACGCGCGCGCCCCGGAGACCGAGGCGCGGTCATCCGTCTTGTCCTTGATTCGTGGCGCCGCGAGTGTCCTCGCCGTGACCACCCTTCCGACGGCGTCTCCTCCGCCCACCGCTGGCTCTGTGGCGGCGGATGAGACGCAGACGGAGCCTACCACCCCAAGCCTTCTTCTTCGGGCCATGGCGCAATTGTTGGTGAAGTTCTTGTGGCCCGGAGAGGTTGATGAAGAACGCGCCGCTAACGCCGGATCAGGTCCGCACAACCTCGACGCCCCCCTACCTGGCGCGCCAAAGATGTCAGGGGAGAAACTGTCCGCCACGAACACCTATGGGGCCGGGGCCCCTTGTCTGTGCGGTACGAGGGCGGAGGGAGCACAGAGAGCAGATCGAGGCGAGCACGCGGGCAGTTTTACCCAGGTTCGGGCCGCGACGGACGCGTAAAACCCTACTCCTGCCTTGGGTTGTATTGAGCTCGGGAGCTTGAAGAGCTACAGTGGCAGGCTACACCGAGCGTGAGAGTTGTCAAGCCTTCGAACCCCCTCCACGTTGTGCATGGGCCTCCTTTTATAGTGTAAGGGTCACCGGCAGTGTCAACGAGGAGAAAGGGGTAAAATGTAAAAGAGGTGGTAGTTGGAACAGTCTTGGGAACAATGGAGCTACAGTGCGTGAACAGTGGTCGCTACCTACTTTGACAGTGGGGGACAAGGGCATTTAATGCCCGTCGCCGTCGACCCCAAAAGCTCCCGCCCTTGCGTCTCCGTCTGCCACGGCGATGGATCCACCACCGTGAAGTGCCACCGTGTCCCCCAAGCTGCACAGCCATCCGCCACGCGTCCCTGGAAAGGCCCCAGGGTGACGTGTGGGCCGATGAGCTGGAGCGCGGGCACACAGCGCAACTCCCCCGGCAAGCGCCTTGCCGGGGTCTCGACCTTGCCGGGCTCTGTAACTTGTCGCTCCCCGGGCCCTCGCCGGGACGCATACAGCGCCGAGGCGTGTCTTCTATGAAGTAATCTTCTAGTCTTCCTGGCGAGCCCCTCTCGCCAGGGCCTTGCGTGAGTGATGTAGCTTTGAGCCTGGAACGGCCTTCCCGGCAAGCTCCTCTTGCCGGGGTCTCGAACTTCTGTCTTGTATACTTCGTCTTTGAATGGTTTGATATGGAGCAGGAAGGTCTTTGGCGAGCACGTGGTAAACCCCGCCGAAGTCAGAATCGCCCGTGCACAAGTTGGGGTACTGAGGTACCCCTACCTTAGTACACCGACAATAAACATTTATCATGAAATAAGGAAATAAATAATAACTTTATTATTGCCTCTAGGGCATATTTCCTTCAGTCTCCCACTTGCACTAGAGTCAATAATCTAGATTACATAGTAATGATCCTAACACCCATGGAGTCTTGGTGCTGATCATGTTTTGCTCGTGGAAGAGGCTTAGTCAGCGGTCTGCAACATTCAGATCCGTATGTATCTTGCAAATCTCTATGTCTCCCACCGACTAAGTCCCGGATGGAATTGAAGCGTCTCTTGATGTGCTTGGTCCTCTTGTGAAATCTGGATTCCTTCGCTAAGGCAATTGCTCCATAGATTGTCACGTAAGATTTTCATTGGACCCGATGCACTAGGTATGACACCTAGATCGGATATGAACTCCTTCATCCGCACTCCTTCATTAGCTGCTTCCGGCTGCTATGTACTCCGCTTCACATGTAGATCCCGCTTCGACGCTTTGTTTAGAACTGCACCAACCGACAGCTCCTCCGCTTAGTGTAAATACGATCCGGTTTGCGATTTAGAATCGTCCGATCGGTGTCAAAGCTTGCATCAACGTAACTGCTCACGATGAGCTCTTTGTCACCTCCATATACGAGAAACATATCCTTAGTCCTTTTCGTGTATTTCAGATGTTCTTGACCGCTGTCCAAAGATCCACTCTGGATTACTTTGGTACCTCCTCGCTAGGCTTATAGCAAGGCACACATCAGTCCGGTACACAAGATTGCATAAATGATAGAGCCTATGGCTGAAGCATAGGAACATCTTTCATTTTCTCTCTATCTTCTGCGAGAGTCGGGCATTGAGTCTTACTCAACTTCACACCTTGTAACACGTGCAAGAACCCTTTCTTTGCTTGATCCATTTTGAACTTCTTCAAAATTTTGTCAAGGTATGTGCTTTGTGAAAGTCCAATTAAGCGTCTTGATCTATCTCTATAGATCTTAATGCCCAATATGTAAGCAGCTTCACCGAGGTCTTTCATTGAAAACTTTTATTCAAGTATCCCTTTATGCTATCCAGAATTCTATATCATTTCCGATCAACAATATGTCATCTACATATAATATCGAAATGCTACTGAGCTCCCACTCACTTTCTTGTAAATACAGCTTCTCCAAAAGTCTGACAAACCCAAATGCTTTGATCACACTATCAAAGCGCTTATTCCAACTCCGAGATGCTTGCACCAGTCCATAGATGGATCGCTGGAGCTTGCACACTTTGTTAGCTCCTTTGGATCGATAAAACCTTCGGTTGCATCATATACAACTCTTCTTCCGTAAATCCATTCAGAATGCAGTCTTTACATCCATTTGCCAAATTTCATAATCATAAAATGCGGCAATTGCTAACATGATTCGACGGACTTAAGCATCGCTTCGGGTGAGAAGGTGTCATCGTAGTCAATCCCTTGAACTTGTCGAAACCCTTTGCATAAGTCGAGCTTTGTAGACGATAATATTACCGTCGGCGTCGGTCTTCTTCTTGAAGATCCACTTGTTCTCTATTGCTTGCCTACCTCGGCAAGTCAACCAAAGTCCATACTTTGTTTTCATACATGGATCCCATCTCGATTTCATGGCCTCAAGCCATTTTGCGAATCTGGGCTCACCATCGCTTCTTCATAGTTCGTAGGTTCATCATGATCTAGTAGCATGATTTCCGAACAGGATTACCGTACCACTCAGTGCGGATCTTACTCTGGTTGATCTACGAGGTTCAGTAGTAACTTGATCCAAGTTTCATGATCAACATCATCAACTTCCTCACTACTTGGTGTAGGTGTCTCAAACAGGTTTCGCGACAAACTACTTTCAAGTAAGGGAGAAGGTACTATTACCTCATCAAGTTCTACTTTTCTCCCACTCACTTCTTTCGAGAGAAACTCCTTCTCTAGAAAGGATCCATTCTTAGCAACGAATGTCTTGCCTTCGGATCTGTGATAGAAGGTGTACCCAACTGTATCTTTTGGGTATCCTATGAAGACACATTTCTCCGATTAGGGTTCGAGCTTATCAGGTTGAAGCTTTTTCACATAAGCATCGCATCCCCAAACTTTAAGAAACGACAACTTTGGTTTCTTGCTAAACCACAGTTCATAAGGTGTCGTCTCAACGGATTTTGACGGTGTTCTATTCAGTGTGAATGCGGCCGCCTCTAGAGCATAACCCCAAAGCGATAGCGGTAAATCAGTAAGAGACATCATAGATCGCACCATATCTAGTAAAGTACGACACGACGCTCGACACACCATTACGCTGTGGTGTTCCGGTGGCGTGAGTTGCTAAACTATTCCGCATTGTTTCAAATGTAGACCAAACTCAGAACTCAAATATTCACCTCCACGATCGATCGTAGAAATTTAATTTTCTTATTACGATGATTTTCAACTTCACTCTGAAATTCTTTGAACTTTTCAAATGTTTCAGACTTATGTTTCATTAAGTAGATATACCCATATCTTCTTAAGTCATCTGTGAAGGTGAGAAAATAACGATATCCGCCACGAGCCTCAACATTCATCGGACCACATACATCAGATGTATGATTTCCAACAAATCTGTTGCTGCTCTCCATAGTACCGAGAACGGGTTCTAGTCATCTTGCCCATGAGGCACGGTTCGCAAGTGCCAAGTGATTCATAATCAAGTGACTCCAAAAGTCCATCAGTGTGGAGTTTCTTCATGCGCTTTACACCGATATGACCTAAACGGCAGTGCCACAAATAAGTTGCACTATCATTATCAACTCTGCATCTTTTGGCTTCAACATTATGAATATGTGTATTACTACTATCGAGATTCATCAAAAATAGACCACTACTCAAGGGTGCATGACCATAAAAGATATTACTCATATAAATAGAACAACCATTATTCTCTGATTTAAATGAATAACCGTCTTGCATCAAACAAGATCCAGATATAATGTTCATGCTCAACGCAGCACCAAATAACAATTATTTAGGTCTAAAACTAATCCGAAGGTAGATGTAGAGGTAGCGTGCCGACCGCGATCACATCGACTTTGGAACCATTTCCCACGCCGCATCGCCACCTCGCCCTTTGCTAGTGTTCGCAATCCGTAGTCCCTGCTTTGAGTTGCAAATATTAGCAATGTAACCAGATCAAATACCAGTGCTATCATGAGCTCTAGTAAGGTACACATCAATAACATGTATATCACATATACCTTTGTTCACCTTGCCATCCTTCTTATCCGCCAAATACTTGGGGCAGTTCCGCTTCCGTGACCGATCTGCTTGCAAGAGAAGCACTCGGCCAGGCTTAGGTCCAGACTTGGGTTTCTTCTCTGAGCAACAACTTGCTTGCTGTTCTTCTTGAAGTTCCTTCTTCTTCCCTTTGCCTTTCTTCTTGAAACTAGTGGTCTTATTGACCATCAACACTTGATGCTCCTTCTGATTTCTACCTCCGCAGCCTTTAGCATTGCGAAGAGCTCAGTATAGTCTTTACTAACCCTTGCATATTATAGTTCATCACGAAGCCTTTGTAGCTTGGTGGCGTGATTGAAGAATTACATCAATGACACAATCATCCGGAAGATTAACTCCCAATTGTGTCAAGTGATTGTAGTACCTGCACATTCCGAGTATGTGCTCACTAATGTAACTATTCTCCTCCATCTTGCAGCTATAGAACTTATTGGAGACTTCATATCTCTCAATCCGCATTCTGTTGAATATTAACTTCAACTCTGGAACATCTCATATGCTCCATGACGCTCAAAACGTTGTTGAAGTCCCGCTTTCTAAGCCGTAAAGCATGGCACATCGAACTATAGAGTAGTCATCAGCTTTGCTCGCCAGACGCTCACAACATCCGGTGTTGCTCCAAAGAAGAGTTCTGTCACCTAGCGGTGCATCCAGACGAACTCTTCCGTGCAGCAATGAGGATAATCCTCAATTACGGACCCAATCCGTGTAATTGCTACCATTATCTTTCAACTTTGCTTTCTCAAGGAACGATTAAAATTCAACGGAACAACAAAGACGAGCCATCTATCTACAATCAAACATAAACAAGCAAGATACTATCAGTACTAAGTTCATGATAAATTTAAGTTCAATTAATCATATTACTTAAGAACTCCCACTTAGACGACATCCTCTAGTCATCTAAGTGATCACGTGATCCAAATCAACTAAACCATAACCGATCATCACGTGAAATGGAGTAGTTTTCAATGGTGAACATCTTATGTTGATCATATCTACTATATGATTCACGCCGACCTTTCGGTCTCCGTGTTCCGAGGCCATATCTGCATATGCTAGGCTCGTCAAGTATAACCCGAGTATTCTGCGTGTGCAAAACTGGCTTGCACCCGTTGTAGATGGACGAGAGCTTATCACACCCGATCATCACGTGGTGTCCGGGCACGATGAACTTTGGCAACGGTGCATACTCGGGAGAACACTTCTTGATAATTTAGTGAGAGATCATCTTATAATGCTACCGTCAATCAAAGCAAGATAAGATGCATAAAGGATAAACATCACATGCAAATCAATATAAGTGATATGATATGGTCATCATCATCTTGTGCTTCGTGATCTTCATCTCCGCAGCACCATCATGATCACCATCGCCACCGCGCGACACCTTGATCTCCATCGTAGCATCGTTGTCGCCTCGCCAATCTTATGCTTCTACGACTATCGCTACCGCTTAGTGATAAAGTAAAGCATTACAGTATGCATTGCATTGCATACAATAAAGCGACAACCATATGGCTCCAGCCGATTGCCGATAACTTTGATTACAAAACATGATCATCTCATACAATAAAATATAGCATCACGTCTTGACCATATCACATCACAACATGCCCCGCAAAAACAAGTTAGACGTCCTCTACTTTGTTGTTGCAAATTTACGTGGCTGCTACGGGCTTAAGCAAGAACCAGTCTCACCCACGATCAAAACCACAACGATACTTCGTCAAATAGACTCCGTTTTAACCTTCTCAAGGACCGGGCGTAGCCACACTCGGTTCAACTAAAGTGAGAGAGACAGGCACCCACCAGTCACCTTTAAGCAACAAGTGCTCGTAGCGGTGAAACCAGTCTCGCGTAAGCGTACGCGTAATGTCGGTCTGGGCCGCTTCATCTCACAATACCGCTGAACCAAAGTATGACATGCTGGTAGGTAGTATGACTTGTATCGCCCACAACTCACTTGTGTTCTACTCGTGCAAAACATCAAACCATAAAAACCTAGGCTCGGATGCCACTGTTGGGGAACGAGTAATTTCAAAAATTTCCTACGCACACGCAAGATCATGGTGATGCATAGCAACGAGAGGAGAGAGTTGTCTACGTACCCTCGAGACCAAGCGAAGCGATCACAACGTAGAGGAAGTAGTCGACGTTCTCCTCGCGATCCGACCGATCCCGACGCCAAGTTACTCCGGCGCCCCGAGTTCTTGACACACGACAGCTCGATGACGCCCCTCGACTCGATCCAGCCGAGTGTCGAGAGAGTTCCACAAGACGACGGCGTGGACGATCTTGATGTTTCACGCGCAGAAGCCGCTTAAGCTTCATGACGGTATGACCGAGGTGGAATATGGTGGAGGGGGCACCGACACGGCTAAGGAACGATCCAGAGATCAAACTTGTGTGTCCTAGGGTGCCCCCTGCCCCGTGATATAAAGGAGGGAGGGGGAGGTCGGCCGCCCCTATAGGCGCCAAGGAGGGGGGGAGTCCTCCTCCTAGTTGAGTAGGACTCCCTTTCCTAGTCCAACTAGGAAGGAGAAGGGGAAGGAAGAGAGAGAGAGGAGAGGAAAGGGGCCCCCGCCTCCTTGTCCTATTCGGACTCCCACAGGGGCGCCACCTCCCGGTGCGGCCCCTCTCTCCCTCTTGGCCCACTAAGGCCCATACTTCCCCGGGGTTCCGTAACCCTCCCACTCCGTTTTCTCCGAAACTTCCGAACCTTTCCGTGTCCGAATATAGCTGTCCAATATATCAATCTTTATGTCTCGACCATTCCGAGACTCCTCGTCATGTCCGTGATCACATCCGGACTCAACTTCTTCGGTACATCAAAATACATAAACTCATAATAACTGCCATCGAAACCTTAAGCGTGCGGACCCTACGGTTCGAGAATAATGTAGACATGACCTAGAACTATTCTTGGTCAATAACAAATAGCGGACCTGGATGCCCATATTGGTTCCTACATATTCTACTGAAGATCTTTGTCGGTCGATCAAGCATAACAACATACGTTGTTCCCTTTGTCATCGGTATGTTACTTGCCCGAGATTCGATCGTCGGTATCCAATACCTAGTTCAATCTCGCTACCAGCAAGTCTCTTTACTCGCTCCGTAATACATCATCTCACAACTAACTCATTAGTTGTAGTGCTTGCAAGGCTTCATGATGTGCATTACCGAGAGGGCCCAGAGATACCTCTCCGACAATCGGAGTGACAAAACCTAATCTCAAAACGCCAACCCAACATTTGCCTTTGGAGACACCTGTAGTACTCCTTTATAATCACCCGCTTCGCTGTGACGCTTGGTAGCACCAAAAGTGTTCCTCCGTAAACGGAGTTGCATAATCTCATAGTTACAGGAACATGTATAAGTCATGGATAAAAGCAGAGCAACATACTAAACGATCGTGTGCTAAGCTAATGGAATGGGTCATGTCAATCAGATCATTCTACTAATGATGTGACCTTGTTAATCAAATAACAACTCTTTGTTCATGGTCAGGAAACATAACCATCTTTGATTAACAAGCTAGTCTAGTAGAGGCATACTAGTGACATAATGTTTTGTCTATGCATTCACACATGTATCATGTTTCCGGTTAATACAATTCAAGCATGAATGATAAACATTTATCATGAAATAAGGAAATAAATAATAACTTTATTATTGCCTCTAGGGCATATTTCCTTCAGGTTAAAGCTCTCTTATCTACGAACCTGGGGTTGTTTGGCGAAAGTCAATCTGCCAATTCCAAATAAGCGGAAGTTGGGACCAAAAACTGTGGATTGTGTTTTCCTGGGATATGCTTTTCATAGCATTGGTTATAGATTCTTGGTTATAAAATCTGAGGTACCTGACATGCATGTCGGTACTATCATGGAGTCGAATGATGTGACTTTCTTTCAAGATATCTTTCCCATGAAGGATATGGCTACCTCATCTAATCAGGAGATGCCTAGTTCATCGAATCAGAACCATTATAATTCTCGAACCTGCCATTTCGATGGAACACTTTGAAAGTCTTGTGGAGGAAAACAATGAAGATCCTACTAGGAGCAAGAGACAGAGGACTGCAAAGTCCTTTGGTGATGATTTTCTTCTGTATCTCACAGATGACACTCCCAGTTCTATTTCAGAGGCCTATGCATCTGCAGATGCTGACTGCTGGAAGGGAACAGTTCGTAGCGAGATGGATTCCATCTTGGGGAATGAAACTTGGGAGATAACTGATTGTCCTTATGGGTGCAAACCTATAGGATGCAAATGGGTATTCAAGAAGAAGCTTAGGCCCGATGGTACTATTGAAAGGTACAAGGCTCGGCTCGTGGCTAAGGGTTATACCCAAAAGGAAGGTGAAGACTTCTTTGATACTTACTCACATGTGGCTTGACTGACCACTATTCGAGTTCTACTTTCACTAGCTGCCTCACATGGTCTTCTCATTCATCAAATGGATGTTAAGACTGCTTTTCTAAATGGAGAGTTGGACGAGGAAATTTATATGGAACAACCAGATGGGTTTGTAATAGATGGTCAGGAAGGGAAAGTGTGCAAGTTGCTGAAGTCTTTGTATGGAGTCAAGCAAGCATCCAAACAGTGGCATGAGAAGTTCGAAAGAACTTTAACAACTGCAGGCTTTGTTGTGAACGGTTTACAAATGTGTACTATCGCCATGGTGGGGGAGAGGGAGTTATGCTTTGCTTGTATGTTGATGACATACTGATTTTCGGAACAAATCTGAATGTTATTAAGGAGGTCAAGGATTTCCTATCTTGCTGCTTTGAGATGAAGGATTTAGGAGTGGCTGATGTCATTCTGAACATCAAGTTGTTGAGAGAGGATGATGGTGGGATTACATTGCTTCAATATCACTATGTGGAAAAGATCTTGAGTCGCTTTGGCTACAGTGACTGCAAGCCCTCTCCAACACCATATGATGTTAGTGTGTTGCTTCGAAAGAATCGAAGAATTGCTAGAGACCAATTGAAATATTCTCAGATTATTGGCTCGCTTATGTACTTAGCTGCTACAAGACCTGACATCTCTTTTGCTGTTAGCAAACTGAGCCGGTTTGTCTCAAAACCAGGAGATGTGCATTGGAAAGCTTTAGAGAGAGTTTTGCGTTATTTGAAAGGCACTGCGAATCATGGATTTCACTACACTGGGCACCCAAAGGTGCTTGAAGGGTATAGTGACACCAACTGGATCTCAGATGCTGATGAGATAAAGGACACGATCGGATATGTATTCACTCATGAAGGTGGCGCTGTTTCTTGGAAGTCTTGCAAGCAGACCATCTTAACGAGGTCAACAATGGAAGCAAAACTCACAGCACTAGATACAGCTACGGTCGAAGCAGATTGGCTTCGCCGGCTCTTGAATGACTTGCCGGTTGTTGAAAAATCAGACTGGGTATCCTTATGAACTGCGACAATCAAACTGTGATCACGAAAGTGAACAGCTCAAAGGATAACATGAAGTCATCAAGACACGTTCAGAGAAGGTTAAAGTCTGTCAGAAAAATAAGAAACTCCGGAGTTATTGCATTGGATTATGTCCAAACTTCTAAAAATCTGGTAGATCCTTTTACTAAGGGTCTATCACATAATGTGATAGATAATGCATCGAGGGAGATGGGTATGAGACCCACAATATGAGTTGTTCACAGTGGTAACCTATTCTTTGTGATCGGAGATCCCGTGAATTAGATGTGGAAGACAAACTATTGGTCAACTGGGAGGAGAGTACCCTTATTATTAAAAATAACACTCCATGAAGATGTAATACTCTCCTAAATCTGCATGGCAGGTTGATGTATATCTTAATGTGTTCTAAGTGGCTCATTTAAGCAGAGATGTTGTCATGCAGAACATCTTTTGAAGAACACACCTATATGAGTCTGATTGTCAAACGTCGCAATCTACGAGAGTAGGGTTCTCTCTAGTAAACTCATGAAAGGTCTCGGAGTATGACGCATAAGCTCCACCCGCGGGGAAGACCCACGGTAGCCACGTATCGGTCAAGGCTTTATGTGAAGCTAGATTCGCAGAAAACTTGCAGTTCAAGGCCCAGTCTGTTGGAAATATGCCCTAGAGGCAATAATAAAAGTATTATTATATTTCAATGTTCATGATAATTGTCTTTGTTCATGCTATAACTATATTATCCGGAAATCGTAATACACGTGAACACTTAGACCCTAATATGTCCCTCGTGAGCCTCTAGTCGACTAGCCCACAGATCAATAGATAGTCATGGTTTCGACTATGGACATTGGATGTCGTTGATAACGGATCACATCATTAGGAGAATGATGTGATGGACAAGACCCAATCCTAAGAATAGCATAAAAGATCGTATAGTTCGTTTGCTAGAAGCTTTGCCAATGTCAAGTATCTCTTCCTTCGACCATGAGATCGTAACTCCGGTTACCATAGGAGTGCCTTGGGTGTATCAAACGTCACAACGAATCGGGTGACTATAAAGGTGCATTACAGGTATCTCCGAAAGTATATGTTGGGTTGACATGGATCGAGATCGATTTGTCACTCCGTATGACGGAGAGGTATCTCTGGGCCCACTCGGTAATGCATCATCATAATGAGCTCAAGGTGACCAAGATGTTGGCCACGGATCATGCATTACTGATGAGTAAAGTGACTTGCCGAACGAGACCGAACAAGGTATTGGGATACCGACGATCGAGTCTCGCAAGTAACGCATCGATTGACAAAGGAATTGCATACATGGTTTGATCGAATCCTCGACATCGTGGTTCAACCGATGAAATCATCGAGGAGCATGTGGGAGCCAACATGGGTATCCAAATCCCGATGTTGGTTATTGCCCGAGAGTCGTCTCGGTCATGTCTGCATGTCTCCCGAACCCGTAGGGTCTACACACTTAAGGTTCGGTGACGCTAGGGTTAGTAGGAAGTCAAGTATGTGACTACCGAATGTTGTTCGGAGTCCCAGATGGGATCCCGGACGTCACGAGGAGTTCCGGGAGGGTCGGAGGTAAAGAATAATATATAGGAAGTGGTATTTCGCCATCGGAAAGTTTCGGGTCTCCCAGAATGTACCGACCACCGGAAGGGTCCTGGGTCCACCGGTGGGGCCACCTATCCCGGAGGGCCCCATGGGCTGAAGTGGAGGGAACCAGCCCATAGTGGGTTGGTGCGCCTAGGCCCACCTGCGCCTAGGGTTGAAACCCTAGGGGGGGGCGCCCACTTGGCTTGGGGGCACTCCACCCCTTGGCCGCCGCCCGGAGATTGGATCTCTAGGGGCCGCCTCCCAGGGGCCTATATAAAGGGGGAGGAGGGGCTGCAGAACCATCTCCAAGGCGCAGCCCTCCCTCCCCAACACTTCTCCTCCTCCGTAGGCGCTACGGCCCCTGCCGAGTATTCTTCTCCACCATCACCACGCCGTCTGCCGGTGGAGCTGTCTTCCTCAACCTCTCCTTCCCCTTGCTGGATCAAGAAGGAGGAGACGCCGCCGTCCCGTCACGTGTGTTGAACGCGGAGGTGCTGTCCGCTCAGCACTTGGACATCGGTGATCTGAATCACGCTCGAGTACGACTCCATCATCACCTTGCAAGCTTCGCACGCGATCTACAAGTGGTATGTAGATGCAAACTCTCTCCGCTACTCGCTGCTTAGATGAACTCATAGATGGATCTTGGTGAAGCCGTGAGGAAAAATTTTAATTTTCTGCAACGCCCCCCAACAAAGGGCATCATGAGCTAGGTCTATGCGTAGTTCTCTAATGCACGAGTAGAACACAATTTGTTGTGGGCGCTGATCTTGTCATCTTACTTGCCTCTACTAGTATTTTCTTGCTCAACAGTATTGTGGGATGAAGTGGCCCGACCAACCTTACACGTGCGCTTACGTGAGACCGGTTCCACCGATCGACATGCACTAGTTGCATAAGGTGGCTGGCGGTGTCTGTCTCTCCCACTTTAGTTGGAGCGGATTCGATGAACAGGCCCTTATGAAGGGTAAATAGAAGTTGACAAAATCACGCCAGGTGATTCGTAGGTAAGAAAACGTTTTGCTAGAACCCAATCGCAGCCACGTAAAAGATGCAACAACAACTAGAGGACGCCTAACTTGTTTTTGCAGCGATTGATCATGTGATGTGATATGGCCGAAGTTGTGATGAATGATGAATTGTGATGTATGAGATCATGTTCTTGTAATAGGATTCACGACTTGCATGTCGATGAGTATGACAACCGCAGGAGCCATAGGAGTTGTCTTTATTTTTTGTATGACCTGCGTGTCATTGAAGAACGCCATGTAAACTACTTTACTTCATTACTAAACGCTTAGTCATAGAAGTAGAAGTAGTCGCTGGCGTGACAACTTCATGAAGACACGATGATGGAGATCATGATGATGGAGATCATGGTGTCAAGCCGGTGACAAGATGATCATGGAGCCCCAAGATGGAGATCAATGGAGCTTGATGATATTGGCCATATCATGTCACAACTATATAATTGCATGTGATGTTTATTATGTTTATGCATCTTGTTTACTTAGGACGACGGTAGTAAATAAGATGATCCCTTATAAAATTTCAAGAAGTGTTCTCCCTAACGTGCACCGCTGCTACAGTTAAATCGCTTCTAAGCACCACGTGATGACCGGGTGATGGATTCTTACGCTCACATACAACGGTGTAAGACAGTTTTACACAAATAAAACACTTAGGGTTAACTTGACGAGCCTAGCATGTGCGGACATGGCCTCGAACACGGAGACCGAAAGGTCGAACACGAGTCGTATGGAAGATACGATCAACATGAAGATGTTCACCGACGATGACTAGTCCGTCTCACGTGATGATCGGACACGGGTTAGTCGACTCGATCGTAACACTTAGATGACTAGAGGATGTCTAATCTAAGTGGGAGTTCATAATTTTGATTAGAACTTTATTATCATGAACTTAGTCTAAAACCTTGCAAATATGTCTTGTAGATCAATGGCCAACGCTAATGTCAACATGAACTTCAACGCTCCTAGAGAAAACCAAGTTGAAAGATGATGGCAGAACTATACGGATCGGGTCCTAACCCGAGGATCATCCTCATAGCTGCCAGAAACAATATGTCCTAGAAGGACCGCTAGGTGCCGCTCCGTCCCTGAGAACCAAGACGTTATGAACGCTTGGCAAACTCGTCTTGATGATTACTCCCTCGTTCAAGGCGGCATGCTTTACAGCCTAGAACCGGGCTCCAAAAGCGCTTTTGAGCACCACGGAGCATATGAGATGTTCAAGAGCTGAAACTAGTTTTCCAAGCTCATGCCCGGTCGAGAGATATGATGTCTCTAACAAGTTCTACAGCTTGTAAGATGGAGGAAAACAGTTCACAAGTGAGCACATTCTCAAGATGTCCGGTTGCACAACCGTATGACCCAAATTGAATATAAACCTCCCGAGATGAGGCGGTCATTGACAGAATCCTCCATCGCTCCCACCAAGCTACAAGAGCTTTGTGATGAACTACAACATCCGGGATGGTAAAGACCATTCATGAAGTGTTCTCGATGCTGAAGTCAGCAGAGGCTGAAATCAAAAAGGAACATCAAGTGTTGATGGTCAATAAGACCACTAAGTTCAAGAAGGGCAAGGGTAAGAAGAACTTCAAGAAGGACGGCAAAGATGTTGCCGCCCCGTAAGCCTGCTGCGGGAAGAAGTCAAAGAATGGACCCAAGCCCGAGACTAAGTGCTTTTATTGCAAGGGAAGGGTCACCGAAGCGGAACTGCCCCAAATACTTAGCGGATAAGAAGGCCGCAACACCAAAGGTATATTTGATATACATGTAATTGATGTGTACCTTACCAAGACTCGTAGTAACTCCCGGTATTTGATACCGTGCCGTTGCTCATATTTGTAACTCACAGCAGAGCTGCGGAATAAACGGAGATCGGGCGGCGGACGAGGTGACGATCGCGCGTCGGGAATGGTTCCGTGGTCGATGTGATCGCCGCCGCACGCTACCTCTACATTTACCTACGGGATTAGTTTTGAACCTTAATAATTGTTATTTAGTGCCATGTTTGAGCATGAACATTGTATCTGGATCTCGCTTAATACGAGATGGCTACTCATTTAAGTCCGAGAATAATGGTTGTTCGATTTATATGAGAGATATGTTTTATGGTCATGCTCCGATGGTCAATGGTTTATTCTTAATGAATCTCGAGCGTAATATTACACATGTTCATAGTGTGGATGCGAAAAGATGTAAAGTTGATAACGATAGTCCCACATACTTGTGGCAATCGCCGCCTTGGTCACATTGGTGTCAAGCGCATGAAGAAGCTCCATGCCGATGGACTTTTGGAGTCTCTTGATTATGAATCGCTTGACACATGCTAACCATGCCTCTTAGGCAAATGACCAAGACTTCGTTCTCCGGAACAATGGAGCGAGCAACCAACTTGTTGGAAATCATACATACCGATGTGTGCGGTCCAATGAGCGTTGAGGCTCATGGAGGATATCGTTATGTTCTCACTCTCACCGATGACTTGAGTAAATATGGGTATGTCTACTTAATGAAACACAAGTCCGAGACCTTTGAAAAGTTCAAGGAATTTCAGAGTGAGGTAGAGAATCAACGTGACCGAAAGATAAAATTCTTACGATCGATCGTGGAGGAGAATACTTAAGTCACGAATTTGGCACACACTTAAGGAAATGTTGAATCGTTTCACAACTCACGCCGCCGAACACCTCAAATAAACGGTGTGTCCGAACGTCAGAATCGCACTCTATTGGATATGGTGCGGTCTATGATGTCTCTTACCGATTTACCGCTATCATTTTGGGGATACGCCTAGAGACAGCTACATTCACTTTAAATAGGGCACCGCCTAAATCCTGAGACGACACCGTATGAATTATGGTTTGGGAAGAAACCTAAGCTGTCGTTTCTAAAAGTTTGGGGATGCGATGCTTATGTCAAGAAACTTCAACCTGAAAAGCTCGAACCCAAGTCGGAAAAATGGGAATTCATAGGATACCCTAAGGAAACCGTCGGGTATACCTTCTACTTAAGATCCGAAGGCAAGATCTTTGTTGCCAAGAACGGATGCTTTCGGAAAGAGTTTCTCTCGAAAGAAGTAAGTGGGAGGAAAGTAGAGCTCGATGAAGTACTACCTCTCGAACGGGAAAGTGGTGCAGCGCAGGAAACCGTTCCTGTGATGCCCATTCCAACCGAAGAGGAAACAATGATGATGATCAAGGTACTTGGATCAAGTCACTCTCAACTTCAAGGTCCACAAGGACACGCTCCGCACTGCAGTGGTACGGCAACCCTGTCATGGAAACCATGTTGTTAGACAACAATGAACCTTGAACTATGAAGAAGCAATGGCGGGCCCGGATTCCAATAAATGGCTTGAGGCCATGAAATCCGAGATAGAATCCATGTATGAAAACAAAGTATGGACTTTGACAGACTTGCCCGATGATCGGCGAGCGATAGAAAACAAATGGATTTTTAAGAAGAAGACGGACGCGGATGGTAATGTTACCATCTATAAAGCTCGACTTGTCGCTAAGGGTTATCGACAAGTTCAAGGGATTGACTACGACGAGACATTCTCTCCCGTAGCGAAGCTTAAGTCCGTCCGAATCATGTTAGCAATTGCCGCATACTATGATTATGAGATATGGAAGATGGACGTCAAAACGGCATTCCTTAACGGACATCTTAAGGAAGAGCTGTATATGATGCAGCGGAAGGTTTTGTCGATCCTCGAAACGCTAACAAAGTATGCAAGCTCCAATGATCCATTTATGGGCTGGTGCAAGCATCTCGAGTTGGAACATTCGCTTTGATGAGATGATCAAAGCGTTAGTTTATGCAGACTTATGGAGAAGCCTGCGTTTACAAGAAAGTGAGTGGGAGCTCGTAGCATTTCTCCTATTATATGTAGATGCCATACTCTTGATGGGAAATGATACTGAAACTCTGGACAGCATTAAGGCCTACTTGAACAAGTGTTTTTAATGAAGGACCTTGGAGAAGTTGCTTATATATTAGGCATCAAGATCTATAGAGATAGATCGAGATGCCTCATAGGTCTTTCACAAAGCACATACCTTGATATGATTTTGAAGAGGTTCAAATGGATCAGTCCAAGAAGGGTTCTTGCCTATGTTACAAGGTGTGAAATTGAGCTCAGCTCGACCACCGACCACGGCAAAAGATAAAGAAGAGATGAGTGTCATCCCTATGCTTCAGCCATAGGATCTATTATGTATGCCATGCTGTGTACTGCACCGATGTAAACCTTGCCGTAAGTTTGGTTGCAAGATACCAAAGTAATCCCGCAAGGAACACCGACAGCGGTCAAGAATATCCTGAAGCACCGAAAAGGACAAAGGACATGTTTCGCTTATGGAGGAGACGAAGAGCTCGTCAGAAGGGTTACGCCGATGCTAGCTTCGACTCAGATCTGGATGACTCTAAGTCACAAACCGGATACGTGTATATGTTGAATGGTGGAGCAAGAGCTGGTGCAGCCGCAAGCGAAGCGTCGTGGCGGGATCTACATGTGAAGCGGAGTACATGGCAGCCTCGGAGGCAGCGCATGAAGCGATTTGGGTGAAGGAGTTCATCACCGACCTTGAGTCATACCCAACGCGTCGGGCCGATCAAACTCTTCTGTGACAACACCGAGCTATTGCCCTTGCCAAGGAGCCCAGGTTTCACAAGAAGACCGAGCACATCAAGCGCCGCTTCAACTCCATCCGTGAAAATGTTCAAGATGGAGACATAGAGATTTGCAAAGTGCACACGGATCTGAATGTCGCAGATCCATTGACTAAACCTCTCTCGCGTGCAAAACATGATCAACACCAGAACTCTATGGGTGTTCGATTCATCACAATGTAACTAGATTGGTGACTCTAGTGCAAGTGGGAGACTGTTGGAAATATGCCCTAGAGGCAATAATAAAAGTATTATTATATTTCAATGTTCATGATAATTGTCTTTTGTTCATGCTATAAGCGTATTATCCGGAAATCGTAATACACGTGTGAACACTTAGACCCCAATATGTCCCTAGTGAGCCTCTAGTTGACTAGCCGTTGTGATCAATAGATAGTCATGGTTTCCTGACTATGGACATTGGATGTCGTTGATAACGGGTCACATCATTAGGAGAATGATGTGATGGACAAGACCCAATCCTAAGCATAGCATAAAAGATCGTATAGTTCGCTTGCTAGAAGCTTTGCCAATGTCAAGTATCTCTTCCTTCGACCATGAGATCGTGTAACTCCGGTTACCGTAGGAGTGCCTTGGGTGTATCAAACGTCACAACGAATCGGGTGACTATAAAGGTGCATTACAGGTATCTCCAAAGTATCTGTTGGGTTGACATGGATCGAGATCGATTTGTCACTCCGTATGACGGAGAGGTATCTCTGGGCCCACTCGGTAATGCATCATCATAATGAGCTCAAGGTGACCAAGATGTTGGCCACGGATCATGCATTACTGATGACGAGTAAAGTGACTTGCCGATAACGAGACCGAACAAGGTATTGGGATACCGACGATCGAGTCTCGGGCAAGTAACGCATCGATTGACAAAGGAATTGCATACGTGGTTTGATAGAATCCTCGACATTGTGGTTCAACCGATGAAATCATCGAGGAGCATGTGGGAGCCAACATGGGTATCCAGATCCCGCTGTTTGTTATTGCCCGAGAGTCGCCTCGGTCATGTTCAGATGTCTCCAACCCGTAGGGTCTACACACTTAAGGTTCGGTGACGCTAGGGTTAGTAGGAAGTCAAGTATGTGACTACCGAATGTTGTTCGGAGTCCCGGATGGGATCACGGACGTCACGAGGAGTTCCGGGAGGGTCCGGAGGTAAAGAATAATATATAGGAAGTGGTATTTCGGCCATCGGGAAAGTTTCGGGGTCTCCCGGTAATGTACCGGACCACCTAAGGGTCCTGGGTCCACCGGTGGGGCCACCTATCCCGGAGGGCCCCATGGGCTGAAGTGGGAGGAACCAGCCCATAGTGGGTTGGTGCGCCCCAGGCCCACCCCCACGCCTAGGGTTGAAACCCTAGGGGTGGGGCGCCCACTGGCTTGGGGGCACTCCACCCCTTGGCCGCCGCCCCAGATTGGATCTCTAGGGGCGGCCTCCCAGGGGCCTATATAAAGGGGGAGGAGGGGGCTGCAGAACCATCTCCAAGGCGCAGCCCTCCCTCCCAACACTTCTCCTCCTCCGTGGGCGCTTGGCGAAGCCACAGCCGAGTATTTCTTCTCCACCATCACCACGCCGTCGTCTTTGCCGATGGAGCTGTCTTCCTCAACCTCTCCTTCCCCTTGCTGGATCAAGAAGGAGGAGACGTCGCTCGTCCCGCACGTGTGTTGAACGCGGAGGTGCTGTCCGCTCAAACTTGGACATCGGTGATCTGAATCACGCTCGAGTACGACTCCATCATCACCTTGCAAGCTTCCGCACGCGATCTACAAGTGGTATGTAGATGCAAACTCTCTCCGTTACTCGTTGCTTAGATGAACTCATAGATGGATCTTGGTGAAGCCGTGGGAAAAATTTTAATTTTCTGCAACGCTCCCCAACAAAGGCATCATGAGCTAGGTCTATGCGTAGTTCTCTAATGCACGAGTAGAACACAATTTGTTGTGGGCGTTGATCTTGTCATCTTACTTGCCTCTACTAGTCTTTTCTTGCTCAACAAGATTGTGGGATGAAGCGGCCCGACCAACCTTACACGTGCGCTTACGTGAGACCGGTTCCACCGATCGACATGCACTAGTTGCATAAGGTGGCTGGCGGGTGTCTGCTCTCCCACTTTAGTTGGAGCGGATTCGATGAACAGGGCCCTTATGAAGGGTAAATAGAAGTTGACAAAATCACGCTGTGGTGATTCGAGGTAAGAAAACGTTTTGCTAGAACCCAATCGCAGCCACGTAAAAGATGCAACAACAACTAGAGGACGCCTAACTTGTTTTTGCAGCGATTGATCATGTGATGTGATATGGCCGAAGTTGTGATGAATGATGAATTGTGATGTATGAGATCATGTTCTTGTAATAGGATTCACGACTTGCATGTCGATGAGTATGACAACCGGCAGGAGCCATAGGAGTTGTCTTTATTTTTTGTATGACCTGCGTGTCATTGAAGAACGCCATGTAAACTACTTTACTTCATTACTAAACGCGTTAGTCATAGAAGTAGAAGTAGTCGCTAGGCGTGACAACTTCATGAAGACACGATGATGGAGATCATGATGATGGAGATCATGGTGTCAAGCCGGTGACAAGATGATCATGGAGCCCCGAAGATGGAGATCAATGGAGCTTGATGATATTGGCCATATCATGTCACAACTATATAATTGCATGTGATGGTTATTATGTTTATGCGCCTTGTTTACTTAGGACGACGGTAGTAAATAAGATGATCCCTTATAAAATTTCAAGAAGTGTTCTCCCTAACTGCACAATGCTACAGTTCGTCGCTTCTAAGCACCACGTGATGATCGGGTGTGATGGATTCTTACGCTCACATACAACGGGTGTAAGACAGTTTTACACAAATAAAACACTTAGGGTTAACTTGACGAGCCTAGCATGTGCGCACATGGCCTCGAACACGGAGACCGAAAGGTCGAACACGAGTCGATGGAAGATACGATCAACATGAAGATGTTCACCGACGATGACTAGTCCGTCTCACGTGATGATCGGACACGGGCTAGTCGACTCGGATCGTGTAACACTTAGATGACTAGAGGATGTCTAATCTAAGTGGGAGTTCATAATTTTGATTAGAACTCTATTATCATGAACTTAGTCTAAAACCTTTGCAAATATGTCTTGTAGATCAATGGCCAACGCTAATGTCAACATGAACTTCAACGCTCCTAGAGAAAACCAAGCTGAAAGACGATGGCAAGAACTATACGGACTGGGTCCGAACCCGAGGATCATCCTCATAGCTGCCAGAAACAATATGTCCTAGAAGGACCGCTAGGTGCCGCCCCCGTCCTGAAGAACCAAGACGTTATGAACGCTTGGCAAACTCGTCTTGATGATTACTCCTCGTTCGGGCGGCATGCTTTACAGCCTAGAACCGGGCTCCAAAAGCGTTTTGAGCACCACGGAGCATATGAGATGTTCAAGAGCTGAAACTGGTTTTCCAAGCTCATGCCCGGTCGAGAGATATGATGTCTCGACAAGTTCTACAGCTTGTAAGATGGAGGAAAACAGTTCATCGGTGAGCACATTCTCAAGATGTCCAGGTTGCACAACCGTATGACCCAAATTGAATATAAACCTCCCGATGAGGCGGTCATTGACAGAATCCTCCAATCGCTCCCACCAAGCTACAAGAGCTTTGTGATGAACTACAACATGCGGGGATGGTAAAGACCATTCGTGAAGTGTTCTCGATGTCAAGTCAGCAGAGGCTGAAATCAAAAGGAACATCAAGTGTTGATGGTCAATAAGACCACTAAGTTCAAGAAGGGCAAGGGTAAGAAGAACTTCAAGAAGGACGGCAAAGATGTTGCCGCGCCGGGTAAGCCTGTTGCCGGGAAGAAGTCAAAGAATGGACCCAAGCCTGAGACTAAGTGCTTTTATTGCAAGGGAAGGGTCATTTGAAGCGGAACTGCCCCAAATACTTAGCGGATAAGAAGGCCGCAACACCAAAGGTATATTTGATATACATGTAATTGATGTGTACCTTACCAAGACTCGTAGTAACTCCCGGTATTTGATACCGTGCCGTTGCTCATATTTGTAACTCACAGCAGAGCTGCGGAATAAACGGAGATCGGCGAAGGGCGAGGTGACGATCGCGCGTCGGGAATGGTTCCGTGGTCGATGTGATCGCCGTCGCACGCTACCTCTACATTTACCTACGGATTAGTTTTGAACCTTAATAATTGTTATTTAGTGCCATGTTTGAGCATGAACATTGTATCTGGATCTCGTTTAATACGAGATGGCTACTCATTTAAGTCTGAGAATAATGGTTGTTCGATTTATATGAGAGATATGTTTTATGGTCATGCTCCGATGGTCAATGGTTTATTCTTAATGAATCTCGAGCGTAATATTACACATGTTCATAGTGTGGATGCGAAAAGATGTAAAGTTGATAACGATAGTCCCACATACTTGTGGCAATCGCCGCCTTGGTCACATTGGTGTCAAGCGCATGAAGAAGCTCCATGCTGATGGACTTTTGGAGTCTCTTGATTATGAATCGCTTGACACATGCGAACCATGCCTCTTAGGCAAAATGACCAAGACTTCGTTCTCCGAACAATGGAGCGAGCAACCAACTTGTTGGAAATCATACATACCGATGTGTGCGGTCCAATGAGCGTTGAGGCTCATGGAGGATATCGTTATGTTCTCACTCTCACCGATGACTTGAGTAAATATGGGTATGTCTACTTAATGAAACACAAGTCCGAGACCTTGAAAAGTTCAAGGAATTTCAGAGTGAGGTAGAGAATCAACGTGACCGAAAGATAAAATTCTTCGATCGATCGTGGAGGAGAATACTTAAGTCACGAGTTTGGCACACACTTAAGGAAATGTTGAATCGTTTCACAACTCACGCCGCTGAACACCTCAAATAAACGGTGTGTCCGAACATCGTAATCGCACTCTATTGGATATGGTGCGGTCTATGATGTCTCTTACCGATTTACGCTATCATTTTGGGGATACGCCTAGAGACAGCTACATTCACTTTAAATAGGGCACCGCCTAAATCCGCTGAGACGACACCGTATGAATTATGGTTTGGGAAGAAACCTAAGCTGTCGTTTCTAAAAGTTTGGGGATGCGATGCTTATGTCAAGAAACTTCAACCCGAAAAGCTCGAACCCAAGTCGGAAAAATGCGTATTCATAGGATACCCTAAGGAAACTGTCGGGTATACCTTCTACTTAAGATCCGAAGGCAAGATCTTTGTTGCCAAGAACGGATGCTTTCTGGAAAAAGAGTTTCTCTCGAAAGAAGTAAGTGGGAGGAAAGTAGAGCTCGATGAAGTACTACCTCTCGAACGGGAAAGTGGTGCAGCGCAGGAAACCGTTCCTGTGATGCCCATTCCAACTGAAGAGGAAAACAATGAGGATGATCAAGGTACTTCGGATCAAGTCACTAATGAACTTCGAAGGTCCACAAGGACACGTTCCGCACCAGAGTGGTACGGCAACCCTGTCATGGAAATCATGTTGTTAGACAACAATGAACCTTCGAACTATGAAGAAGCAATGGCGGGCCCGGATTCCAATAAATGGCTTGAGGCCATGAAATCCGAGATAGAATCCATGTATGAAAACAAAGTATGGACTTTGACAGACTTGCCCGATGATCGGCGAGCGATAGAAAACAAATGGATTTTTAAGAAGAAGACGGACGCGGATGGTAATGTTACCATCTATAAAGCTCGACTCCATCCCGTACGTGTGTTGAACGTGGAGGTGCTGTCCGTTCAGCACTTGGACATCGGTGATCTGAATCACGTTCGAGTACGACTCCATCATCACCTTGCAAGCTTCCGCACGCGATCTACAAGTGGTATGTAGACGCAAACTCTCTCCCGTTACTCGTTGCTTAGATGAACTCATAGATGGATCTTGGTGAAGCCGTAGAAAATTTTTTAATTTTCTGCAACGTTCCCCAACACAGTCCACTGTCCAAGTTGCTTACTAGTGTAGCATAGAGTTCTAGGTGGAAGTTCAACTTAACAGTCTCCACTGTAGTACCGGTATATAAAACAGTGTTTTGGAACCAAAGGCAGATTTTGTGTGCCTCTGGGATCTGGTGGGGGATTGCTGGAATTTTGTCTATTATGGGCCAGCCCAATAGCAGTTTCAGAAATTCCTAATAAATCCTAAAGGCCCATGCAGCCCATTCGTGCAAGGCAAGTGGTGGAACTAAAGTTTAGTCCCACATTGCTAGTTTGGAGGGAGTTGGACCTCTTTATAAGGGAGGTTCTTTTCCCACATGTATGAGCATGAGAACAAGAGGGACATCCACGCGCGCTCCTCCTCCGCCGCCCGCCTCGCCACAGCTCGTCACGACGCGCCGCGGGAATGAGCCGAGCCGATATCTAAATTTTTGCCATGCACGACGGGTATACGAACGGTCACATGGGAGCTGAAACGTTTTGCTATAGTGGAAAATGAATACGAATGGCGCACCTCTTCGCGTGTTGCCTGTTCACTTCATCTCCCTCTGTTGCTTCACCTCCCGTCGCAGCCTTTTCGCGTCCCTCTCCTGTGCCTATATAAGAGAGGTCGCTCCTCTCCAGAGAGACACATCAGAAGGTCCTCTTCCTCTCGCCACAAAGTTCCTGAGCACTGCGTTGCTGCTACAATCTTCCCCATCCCGGCTTGCGGCGTGCACCGCAGGTCGGGACAGTAGGCCTCCAAAACCGCACCTTTTGAGTCCTATACGGGAGAAGGGTGATAAGGTTTTTGGGGAGCGCTCAGCGCGACTACTGACTTCTTCGTCACAGACGCCCCAGACTCCGACGACTACTTCCCCGACAATGACTTCTTCCCCGACGTCGACAACCTACTCGACGACATGACTGGCGAGGACACCGACCCTAAGACCGGTGCATCTGCTCCCGTTCCGTACGTTCTAATACTCGTCCTGTTAGAGGTTCTGTCACAACTTCTTGCTCTAGTGTCTGTTCTAGATGTGTTTGGTTCTAGTTCATATATGCAGATGCTATTTACCTTCTCTCTGTCAAATCACTCGACTTGTTTTATCACTGTTATATTAGTCTTGCTTTATCTAGTATTTCTGTTAATAAAATCATTCGGTAAATTGCTCATATTTTCAACAGTTTAGCAGATTCTTTATGCCCTACATCACTCTCATTCAACTATATATCTAGCAAGAATTATTTGATTTCGGACGAGTTGGTAAGGATTCGATTGCACTCGTTGTCAATTTTGAAGCACTTGAACAACCTTGCTGTCATCATTACATCACAATGACATCCAAACAAAATGTCGCCGTGAATGGATCCTCAATGTAAAATTTGGACACAAACTATTGTTAATACGGTTGAGCATCAACCGGTGTGAAGAGAAAAATAAAATGCACACTGGTTTGATACTACAAATCATGCGCAAAGGCTAATTAAGGCTGGTCAAGATTAGTGGTACTTCGAAGACTGCAAAACAAAAGTAGGATGTTCCAGATTGTGCATTTGATTTCTGATAGGCAGCACGAGGATTTTAAATAGCAGTGGAGGTTTCTATTTCCCATAACCTGCATGCGAAATAAATAGCAATGGAGATTCATATTTCTGATAGGCAGCACGAGGATTTTAAATAGCAGTGGAGGTTTATATTTCCCATAACCTGCATGCGAAATAAATAGCAATGGAGGTTCATATTTCTGATTGCCATATGCAAGTTTGGCTGCCTGAGCCCTGAAGAACGGCAAAACAGAGCTCTGCTCCTTGATTAGAACCCGTAACCTGCACGCAAATATCAACACAAAGTTAGCAAGACCGTCTGATTCCTGAATACGAAATACGTAAGTACTCCCTCCGTTCCAAAATAGATGACCCAACTTTGTACTAAAGTTAGTATAAAGTTGAGTCATCTATTTTGGAATGGAGGGAGTAGCAGATACTGTGACTTGTGCGAGGAAAGCGGCATTATCGTGGTCGTCCATTCTAGCGTGGATATGTGTGCCAGAGACATCTTGGTAGGCATGCCGAATGAATTGGTTCGCTGGGAGTGCCAAAATTAAAACAAATAAACAGACCTTGTGTGATATTAATCAGATGGCTTGCATGTGCATCTACTCTTGGAGACAAGCCTCATCAGTTTATCAGCAAAATCAAGCCTTTCAACTTGGCATTTCTGCTCCATTTCGTCCATGTGGGCACACATGCGAGCATTGCACTCCCTCAACAGCGTGCATACCACCTCAGCGTCCTGATGAACACAGATTCCAAAGCGTCGCGACAGTTGATAAAATAAGATGTACGTAGATCGACAAGTGCTGGTAAGCAAACAACAGACAGTGGAGAGGTGGGAGTGTGCTGATCTTATACCATCTCTGGATATAGCCTGCGTATATGTTCCGTGAATTCTTCTGCAGAGCTTGGATACTGCTCTGGATCTGGAGTTTGCTCTTGATCACTGGAAATAAATGGGTGCTGCTCGTTGTGGGCACGGGCGCTTGCGATGCGTTCAGCATTGCGGACAGTGTATCCAACATCGTCGCGGCGTAGACCCTGCTGGGGTAATTGTGATGTAAGTAATACTCGGAGTGTTTTTGAGCACCTTTTTGGGGCAATCATGTCATGGTTATAGTAACAAGATTATATATGCATAGGAGTATATATTATGTTAGTATCAGATTAATTGCTCACACGGGCCAAGAAGAGCGACTTGTCCCCGGTGACACCTGTGGTCAGTATGCCAATCATCTTCCTCAGCGTGGCACAGTCAAACAGGGAAATTCTTGGAGAAGCATACTGCCGAAGGGTGACGGCGCCTAGGTCCATGTTATCCAGGACAAAAATCTGCTATCCATGAAAAGAAGAAAGCAACCAGTGAAATGCTTAGTGGGCATTACATTACAGTAAGAAAACAGCGTTGTAAAAACAGAGACCAGCTACATACCTGAAGGAAGAGATGGCATCCTGAAAGGTGAATTGGGGAGTACCCTCTTTCCATGTCGGCCTTGAGCTTCTCGACGGCCGGCATGAGGTGCCGCAGGACGTACTCGCACCAGTTAAACTCGGTGATGCTCGAAATGTCGCACAGCGCTTGCCAGTAGTCGATGCTGGTGTAATCATGCTTGGAGGCAGGGCAGAGCACATGCCCGACCGCGAAGACCACGTAGGCGATCTTGAAGCAGTCGATTTCGACCTGCGTCGACGATGCCTCACTCAGCTCCTTTAGGAGAATGGCCTCCACCGCCTTGAGGCTATGCGTGCCCTTGCCGCCGATCTCGGCCGCCGCCCGCCTGAACTCCTTGCAGGCCTCCGACAGGCGAACCGGCTTTGATGATAAGGTCCTGGCCCCACATGGCAGACCAAAGACGTTTCTGACGTCCTCAGGGGAGAACTTGATGGAGGTCTCGTCGTCGATCCGGATGGACCGGTCGTCGACGTTGACCCTCTCCATCAGGAAGGCGCTGAACTTGAGGTTCAGTTTGGGAAGCGGCTTGAGGTGCAGCATGCCGCCGAGCCCGGTCTCCGTTGCCAGCCTCGTCTTGAAGCCGTCGAATCGGGCGACGGCGGCGCAGAACCTCTGCACGGATATCCTGGACGTGACCGCGGGAGGGGATCGGGCGCCATTGCCTGCCGGTAAGAGCTCGAAATCGAGCCCTTCGCGAGGGACGGCGGGCGGCGTGGTGGCGCAGGACGGATCTTCTCGGGCGTCAGGCGAGACTATTAGGTCCTCCAGCCAGAAATCGGCCGAATCCATCCCACTATGTTGGATTAGAATGCAATCGAACTAGGGTTTTGGGCCCGGCGGCCGGCGGACAGCCCAAATGCAGAGCAGATTTGTTACGCGGCGAACGTACCTTGCGTGGTGACCAGGGGCGCGGCGTGACCGACGGATTGCTTCGCCGCCGTCGTCCCTCGATCGATTACGGCCGGCGGTGTGCTTTGTGCTTGTGCTGCTTCTGCGCGGGGGGCGATGGATGGGTTGGTCAAATGCGGCGGCGGAGTGTGACTGTGAGAACGGAGAAGAGTCAGAGGTGGCTGGGGAAATAGGCAGCAGTAATAATTGCTCAAGTGACTGAACGGCTAGAGTAAGTTTTTTTTAGGGGTTAAACCAAGCTTTATTACTCAAAGTCCACATAAAGTGGGATACAAAAAGGATCACGAGGAGCATCAAACCACAAATGGCGCCCCTAACGCTAGTAGAAAAAGGGTCAAACGTGAAGCATATTAGTGCCGGTTTGTATTAGAGCCGGCACTAATGTATACATTAGTGCCGGTTCCAACGGCTAGCCGGGCCGCTCTCATTAGTACCGGTTCGTGGCTAACCTTTAGCACCGGTTCGTGCCACGAACCGGTACTAATGAGGGTGGTGGCACGAACCGGTACTATAGGTCCTCCTGCATATAAACCCTTCGTCCAGCTTGCTCTGTTCTTCCCCCTTTCCCCTCTCCTCTCCTTTCTGTTCTTCCTCTTCCCCTCGAGCTCACCACAAATTTGGCCCAAAATTTGTCAAGATTTGAAGGCCCCCATCCATTCAAATGATCACAAAGGTTAGCAACTTTGTCCTTTCATCTCTCATTGCTAGATTAGCTCTTGCAATGCTTTATATAGTTACTAATTTGTGAGTTTAGTAATTTGGGAGGAAATATATATATGTGCTAGTATTTGATTTATATGCAATTTGAGGTCAAAATAACACTTAGTTTGCATATGTAGGTGTGGTTTACTTAGTGCCTTCTAAATCTCCGTCGTAACCACCGTCGATCGCCCTCACCGTCCCGTCACCGGCACCACCTTGTGGTGAGCCTCTTGTTCATGTAATTTTATATAAAAAATTGATGTTTGTGTGATTTGGATATATAGTTAACCAAGACGGGAAAGGAAACATATTATGGTTATATACAGGACATGTGGGAACTTGACTGTCGACGTGGTTTAAAGGTCCCTTTGTTTCGGTGCAAATGGGTCAATATGACACGAGGCGGGGTAACGGAAGACCCGCAGTACGGAATGACAACAGTGGATCTCAACAATCTTGCGTATGCAGACGAACCATTCGTCCTAGCCAATGATGTGGCACAGATTTTTTATGTGAAGGACATGTCTACCAAGCCAAGAAAAAGAAAAGATAAGGAAGCGAATGCATCGTACGATGAGCCAAAGCGGCACATAGTTCTTTCCGGGAAGAGAAACATCGTGGGAGTGGATGACAAGACAGACAAGTCAGAAGATTATGAAAAGTTTGATGAAATTGCTCCATTCACAGTGAATATTGACCCGAGCATCCCGTTAAATGATGAAGATTTTCCATGGTTACGACGCAAAAGGACACACGCGAAGAAAAAGTTTCACACCCAAAGATCTGGGATGTGATCGGCTTCACTATCATCACTTTCTTCTGTGTTTCACACCCAGGAGGGAATGTCTGTAATAGTTAGGGTAGTTATGTGTTTTGGCATTTGAAACGCGAAGAAATTTTATGTGCAAACAAATTCTTTTCATGCATTTACTGATTTTTTCCAACTAAATGACCCTGAAATTGAAAAGCAATTCAAATGAACTCAGAAAAGGTTGAAAGTTGGCTTGGTATCATAATTTCATACAAATAGCATGTGCAAGAAAGTAGAGAGGGTTACGGCAAAAACTGGATGCACTTCGTGTACAAAATGGACAATCACTTTCGAAGTATCTGGGTTTCCGACGAAAACTGAACTGTTACAAAGGCATTTCATTTTTTAAATAACCTAAGCATTACTAAATTGAATATAATGATAAAACACACTAATATTGAACATAAGAAAAAAGAATCACTAGAATTTTTTTTTTCAAAGTTAAGTTATTCACAAACTAGTGATCCACACAAATTTCAAATAATTCAAAATTTAAACTATTCAAATTGAAATCTACCGGCACTAAGAGAAAGTTTGTAATTTTTTGGACCTAAAGCAAAAATATTCACAAAGAAACTCTAAATACAACAAAAAACAACTCAAAAATAAATAAAACAAAAAAATAAAGCAAAAAAATAAAGCAAAAAAAAGCCCGCCTACTAGGCCAAAGCGGCCTGCATACGACTAGCGACACAACCTTTCATTGGGCCAGGATGCAGGCCCGCGAAGGCCCAGTAGGCCCACAAGGCGAGGAGGACAGGTAGGCCCAGTAGGCCTGATTAGGAGAGGAGCTCGAGAGAGCTACCGCCTGGGCTTATAAACCAGCATGTAGCCCTCGACTAGCGAGGTGGGACTAAACTTCAAGACCAAGCACTGCTGCAATAAGACTTTTTAGTATTGGGTGGTGGCACAAACCGTACTAAAGGCCCCCTTTAGTACCGGTTTGTGCCACGACCCGTACTAAAGGGGTCGCTTCCGCCGCTTGGCTCGGCCAAAATAGACCTTTAGTACCGGTTGGTGGCTCCAACCGGTACTAAAGGTGCCTTCTATATAACTAAACACTTCAAAATTTCGCTGGCTTTCTCATCTCCTCTTTCTTCTCCTCTGCACTGTCGCCGCCCCGCCGCCGCCGTCCCCGTCGTCGCCCTTCGCCGCCGCCCGCGTCGTCGCCGCCGTCGTCGTCGTCGCCGCCGCTTCCCGTCGTCGCCGCCCGTCGCCGCGTGCCCTTCGCCCCCGCCCGTCGTCCCGTCCCGTCGTCGCCGCCCCATCGCCGCCGCCATCGTCGCCGTCCCGTCGCGCCGCTGCTGCCTGTCGCCTCTCGCTTAGCCGGCCGTGAGCGCGCACACACACACATACATTTTTAGTTATAGATTTTCTATTTTAAGAAATTGTTAGACATTTTTCTGTTTTTAGAAATAGTTAGAAATGTTAGAATTGTTAGATTTGTTAGAAATGTTTGAAATTGTAGAAATTTTTCTGTTTTTAGTTATAGAAATATATAGTTATAAAAAGTTAGAATTGTTAGAAATTTTTCTGTTTTTAGTTATAGAAATAGTTATAAAATGTTAGTTATATATATAGAAATGTTATAATTTTTTTGTTTTTAGTTCTAAAATATTAGAAATGTTATAGAAATGTTAGTTATATATAGCATTGTTAGAAATGTTATAGAAATGTTAGTTATATATATAGAAATGTTAGAAATTTTAGTTATCAAAATCCAATCATGAAAAAATGTTACTTTTTATGGGCATATAGCTAGTATTTGTTCTCGACGATGCCGGCCCGCATCCTCGCCGTCGACCCGTCATGACGATGTCCAGCCGACCCATGTCCGGACTGGCTCCGCCGGCTGGCACTGGAGGTGCTGCTTGAGGGCGCGCCGCTTGACGAGGAACCCGCCGCGGGTCCATCGTCGACCGATCTCGTTTGGTGGCGTTCGCGTGGGCGATTTGGTGCGGAGGGACCCGGCCCCGCCGGAGGTGGTACGTCGCCGTGTCGTGGAGGAGGACGAGCACGCCCATCGCTACATGGTTGCGTTAGAGGCGGCAGGTTCTCCAATACGTGGCAAGATCTTGGGATCTCACTTCAGCTATGATCCCGTGAGGTTCCTTCTCTTTGGGTGTCCATCGCCCGCGCGGAGGAACCGCGAGTGTCCTAGATTCTTCTATAGTATTCGATCTTTATTAGCTAATAGCCGTGATGTACTATTCAATATTATATATTATTCGAGACGATGTATTCGAGATTATATCTATTATTCGGACGATGTATTCGAGATTATATCTATTATTCGACGATGTATTCGAGATTATATCTATTATCCGGACGATGTATTCGAGATTATATCTATTATTCGGATGATGTATTCGAGATTATATCTATTATTCGGATGATGTATTCGAGATTATATCTATTATTCGAGATTTGAATACTAAATTGTTTTATATTTCTTTTGGATTAGTTAAACAAAAGCTATGGCGCATAATACCGACGAGAGAGGAGAAATGACCATGTTCGATATGATACGCAAGATGATAATCAAAATGAAGAAGATTATGACGGCTCAATTTCTAAACAACACCGGAGAGGGTGATATGATATTCGATCACGACGAAGTCATGAATGATTATGACGATGACGAAGAACATGATCCTGAAACAACAAACACCGATGAGGTATATATATTTATATAAGCAGGCATCTGGTGATCATCACATGTTTTAAATGACTTGAAGATATATTAACGAATCGATCTTTGTTCTTTCAGCCATCCGGATCGAGCAAATCTTCGAAAAAGGATTTAAATGAGGCCCGAACAAAAGTTGAAGCCGGGCGCAAAGTACAATATCGAGGCATGCGGCCCTCTTGGCAAACCAATAGCGCCTAAGAAGATTGCGGACAAGTTCGTTCGACAAGGCGGAGTTCTTGTGAAGGACCAACTCCGATCAAACTTCAAGAATGGAGAGCGCCCGGCAAAGCCACGTCCGAGATGTTACTTATGTCGACAAGAATCAAAAGATCTGCTTTGGGATACTCTCATGGAACATTTCACCCTACCGATCATTTCACGTAGCAGATGTGCGAGAAAGTCAAAGAGGCCGCTCTTAAGATGATGGCGACGCATTCAAGAACTACAAGAATGGTGAATGGAACAAGTACGTCGGCGGAGGAAGGAAGACTCCAGATTCAAGGGAACACCGGAGAACCAACGTGATCATTGGGCCGATTTCGTGAAATTCAAGGATTCGGAATTAGCTAAGGAACGGTCGAGAATAAACAAGAAGAATGCCAAAAAAGGATAAGTTCCATAAGTGGGGCGGTGGCTATGCGGTGGCAATGCCTAAGTGGGATAAGTCTGAGAAAGAGATGGAGGATGCAGGTGTCACTCCGGCTACTAAGAGCTGGCCCGCCAGGGTCAGGACTTGGTTCTATGCGCATGGGGGAGTTGGACCGGAGACGAAATGTTTCGACGAGGGCAAGTCTCAAGGGAGCCGACGATGCGATACTTGTTGCAATAGAAGAGGCACGAACGGGGTGTTCCAGCCCAACAGAGAAACGCCGAGCTTCTGCGTGCTCTGGAAATCCGAACCCCGGGAAGAACACGAGGCAAGGGCGCTATTCCGTGGTATGAGGGTTTTCAGATCGAACACCGACTACGTAACCCGTGCGAGAAAGAAGATTATGGAGGAGAAGAAGAGGAAGATGGAGGAGGAGTAGAGGAAGCGGGACTATGAACGCCTTCAAGTCCTAGAAGCAAGTCAAGCGGAATTGGCGGTCAAATTCCAGCGGCGGCAGCAGAGCAGATCGACTCACTTACCCATCAAAGGGGTCTCAGCGATTCAGCAGCTAGCGGATGATCCAGCATTGGATAGCACCGCCCATCCATGCCGAGAAGCAGCGTGGGTTCCGTCCCCTGACGACCCAATGCTGGTAGATACCCGTGGATGACATCACGGAGAACACTAATGCGAGCTACACTACAAAATGAAGAACATATCCATGAAGGTGGCGGACGGCTGTGCTTTCACAAATCCCCCCAAGGCAACCTTCCATTGCAACCGAATTCCAGCGGGCTTTGCTCGTGTCGTGGTTGATGAGGTGCTGGACCCATATTCGGGCTACAGCTTGACATTGCTTGGAGGTGACGGTGGCGCTTTCTCGGAGAGGCCAAACATCGTATCATCCTATGGAAAAAGGATTGCATCATCTTTCCAAGGCCACCGACACGCGTCACCCGAGTCCTCGTCGAAGTCCGCCACCGAGTCAGCAGACTCCCGCTCCTCCAAGTCCGCAAAGTGTCGACAATCCTCCTCCTCCAAGTCCGCAAAGTGTCGGGACAATCCTCCTCCTCCAAGTCCGCCACAGTGGGACGTCCCCTCCTCCTCCAAGTCCCAAGCACAACCTCAGCCACTCCTCCTCGTCCAACTCGGTCTCGTCACCATCTCCGCTGCCTCAAGAATCGCAGAGACACCCCGCAGCTCTGGTGCGTAGCCGTACGAGTCGAGGTAGTACAGGAAGTACAGGCGGAGGCAAGCGGTATAAATATGGTCCAAGCCTGAAGCCTCTTCCGCAGAGGTCTTATGACAAGTCCGAGGAGGAAATCACATGAAGGAAATATGCCCTAGAGGCAATAATAAAGTTATTATTTATTTCCTTATTTCATGATAAATGTTTATCATTCATGCTAGAATTGTATTAACCGGAAACATGATACATGTGTGAATGCATAGACAAACAATATGTCACTAGTATGCCTCTACTAGACTAGCTTGTTAATCAAAGATGGTTATGTTTCCTAACCATGAACAAAGAGTTGTTATTTGATTAACAAGGTCACATCATTAGTTGAATGATCTGATTGACATGACCCATTCCATTAGCTTAGCACACGATCGCTTAGTATGTTGCTACTGCTTTTATCCATGACTTATACATGTTCCTATAACTATGAGATTATGCAACTCCGTTTACGGAGGAACACTTTGGGTACTACCAAACGTCACAACGAATCGGGTGATTATAAAGGAGTACTACAGTGTCTCCAAAGGCGTATGTTGGGTTGGCGATTTGAGATTAGGTTTTGTCACTCCGATTTTCGGAGAGGTATCTCTGAGCCCTCTCGGTAATACACATCACTTAAGCCTTGCAAGCACTACAACTAATGAGTTAGCTGTGAGATGATGTATTACGAGCGAGTAAAGAGACTTTTCGATAACGAGATTGAACTAGGTATTGGATACCGACGATCGAATCTCGGGCAAGTAACATACCGATGACAAAGGAACAACGTATGTTGTTATGCGGTCGACCGATAAAGATCTTCGTAGAATATGTAGGAGCCAATATGGGCATCCAGGTCCCGCTATTGGTTATTGACCGGAGACGTGTCTCGGTCATGTCTACATTGTTCTCGAACCGTAGGGTCCGCACGCTTAAGGTTTCGATGACGGTTATATTATGAGTTTATGTATTTTGATGTACCAAGGAGTTCGAGTCCCGGATGTGATCACGGACATGACGAGGAGTCTCAAATGGTCGAGACATAAAGATTGATATATTGGAAGCCTATATTTGGAGTTCGAATGGTTCCGGTGAAATCGATTTTACCGAACACCGGGGTTACGGAACCCTCCTGGGGTTATTGGGCCTTAGTGGGCCATGAGGGAGAAGAGGAAGGGCGGCCAGGGCAGGCCGCGCCCTCCCCCTAGTCCGAATAGGACAAGGAGAGGGGCGCCCCCTTCCCCTTTCCCTCCCCCAATCCTAATCCAACTAGGAAGGGGAGTCCTACTCGGTGGGAGTAGGACTCCTCCCGCCCTCCTCCAAGGGCCGGCCGCACCCCCTTTGCTCCTTTATATACGGGGAAGGGGCACCCTAGAACACACAAGTTGATCTACGGATCGTTCCTTAGCCGTGTCGGTGCCCCCTCCACCATATTCCACCTCGGTCATATCGTCATAAGCTTAGGCGAAGCCTGCGCCGGTAGAACATCAAGATCGTCACCACGCCGTCGTCTTGACGGAACTCTTCCTCCCGAAACTCTCTTTGGATTGGAGCCCGAGGAGCGTCATCGAGCTGTACGTGTGTCAAGAACTCGGGGGCGCCGGAGTAACGGCGCTAGGATCGGTTGGATCGCGAGGAGATCGTACGACTACTTCCTCTACGTTGTGATCGCTTCCGCTTCGGTCTACGAGGGTACGTAGACAACACTCTCCCTCTCGTTGCTATGCATCACCATGATCTTGCGTGTGCGTGGAAATTTTTGAAATTACTACGTTCCCCAACAGTGGCATCCGAGCCTAGGTTTTTATGGTTTGATGTTTTGCACGAGTAGAACACAAGTGAGTTGTGGGCGATACAAGTCATACTACCTACCAGCATGTCATACTTTGGTTCAGCGGTATTGTGAGATGAAGCGGCCCGGACCGACATTACGCGTACGCTTACGCGAGACTGGTTTCACCGCTACGAGCACTCGTTGCTTAAAGGTGACTGGCGGGTGTCTGTCTCTCTCACTTTAGTTGAACCGAGTGTGGCTACGCCCGGTCCTTGAGAAGGTTAAACGAGTCTATTTGACGAAGTATCGTTGTGGTTTTGATGCGTAGGTGAGATTGGTTCTTGCTTAAGCCCGTAGCAGCCACGTAAAATTTGCAACAACAAAGTAGAGGACGTCTAACTTGTTTTTGCAGGGCATGTTGTGATGTGATATGGTCAAGACGTGATGCTATATTTTATTGTATGAGATGATCATGTTTTGTAACCGGTTATCGGCAATCGGCTGGAGCCATATGGTTGTCGCTTTATTGTATGAAATGCAAACACCATGTAATTGCTTTACTTTATCACTAAGCGGTAGCGATAGTCGAGAAGCAATAAGTGGCGTGAAGCGACAACGATGCTACGATGGAGATCAAGGTGTTGCGCGGTGACGATGGTGATCACGACGGTGCTTGGATATGGAGATCACAAGCACAAGATGATGATGGCCATATCATATCACTTATATTGATTGCATGTGATGTTTATCCTTTATGCATCTTATCTTGCTTTGATTGACGGTAGCATTTTAAGATGATCTCTCACTAAAAATTATCAAGTAGTGTTCTCCTGAGTATGCACCGTTGCCAAAGTTCGTCGTGTCGAGACACCACGTGATGATCGGGTGTGATAAGCTCTACATCCATCTACAACGGGTGCAAGCCAGTTTTGCACACGCAGAATACTCAGGTTATACTTGACGAGCCTAGCATATGCAGATATGGCCTCGGAACACGGAGACCGAAAGGTCGAGCGTGAATCATATAGTAGATATGATCAACATAAGATGTTCACCATTGAAAACTACTCCATCTCACGTGATGATCGGTTATGGTTTAGTTGATTTGGATCACGTGATCACTTAGATGACTAGAGAGATGTCTGCCTAAGTGGGAGTTCTTTAGTAATATGATTAATTGAACTTAAATTTATCATGAACTTAGTACCGATAGTATCTTGCTTGTCTATGTTTGATTGTAGATAGATGGCTCGTCTTTGTTGTTCCGTTGAATTTTAATGCGTTCCTTGAGAAAGCAAAGTTGAAAGATGATGGTAGCAATTACACGGATCGGGTCCGTAACTCGAGGATTATCCTCATTGCTGCATGTAAGAGTTACGCCCCGGATGCACCGCTGGGTGCGAACTGCTTCGATGATAACCGACGGCGTTAAGAACGTCTGGCGAGCAAAGCTGATGACTACTCTATAGTTCAAGTGTGCCATGCTTTACGGCTTAGAACCGGGACTTCAACGACGTTTTGAACGTCATGGAGCATATGAGATGTTCCAGGAGTTGAAGTTGATATTCCAACAGAATGCCCGGATTGAGAGATATGAAGTCTCCAATAAGTTCTACAGCTGCAAGATGGAGGAGAATAGTTCTGTCAGTGAGCACATACTCAAAATGTCTGGGTATTACAATCACTTGACTCAACTGGGAGTTAATCTTCCGGATGATTGTGTCATTGACAGAATTCTTCAATCACTGCCACCAAGTTACAAAGGCTTCGTGATGAACTATAATATGCAAGGGTTAGTAAAGACTATACCTGAGCTCTTCGCAATGCTAAAGGCTGCGGAGGTAGAAATCAAGAAGGAGCATCAAGTGTTGATGGTCAATAAGACCACTAGTTTCAAGAAGAAAGGCAAAGGGAAGAAGAAGGAACTTCAAGAAGAACAAAGCAAGTTGTTTGCTCAGAGAAGAAACCCAAGTCGGACCTAAACCTGAAATCGAAAGCTTCTTCTACCGCAAGCGACTCGTCACTTTGAAGCGGAACTGCCCCAAGTATTTGGCGGATAAGAAGGATGGCAAGGTGAACAAAGGTATATGTGATATACATGTTATTGATGTGTACCTTACTAGAGCTCGCAGAGCACTGGTATTTGATACTGGTTCATTGCTAATATTTGCAACTCAAACAGGACTACGGATTGCTTAACACCGGCAAAGGACGAGGTGACGATCTTGGCGTGGGAAATGGTTCCAAAGTCGATGTGATCGCAATCGGCACGCTACCTCTACATCTACCTTCGGGATTAGTTTTAGACCTAAATAATTGTTATTTGGTGCTGCGTTGAGCATGAACATTATATCTGGATCTTGTTTGATGCGAGACGGTTATTCATTTAAATCGAGAGAATAATGGTTGTTCTATTTATATGAGTAATATCTTTTATGGTCATGCACCCTTGAAGAGTGGTCTATTTTGATGAATCTCGATAGTAGTGATACACATATTCATAATGTTGAAGCCAAAAGATGCAGAGTTGATAATGATAGTGCAACTTATTTGTGGCACTCGCCATTTGGGTCATATCGATTAAAAAGCGCATGAAGAAACTCCATCTTGATGGACTTTTGGAGTCACTTGATTATGAATCACTTGGCACTTATGAACCGTGCGTCATGGGCAAGATGACTAGAACCCGTTCTCCGGTACTATGGAGACACTACTAGGAAAAGGCTATACATTAATCTTAGCAGCGAGGGTTAAAAACCCTCGCTCCTGCTACTTACTAGCAGCGCAGGTTTTTAAACCTCGCTACTACTAAGTTGATAGCAGCAGCTCGGGTTTGTAACCCTCGCTACTACTAAGCGGTCTCTACCGTGCCCCCCGGGATATGCCATAGTAGTAGCGAGGGTTTTTAACCCTCGCTGCTGCTAAGTTGATAGCAGTAGCGCGGGTTTTAAACCCTCGCTACTACTAACCCGCTACTGCTATCAACTTAGTAGTAGCGAGGTTAAAACCCGCCTTCATCGCTAATCGTCTCATCATAGCGATGGCGCTGGGTATGGCCTATTTGTCAAAATCTACCCCCCGTGGACCGCCTTTTCAGTTTTAAAAAAAATAAAAGAAAATGATAAAAATGTCAAAAAAATAAAAGAAAATAAGTTTCCCATGTGATATGTGGTCTAGTTGTTGGGAAAATTTACAAATATGAATTTTGACTTTATTTGCAAAATCTCTCTAAAAAATTGTAAAATGGCCATAACTTTTGCATACGAACTCGGATGAAAAAGTTTTTTATATGAAAAAGCATCTACTTGAAAAGTTACATCCGAATTTAACTAGGGGAACCCCGTTAAACATTTTTAAAATCCTCAAAAGCCTAACAGAAAAAAAGTTACGGGGCGTTTAAGATCTGGAGGCAAAAAAATTGAAAAAAAAATCAGTTTTTTTAATTTTTGTTAAATCTGGTCAAACTATGGTCAAACTAATTATTCAAGAATATTAGTGTTACTAAATAATTATTTTAGTTTTTTTGAATTTTGGTCAAATCTGGTCAAACTATGGTCAAACTGTGGTCAAATCTGGTCAAACTATGGTCAAACTAATTATTCAAGAAATATTAGTGTTACTAATTTTTTAGAGAACAATAGTTTCAAACACAAACAGTGAAATGTGTGACTTCATGCTCAAGCTAAATTCCTGAGGTTAATAGGATTGACATCTTACTATTGTCAGGAAAACAACAAGTGCAGACTTGGAAACGAGGGAGAATAGAACCAAAGAAAGTTAAGCGTGCTCAAATGGAGTAGTGAGAGGATGGGTGACCGTCCTGGAAGTTAGATGATTTGGAATGATGAGGGTGATTAGAGATTAAATTGAGCAGCGATGAGGGAGGGGTGATTAGAGGTTAAAATAATTCCGAAATTTGAAAATTAGGGAAAAAAAATTCAAAAAAATTTCAAAAAAAATTCCGCTTCTGATTAGTAGTAGCGGGTTTCTACCCACGCCATCGCTATACGTTAGTCAGAAGGCGCCTTATTAGTAGCGTGGGTACCCGCGCTACTAATAGGCCCAAAACCCGCGCTGCTGCTAGGCTTTTCCCTAGTAGTGAGAGAGCAACAGATTTGTTGGAAATCATACATACAGATGTATGTGGTCCGATGAATGTTGAGGCTCATGGCGGATATCGTTATTTTCTCACCTTCACAGATGATTTAAGCAGATATGGGTATATCTACTTAATGAAACATAAGTCTGAAACATTTGAAAAGTTCAAAGAATTTCAGAGTGAAATTGAAAATCATCGTAATAAGAAAATTAAATTTCTACGATCTGATCGTGGAGGTGAATATTTGAGTTACGAGTTTGGTCTACATTTGAAACAATGCGGAATAGTTTCAAGCAACTCACGCCATACCCGAACACCACAACGTAATGGTGTGTCCGAACGTCAGAATCGCACTTTACTAGATATGGTGCGATCTATGATGTCTCTTACTGATTTACCGCTATCGTTTTGGGGTTATGCTCTTGAGACGGCCGCATTCACCTTGAATAGAACACCGTCAAAATCCATTGAGATGACACCTTATGAACTATGGTTTAGCAAGAAACCAAAGTTGTCGTTTCTTAAAGTTTGGGGATGCGATGCTTATGTGAAAAAGCTTCAACCCGATAAGCTCGAACCCAAATCGAGAAATGTGTCTTCATAGGATACCCAAAGGAAACAGTTGGGTACACCTTCTATCACAGATCCGAAGGCAAGACATTTGTTGCCAAGAATGGATCCTTTCTAGAGAAAGAGTTTCTCTCGAAAGAAGTGAGTGGGAGGAAAGTAGAACTTGATGAGGTAATTGTACCTTCTCCCTTACTTGAAAGTAGTTTGTCGCAGAAACCGGTTTCTGAGACATCTACACCAAATAGTGAGGAAGTTGATGATATTGATCATGAAACTTCAGATCAAGTTACTACAGAACCTCGTAGATCAACTAGAGTAAGATCCGCACCAGAGTGGTACGGTAATCCTGTTCTGGAAGTCATGCTACTAGATCATGATGAACCTACGAACTATGAAGAAGCGATGGTGAGCCCAGATTCCACAAAATGGCTTGAGGCCATGAAATCTGAGATGGGATCCATGTATGAAAACAAAGTATGGAGTTTGGTTGACTTGCCCGAGGGTCGGCAAGCAATAGAAAACAAGTGGATCTTCAAGAAGAAGACCGACGACGGTAATGTTATCGTCTACAAAGCTCGACTTGTCGCAAAGGGTTTTATACAAGTTCAAGGGATTGACTACGATGAGACCTTCTCACCAGTAGCGATGCTTAAGTCTGTCTCAATCATGTTAGCAATTGCCGCATTTTATGATTATGAAATTTGGCAAATGGATGTAAAGACTGCATTCTGAATGGATTTACGGAAGAAGAGTTGTATATGATGCAACCGTAAGGTTTTATCGATCCAAAGGAGCTAACAAAGTGTGCAAGCTCCAGCGATCCATTTATGGACTGGTGCAAGCATCTCGAGTTGGAATAAACGCTTTGATAGTGTGATCAAAGCATTTGGGTTCATATGCACTTTTGGAGAAGCCTTGTATTTATAAGAAAGTGAGTGGGAGCTCTGTAGCATTTCTGATATTATATGTAGATGACATATTACTAATCGGAAATGATATAGAATTTCTGGATAGCATAAAGGGATACTTGAACAAGAGTTTTTCAATGAAAGACCTCGGTGAAGCTGCTTACATATTGGGCATCAAAATCTATAGAGATAGATCAAGACGCTTAATTGGACTTTCACAAAGCACATACCTTGACAAAATTTTGAAGAAGTTCAAAATGGATCAAGCAAAGAAAGGGTTCTTGCCTGTGTTGCAAGGTGTGAAGTTGAGTAAGACTCAATGCCCGACCACTGCAAAACATAGAGAGAAAATGAAAGATGTTCCCTATGCTTCAGCCATAGGCTCTATCATGTATGCAATGCTGTGTACCAGACCTGATGTGTGCCTTGCTATAAGCTTAGCAGGGAGGTACCAAAGTAATCCAGGAGTGGATCACTGGACAGCGGTCAAGAACATCCCAAATACGAAAAGGACTAAGGATATGTTTCTCGATATGGAGGTGACAAAGAGCTCATCGTGGCGGTTACGTTGATACAAGCTTTGACACTGATCCGGACGATTCTAAATCGCAGACCGGATACGATTTACACTAAACGGAGGAGCTGCCGGTTGGTGCAGTTCTAAACAAAGCGTCGAGGCAGGATCTACATGTGAAGCGGAGTACATAGCAGCTTCGAAGCAGCTAATGAAGGAGTGCAGGTGAAGGAGTTCATATCCGATCTAGGTGTCATACCTAGTGCATCGGGTCCAATGAAAATCTTATGTGACAATATCGGAGCAATTGCCTTAGCAAAGGAATCCAGATTTCACAAGAGGACCAAGCACATCAAGAGACGCCTTCAATTCCATCCGGATTTAGTCCGTGGGAGACATAGAGATTTGCAAGATACATACGGATCTGAATGTAGCGCACCCGTTGACTAAGCCTCTTCCACGAGCAAAACATGATCAACACCAAGACTCCATGGGTGTTAGAATCATTACTATGTAATCTAGATTATTGACTCTAGTGCAAGTGGGAGATCAAGGAAATATGCCCTAGAGGCAATAATAAAGTTATTATTTTTTTCCTTATTTCATGATAAATGTTTATCATTCATGCTAGAATTGTATTAACCGGAAACATGATACATGTGTGAATGCATAGACAAACAATATGTCACTAGTATGCCTCTACTAGACTAGCTTGTTAATCAAAGATGGTTATGTTTCCTAACCATGAACAAAGAGTTGATATTTGATTAACAAGGTCACATCATTAGTTGAATGATCTGATTGACATGACCCATTCCATTAGCTTAGCACACGATCGTTTAGTATGTTGCTACTGCTTTTATCCATGACTTATACATGTTCCTATAACTATGAGATTATGCAACTCCCGTTTACCGAAGGAACACTTTGGGTACTACCAAACGTCACAACGTAACTGGGTGATTATAAAGGAGTACTACAGATGTCTCCAAAGGCAGATGTTGGGTTGGCGTATTTCGAGATTAGGTTTTGTCACTCCGATTGTCGGAGAGGTATCTCTGGGCCCTCTCGGTAATACACATCACTTAAGCCTTGCAAGCACTACAAATAATGAGTTAGCTGTGAGATGATGTATTACAGAACGAGTAAAGAGACTTTCCGGTAACGAGATTGAACTAGGTATTGGATACCGACGATCGAATCTCGGGCAAGTAACATACCGATGACAAAGGGAACAACGTATGTTGTTATGCGGTCTGACCGATAAAGATCTTCGTAGAATATGTAGGAGCCAATATGGGCATCCAGGTCCCGCTATTGGTTATTGACCGGAGACGTGTCTCGGTCATGTCTACATTGTTCTCGAACCGTAGGGTCTGCACGCTTAAGGTTTCGATGACGGTTATATTATGAGTTTATGTATTTTGATGTACCGAAGGAGTTCGGAGTCCCGGATGTGATCACGGACATGACGAGGAGTCTCGAAATGGTCGAGACATAAAGATTGATATATTGGAAGCCTATATTTGGAGTTCGAATGGTTCGGGTGAAATCGATTTTTTACGGAACACCGGGGTTACGGAACCCTCCGGGGTTATTGGGCCTTAGTGGGCCATGAGGGAGAAGAGGAAGGGCCGGCCAGGGCAGGCCGCGCGCCCCCTCCCCCCCTAGTCCGAATAGGACAAGGAGAGGCGGCGCCCCCCCTTCCCTCTTTCCTCCCCCAATCCTAATCCAACTAGGAAGGGAGTCCTACTCCCGGTGGGAGTAGGACTCCTCCGGCGCGCCTCCTCCAAGGGCCGGCCGCACCCCCCCTTTGCTCCTTTATATACGGGGGCAGGGGGGCACCTTAGAACACACAAGTTGATCTACGGATCGTTCCTTAGCCGTGTGCGGTGCCCCCCTCCACCATATTCCACCTCGGTCATATCGTCGCAAAGCTTAGGCGAAGCCCTGCGCCGGTAGAACATCAAGATCGTCACCACGCCGTCGTGCTGACGGAACTCTTCCTCCCCGAAACTCTACTAGATTGGAGCCCGAGGAGCGTCATCGAGCTGTACGTGTGTCAAGAACTCGGGGGCGCCGGAGTAACGGCGCTAGGATCGGTTGGATCGCGAGGAGATCGTACGACTACTTCCTCTACGCCAGTGATCGCTTCGCTTCGGTCTCACGAGGGTACGTAGACAACACTCTCCCCTCTCGTTGCTATGCATCACCATGATCTTGCGTATGCGTAGGAAATTTTTTGAAATTACTACGTTCCTCAACATCACAGCCATATCGAAGGCCGAGGTGGAAGCCCATTTTGCACCGAAACCGCCACCGCCGCCAAGGGAGAAAGTGCCTGAGGAAACGATTGACCACTTCATTCGTATGGCTCAACCACCAGCTTCCAAGCCTGTTGACACAGACTATGAGCGCCACATCAGGAAGTTAAATCGAGCACGTCTACAAAGGGAGGCGAGCACGTCTACATCGGGATCGAGCAAACAAGAAGCAACCGACAAAAATGCGGAAAACCATTCCCGGTGGGAGAACAGTAGCGCAATCGATCCCTCGCTTGTTGTGCCAACAACAGTGACGATCTGGCGCCCTCAATATTATTGTGGGCAAACAGTGCATGTTCCCGAGGTGGGCAATGTGGTAATAACGTTGGAGCATATAATGCAGGCTGAAGTTCTCAACATCACTGTTGGACAACTCCTCGAGATCGAGCCCATGCCTTTGCTTAGAGAGGATGAAGTAAAACGGCAATATGTCCGGGGCCAACCTTTGGTCGCACCAGACAAGGTTAAGAACCTCCCAACGAGAATGTATGAATTGCATCAATGGTACATGAACATTACCAAGATTTCAGATCGAGTGTCCCTCATGGTGAATGTCAAGGAGGACCATTACTACCATGAGAAAGCTGGGTCCGTTGAGTATTTAGAACTGTTTCAGTTATACAATAAGGAAGCACTCGACAAATCTATCGTCAGTTGCTATTGTCTGTAAGTGATTTCTTTCTATATTTAAGTCTCAAGCTAGCTGTAGTGATCCTTTTGAGATCAATCATTACCTGTAATTATCCTCACTATATATATTCTTTTCTGTGGTATTATGCAGGATGAAGATATATGAAATGAGAAAAGGTGGACGCTATGGCATTGGGTTCATTGACCCAAACACCGTTAATGAATTCACATGGAAGATAAATGAACATCATGCAAAGGAAGTAGAAAGCAGCATGCTAGAGTTCTTGAAGCGCCTCAAATACAATGAAGATATACTACTTCCTTACCACTTTGGGTGAGTCACACTGTCTTGTACTACAAATTCTCTGTTTTTGCCTACTAGCTATAGCTACATGTTTTTGCTAACATATGCCCGCTTAATTAAGACATGTAAACGTGTGTGCATATGCAGATTTCACTGGGTCTTGTGTATCATTAAAGTTGACGACGGAAAAGTTGAAGTACTCGACTCACTAGTCTCAAAAAACACTGACTTTAACATCTTGTATGGGATAGTCAACAGGTAATTTCAATCATTATTAACTATATATCTCGGCCTATTTAGTTTGTCATTTCATGATATGAACTATTTAATAACCCCTTTATTCATTTTCTTTGTCGGCGGGCAGGGCTTGGGCAAGATTCATCACGTCACGCCCGCCCGTGGAAACAAAAGCTTGAATGGTTACGACCCAAGGTAAGTAATTAAGTAGTACTAGCTAGCTAGCTAGCTAGCTGCCATCTCTTTAATTATCATGCTTGATTAATTTTTATCTGATCAAATTCCATTCTCGTAAAGGCCCTGAAGCGGTAGGGTACTGATCTGTGTGCATTCTGCGTTTGCGAGAATATTCGCATGATGGCGTCCGAAAGGAGCAGATCTCAAAGACAGCAATGGGTACGCTTGTCGAAACACTATTCACAATTTTACACCATTATCGATATCTAGCTAGTCACACAACTAATACACATGCATATTGATCTCCTTCTTAACAGTTCAAAGAGGTGCGGAGAAGCTCATAGAAACGGAGCGCGTAGAAGCAATTCAAGAGGAAATAGCGGGATTTTTGCTCGACCAGGTCATAAATCCGAATGGAGAATTCTATTACCCGCTACCGCCCCAATGAAAACCACTTTCAATTGTCATCGTGCTCCGAAGGCACCAATTAGACTGGCTCCGAAGGCAACATTCATATTTAGTTGAAATTGTATATATCTGTACATGTGTGTATGTGTGAATTAATGTATATGGTGGTTTAATTTGTGAGACATTGATGTGATATATATATGCATGATTGGTTCTACTAGAAATTTTATATATATATATATATATATATATATATATATATATATATATATATATATATATATATATATATATATAACGTGTACAATGTGTAGTATCGTAAAATACCAGCAAGCGAAAAAGAATTAAAATGGAAACACAAAATTAAATGAAAAAGAAATCATAAAACTAAAAACCCTCCAAACCTTATAGTACCGGTTGGTATTACAAACCGGTACTAAAGGGCTCCAGGTCCCCGGAGCTGCCTCATGCCACGTGGTCGCCCTTTAGCACCGGTTCGTGTTGAACCGGTGCTAAAGGGGGGGGGGGGGCCTTTAGTGACCACTAATTAGTGCCGGTTATGTAACCGGCACTATAGGGCCTTACGAACCGGTGCTAATGCCCGGTTCTGCACTAGTGTGATCTAAAGATTGAGAAAACTTGGCTAACCTGTCAGCATCACTATTAGCAGCTCTGCCTTCAAAAGTAATCATACAATTAAAAGCTAACATCCTTTGTTTGATCTCTATAATAATGGGACCATAAGCTCCACGACATTCTTTCTGGATATCCTCTACCAACTGCTTGGAGTTTAAGGCAATCACAAGGTTCTGTAACATCAGATCTTGAGCAAGAGATAGTCCTTCACGACACGCTATAGCCTTCAAGGTTGGTACATCTGTTATTCCTTGTATAACTAGACCTGAACTTCCAACAAAAGTACCATCGGAATTCCTGCATACTGTTGCACCGCACCTCGGTTGCGTGTCTTTGATACTGCCGCATCAACATGTACTTTTGCAAACCCACCTGGTGGAGCTTTTGGACGTACTGGCCCTCTTCTTGGCGCTGTTGGTTTCTCCTCTGGCTTTTTTTGGAAGGAGCTCAAGATCTGCCAGAAAGCGATTTATAAATTGATGTGTTGATGCTGGGTTCTGATAAACTTCCTCATGGATTGCCTTGCGACGAACCCACCTTGCAAAGAACCCACCATATTGCCCATAACGTGACTGCAAGCCGGATAAAAGATGCATGTGATAATGTTTCAATCATTGAAAACATCCATTGCTTTGCACTAGGCTCCTTGGTTTCACATAAATGTTCCGCCAACTCAACTCGCCATCCACTAGCGCCCAAATACATCTCGCCATAGAACACTCGAGCAATGAGTGCCTCCAGGAATCCTCGGCACCGCATAGCCCACATGTGCTTGAGGGCGCCATATTTCTGTGAGCTCGAATATCCTCCATGGGAAGGGAGTGCTCCGCAAGCCTCCAAAGGAACGTACATATCTTCCCTGGGACCGGGCTTTTCAATAGAAGCTTCCATGACTCTGCATCACGTTCTTTGCTTGAGGATCCAGCTCCCCCATCTAGCCACACTTCCCTTCTAAATTTCCTGTCCACCATCATCTTGTAGGCTGATCTAACAGAGAAACATCCATTTTTCTCGAACTTCCAGGACCATGTGTCAAGCACATTCGACGTACAGAGGGGTATGGTCAGTATAGTTGCGATGTCAATCGGGAGGCACGCCTCCTGTAACATCGCCAAGTCCCATACTGCAGAAGTATGATCAATTAGTTCTAAAACTGTCGTAGGCGGATTGGGTTGGCGGCTCCCATATGGTCTCATCATCTCACGTCTTGGCAGCCAGTTGTCCTCCTAGATGTTGGTAGACTCCCCATTGCCAATTCTTCTGATTAAACCCTGTTTAAGTATGTCTCGCACCTCTATAATAGCCCGCCAAATTTGGCTAGGATGGTTGCTTAGCTCTGCATCAAGGATGGAACCATTTGGGAAGTAGATGCTCTTGAGGATTCTTGCACTCAATGACCCTGGATACCGTAGGATTCTCCATGCCTGCTTAGCAAGTAGTGTCAGGTTAAAGAGCTCAAAATCTTTAAATCCCAGTCCTCCCATACATTTTGGCTGGATCATTGATTCCCGCGACACCCAGCTAGGTATTCAGTGTCCTTCTTTGCTCCCCCACCAGAATTTCCTGATCAACATGTTCAAGTGCTCACATATAAGCCCCTAGGTAGCTTGAAACATGACATAGAGAAGACTGGAACTGCTTGGGCCACAGATTTAACCAACACCTCTTTCCCTATTGAAGACAAAGATTTTTCAATCCACCCCTGAACCCTGCTCCATAAATAATCTTTCAGATATTTGAAAGCCCCATTCTTGGAGGGCCCCCACCTCTGTTGGCATCCCTAGATATTTGGCGCTCAATGCCTCATTTGGAACTTGCAACACCACCTTTATTTCCTCTCTTAAACTGTCAGGGCAACCTTTACTGAAGTGGATTGACGACTTATCATGATTTATACGTTGCCCCGATGCTTGGCAATAAGTGTTCAACAACTGGTTTACCTCGTTTGCTCCATTTGTATTAGCCTTGAAAAACAACAGGCTGTCATCTACGAATAGTAAATAATTTACCGGTGGAGCTGTGGCAGCCACCTGTATCCCATTCAAGTTGGATGACTCATCAATAGATTTTAAAAGGCACGAAAGGCCCTCTGCTGCTATCAAGAATAAGTATGGAGAAATTGGGTCTCCCTGTCGTATTCCACATGACGGTTGAAACTCTTGCAACTTCTTGCCATTAAATAATACTAAGAATTTGACTGCCGTAACCAGACTCATAACAATCTCCACCCACCTGTGCGTGAAACCCAGCTTCAACAAAATTGCTTGAAGATAATCCCATTCAACTCTATCATAAGCTTTCATCATATCAAGTTTCAGTGCATAGTATCTGTTCCTCTTTGCTTTATTTCTCTTCATAAAGTGAAGACACTCATTTGCAGTTATTATATTGTCCGTGATAAGTCTGCCTGGGACGAAGGCAAACTGCTCCTATGAAATGATATCAGGTAAAACAACCTTCAACCTGTTGGATATAACCTTGGACGCAATTTTGTATAATACATTGCAGAGAGATATAGTTCTAAACTGTGTCAGTGATGTGGGATTATTTACCTTCGGAGTAAGTACCAATAATGTCTCATTTATGCACTCTGCTGACACGGTGCCATTAATGATTCGAAGCACTGCTGAAGTTACATCGGCACCACACACATCCCAATGATTTTGAAAAAAGTGGACTGAGAACCCGTCTGGTCCAGGAGCCTTTCTCGGGAACATCTGAAACAATGCTAGCTTGACCTCTTCTTGCGTGTAAGGAGCATTTAGAATTTCGTTCATTGCCGGTGTTACCTTGGTAGGGACGGTCTGAAGTACATGATTAATGTTGCTTACGTCCTCGGATGTGTAAAGGTTACTGTAGAAATCTGCCATTGGCTGCTCCATTTCACCTACATCCTCAATCATCCTTCTGTCTGGCAGCTACAAAGATTTTATCTGGTTTTTCTGACGGCGGCGGCTGGCTCTTAAATGGAAGAAATATGTGTTCTTGTCGCCGTGCATGAGCCACTCCACACACGCTCTCTGACGCCAAAGTATTTCCTCTCGATGGAACAGCTCGACCAGCTGATCGGCTACCTTATTTCCTCGCGAGACGGTGCAGTTCTTCCTGGGGTCTCCCTCAACGCCTGTAGCTCATTCTTTAATCTAGCAATCTCCTGCCAGATGCTACTGAAGTGAGTGTGTTCCCATGATGACAGATCAACCGACAGCCCTTGCAGCCTGTTTCGCACAGACTCCGCTGAATATCCTTTTGTTTTCTCCCATCCCGCCTGAACAGCAGATGTCAGCGATGGCTCTCCTTCCCAACAAACTTCATATTTAAGGCTGGTCATAATGGGGAGTAACTTAGGGGGTGTTTGGTTCAGAAGTCCTAGGGTTTTTTCTAGTCCCAGGGACTAATCAAAAAAGACTCTCCAGTAGAGTCTTTTTCTAGTCCCTGTAGAAAAAGTCCCTCCCGTTTGGTTCCTAGGGACTTTTTAGGGATTTTTTTCTAGTCTCTAGGACTAAAAAGTCCCTGAACCAAACACCCCCTTAGACTAATGTTATGCATATGACACTAGTCTAAGTTATTACCTTCATAATACAAAGTAACATAATGGTAGTATCATAGATGGCTTCATTTATTAGCTCGTAGACTCATCTTGTCTTGGAAAGCGCTATGTTACCACCTCTTATTAATTACTTGCCGAATAAGCAGAATTTTTTCAAAGTGCGCAATGTTACTAGTTAAGTTACTCCCACTATGACTAGCAAAATGACCGCTTGAGCCTCCTGCATGCATGCACCCCATTGAGGCTAAGTAGTAATGGTACATGATCTGGACTCGCCGCTGTCTTGTGTTCTAACACTGCATATGGATAGGCTGGCGTCCATGCTGGATTTGCATCACAACTATCCAGTCTCACTCTTGTGAATGTACCTCCTGCTACTTTTTTCTCAAAAGTCCAATCAGTCCCTGTATACCAAATATCAGAGAGATCACATGTGTCAAGAGCGTCCCGAAAACCATCGTGTTCGTGTGCATGCAAGACCTCATTAAAATCTCCTATAACCACCCATGGGCCGTTACCCATTCCTACAATTCCCCGGAGCATATCAGACGTTTTATATCTTTCTAGAACTTGTGCATCACCATAGACAAAGGTTATACGAGTTTTTGTTTGTGCCAGCTCATCCACTATCACATCAATATGATACTCTGAATAACCAAGAATTTCAAGCTTTATTTCCTCATTCCAGAAAATTCCTAAACCACCACTTCTACCAGAACTTCCTACTACAAAACTTTTATTGAAGCCTAAAGTGCCTACTAAATTCTCAACATGAGTACTCTCTATTTGAGTTTCAAGAATACAAACAATAGAGGGGGCAAGTTGCGTCATGATGTCACGAAGCTCATGAACTGTCGTGGGTTTGCCAGCCCCACGGCAGTTCCATACTAGCATACTCATTGCGCCAGGCGCGACCCCCCTGGGAGGCCCGCCAAACGCGCATCAAGATTTTTGGGTGCCGCACTGTTCTTGCCACTCCTGTCGACTATAGTCGACCCGTTCTTTATCCTCTTTGGGTCTTGTTTGGAAGATGGACTCGCAGGTACTTCAGTTGGAGGAAGGGCCAGTTGTTTGTTTGCTATCCCATGGGTGGAATCAAGTATGTGATTCGGGGCAACTTCAGTTGCTGCTCCTCTCTTCTTGCTATTGTCCCCCTCTTCCATCACATCATCGGTCAAGTTCTCCCCGCTGGCTTTATCAGTATATTCTTCATAGATAGGGTTAGTATATCCCCTGCCTTGACCGTGACCACGCCCAGACCTGCCTCTTCCTCTGCCCCCTCTATTTCCTCTTCCTTCCCCTAGTCCTCTTCCTGGTCCTCTAAACCAATCAGCCCAAAGATCCTTAAAAACTAGAGCTTTTGGGAGATGTAATCCATCCCCACACTCCTTATACATGTGACCCAGATGACCACAAACCGCACACCAATCTGGCAACCTTTCGTATTTAACTCTGAATATTTCTCTGGTTACTTCCTTATTCCTCTTGACCACCAATGAGACTGCGTTCTTGAGAGGTTTTGTCACATCTATTCTGACCCTCACTCTATAAAAATTTCCTTCGAACTCCGGCGACTTTGGCTCGGCATATATATACTTCCCCACTGTGGCAAAAAGTGCTTTGATCTTGGAGTAGTATCCATCAGGTAAATCATGGATTTGCATCCATATATCAATCTTGTTCAAGGGGATTGTTGATGGCTTAGTGAAACCATCATAATGCATCAGCGCAATTGCTTTGCCTTTAGAAGTCCAAGGGCCTTCCTCCATGACTCGCTCGAGTCACCAAGACACGAAAACTGCAGAGTATACAGATTTTCTTCAAGAGGACGGATCTTCACCTCTTACGCGAGGTCCCAAGCAATCTGCACGTTCCTATAAAACCAGTACTGACTGTAGGGTTTAGCAGTGTGCACACGAGCCACGGCCATCCATCGAGTTGCTTCATCCTGCAGATCCGTCTCCTCCACAATCATATCTTGCAGGTTTTCTTCATTGAGCCCTAGTTCTTCCATCATCGCCTCCATGTCGGTCGTAGCAGACCCCGATCCCGAAGCTTTGTTTTCCATTAAATATCTTGCCCGAGAAGAGATGTGTTTCATGGGCGGTGGTTCCCTATCTTCCCCGTCAGCTTACCGAGCAGACCCGAGGTTGGAGACCATGGCCTACGGCAGGAGCGGTGGCGGGTGAGGGGATGGTAGGTCTCTACGGTGGTGGATGCCGCCGCCACTGAGAGGATGAAAACCTAGCGAGAGAGGAGTCTCCTAAACGGCTAGAGTAACACTACTAGGGAAAACCTTATACACAGAATCTTAGCAGCAGCGTGGTTTAAAAACAAACGCTACTGCTAATTAGCAGTAGCGAGCTCCAGGAAACCACGCTACTAACACCCATATAGCAGTAGCGCTCTAGGTGAAACAAGCGCTACTACTATAATTGCCACGGCGTTGCCTCCAGGCTAGATATAGTAGTAGCGCCCTTCTCCTGGACGCGCTACTGCTAAAGTACTCAGTAGCAGCGTTTTTCTACAAAACTCGCTGCTGCTAAGTATCACCGCAACTAATTAAGTTTAGTCCCATACTGCTAAGCGAACAAGGTGTTTACCACCTTAAATATGTTACTTCTCAAACTATCTCGAGCACTTGGTCTTCATTGAACTATATGTGTAGGATTTGTGGCTGCAATATGAATCCTCGCCTGTACCTATACAAGTACGGTGAGGATTCATGTTGACTATTTAGATTCTACACAAAAAGATCAATGATAACCAATGTATATTTTTGATATTTTTACATGCTTAGACTTATAGCGTTTTTCCAGGACAAAGCGGTACTAATATTGGGATAAACAAAAGAAATAGCTGCTTCCTTTAGCAGTATCATTTTTTTTCTAAAATGCGCTATAGCTAAATTAGCTATAGCGCGTTTCCTTAAGAGCGCTACTGCTAGTTCGACTTAACCACCCGTGGGCTCAAAATTTTGCTAAGTCCTCCTTCCCCCCTGTTCCCCTACTCCTCTGTCGCTGCCGCCCGAGCCCGAGCCTGCCCTCACCACCGCCGCCTGAGGCCGCCCTCAACCTCACCGCCGCCGCCCGCCGGTGCTCTCGAACTCACCGCCGCCGCCCTCGACCTCACCGCTGCCACTCGAGCCCGCCTAGGACCGCGGCCTCCCGATCCCGAGCCCGCCCTCGCCGACCCTACCTCCGTCGTCGAGCACCTCCATGCCACCGTCTCTCCCCTCTCTGTGTAAGCCCCTGATGACCCACAAGTATAGGGGATCTGTCGTAGTCCTTTCGATAAGTAAGAGTGTCGAACCCAACGAGGAGTAGAAGGAAATGATAAGCGGTTTTCGATAAGGTTTTCTCTGCAAGCACTGAAATACTAGGTAATAGATAGTATTGTGATAAGATAAATAGTAACGAGCAAAAATAAATAAGGTAAATAAAGTGCAGCAAGGTGGCCCAATCCTTTATGTAGCAAAGGAGAAGCCTGGACAAATTCTAATAATGAAGAAGGAGCTCCCGAGGACACATTGGGAATTATCGTCAAGCTAGTTTTCATCACGTTCGTAAGATTCACGTTCGGTACTTTGATAATTTGATATGTGGGTGGACCGGTACTTGGGTACTGCCCTAACATGGACAAGCATCCCACTTATGATTAACCCCTATTGCAAGCATTTACAACTACAAAAAGGAGTATTAAGGTAAACCTAACCACAACATTAAACATATGGGTCCACATCAACCCCTAACGAAGCAACGGATAAACTAGGGTTTAAGCTTCTGTTACTCTAGCAACCCATCATCTACTTATTACTTCCCTATGCCTTCCTCTAGGCCCAAATAATGGTGAAGTGTCATGTAGTCGACGTTCACATAACACCACTAGAGGAGAGACAACATACATCTCATCAAAATATCAAACGAATACCAAATTCACATGACTACTAATAGCAAGACTTCACCCATGTCCCCAGGAACAAACATAACTACTCACAAAGCATATTCATGTTCATAATCGGAGGGGTAATAATATGCATAAAGGATCTGAACATATGATCTTCCACCAAGTAAACCAAATAGCATCAACTACAACGAGTAATCAACACTACTAGCAACCCACAGGTACCAATTTGTGGTTTTGATACAAGATTGGATACAAGAGATGAACTAGGGTTTTGAGAGGAGATGGTGCTGGTGAAGATGTTGATGGAGATTGACCCCCTCCTGATGAGAGGATCGTTGGTGATGACGTTGGTGATGATTTCCCCCTCCCGGAGGGAAGTGTCACCGGCAGAACAGCTCCGCCAGAGCCCTAGATTGATTCCGGCAAGGTTCCGCCTCGTGGCGGCGGAGTTTCGTCTCGTAAGCTTGCCCACGATTTTTTCCTGGGGAAAACCCTTCATATAGAAGAAGATGGCAGCCGGAAGCCTACCAGGGGGCCCAGGAGATAGGGGGCGCGCCCTACAGGGGGGGCGTGCCCCCTGTCTCCTGGACAGGGTGTGGGCCCCCTGGCCTATTTCTTTTGCCCAAAAATTCTTATTAAATCTGAAAAGTTGTTTCGTGGAGTCTCAGGTCTTTTGGAGTTGTGCAAAATAGGTTTCCAACGTGTGCTCCTTTTCCAGCCAGAATTCCAGCTGCCGGCATTCCCCCTCTTCATGGTAAACCTTGTAAAATAAGAGAGAATAGCCATAAGTATTACGATATAATGTGTAATAAGAACCCATAATGCAATAAATATTGATATAAAAGCATGATGCAAAATGGACGTATCAACTCCCCTAAGCTTAGACCTCGCTTGTCCTCAAGCGGAAGCCGAAATCGAAAAATATGTCCACATGTTTAGAGATAGAGCTGTCGATAAAAATAAAATACGGACATGAGGGCATCATGATCATTCTAATAACAGCAACATATATGGATTTTGTCATATGATTTCTTATGTTCAAGTAATAAGCAATTCACAATGTCAAGTATGGTTCAAAAACTTCATTGGGAACTAACAAACTATAATCTCAGTCATTGAAGCAATTGCAATTTATCGTAATATCAAAAAGAGTCAATAATAGAGCTTTTCAGCAAGCTCACATACTCAACTATTTCGTAGTCCCCTATAATTGTTAACACTCATGCAATACTTGTGGTTATAGAGTTTCAGCTGGATACTGAGAAAGACAGGGGCCTATTGTGTTGCCTCCCAACGTATTCACCTTTAGGTGATGTCAACAATAATAGCCTATGCCAACTTACATCCAATTAGATATATATATCATGATCTTTCAAACACGAGGAGCTTCACAAAGGATAAAATGAAAAAGGGAAAGGTGAGGATCACCTTGACTCAAGCATAAAGTAAAACATAAAGTAAAAAATAGGCCCTTCGCAGAGGGAAGTAGAGGTTGTCATGCGCGTTTAGGGTTGATGCATAAAGTCTTAATGCAAAAGAACGTCACTTTATATTGCCCCTTGTATGTGGACCTTTATTATGCAGTCCGTCGCTTTTATTACTTCCACAACAAGTTCATACAAAGCTTATTTTCTCTGCACTAATAAGTCATACATATTTAGAGAGCAATTTTTATTGCTTGCACCGATGACAACTTACTTGAAGGATCTTACTCATCCATAGGTAGGTATGGTGGACTCTCATGGCAAAACTGGGTTTAAGGATATTTGGAAGCACAAGTAGTATCTCTACTTGGTGCAAAGAATTTGGCTAGCATGAGGGGGAAAGGCAAGCTCAACATGTTTGGAAGGTCAATGACAATATAATTTAACTGATATGTCGGAAAACATAAACCATTACGTTGTATTCCTTGTCCAACGTCAACTCTTTTAGCATGTCATACTTAATGAGTGCTTCACAATCATAAAAGATGTCCAAGATAATATATTTATATGTTAACCCCTCTTTCCTTATCACTTCCTATTAATTGCAACGATGACCAAGGCTACGTTTATCAACTCTCAACAATTTTATGGCTCATACTTTCTATGTGTGAAGTTATCACTATCCATAGGATCAATATGAACTCTTTTGTTCTTTTTACTTTCTCAAGATCATAGCAACATAGCAAAGCCCTTGACTCAACACTAATCTTTATTATAGATGGCACACGGACTCGATTACATAAAGAGATCATAAAGCAAAACTCAAACTACTTGATATCAAAACGTCGAAATAATAGATCAAGATACTACTAAAAGGATCGAACTAAATAAAGCGGTAAAGATAGAAGTGTGATGGTGATATGATACCGGGGCACCTCCCCTAAGCTTGGCAGTTGCCAAGGGGAGTGCCCATACCAATGTGATTATTTCTTCGGAGGTGGTGAAGTAGGAGTTGTTGATGATGCAGGCTTGTTGTTCGTCTTCCAAGGCATAGGCTCTCCATCATAAAAAGTTGATCGAGTCTCCGGGATCCTTAAATCTGCAGCCAAACTCATTCGCTTGAATCTATATTCATACTCACAGTTCTGGTTTTGCAGGTCATAAATTTGGGCTTGGAGGTGCTCGATTTTCTCTTGAAGCTTGAAGATGGTCTCCCCAATGACTTTGGCATCCAGCTTGTGGTTGTTGGTGAACTCCGTGATCATCATCTAGTTGGCGTTGAGTCCACGCTCCACCATCCCTTGACACTTGAAAACTTCTTGCTCCATGGCTTCGATCTTTGTCTCCACGCTCCCGATACGCCTTGGTCCCTCCACATCGCGGATGTGCAACACCCCCTCACGCATCTCAATGGTTTGAGGGTGATGCAGCACCTCCGCAAGATAGGGGTTGATAACCCTCTTGAAAAACTTGTCCTTGGGAGCGCTTGGAGACAACATGATGCTCTAGATCTGAAACAGAAACAGCTCGAAACAAAAACAGAGGATATTTGCGTGATACGATGGTCAAAACCTTCGAGAGTATATATAATGAATTTTTACCGGCCAAAATACGCAACATACAAGAAAACGGAGTCCGGGAGGCACACGAGGTGCCCACAAGATAGGGGGCGCGCCCTATAGGGGGGGTCCCTCCTCTCTCGTGGGAGCCTCATGTCCCTTTCGGGCTACTTCTTTCTTCCTAAAATCCTTAAATAATCCAAAACTGATGAAAATTGCCATTAGAGTTGTCTTGGAGTTGGTTTACTTACCGTACCACGTACCTATGCCTTTTTGTAGTCTGGAACGTTCTGGAAAGTGTCTCTTATGTACTCCTCAGGGGTTATGGTTTCAATAATATTAGTTTCAACATTGATAGGATTACCTGAAATTTAATGTTTAATTCTTTGACTGTTTACCACCCTCGGATTTGTGCCTTCAAAGTTGTTGATTTTTATAGCACCAGAATGATAGACCTCCTCGATAACGTAGGGGCCTTCCCATTTTGAGAGGATTTTTCCTGCAAAAAATCTTAAACGAGAGTTGAACAATAACACATAATCTCCTATATTAAACTCACGCTTCTGTATCCTCTTATCATGCCAGCGTTTGACTTTTTCTTTGAAAGCTTGGCATTCTCATATGCTTGGGTTCTCCATTCATCAAGGGAGCTAATATCAAACAACCTCTTCTCACCGGCAAGTTTGAAGTCATAATTGAGCTCTTTAACAACCCAATATCCTTTATGTTCAAGTTCAAGAGGTAAATGACATGCTTTTCCATAAACCATCTTATATGGAGACATACCCATAGGATTTTTGTATGCAGTTATATAGGCCCATAATGCATCATCAAGTTTTTGGACCAATTCTTTCTTGATCTATTCACAGTCTTGTGCAAAATTAATTTGAGCTCTCTATTGCTCAACTCTACTTGACCACTAGACTGCCGGTGATAAGGAGATGCGATTCTATGATTGACATCATACTTAGCGAGCATCTTACGGAAAGCACCATGAATAAAGTGTGAACCACCATCAGTCATAAGATATCTAGGGACTCCAGACCTCGGAAAAATAACTTCTTTAAGCATTTTAATAGAAGTGTTATGATCAGCACTACTAGTTGGAATAGCTTCTACCCACTTAGTAACATAATCAACAGCAACTAAAATATGTGTATAACCATTGGAGGCAGGAAAAGGTCCCATATAATCAAAGCCCCAAACATCAAATGGTTCAATAACAAGAGAATAATTCATAGGCATTTCTTGGCGTCTACTAATGTTACCTATTCTTTGACATTCATCACAAGATACGACAAACTTACGAGCATCTTTGAAAAGAGTAGGCCAATAAAAACCAGATTGTAGTACCTTGTGTGCAGTTCTGTCTCAAGCGTGGCATCCTCCATAGGATTCAGAGTGACACTTGCGTAGGATTTGTTCCTGTTCATGCTCAGGCACACAACGTCTAATAATACCATCTACTCCTTCTTTATAAAGGTGTGGATCATCCCAGAAGTAATGTCTTAAATCATAAAAGAACTTTTTCTTTTGCTAGTATGTGAAACTAGGCGGTATATATTTAGCAACAATGTAATTAGCATAATTAGCATACCAAGGAGCAGTACGAGAAGCATTGACGACCGCTAATTGTTCATCAGGAAAACTATCATAAATAGGAAGTGGGTCATCAAGATCATTCTCTAACCTAGACAAGTTGTCTGCAACGGGGTTCTCAGCTCCCTTTCTATCAATAGTATGCAAGTCAAATTCTTGGAGCAAGAGAACCCATCTAATGAGTCTAGGCTTAGCATCTTTCTTTTCCATAAGATACTTAATAGCAGCATGATCAGTGTGAATAGTAACTTTGGAATCGACAATATAAGGTCTAAACTTATCCCATGCAAACACAACTGCTAAAAATTCTTTTTCAGTAGTAGCATAATTTTTCTGGGCAGTATCAAGAGTCTTGCTAGCATAATGGATAACATTCAATTTATTATCGACTCTTTGCCCTAAAACAGCACCTACAGCATAATCACTAGCATCGCACATAATTTCAAAAGGTAAATTCCAATCAGGTGGCTGAACAATAGGTGCAGTGATCAAAGCCTTCTTAAGGGCATCTCCAGCCGTTGGCCCCCAGGATGCACAAAAATCGCCCCCTGGGGGCGAGCCGGCGAGACACTCGGCGCTGGGGGCGGATTTTCGCCCAGTCGCCGCCCCCAGGCGCCGAAATTGGCCCACTTTGCAGCCCAATTTCGGCGAATAAACGCCCATATGGGCGAGAATAGGCCCATATTCGCGTGGTTTCATACTGTCTCGGCGTTCATTTATCAACATAATTATTCCTTAATCACATATTTCATCGCAGAAAAATCAAATACTTCAACAAAATAGTACAACAACAAATAGTTCAATACAAATTATATAGTTCAACAAATAAAAACTCGTATTTCATCACGCGGCATCCCCCTTGAGCCTCCATAGGTGCTCAATCAGATCTTTCTGTAGTTGATGATGCACCTGTCGGTGGCCGAGGGCGCGGGATACAGCTAGCGGTGGCCGAGGGCGCGGGGGGTGCGAGGCGAGTCGGGGAAGAAAAACTTGACTTTTCCCCTATCGGTGTGGGCCAGGCGCGCTTTTCACTAGCGCCGAGCCCCAACGGCTCTCAGCAGCGCGGGTTCGACTGTGACCGCCGGGCGGAAAAAAGGCCCGAATCAAGCGATTTTCGGTGTCTGGGCGCGATCGGGCGTTTTTGGCCGTGCGCCGAAAAAATCACCTGGGGAGGTCTTCTTGGGGGCGCGGCTGGAGATGCCCTAAGTGTTTCAAATGTTTCTACACAATCATCATCAAAGACAAAAGGAATATCTTTTTGCAATAAATTAGTCAGAGGCCTAGAGATTTTAGAAAAGTCCTTAATGAACCTCCTATAAAAACCGGCATGACCAAGGAAACTTCTTATAGCTTTTATGTCCTTGGGACATGACATCTTTTCAATAGCATCAACTTTGGCTTTATCAACTTCAATACCTCTCTCGGAGATCTTGTGCCCCAAGACAATGCCTTCATTAACCATAAAGTGACACTTTTCCCAATTCAGGATGAGACTAGTGTCTTCGCATCTCTGCAAAACTCGATCAAGGTTGCTTAAACAATCATCAAAAGAGGATCCATAGACAGAGAAGTCATCCATGAATACCTCACAAATCTTTTCACAAAAATCAGAAAATATAGCCATCATGCATGTTTGAAAGGTAGCAGGTGCATTACATAAACCAAAAGGCATACGTCTATAAGCAAAGGTACGAAAAGGGCAAGTAAAAGTAGTTTTAGATTGATCCCCCGCTGAAACAGGTATCTGAGAGAAACCAGAATAACCATCTAGGAAGCAAAAATGTGTGTGTTTGTATAGCCTTTCTAGCATTTGATCAATAAAAGTAAAGGGTGGTAGTGATCTTTCTTAGTAGCTTTATTTAACTTACGGAAATTAATTACCATCCTATAACCTATAATTATTCTTTGCGGGATCAATTCATCTTTATCATTAGGAACAATGGTAATACCTCCCTTTTTGGGGACACAATGGACAGGGCTTACCCATTCACTATCAGCAACGGGATAAATAATACCTGCCTCAAGGAGTTTTAGTATCTCTTTTCTTACCACTTCCTTCATTTTGGGATTTAATCATCTTTGAGGATCTCTAACTGGTTTGGCATCTTTCTCCACTGAAATTTTGTGTTGCATAATGTGGGACTAATGCCCTTAAGATCATCCAGAGTATATCCAATAGCAGCTCGGTGCTTCTTCAGAGTTTTCAATAATCTGTTTTCTTCTTTCTCTGAAAGGTTAGCACTAATAATAACAGGATATATTTCTTTTTCATCAAGATAAGCATACTTAAGATTATCAGGTAATGGTTTGAGTTCAAACACGGGATCACCCTTGGGTGGAGGGGGATCCCCAAGAATTTCAATGGGAAGGTTATGTTTCAACATAGGTTCTTGTTTAAGGAACACTTCATCTATTTCTTCCCTTTCCTTCATAAACATATCATTTTCATGGTCTAGCAAATATTGTTCTAACGGATCAGTTGGAGGAACAACAATGGAAGCAAGACCAATAATTTCATCCTTACTAGATGGTTCCTCTTCATGGTGTTGTCTATGAAATTTAGAAAAGTTGAACTCATGAGACATATCACCTAGACCAATAGTAACTACATCCTTTTCGCAATCTATCCTAGCATTAACGGTGTTCAAGAAGGGTCTACTAAATATAATGGGACAAAAGCTATCTTGTGGGGAGCCAAGAACAAGAAAATCAACAGGATATTTAGTTTTCCCACACAAGACTTCAACATCTCTAACGATTCCCATTGGTGAAATAGTATCTCTATTGGCAAGTTTAGTTGTGACATCAATATCTTCTAACTCAGCAGGTGCAATATCATGCTTAATTTCGTTGTATAAATCAATGGGTATTGCACTAGCACTAGCACCCATATCACATAAGCCATGATAACAATGATCTCCTATTTTAATAGAAATAACAGGCATGCCTACCACAGGTCTATGTTTATCTTTAGCACAAGGTTTAGCAATTCTAGCAGTTTCATCACAGAAATAAATAACATGCCCATCAATATTATCAGACAAGAGATCTTTAACAATAGCAATATTAGGTTCAACTTTGATTTGCTCAGGAGGTGTATAAGTTCTAACATTGCTCTTACAAACAACAGTCGAAGCTTTAGCATGATCTTTTATCCTAACAGGAAAAGGAGTTTTTTCAACATAAGCAGTAGGAATAATAGGATCACTATATGTAATAGTCTTCTCTTCGATCGTAATAGGTGCAACTACTTTCACTTCAACAGGAGGATTATATTTAAACCACTTCTCTTTAGGGAGATCAACGTGAGTAGCAAAAGTTTCACAGAAAGTAGCTACTATCTCAGAGTCAAGTCCATACATAGAGCTAAATCCACGGAAAGCATCGGCATCCATAAAAGATTTAACACAATCAAACCTAGGTGTCATACCTGACTCCTTACCATCGTCGGAACCCCAATCTTCAGAGTTGCGTTTAATTCTTTCCAATAAGTCCCATTTGAAATCAATAGTCTTCAGCATATAGGAACCAGCACAGGAAGTATCAAGCAGGTTGCGATTATCAAGAGAAAGTCGAGCATAAAAATTCCGAATAATCATTTCCCGAGAGAGCTCATGATTGGGGCATGAATACAACATTGACTTAAGCCTCCCACAAGCTTGAGTGATGCTTTCTCCTTCGCGAGGCCAAAAATTATATATGTAATTACGATCACGATGAACAAGATGCATAGGATAGAACTTCTGGTGAAATTCCAACTTCAATCGCTTATAATTCCAATGTCTCGTATCATCACATAGCCTATACCATGTTATTGCATCTCCCTTCAAAGATAAAGGGAAGACCTTCCTTTTCACAACATCATCGGGAATACCTGCAAGCTTAAATAATCCACAAACTTCATCCACAAAGATGAGGTGTAAGTCGGGATGCAATGTTCCGTCTCCTGCAAAAGGATTAGCTAGCAGTTTTTCTATCATACCCGAAGGAATCTCAAAGTGAATATTTTCATAAGGTTCACTCGGTTGAGGTTCATCTATTGGCTCTTCTGGTTGGGGTGAAGATACCCCAAACAAGCCCCTCAAGGGCTCATTTGGTTCTTGGGGATGGTTAGCCCTGGGCAAGAGACCCCCAGATGAGTTTTCCCTGCGCATTTGGGATCCCAACGAACACAACGGGAAATCACTCGTTCCTATTTGGTGACGATGGTGGGGAGAAATCCCAATATTTCAACAAGCTGAAAAAGAAGAAAGTGGTGGTCCTAGGGTAGGACTAGGTGGAGGCACTGCTTTCCATCTGTGACGAAGGAGATCGACAAGCGTTGCCCCGTCGCCTCGAGGGTTTTCTCCCGGATCCCTTCAGGCGTGGATTGTTTCTCCGGGGAAACAACGCGGATGGGGGAGGAAAGCCCGTGGCAGAGAGCGACCAAATGTGTCGTGGGCTTTCCTCGGGCTGACTTGCCCCATGGGTGGCGCACCCTGGTTTTGGACGGGGATCCCGGAGGGATACCGGATAACCAAACAAGCCCCAAAGGATTAGTTTCCATAGTGACAAGTAACAGAAAATTTCAGCACACTATATAAATGTTTCTTTACCAAGTTCCACTCACCAAGAGCGCTACGCTCCCCGGCAATGGCACCAGAAAAGAGTCTTGATGACCCACAAGTATAGGGGATCTATTGTAGTCCTTCCGATAAGTAAGAGTGTCGAACCCAACGAGGAGCGGAAGGAAATGATAAGCGGTTTTCGATAAGGTTTTCTCTGCAAGCACTGAAATAGTAGGTAATAGATAGTATTGTGATAAGATAAATAGTAACGAGCAAAAATAAATAAGGTAAATAAAGTGCAGCAAGGTGTCCCAATCCTTTATGTAGCAAAGGATAAGCCTGGACAAATTCTAATAATGAAGAAGGAGCTCCCGAGGACACATTGGGAATTATCGTCAAGCTAGTTTTCATCACGTTCGTAAGATTCGCGTTCGGTACTTTGATAATTTGATATGTGGGTGGACCGGTACTTGGGTACTGCCCTAACATGGACAAGCATCCCACTTATGATTAACTCCTATTGCAAGCATCCGACTACAAAAAGGAGTATTAAGGTAAACCTAACCACAACATTAAATATATGGGTCCATATCAACCCCTAACGAAGCAATGCATAAACTAGGGTTTAAGCTTCTGTCACTCTAGCAACCCATCATCAATTATTACTTCCCTATGCCTTCCTCTAGGCCCAAATAATGGTGAGGTGTCATGTAGTCGACGTTCACATAGCACCACTAGAGGAGAGACAACATACATCTCATCAAAATATCGAACGAATACCAAATTCACATGACTACTAATAGCAAGACTTCACCCATGTCCTCAGGAACAAACATAACTACTCACAAAGCATATTCATGTTCATAATCAGGGGGGTAATAATATGTATAAAGGATCTGAACATATGATCTTCCACCAAGTAAACCAAATAGCATCAACTACAAGGAGTAATCAACACTACTAGCAAGCCACAGGTACCAATTTGTGGTTTTGATACAAGATTGGATACAAGAGATGAACTAGGGTTTTGAGAGGAGATGGTGCTGGTGAAGATATTGATGGAGATTGACCCCCTCCCGATGAGAGGATCGTTGGTGATGACGTTGGTGATGATTTCCCCCTCCCGGAGGGAAGTGTCCCCGGCAGAACAGCTCCGCCAGAGCCCTAGATTGATTCCACCAAGGTTCCGCCTCGTGGCGGAGTTTCGTCCCATAAGCTTGCCCACGATTTTTCGAGGAAAACCCTTCATATAGCGAAGATGGCAGCGGAAGCCCACCAGGGGCCCAGGAGATAGGCGCGCCCTCACAGGGTGGGGCGCCTTGTCTCTGGGACAGGTGTGTGGCCCTGGCCTATTTCTTTTGCCCAAAATTCTTATTAAATCTGAAAAGCTGTTTCGTGGAGTCTCGTGTCTTTTGGAGTTGTGCGTAATAGGTTTCAATGTTTGCTCCTTTTCGGCCAAATTCCAGTTCTTGGCATTCCCCTCTTCATGGTAAACCTTGTAAAATAAGAGAGAATAGCCATAAGTATTGAGATATAATGTGTAATAACATCCCATAATGCAATAAATATTGATATAAAAGCATGATGCAAAATGGACGTATCAGCCCCCACCCCCTCTCTCTCTGCTTAGTTAGTAGATGTTTTCTTAGTAGTAGTAGATGTTAATTTCGGGTTCATAGATTATGATTTTTAGTAGTAGTAGATGTTAATTAGTAGTAGTGATGGTACTAGTTAACTAGGGTAGTATGGTTAATAGTAGATGTTTTTTACTATTGTATAATGTAGTTTTTTTACTGTTTTAAGTAAGTGTTTAAAATAATTAGTAAGTAAATTAATAAACTAGTTGAACTAGTTTAGTTTTAGTTGAACTAGTTTAGTAAGTAAATTAATAAACTAGTTGAACTAGTTGAATTAATAGAACTATTGTATTTTTATTAAGAAAATTAATATAACTAGTTGAACTACTTTATTTTTAGAAAGAACTAGTTTTTTTCCTATTTATAGTAAGTTTATATTTAGTAAGAACTAGTTGAATTAATAGAACTAGTTGAACAAGTCATATTTGTTGTTTTTTTTAGTTTAAACAATTATTCGGGGTGTATTGATGATAACTTATAGGGTTTTTGTTTTTGCAGAAATCAAGGAGCCCCTCCATCATCCCCGCCGTCGTCCCCGTCACCGACCCCCTCCGACCTCGAGGTGAGACCAGCCAAATCTCCAGGTCAATATGAGTTCTATAAGATATGATGTAGATAAAAACATATATATCTTGTGTTGCTCAAATAGGATATGTGGTTTCCCAAGTGGCCGGTCATGTTCAGGTTACACCTCCGAGTGGCCTATGTTTTGCCGGAGGGTTGATTAATTTCCGTTCTGGCAAATTTCAGGTGCTCGATATGTCCTTTTTTAGCAAAGGTCATGCCGGATTTTTCTGTGAATTCTGGCATATGACTTCTGCTAGAATATGTAGGAAATATCGAGTGGCCTGGATTTTCTCGAAAAATAATTAAACGACATTTTGACAGACTGATAGTCAACCCATGATGAATAATAATGATCTAATTTAGTTTTTTTAGTATATATATTTAATTGTACAAGTTTTATCTTTGAATTATGAATGTAGGAAATGTCGTACTCGGACGACGAAAGTCTCTCGGGGGAGTGCAGCTAGTGCCATGATGATCGAGTGTTGAATCGGGTATAGAACCCAGGATGCTTGGTTTCAATTCCGAATCCGCTAAACCATCGCTCGAGGTCTGTGCGACAGGCCTCACCTGGATGAAGATCGGCAATTCAGCATTAAGCTCGAGGAGACCTTCGATGTTGAAACGGTACGCAAAGACGACAAGTGTTTTTTTCGTAATTAAGCACGACTACAACTATTTCAACGTCTAATTTTCATCTTCTACAATTCGACTAGCTTATCCCATGCCATGCAAGACGCTATGTCTTGGAGAGGATGGGTTTTGAAGACCATGAAAATTTTGAAACAAAGAAAATACACCTAAGGACCCATCATGATATGGATTTTGAAGTAAATCTGTATAATTCTCAGAGCGTAACTCATTTTGCTTGCCAAAATTGGGAAGCACTTTGCAAAATGTATGTTTTTATGAGGATATGATTGCCACCATGGATCTTGGTGATCCTGACATCGAGCAAAACAATATGGACATTCGGGTCCTTGTTGATACACTTCAGATTCTACCGCTATTAAGTTTCTCAAACATAGTTATTAACTAATTTATATTGTTTATTTCAAAATAGTTGACAGCTTATTCCCATTGACAACTTATTTCATATTTCAAAGAATGTGCGGAAGATGGTAGACAAAACCCACTACACCAATGGCTCCAAATTAACTTATAAGGAGAAAAATCATCTGATCGCATTTTGTACTGATCTTGAGAATTACAATACCTATTATCGAACTCCTCCAAATTATGGTGAATATGTGCCACTAGTTCACGTGTTGAAGCACGATAACTTCTATGGAGATACCCTGGTAAGATTTTTTACTATTACGACATCTGTGCATCTTTTGCATACTTCTAAAACTAGTACATCATTGCTAACTACGAAGTTATTACTATATTTTCAACAGAAAATCTCGATGGATTGTGTGCCTCATATGATGTATCAGAATGGTCGCCTTGATGTTCTGAACATACAGCCAGGTCATCCTACGGATCTCACCTGTGCATATCGGATTTCTAAAACCGATGAACACATGCTAATCAAAGAATGGAAAAAATGTTTGGACAGTCGTAAGGAGGTTCTTGGAAGCAACATTAAGCGAAAGGCAAGAATTGGAGACAGGATAATCTCCATTCTCCATAATGGAGGGTCAAGGGCTATCTTGTTTTTTTTTGCTATTTTATCTTAGAGAATATAGTAGGTCCTAAGAGAATGTAGTAGGTCCTATGAGGTACAATATGTTTGTTATGTGGTACAATGTGTTAGAGTTGATGATGAGGAATAGTTGTGATTATAACTAGTGACCAACTTGCTATGTGATGTCTCATTGATGAAAACGATGATCATGAGGAGGTTTTATATGACAATGATGTATTATGATGATAAGTTGTTAATGATATGATGATGATGGTTTTTATTATATTATTGGGTGCAAGAACCGCGGATTAGTTTCAAGTGTATGTCCATCCACTTGAAACTAGTCCATGGTTCTTTCACCCTGTGATGTAATAACTCATTATGATGTAAAAACAATCTCTAAATTGCTGTTGTATGAAAACTTGTATAAAGGTATATGAATACAACATGAAATAAAAGTGAAATACGGAATAATAGTAGTAGCGCGGGCTGAGAGAAGCGCTATTAGTAATTACCAGTAGCGCTCTTTACAGAAAGCGCTACTACTAAGTCGATATAGCAGTAGCGTGGGTTAACAGACGCTACTGCTGACCTTTAACTGTAGCGCCTTACTAGTAGCGCCGTACCAGCGCTACTGATAGGCATTATTGCCGCGCTACTGCTAGGGTTTTCCCTAGTAGTGTAAGTGTGAAAGCTGCGCGGACATGCTTGTTGCAATATCAGAAATTGTTAATGGATCTTGAGCTCCATGCAGACTGAAAAATCAAAATTTAGGCTTAAAAAAATTCTGAAAAACAAATACACACATACCTACGGATGTATACTACTTGTCTATAAAGTTTCATGGCCAAATACATTTTTATGCGAGCACGCATATAATTCACTATAAATGTATATGATTTTTTGTACAACTTACATCAAAACGTATTTTATAATACAATTTTACACTCATCTAGTATACATCTAGAAATACTTGTGTTTTTTTCAGTATTCTTAAACTTAAAAGGTCAAGTTTCGATATTTTGAATATCGCAGGCTCGGTGGAGCCCGAGAGCCAAAAAGCCTCACTCCAACAATATTTCTTTCTTTATGGATGCGTCTCTAACTTCATAGGGATACTTCTCAATACAATTTCTTCAAATTTTAGTTAAAATAAATTTCTACGGATTCTTCAATACCTGCAATTGTAGAATATTCATGTGGCACACTCCCAAATTTTGCACATGAAAAGCACTTCTATTTATGGGTCCGACTATTGTTCGCACACGAACATGTCACCATGTACCCTCGACGCCGGGGGTGATGCACCGCAGCTCAGGTCGAAGGAGACCCGCCGGAAGCGCGGTACGCAAGATAATCCGGCGGGCGCTTTTGTAGACCCGAAACCCCACACGCCCGGGAGGGACCCCGTCAGGGCGCGCAGCGGCTATGGGCTGCCCTAAGTCGACCTGATCGCCCCTAGGGCCTCGAGGTTCGCCGCCCTGCAATGAAGAAGAACGAACGAAGAATGAGGAAGAAGAATAACAAGGGAGAAGGTAAAATTAAAGGTAAAAGATGTAGATAGATTTGTTCGATTGTGTGTTGTTGTTCAATCGGCCGTCACCTCTTGTCTATATAAGAGGCGGGTGGACTTCCCATACAAGAAAAAGACTTGCCTAGCCGTCCAAATCATCAAAACCTAATAAAACACGGACTATTCACGACCCCCGGCCCGGATGTCCGGCTCAAGGCCCGGATGATCCGGCCTAGCCCAGTTTTTTGACAGCAGCTCACTGTTTTGGCTCTAGAATCCTCATACGACCACGGATTTGGACATTTTCTATATCCAAATCAACCGTCTCGACGAGACGCACAACTTTCATGTTGAACACTTTTTCATCCGAGGCCATTTTGAGGGTGTTTCGGGCCGTTTTCTAAAGTGTGCAGCAGAAAAACGTGTCCGGACATCCGGACAATTGCCCGGATTGTCCAGCCTTTATCCGGATCATCCGGGAGTTGATCCAGATCATCCGGCTTCAACTTTTAGCTTCTGTTGTTTTGGTCAATTTTTTGGCCCTCGGCCGGATGATCTGGACCCCGGTCCGGATGATCCGACCATACAGTACTGCAGCGCACAGTTTTGGCTATAACTTTTGCATACGAACTCAGATGGGGACGATTCTTATATCAATATCGTCCGTTTCGACGAGACGAAGAACTTTGCAGTTGCAACTTTTTCCATCAGAGGCCATCTTGGGTGCATAATCAGCCGAATACTGTTCTGAACACAAAATCAATACTTCGAATACAACTTCGGCCTTGGAGATGAGATCGGATGGCTATGGCCCAAATATCAAAATTTCTCCTTTTGACGATATGGAACTTTCTCACTTTGGTCATTTTTCCATTTGAGACCTTCTTTATTACGTTTTTGACCATGCCAAAATCTGGTGTCAACACATGCCCCCCTGTTTTTCGGTAAAACTTGTGTGCCGAAAAATAACTTGCACGAAGTTTGTTCTAAGCACGATGTCAACACTCCATCGGCCGTTTTGTACGTGCTTTGGACAATAAGTATATATCGGCCATTTAGATTAGCAACAAAAATAAAGCTAATCGAACATATAATGATTTGGTAATACCCTTACATGATGTAAGAAATTATATTGCATCCATGGGTCAAAATAAGTCCACGGAGGGTAACCAGTCATACCTGAGGATGAATTCCATGGCATATGCATTAATGACATAGTTGAAGAATACGGATGTTGTTTGAACCTAAGATTCTGATGTGCAAACCCTCGACTTGGTTGTTCGAAGCTTGCACTCTTCTCTTTCTTCACCTTTGTCGCACTTATTTCAACAGAATCTTGCATATTATTCTTGTTTTTAGTACTTCCTTTGGGAACCCATTCCATGTTCATCTTTTCAAGTTCTTGTGCACTAAGCTTTTGTACTTTCTTCTTTTGCCAATATGGTAAGCCGAGTGGGAACCCCGGCTGCAATTTTCTTTGAAGTAATGGCAATTCTTATTTTATCTTGGGCACTCTCAACTTCCTCCCTTCAGATTTGGCACTTGATTGACTCTCAACAATTGATTGCTTCATCTCATTGCCTTTAGTAGCCAATGTCAACATTTTAGTTGGCTCTTTTTCTTTTGAGATCAAATCTGAAGTAGCACTCTTACGACCATCTCTTTTAACGCGGTAAACTTGCTTGACCACCTCCTTTCTATTCCTTGAGCACTGGACCGATTCCTTATGATCAAAACGGTCTTTAGCATGTGATTGTTCAAATGCTGATCTTCTCGGAGCTGCATAATATTGGTTAGATGATCTAAAATAAGATGGAGAGTGTGCCCTCGTATCATACCTGTCCCATGATGGATACGGATCTATATGAGCATAGGGAGGCATCCACGGCATTGGCATTGGCGGCCCAAAATAAGGACATGAATATGTTGCATTAAAATTCGCACTTTGCCAATACCGATCCTCATATTTGTGCCTTGGGGGTGATCTTGGTTTCTTTGCATGATTTGGCCGATAAGTATTCTTCTCTTCACTCTTCTTTTGATATTTATCCAATAGTTCAGCAAAGGTGATTTTTGATCTCTTACACTTGCGCTTATTTCGGCCTTTGTTTCCTTTCGTTGTGCTTGCACCAATCATTGGATTTGCTTGCTGCCCCCCAGTCCTTGGCGTCTCCATTGTAGCTTCGATGGAATTCTCGCCCTCAAAATTATGTTCATTATGCTCTTCAACAATTTTTTTACTTGAAAGCTTGACGCCATCACCAGCAGTTTTTACCTCCTCTTTAAATGGATCGGCTTGAAGCAGCCGATGCAAAAACTTTCTGCCATCGAGACCAATCGGAATAGACTGGTCATCTCTTGGTGTCTCAACAAATTTCAATCGTCCTTTATCAATGGCCGATTTAACTATTTGACGAAACATATTGCAATCCTCAAAATTATGTTTGAACGAATGATGCAACCTACAATACATTCGTCCTTGAATTGATGGCTTGACATGGTGATCAAGAATTCTTATGTAATTATTTTTCAGCAATAAATCAAATATTTGGTCACACATGCTTGAATTGAAGGTAAACTTCTTGCTTTCTAGCCGATCTTGCTGTGTGAACGGCTTTGAAGATAAGCAAACGAATGGTTCAGATTTGGAATCTTCCCATTCGGCTATACATTGTGTTTTCCACTCTATCTCCGGTGTCTTTGGATAAGATATTATATTAGCATCGGATTTCTCAAAAGAAATTAACCTTGGATTTAAACTTCTGATATGAAAATATTTAGAACACACATGTCTCAATTGAGACAAAGTGCAAGCCAAGTAAGAAATAAGCAAAGCTACCCAACTAGATATGAACTTTAGATAAAGCAACGGGGAAAGCTTTGGCCACAACAATAAGTCATTATCAGTCTTTATAAATGGTGCAATGGGTTGACCGATATAGTCTATAACAATTTTGTTGCTAACAAGTAAATTACCCTTCTTCATTGGCCTTTCAAAATTACTTATGAGAATTTTTCTTATAGAAGCATCGACAATAAAGTTGCGACCAAATCGAAAGATAGGCAAGTCACTTGCTAGACATACCTCTTCAATTACGTTGGGAGAGCATGATGGTTGTATCACTTGAATAATACTTTGTTCCACTTTTGAATGACTCTCCAATGCCTTGGCATCCTCTTTTTCTTTGATAGATTCGGTACACATACTATTTGATTCGGCTTTTTTAATAACCGAATTAACTTTGTTATCCGAATCACCACTCTTTCTTTCTTTGATTCGCAAGGTTGCTTGTTCTTGTCTAAATTCAGCAAACATTGCAGCTAGTCTATCTTTAAGCTTTTTTCGACCAATTTCAGCCCAATCTTCATCGGATTGCCCCCCAATACTTTGAGACACTTTCGGCAATGGTGTGTTGCCGAAGTTCTGTAATTGTGCAGGGGCAACATGATATGCTACGTTACTAGGTAAAGACACATGCGCTCTGGTAGAATTCTCACTTATTCGGCCATGAGCATGAAGGTGAGGAGCCGAATCACGAATATCTACAATTGCGTATGGTGCCGAAAAATTCGTAGCATGAGGTATGGCATATGATGTTTGAGGGTAATTGGCCGAATAACTAGTAGTAGCATGTCCAATTCCCCTATCCACCGGCACGTTTGGATTAACATACTGCAAGTTATTTGCCGATGAATAAAAAGTTGAAACACTTTGTTGCATACTATTGGAAGTTCCTACATGGGGTGTCTCAACATGATTAACCGAACTCATCATGTTGTTCATCGGCATATAGATTTGTGGGGTTGCCGATGCATGGGAGTTGGGATACATATGTTGCATGTTGCTAAAATTATATGAAGTTGAAGCATGAATATTATTTTGAATCGGCTGTTGCACATAATTAGATGCATGATTGATAAAACTAGGGCTAGCCGATACAATATGCTCATTAGACGATCTAGCAACAACATATGCATTATTTGCATCTACATAAGTGAATTGGGTATTCATGTTACCTTTGTAGATTGCAAACCCTAGATGACGATCTCTTCGTAGCAAGAACGGGCCGGAGACCGTTCAAAGCTTCGTCCCCAGCGGAGTCGCCAAAAAGTGTGTTCGCACACGAACACGTCACCGTGTACCCTCGACGCCGGGTGCACCGCAGCTCACGTCGAAGGAGACCCGCCGGAAGCGCGGTACGTAAGACAATCCGGCGGGCGCTTTTGTAGACCCGAAACCCCACACGCCTGGGAGGGACCCCGTCAGGGCGCGCGGCGGCTATGGGCTGCCCTAGGTTGACCTGATCGCCCCTAGGGCCTCGAGGTTCGTCTCCCTGCAATCAAGAAGAACGAACGAAGAATGAGGAAGAAGAATAACAAGGGAGAAGGTAAAATTAAAGGTAAAAGATGTAGATAGATTTGTTCGATTGTGTGTTGTTCTTCAATCGGTCGTCACCTCTTGTCTATATAAGAGGCGGGTGGACTTTCCGTACAAGAAAAAGACTTGCCTAGCCGTCCAAATCATCAAAACCTAATAAAACACAGACTATTCACGACCCCCGGCCCGGATGTCCGGCTCAAGGCCCGGATGATCCGGCCTAGCCCAGTTTTTTGACAGCAGCTCACTGTTTTGGATCTAGAATCCTCATACGACCACGGATTTGGACGTTTTTTATATCCAAATCAACTGTCTCGACGAGACGCACAACTTTCATATTGAACACTTTTTCATCCGAGGCCATTTTGAGGGTGTTTCGGGCCGTTTTCTAAAGTCTGCAGCAGAAAAACGTGTCCGGACATCCGGACAATTGCCCGGATTGTCCGGCCTTTATCCGGATCATCCGGGAGTTGATTCAGATCATCCGGGTTCAACTTTTAGCTTCTGTTGTTTTGGTGAATTTTTCGGCCCTCGGCCGGATGATCTGGACCCCGGTCCGGATGATCCGGCCATACAGTGCTGCAGCGCACAGTTTTGGCTATAACTTTTGCATACGAACTCGGATGGGGACGATTCTTATATCAAAATCGTCCGTTTCGACGAGACGAAGAACTTTGCAGTTGTAACTTTTTCCATCAGAGGCCATCTTGGGGGAGTAATCAGCCGAATACTGTTCTGAACACAAAATCAATACTTCGAATACAACTTCGGCCTTAGAGATGAGATCGGATGGTTATGGCCCAAATATCAAAATTCCTCTTTTTGATGATATGGAACTTTCTCGCTTTGATCATTTTTCCATTTGAGACCTTCTTTATTACGTTTTTGGCCATGCCAAAATCTGGTGTCAACACATGCCCCCCTGTTTTTCGGTAAAACTTGTGTGCCGAAAAATAACTTGCACGAAGTTTGTTCTAAGCACGATGTCAACACTCCATCGGCCGTTTTGTACGTGCTTTGGACGATAAGTATATATCGGCCATTTAGATTAGCAACAAAAATGAAGCTAATCGAACATATAATGATTTGGTAATACCCTTACATGATGTAAGAAATTATATTGCATCCATGGGTCAAAATAAGTCCACGGAGGGTAACCAGTCATACCTGAGGATGAATTCCATGGCATATGCATTAATGACATAGTTGAAGAATACGGATGTTGTTTGAACCGAAGATTCTGATGTGCAAACCCTCGACTTGGTTGTTCGAAGCTTGCACTCTTCTCTTTCTTCACCTTTGTCGCACTTATTGCAACGGAATCTTGCATATTATTCTTGTTTTTAGTACTTCCTTTGGGAACCAATGCCATGTTCATCTTTTCAAGTTCTTGTGCACTAAGCTTTTGTACTTTCTTCTTTTGCCAATATGGTAAGCCGAGTGGGAACCCCGGCTGCAATTTTCTTTGAAGTAATGGCAATTCTTGTTTTATCTTGGGCACTCTCAACTTCCTCCCTTCAGATTTGGCTCTTGATTGACTCTCAACAATTGATTGCTTCATCTCATTGCCTTTAGTAGCCAATATCAACATTTTAGTTGGCTTTTTTTCTTTTGAGATCAAATCTGAAGTAGCACTCTTACGACCATCTCTTTTAACGCGGTAAACTTGCTTGACCACCTCCTTTCTATTCCTTGAGCACTGGACCGATTCCTTATGATCAAAACGGTCTTTAGCATGTGATTGTTCAAATGCTGATCTTCTCGGAGCTTCATATTATTGGTTAGATGGTCTAAAATAAGATGGAGAGTGTGCCCTCGTATCATACCTGTCCCATGATGGATACGGATTTATATGAGCATAGGGAGGCATCCACGGCATTGGCATTGGCGGCCCAAAATAAGGATATGAATATGTTGCATTAAAATTCGCACTTTGCCAATACCGATCCTCATATTTGTGCCTTGGGGGTGATCTTGGTTTCTTTGCATGATTTGGCCGATAAGTATTCTTCTCTTCACTCTTCTTTTGATATTTATCCAATAGTTCAGCAAAGGTGATTTTTGATCTCTTACACTTGCGCTTATTTCGGCCTTTGTTTCCTTTGGTTGTGCTTGCACCAATCATTGGATTTGCTTGTTGCCCCCCAGTCCTTGGCGTCTCCATTGTAGCTTCGATGGAATTCTCGCCCTAAAATTATGTTCATTATGCTCTTCAACAACTTTTTACTTGAAAGCTTGACCCCATCACCGCAGTTTTACCTCCTCTTTAAATGGATCGGCTTGAAGCAGCCGATGCAAAAACTTTCTGCCATCGAGACCAATCGGAATAGACTGGTCATCTCTTGGTGTCTCAACAAATTTCAATCGTCCTTTATCAATGGCCGATTTAACTATTTGACGAAACATATTGCAATCCTCAAAATTATGTTTGAACGAATGATGCAACCTACAATACATTCATCCTTGAATTGATGGCTTGACATGGTGATCAAGAATTCTTATGTAATTATTTTTCAGCAATAAATCAAATATTTGGTCACACATGCTTGAATTGAAGGTAAACTTCTTGCTTTCTAGCCGATCTTGCTGTGTGAACGGCTTTGAAGATAAGCAAACGAATGGTTCAGATTTGGAATCTTCCCATTCGGCTATACATTGTGTTTTCCACTCTATCTCCGGTGTCTTTGGATAAGATATTATATTAGCATCGGATTTCTCAAAAGAAATTAACCTTGGATTTAAACTTCTGATACGAAAATATTTAGAACACACATGTCTCAATTGAGACAAAGTGCAAGCCAAGTAAGAAATAAGCAAAGCTACCCAACTAGATATGAACTTTAGATAAAGCAACGGGGAAAGCTTTGGCCACAACAATAAGTCATTATCAGTCTTTATAAATGGTGCAATGGGTTGACCGATATAGTCTATAACAATTTTGTTGCTAACAAGTAAATTACCCTTCTTCACTGGCCTTTCAAAATTACTTATGAGAATTTTTCTTATAGAAGCATCGACAATAAAGTTGCGACCAAATCGAAAGATAGGCAAGTCACTTGCTAGACATACCTCTTCAATTACGTTGGGAGAGCATGATGGTTGTATCACTTGAATAATACTTTGTTCCACTTTTGAATGACTCTCCAATGCCTTGGCATCCTCTTTTTCTTTGATAGATTCGGTACACATACTATTTGATTCGCTTTTTAATAACCGAATTAACTTTGTTATCCGAATCACCACTCTTTCTTTCTTTGATTCGCAAGGTTGCTTGTTCTTGTCTAAATTCAGCAAACATTGCAGCTAGTCTATCTTTAAGCTTTTTTCGACCAATTTCAGCCCAATCTTCATCGGATTGCCCCCCAATACTTTGAGACGCTTTCGGCAATGGTGTGTTGCCGAAGTTCTGTAATTGTGCAGGGGCAACATGATATGCTACGTTACTAGGTAAAGACACATGCGCTCTGGTAGAATTCTCACTTATTCGGCCATGAGCATGAAGGTGCGGAGCCGAATCACGAATATCTACAATTGCGTATGGTGCCGAAAAATTCGTAGCATGAGGTGTGGCATATGATGTTTGAGGGTAATTGGCCGAATAACTAGTAGTAGCATGTCCAATTCCCCTATCCACCGGCACGTTTGGATTAACATACTGCAAGTTATTTGCCGATGAATAAAAAGTTGAAACACTTTGTTGCATACTATTGGAAGTTCCTACATGGGGTGTCTCAACATGATTAACCGAACTCATCATGTTGTTCATCGGCATATAGATTTGTGGGGTTGCCGATATTATATGAAGTTGAATCATGAATATTATTCTGAATCGGCTGTTGCACATAATTAGATGCATGATTGATAAAACTAGGGCTAGCCGATACAATATGCTCATTAGACGATCTAGCAACAACATATGCATTATTTGCATCTACATAAGTGAATTGGGTATTCATGTTACCTTTGTAGATTGCAAACCCTAGATGACGATCTCTTCATATCAAGAACGGGCCGGAGACCGTTCAAAGCTTCGTCCCCAGCGAGTCGCCAAAAGTGTGTTCGCACACGAACACGCCACCGTGTACCCTCGGCGCGGGGTGATGCACCGCAGCTCACGTCAAAGGAGACCACGGAGGCGCGATGCACGCAAGACAATCCGGCGGGCGCTTTTGTAGACCCGAAACCCCACACGCCCGGGAGGGACACTGTCAGGGCGCGCGGCGGCTATGGGCTGCCCTAGGTCGACCTGATCACCCCTAGGGCCTCGAGGTTCGCCGCCCTGCAATGAAGAAGAACGAACGAAGAACGAGGAAGAAGAAAAACAAGGAAGAAGGTAAAAGTAAAGGTAAAAGATGTAGATAGATTTGTTCGATTGTGTGTTGTTGTTCAATCGGCCGTCACCTCTTGTCTATATAAGAGGCGGGTGGACTTCCCGTACAAGAAAAAGACTTGTCTAGCCGTCCAAATCATCAAAACCTAATAAAATACGGACTATTCACGACCCCCGGCCCGGATGTCCGGCTCAAGGCCCGGATGATCCGGCCTAGCCCAGTTTTTTGACAGCAGCTCACTGTTTTGGCTCTATAATCCTCATACGACCACGGATTTGGACGTTATTTATATGCAAATCAACCGTCTCGACGAGACGCACAACTTTCATGTTGAACACTTTTTCATCCGAGGCCATTTGGAGGGTGTTTCGGGCCGTTTTCTAAAGTCTGCAGCAGAAAAACGTGTCCGGACATCCGGACAATTGCCCGGATTGTCCGGCCTTTATCCGGATCATCCGGGAGTTGATCCAGATCATCCGGGTTCAACTTTTAGCTTCTGTTGTTTTGGTCAATTTTTCGGCCCTCGGCCGGATGATCTGGACCCCGGTCCGGATGATCCGGCCATACAGTGCTGCAGCGCAGAGTTTTGGTTATAACTTTTGCATACAAACTCAGATGGGGACGATTCTTATATCAAAATCGTCCGTTTCGACGAGACGAAGAACTTTGCAGTTATAACTTTTTCCATCAGAGGCCATCTTGGCGGCATAATCAGCCGAATACTGTTCTGAACACAAAATCAATACTTCGAATACAACTTCGGCCTTAGAGATGAGATCGGATGGCTATGGCCCAAATATCAAAATTTCTCCTTTTGACGATATGGAACTTTCTCGCTTTGATCATTTTTCCATTTGAGACCTTCTTTATTACGTTTTTGACCATGCCAAAATCTGGTGTCAACAACTATATCACATCTAGATGTGAGATAACATCTCACATCTATGTATGTCATCATTCTACATCTGCAGACTAACCCACCAGATTGTTCTTTTATTTGTTTGTTTCTTTTGTTCCGCAACTCCATCGGCGCGTCCGGTCCAAGGTTGCGGAGCGAGGGCCGAGCGTCGTAGACGAAGTAGTCGAACACGCGAAAGTAAATGACACAGAGAGATATGGAGGAGACCAGCTTTATTAATCAATGATCAGGTGTTACAATGATGGCTCCTCGTTGCTTTATATAGGGACTAGGGGGTCAAGTGATAAGTACCCACTTAAAGTAAAGAGGGGAAACGGGAGGGGCTATCCCGAGCGCTTCGTGCGCTAGCCGCCGCCACCATCGTGGTGGCCCCGGTTTCCTAACACTCCCCCTTGGGTAATTATCCGTATATCCATGCCTCAAAACTCCGAAAAATCCAGTGGGAAAAAATATGGAGAAAGAGCACACAATATACGTTGTTGTATTGCACGAATTGCCTCGTCAAAAACCTCGTGTTAGAAACATCAGGAAAACTCACTCAAGGGAAAAAGAGCACAATCCACTCAACCATCAAGTTGAGTACTCGATCATCAGGATTGAGATTTTAGTGACGAGTTTGTGAAGTTTCTCCCCCTGAACCTTGCATCTCTCTAAGTCTCATTATAGCGATTCCATGCACACACCTCTCTAAGGTTGATGCCGGTAATGATTTAGTGAACATATCAGCAAGATTGTCACAGGACTTAGTATACAAAACTTTCACCTCATTCAACTGTTGCAGCTCATGTGCATAGAAGAACTTGGGACTAATATGCTTTGTGAGGTTACTCTTCACATAACCCATCTGGACTTGTGCAACACAAGCAGCATTATCTTCATAGATAATGGTAGGGGTTTGTACGGTGTTCAGCCCACATGTCTGCTGAATGTGGCCGATTGATATGTCTCCAACGTATCTATAATTTTTGATTGTTCCATGCTATTATATTACCCCTTTTGGATGTTTATGGGATTTATTTCACACATTTATATCATTTTGGGACTAACCTACTAACCAGAGGCCCAACCCATATTGATGTCTTTTTGTCTATTTCAGTATTTCGAAGAAAAGGAATATCAAACGGAGTCCAAACGGAATGAAACCTTCGGGAGCATGATTTTTGGAACAAACATGATCCGGAGAGCTTGGAGTGCAAGTCAAGAAGCTTCCGAGGGCCCCACGAGATAGGGGGCCGCCCCCCTTAGGGCGCGCCCCCTGTCTTGTGGGCCCCTCGGGCGGCCACTGATGTACTTATTCCTCCTATATATACCTACGTACCCCGAAAACATCTAGGAGCACCACGAAACACAATTTCCACCATCGTAACCTTCTGTATCCGCGAGATCCCATCTTGGAGCCTTCGCCGGCACCCTGTCAGAGGGGGAATCAACCACGGAGGGCCTCTACATCAATATCCTTGCCCCTCCGATGAGTTGTGAGTAGTTTACCACAGACCTACGGGTCCATAGTTATTAGCTAGATGGCTTCTTCTCTCTTTTTGGATCTCAATACAATGTTCTCTCCCTCTCTTGTGGAGATCTATTCGATGTAAACTCTTTTTGCGGTGTGTTTGTCGAGATCCCATGAATTGTGGGTTTATGATCAAGTTTATCTATGAATAATATTTGAATCTTCTCTGAATTATTTTATGTATGATTGAGTTATCTTTGCAAGTCTCTTCGAATTATCAGTTTGGTTTGTGAAAGTGCAACTAATCCCCGGGTGGTTTTGGTAATTAATAACAACATATATATCATTGAACTAATTATTTCTTGAGTATATTTCAGAAAGTTCAGTGATATGGGTATGGCAATGACTGATGATGTGGACCCCTCAAAATGCTAAGGAAAACATTGGCAAAAGCTCAAGACTCTATTTTTGGTTTAGTGATCCAAGATCACATTGAGTCCATAGGAAAGCCAACACTATTAAAAGGGGATGAGGTTATGATGATGATCTGGTTGCTCAAAGTGCTTAGTGATTTATCTCTCAAACTATCAGCAATCTTTCATTCCAACATAAACCCATAAGTAATCTCGGTCCCACCGATTCCATAAACTTCGGTCACACCGAGATGAACCACCTCACCATATACCCAAACCCTAAGAATTTCGGATTTTCCGATTCCAAACTCGGTCATACCGAAATTGGTGTTGCCAAGCTTCTGTAACCTTCTGGACTCAAATCGGTGTCACCGAGATGAGAAAGTCGGTCCCACCGAGATTGGCAAACCCTAGACTTTGGAAGAATCGGACTAACCGAGATTGTATTTTCGGTCCCACCGAAAATCCCAACGTTCACAAGATTTGAACTTTCGGTCTCACCGAGTTGTCAACTTCGGTCCGACCGAGATTGGTCAAATGTGTAACGGTTGGATTTTGTGTGGAGGCTATAAATACCCTCCACCTCCTCTTCATTCGTGGAGAGAGCCATCGAAAGAACTACCACTCCTACCTTACATTTCGAGAAGAAAACTACCTACCCTTGTGTTGAGATCAAGTTGCTCCACTCCCACCATATGAAACTTGATTTCTAGCCTTCCCAAGTTGCTTTCCACTCAATCCTTTCTTCCACCACAGCCAAATCAGTGAGGAGAGTTGAGTGTTGGGGAGATTATCATTTGAAGCACAAGAGCAAGGAGTTCATCATCACCAACACCATCTATTACCTTTTGGAGGTGGTGCCTCCTAGATTGGTTAGGTGTCGCTTGGGAGCCTCCGTCAAGATGTGGAGTTGAACCAAGAAGTTTGTAAGGGCAAGGAGATCGCCTACTTCGTGAAGATCTACCCGAGTAAGGCTAGTCCTCCGTGGGCGTGAGGCCATGATGGCATAGACAAGGTTGCTTCTTCGTGGACCCTTCGTGGGTGGAGCCCTCCGTGGACTCTCGCAACTGCTACCCTCCGTGGGTTGAAGTCTCCATCAACGTGGATTGACGATAGCACCACCTATCGGAACCACGAGAAAAATCTCCGTGTCTCCAAATTGCGTTTGCTCTTCTCCACCTCTTATTTACTACATGTGCAATTTACTTTCCGCTGCCACTACTCTAGAATTGCATGTGTAGGGTGATACTTGACTTGGTCATCATTGTGAACTTGCCAAAAACTTGTCCTAATCAAAAGGCTAAACTTTTAAGTTGTCAAGTAGTCTAATCACCCCCCCTCTAGACATACTTCCGATCCTACAAGTGGTATCAGAGCTTTGGTCTCCATTGGATTGGTTTTCATTGCATTGGATTCCATAAGCTTGGTTTCACAACCTAGGAGAGTATGGCGTCTAGTGAGGGTAATTTCCGTAGAGGTCCTTACTTTGATGGTTCAAATTTTGCTAGTTGGAAACATAAAATGAATGCATATTCTTGGACATAACCCTGCCGCATGGGGCATTATTTGTGTTGGCTTGCAAGGTGAGTTCTTCGAGGAAGGAAAAGTTCCGGATCGCGGGCTACTGACGGATGAGTTGCGGATGTTACGAACAATGCTCAAGCTTGTGACATTCTCTTCAATGCTTTGTGTCCCGAGGAGTTCAACAAGATCAGCCGTCTTGAGAATGCAAAAGAGATTTGGGATACTTTGGTCGAAATGCACGAAGGTACCGAGTCCGTGAAGGAATCAAAGCTAGATGTTCTTCAAGGTCACTTGACAAGTTCAAGATGAAGGAAGGTGAAGGAGTCGCTGAAATGTACTCTAGGCTTGCTCTCATCACCAATGAGATGGCAGGCTTAGGAAGCGAAGAAATGACCGACCGATTCATCATCAAGAAGATTCTCAGAGCTTTGGATGGAAAGTATGACACCGTGTGCACTTTGATCCAAATGATGCCAAACTACAAAGATCTCAAGCCTACCAAGTCATTGGAAGAATTGTTGCTCATGAGATGACACTTAAAGATAAGGAAGAGCTTCACAACAAGTCAAGTGGTGCTTACAAAGCTGCAGTTGAAGCTCCCACATCCTCAAGTGACAAGCTAGTTTCCAATGAAGAGATAAGCCTAATGGTGAAGAACTTCAACAAATTCTACAAGAGTAGAAGCAAGGAAAGAAGCTCAAAGTCTAGATCATATGATGAAAAGAGATCTTCTAGTCGTGATCGAAACTGCTACAATTGTGGAAGACCGGACACTACTCAATTGAGTGTTCGACTCCCCACAAGAGAAGAGAAGAGTCTCCAAGAAGAAGAAGCTCAAGAGAAGAGTCGCCTCGAAAGAGAGAAGGAGTAGAGATGATCGTTATGAACGAAGATCCTCTCGGAGAAGCAAGGATTCGGAAAGGAAAGACAAGTCATCAAGGAGCTACACAATAAGAAAACTTCAAGCTCATGTTGGTGAATGGGTTTCCGGCTCCGACTCAGACAATCACTCCGAAAGAAGCTATCACTCCAACTCCGAATCTGATCAAGATGAAGGTGTTGCCGGTCTTGCTCTCGTGTCCTCCAACTCCAACTCCTATGACATATTTGATTCACCAAATGAGGGAATTGGAAGATGCTTCATGGCAAAAGGCCCCAAGGTATCACACCCTGAATTCATTGACTTTGATAGTGATGAGGATGACTTGCTTGGTGAAGATGAGCTTTTACATGATAAATCTAGTGAGCTTAGTAATGATGAACATGCTAGTAGTCTTTATAGTCGAGAAGAGTCGAATGACAATGCTATGAAGGAGATTGAGCGTCTAACTAAAGAACTAAACACTCTTAAGTTAGCTCATGAAACAACTCAAGAAGATCATAGAGAGCTCCTAAGATCTCATGAGAAGCTACGCTTCGAGAAGCTCAATCTAGAGCAAGAACATGAGTTTCTAAAAGCTATCAATGACGATCTTCGAAAGAAGAGTTCTTCATATCTTGCCAAACGACTTCTCTTGTCTAATTTCTTGCCACCTATTAAAACTAAGCATGACAAGCATAAGAAAAATTCTTCATCTAGTAGTAACAATAATCATGCTAAATCAAATGATGTTCCTTCTAGTAATTCTCTTGATTCCACTAACAATGTTTCAAGCCAAGTTTCACTTGAGCAAGAAAATAGTTTATTGAAAGGGATTATAGAGAAAGGTGTCTACAAGAGTCTTGCCGGAAGCAAGAGCTTTGAGGAAATTGTTCGCAAGCAAGGAAGACACCGGAAGAATCAAGGAATTGGTTTTGAGCGAAAGTTCAACGCCGAGGGTGTTGAATGGGAAGAAGGTCAATATCCCACTCCGAAGTTTGTTTCTCAAAAGGAGAAGTATGATCCTACTTCTTCCAATGTGGAACAAGCTCAAGATGATCTTCCACCACAAGACCACAAGCTAAAAGGCAAGGACAAGCTTCAAGAGGAGATTGATGCATTCATTGAAGCACCCAAGGCCATGGTCAAGTGGGTTCCCAAGGCAACTTCAAGTTCTACTTGACAAGCTCAACTACTACCCCAAGGATTCCCATCAAGATGATGTGGATCCCAAGAAGAAGAACTAGAGAGTTCTTGAGGGTGACTCCGCCAACATACTTCACTCACATTCATTTTGGCAAAGAACTTGTGCAATCAACTTCCACATCTTGCACTAGTTCATGGAGTCACAAACCCTCATGTTGGTAAGTCAAGGGACAAGGTAATCATTGCTTTCATGGACATCATCTATTGTGTACTTCAATCTATGTCCATGGATATCCTTGTTTGTTCCTTGTGGGACTAACCCATGTAGGTATTGAAAGTGCCCGAATCCAAAGGATTGCTCCCAACTCTTGATGATCTTCATCAACATTGAGCATCCACATCTTCAACATCTACATGAAGTCTTCAACGACAACCCAAGGTTAGTTTGACCCTTTAAAAGGGGTTCTCACATCAAGGGGGAGCTTTGCTCTAAAGAATTGAGCTAAAGCATCTTCAAATGATGTGAACACATTAATGCTTTATGTAAAAGTGGTAACCCCACTTGTGCTTAAACGATGAGTATGACCTATGATCAAATGTTCTCATTTGACTCCTAAGTCAATATACTCATATATAGATGACCTAGTCATCGCCAAATTGTGTGCTAGCAGCTAGTGTTTTGTTTGTGCATGTTTGACACATATTTTGTTTGCTATCTTATTGTGTGAGCATGTTGGATGCATGATTTTATCCATTCGAGGACATCCATTTGTTGCTTTGGTCTTTTGGATTTCTCTTTTGACCAAATGGATGGACAAGAATGCCTAAGTTCCTCCCTAGCTATATATGCTTTCTTGTCTCAAACTCTATTCATGCTTATATCACAAACTTTGAACAAGACTTTTTCGGACGCACCGAGTGAGGAGCACTCGAGCCACCGATCCGTTAAAAGCTTAAATTCCAAAACCTTCTAAGTACTTTCGGTCAAACCAATATACTCAAATCGGACAGACCGAAATCACTTGGATTGATCTAGGTTTTCACCTCGGTGAAACCGAGTTGCAAATTTCGGCGTGACCGAAGTGAGTAATCGCACGCATTAACCATCTCGTCCCACCGAAGTTTTCCAACTTCGGTCCCACCGACAACCGAAGGTATATATACCGAGGGCAGCGCGTTGATTATTCCTTCAAACGTCTCGCCCCAAACCCTTATTTGCCGTCGCCGTGGTCTTGGATCGTCTCCGCCGTCGCTGTGGCGCCTCGCCACGGGTCTCCATCGCCGTCAACGGTCAATCTCACCGCACCGTTGCCGCCGTAGTGAAACTCCACCAGATTGGGTGAGTTTCATCCCTCTCGTGCTTCAACCTCTGATTCAATGCACGATAGGTTATGCCTAGCTTCTTGCCAAAATTGAAATCTTCCTTTCCAGCAGATTAGGTCTTAGAACAAAATTCGAGTGAAAATCTTAGGGTTAGGTTTCCGCCGAACACATCTCGGTGTGACCGATTCTACATTCTCGGATCGACCGATTTGGCCTCTGCCATTGACTTTGCACTTTTCGGTTAAACCGAAGTTGTGCAAATCGGTAAGACCGAAGTGAGGATTTAGTGAAACCCTAGTGCTCTCGGCTAGACCGAAACCCATTTCGGTCCAACCGAAAGTGGTGTTTACGGTTAGGTTTAGACACTTGGATTCACGAATTTTAGACTCGGTCAGACCGAAAGGCATTCTGTGAAAACTTAAAACTAATGTTTGAACTCATTTATTTTGCAAAATCCTCTGCGGTTTGTGATAACTCTTCTATTTTGCCTATACCTATTCTTTTCACAGGTTGTCGGTCATGTCGATGCAAGTGACAGCGAACAGTCTGAATCGCCATTGAGATTCGAGAGGCGATTACAAGTCCCAAGCAAGCAGTTTTTCAGATGATGGAGAGAGGAGCACTCCAAGTGGATTGCCTCCACTGCCACGGGCCGGGAAGAAGAGGAATTCGATGAGGAAGACTCGACTTTGTTGCGAGATGAGGAGATTACTTCCAAGCCTAAAAGGAAAGTGGTTGCCAAGGGCTATCAAGGGCAACAGACAAAGAAAGGCACCAGAAAGAGAAGAAATCCACAGTTGCAAAGAAGCTGAGCATGGAGGAAGAAGAAACCTCCAAAGAAGATCAAGAAAACTTCCAAGAGGAAGAGGCTAGTTCATGAAGAAGTCGATGATGACTCAGATGAGGAAGCACCCCACCTCCTCGAAGCGAAGTTGATGGGAGATGCCATCGAGGCAGGAGCACCCACAAAATCTAAGCCATCAGCTCCAGCCAAGGCAGCCCAAGCCAAACCTGCTGCCAAGCCAAAGAAAACAGTGAGAAATATACCTACTTCAGAGAAGAAGAAGGACAATGTGCCACCGCTGAATCGATGAAGAGGCACATGTTTTGTTTGAAGCTCGAGATGTAAACCGCCAGTTCATAATGATGCTCATCCTCGAGCTGAAAATATGAAGGAAAGGAAGGACAAAGGTCTCGAGCTATGGAGGCAAGTTGATCCATATGCCACCAGAGAAGGACAGCTGTTGACTCAAGGTTCCACACCGAGAGCAACAAGATTTCTATGAGACAGTACTCATGGATAAGAAGCCAATTGTTCTTGACACGAGATCGTTGACCGGGAATACATCGACAAGTGAAGAGCACGAGACTACTTCCCACATGTGCATGAGAGCTTCACCGCATGTGGAGTTGCTGAGTTCGTTGGTCGAAATTGACCGCTTGGAATGATGAAATGATCATGCGCTTCTATGCCACCGCACATTTCTATCCGGATGGCGAATTGTATGGATGATGAAGGCGAGATTCCATTCAACTGTTGAAGAATGGAGAGCGTTCTGAATGCACCAATCAAGGGATGATGATGTAGATGTCTATGGCATTCCAAAGAAGAATCACGAGTCTATGAAGAACATGTACAATGAGGTACCGCACAAGGATGTTGAGATATGGAAGCTTGGATCAGTTTATCATCTTGAGCAGGTCTCCCAACCACTAACACCATTACGAGGCATACTTTGATGCCCAAGTCGAGAGACCACCGCATGATAAGAGGCTATTCTATCAACATGCTGCACATTCTAGATCGAAGACACCTTTTAAGGTGATGGACACGATAGTAGAGACTATCAAGAGGACAATGCAGCAGACTGAGAAGAGGTCGTGTGGGTTTGCTCCGCACATTCAGATGCTCATCAATGCCAAGTTTGGCACGGACACCTACCGTTGGATAGACCCCACTTGCCACCGCAGCTGAACATGAAGATAATGAAGTTGTGATGACGAGGATGCTCCCACATCCGTTGAAGGACATGCAAAGTCTGAAGCTGCCAAACAAGCTAAAGCTGAGAAGGAAGCAAAGAAAAAGCCCAAGAGCGTTGGAGAACAACTTCTTGAAGCCACTCGGAGGATTGAACTACGCTGGCCAGATAGTGCGCCTCGGGAGAGCCTTGAGAGGATAGTTGAAGATAAGTTCCATGCTCTGGATGTCAAGTCGATCAAGTGCAGTCACCGTCAACAAGCTTGAGGCGGACATTGAGGAAGCAAAGAGGAGAAGGCAGAGCTCATGAAGGAGATGGAAGGTGATCTAGTCCAGATGACTATGAGCAGCTGCTGCAGTGCCCACAAAGCCCAGATCACTGCTATTCGAAAGGATGACCCCTGGGCTACTACATCAAGCACCTCCCACAGCTCCATCGGTTCAAAGACCAGCTCAAGATTCCACTCCTCCAGCTCCACAGACTTCAGCAAGCTTTTGCAGATGCAGCTATCTCCACTCCATCGATGCGAGCAGAGCCGCCAGCAGAGTCCCTAGTGACGATTAGCTCTATACCTTTCGAACTTTTGGTAACTTGTTGCCAAAGGGGAGAAATTGTATAGATCATAGGACTTCGAGAGAGAGTGCTCGTCTTTTTGCTCTTTCGTTTGCGGTTTTCCTTGAGATACTTTTGAGTTCTTGAGACATTTCGTGTGTTTGATACTACATTTGCTCTATCTTGATGAGTGCTTGATCATACTATGCTTAATGTGTGCTTAATGCTTATCATATTCTATTCATATCTTGTATGATCACTTACTCATGTCTTGGTGATTGGGTGCATGCTATTCATTCTTATCATTTTGTGCGCTCCACCAAGATGTATGTGACATGGAAGAGTGACCCATGATCCTAATCGATTGTGCATTTGCATTCAAACGCAAATCTTAAATAATGCACAAATTTAGGGGGAGCTCTTGCTTATCACATACTTCTCAAAGCGATGATGTTATTCATTGATTATATCATTTGTCGAAGCTTTGATCTATATGTTGTCATCAATTACCAAAAAGGGGGAGATTGAAAGTGCAACTAATCCCCGGGTGGTTTTGGTAATTAATAACAACATATATATCATTGAACTAATTATTTCTTAAGTATATTTCGAAAGTTCAAGGATATGGGTATGGCAATGACCGATGATGTGGACCCCTCAAAATGCTAAGGAAAACATTGGCAAAAGCTCAAGACTCTATTTTTGGTTTAGTGATCCAAGATCTCATTGAGTCCATAGGAAAGCCAATACTATTAAAAGGGATGAGGTTATGATGATGATCTGTTGCTCAAAGTGCTTAGTGATTTATCTCTCAAACTATCGCAATCTTTCATTCCAACATAAACCCATAAGTAATCTCGGTCCCACCGATTCCATAAACTCACCACACCGAGATGAACCACCTCACCATATACCCAAACCCTAAGAATTTCGGATTTTCCGATTCCAAACTCGGTCATACGAAATTGGTGTTGCCAAGCTTCAGAACCTTCGGACTCAAATCGGTGTCACCGAGATGAGAAAGTCGGTCCCACCGAGATTGGCAAACCCTAGACTTTGGAAGAATCGGACTAACCGAGATTGTATTTTCGGTCCCACGAAAATCCCAACGCTCACAAGATTTGAACTTTCGGTCTCACCGAGTTGTCAACTTCGGTCCGACCGAGATTGGTCAAATGTGTAACGGTTGGATTTTGTGTGGAGGCTATAAATACCCTCCACCTCCTCTTCATTCGTGGAGAGAGCCATCGAAAGAACTACCACTCCTACCTTACATTTACGAGAAGAAAACTACCTACCCTTGTGTTGAGATCAAGTTGCTCCACTCCCACCATATGAAACTTGATTTCTAGCCTTCCCAAGTTGCTTTCCACTCAATCCTTTCTTCCACCACAGCCAAATCGGTGAGGAGAGTTGAGTGTTGGGGAGATTATCATTTGAAGCACAAGAGCAAGGAGTTCATCATCACCAACACCATCTATTACCTTTTGGAGGGTGGTGCCTCCTAGATTGGTTAGGTGTCGCTTGGGAGCCTCCGTCAAGATGTGGAGTTGAACCAAGAAGTTTGTAAGGGCAAGGAGATCGCCTACTTCGTGAAGATCTACCCCGAGTAAGGCTAGTCCTCCGTGGACGTAGGCCATGATGGCATAGACAAGGTTGCTTCTTCGTGGACCCTTCGTGGGTGGAGCCCTCCGTGGACTCTCGCAGCCGTTACCCTCCGTGGGTTGAAGTCTCCATCAACGTGGATTGACGATAGCACCACCTATCGGAACCACGAGAAAAATCTCCGTGTCTCCAAATTGCGTTTGCTCTTCTCCACCTCTTATTTACTACATGTGCAATTTACTTTCCGCTGCCACTACTCTAGAATTGCATGTGTAGGGTGATACTTGACTTGGTCATCATTGTGAACTTGCCAAAAACTTGTCCTAATCAAAAGGCTAAACTTTTAAGTTGTCAAGTAGTCTAATCACCCCCCCTCTAGACATACTTCCGATCCTACAGTTTGGCCTACTAGATTGGTCTTTCTTGCCATGGGAGAACTGCTTAGCTTTGGGTTCAATCTTGCGGTGTTCTTACCCAGTGACAGAAAGGGTTGCAAGACACGTATTGTATTGTTGCCATCGAGGATAACAAGATGGGGTTTATATCATATTGCATGAGTTTACCCCTCTACATCATGTCATCTTGCTTAATGTGTTACTCTGTTCTTCTGAACTTAATACTCTAGATGCATGCCAGATAGCGGTCGATGTGTGGAGTAATAGTACTAGATGCAGGAAGGAGTCGGTCTACTTGTTATGGACGTGATGCCTATATGCATGATCATGCCTAGATAATCTCATAACCATGCGTTTTTCTATCAATTGCTCGACAGTAATTTGTTCACCCACCGTAATACTTATGCTATCTCGAGAGAAGCCTCTAGTGAAACCTATGGCCCCCGGGTCTATCTCTTATCATATTTGCTTTCAATCTACCTTTATTTGCATCTTTACTTTTTGCATCTATCTTATAAAATACCAAAAATATATTTATCTTATCTTACTATCTTTATTAGATCTCACATTCGCAAGTGGCCGTGAAGGGATTGACAACCCCTTTATTGCGTTGGTTGCGAGTTCTCAGTTTGTTTGTGTAGGTGCGTGGGACTTTTGAGGAGCCTCCTACTGGATTGATACCTTCGTTCTCAAAACTGAGGGAAATACTTATGCTACACTTTGCTGCATCACCCTCTCCTCTTCGAGGAAAACCAACGCAAGCTCAAGACGTAGCACCGATCATCCGCTGAAGCGATACACATTCTTTCGACGCTTCGAATAGTGCCATGATTTCCGAGTGGTTCGTGGAAGTCAACATAGGAGTTTGCTTGGACGATTTCCGGGAAAACGCAGTTCCACCACAAAGGAAAACATATCCAGTCTGCGATTTGCAATCATGCGGGTCCGATAGGTACCCAGCATCGGCATAGCCTATAATAGATAGGTCTTGGTTCCTTTTATAAAACAGGCCAAGATCTTTGGTCCCTTGCGTACCGAAAGACGTCCTTGACACCTTTCCAATGTCTTTTGGTAGGTTCGAGCGTACCTCGCAAGCAAACCGACGGCGAACGCAATGTCCGGCGTGTGTACAGCTTATAGATACATGAGTGCTCAAGCACTTTTCGGTAAGGAACCTCTGGTCCCGAGTTTCCTCCCCTCTTCCTTTAGGCCTGAACGGGTCCTTGTGCGGGTGTAAAGACCTCCCGACCATCGGTGTCTTAGAAGGATATGCCTTATAAAATCCAAATCTTTCCAACACCTTCTGGGTGTAGGCCGACTGGTGCACTAGAATCCCATCAGGGGAATGTTCAAGTTGCAGACCTAGACAGAACTTGGTTTTACCCAAATCCTTCATCTCGAATTCCGACATCAGATAGGAACTCGCTTCCTCAATATCCTCAGGTGTACCGATTATGTTTAAATCATCCACGTACACCGAGATTATACAGAATCCATCTCGGGATCACCGTATGAAAACACATGGGAAATCTTTATTGCTCGTGTAGCCCTTCTCATGAAGGAAATCGCTTAAGCAATTGTACCACATTCTACCAGACTGTCTGAGTCCGTACAGTGCCTTTTGAAGTTTAACACTGTATAGACCCCTGTTTGCTCTATCATGGTTCGGAACAGGGATACCTTCTGGTGTTGGGTAACGTAGTAATTTCAAAAAATTTCCTACGCACACGCAAGATCATGGTGATGCATAGCAACGAGAGGGGAGAGTGTTGTCTACGTACCCTCATAGACCGAAGCGGAAGCGTTGACGCAACGTAGAGGAAGTAGTCGTATGTCTTCCGGTCCAACCGATCCAAGCACCGTTACTCGCACCTCTGAGTTCTTGACACACGACTGCTCGATGGCGCACCCGGGCTCGATCCAAGAAAGCTTCGGAGGAGTTCCGTCGACGACGGGCGTGATGACGATCTTGATGGTCAATCGCCGCAGGCTTCGCCTAAGCACCGCTACAATATGACCGAGGTGTAATATCGTGGAGGGGGGCACCGCACACGGCTAAGGAACCATCACAATGATCAACTTGTGTGTCTATGGGGTGCCCCCTGCCCCGGTATATAAAGGAGTGGAGGAGGGAGGGCGGCCCTCTCTATGGCGCGCCTTAGGGGAGTCCTACTCCCACCGGAGTAGGATTCCCCTTCCTAGTCCAACTAGGAACCCTTCCATGTAGTAGGAGTAGGAGAGAAGGAAAGGGAAGAGAGAAGGAGAAGGAAGGAAGGGCGCCTCCCTAGTCCACTTCGGACTAGTCCAAGGGAGGGTGCGGCCACCCTTTGGCCCTTTCTCTCCTTTGCCGATGGCCCAATGAGGCCCAATACGAATTCCCATAACTCTCCCAGTACTCAAAAAATACCGAATCACTTGGAACCTTTCCGAACTCCGAATATAGTCGTCCAATATATCGATCTTTACGTCTCGACCATTTCGAGACTCCTCGTCATGTCCCCGATCTCATCCGGGACTCGAACTCCTTCGGTACATCAAAACTCATAAACTCATAATATAAGCATCATCGAAACCTTAAGCGTGCGGACCCTACGGTTCGAGAACAATGTAGACATGACCGAGACACGTCTCCGGTCAATAACCAATAGCGGGACCTGGATGCCCATATTGGTTCCTACATATACTACGAAGATCTTTATCGGTCGGACCGCATAACAACATACGTTGTTCCTTTGTCATCGGTATGTTACTTGCCCAAGATTCGATCGTCGGTATCCAATACCTAGTTCAATCTTGTTACCGGCAAGTCTCTTTACTTGTTCCAGTAATACATCATCTCGCAACTAACTCATTAGTTGCAATGCTTGCAAGGCTTAAGTGATGTGCATTACCGAGAGGGCCCAGAGATACCTCTCCGACATTCGGAGTGACAAATCCTAATCTCAAATACGCCAACCCATCAAGTACCTTTGGAGACACCAGAGAGCACCTTTATAATCACCCGATTCGTTGTGACGTTTGGTAGCACACAAAGTGTTCCTCCGGTAAACAGGAGTTGCATAATCTCATAGTCATAGGAACATGTATAAGTCATGAAGAAAGCAATAACAACATACTAAACGATCGGGTGCTAAGCTAACGGAATGGGTCATGTCAATCAGATCATTCAACTAATGATGTGATCTCGTTAATCAAATAACAACTCTTTGTCCATGGTTAGGAAACATAACCATCTTTGATTAACAAGCTAGTCAAGTAGAGGCATACTAGTGACACTCTGTTTGTCTATATATTCACACATGTATTATGTTTCGGGTTAATACAATTCTAGCATGAATAATAAACATTTATCATGATATAAGGAAATAAATAATAACTTTAGTATTGCCTCTAGGGCATATTTCCTTCATCTGGAACCTTCATGTATATGTTCGAATCCAAGTTACCATACAGGTAAGCAGTGACAACATCCATTAGTTTCATTTTCAAGCCCATGTTTACTGCCATCGAGATCAAGTATCTAAAGGTAACTCCATCCATGACCGGGGAATAAGTCTCCTCAAAATCGACACCTGGTCGTTGAGTGAACCCTTGAGCGACGAGCCATGCTTTGTACCGTACTACCTTATTATTTTTATCTCTCTTTCGAACAAAAACCCACCTATGGCCAACAGGGCGAATGTGGGGAGGAGTTCGACAAACTGGTCCAAACACCTTCCTTTTGTTGAGAGATAATAATTCGGCAGTAATTTCCTGCTGCCAATCTTTCCAATCCGACCTTTTCTTGCAATCACGGCGTGTTAGGCTCGTGGTCAAGATCTATGATTGAGGCAATTTTAAGTAGCAAAGTTGATGTCGACAATCACCGCTGCTCGGTTCAGGGACTCCAGCGATAAATATAATTTATGGCCATTTCGTCATGGAGCGATCCGGCGCAAACACTTGCTCTACCAAATTTCCCATTATGGGAGCAAGGTCCTTTAGATTTCAGCGCCCGATGTGTGCGCCACATCTCCATGGTGTTTCCCCTATGGGAAAGTTTAAGTTCGAATTTTGTGCACTGAATTTTACGTACTTGTGCAGTCTCGACTGCTCCCGTTTCAATTTGGGGTACTTTGGCGTGATCGTAATAAATCTCTCTTATCCTTTTTCGTCAAAGCGCCCCAGTACTTGGGATTTGAGAAGCCGGATTTCGTCCTTTTAGGCCTTTGGGCGGAGCGGTATACCATCATTTTTCTTCGGTATTTCAACCCTTTCCGGTGCATTGCACGCGTGCACATGCGATTTTGTCACAGTCTTTAAGTCACTAAAGTGGTCGGGCAGTTGATTTGCTAAAGACTGCAAATCTATTATCTTTTGGACTTCTCTCTCAGTCTCAGCAGTGCGCCGGTCATGAGCGTGGATCCCCGTGGCTTTCCACGTGATTTCTCGACTTTTAGCATCAAGGGGTTGATTCTCTCCCCCTAAAGTCGGGAAAAGTTCCTCGTCAAAAATGCAATCAGCAAAACGAGCCGTGTGACAGTCACCTGTCATGGGGTCCAGATACCTGATTATGGACACAGTCTCATAACCAACGTATATCCCCGACTTATGGAGCGGGCCCTTCGCCGATCGCTGAGGGGGTTGTATTGGTACATATACCTGGCAACCGAACCTACGAAGGTGGGAAATTTTCGATGCCGACCCTTGCGCAAGTTGAACAGGAGAGTGGATGTTGTAGGCAGACGGTTGAAAGTTGATGAGATTAGCCGTGTGTAACACCGCGTGGCCCCAACATGTAGTTGGTAAATTACAACCCTGAAGGAGCGAATGGGCAATGAATTTAATTCTTTTAATTAATGCCTTGGCAAGTCCATTTTGTGTATGAACATGTGGTACCGAGTGCTCAACTTTGATTCCCATTGACATGCAATAATCATCGAACGCCTTTGAAGTAAATTCTCCGGTGTTGTCGATTCGAATAGACTTTATACGATAATCTGGAAAATTATTCCTCATTTGTATGATCTGTGAGATCAATTTTGCAAAGGCATGGTTCCGTGTTGACAGCAGGCAAACATTGGACCATTTAGAGGAAGCATCAATGAGCACCATGAAGTACCGAAATGGCCCCGTGAGGGGCTGAATTGGACCGCATATGTCCCCTTGGATACGTTCCAAAAACGCGGGAATTTCATCCCTCACCTTGAGAGGCGATGGCCTAATGACTAACTTCCCCTTAGCGCATGCGGAGCACACGAAATCATCGGGATTCAGGAAGTTCTTCACGTTAACATTATGGCCATGCGAGTTGTTAATTATATTTCTCATCATCCTAAGTCCGGGTGGCCTAACCTATCGTGCGAGGCGTAAGAGTTCGAGCTTCAAGACGGTATTGAGGGTAGTGTACACGGCGGTGCTACTATCTTAGTGTAGTATAGCCTGTGTGTCAAACGAAGGAAGCCTTTCGATAACATGTTTACCACCGCATCCCGCTTTGTGATGAGTAGGCACTCCTTGCCGTTTTCATCATCGGTCTCAAAGATGGAAACCATTAGCGCGGATGTCTCTAAAGCTCAAAACAGTACGAGTCGACTCCGGGTACAACAACGCATCATTAATGATCAAAGTTGTTCCCATAGGGAGTATAATAGTGGCTCGTCCAGAGCCAACTATGTGAGAACCGCAGCCGGCGATTGTCATAATACTTCCCGGAGATTTTTTAATGGACTCAAAATACTTAGTTTCTCGTAAAATGGTATGACTGGTGGCGCTATCGGCAAGGCACGTTTCCTCCATTCGGGTGCCACACGCGTTCTAAAATATGACATCTAATTATTGTAATGAGGAAGAAAATCATTAAAAATAAATGCACACATCTCAAACATAACATGCTATCATGTATAAATAATGGAATGAATGAATAAATGTCATCCAATCGCCAAAGTAAAGAATAAGTTTATGCTCTCATAGAGCTTACAACCAAATCAAATTTATTCAATTTCATTGTATCAAATCACGGAATCATGATAACCAAAGAGGTATGCTAAGTGGACCCGGTGAAGAAGCCATTCACTTCAGCCGCAATCTCCATACTAGTGAGCTGATCCTCCTTAGAAATCATCTTGGAGGCAGCATCAATGTCTAGTGGCGGCGCCGCCGCCAAGGCGACCATGTGGTCAACCTCCATGGCGACGTGGGCATCAGTAGAGACCGCCAAAGCTGCTGCGATGGGCACCACGGGGGTCGCCTCTATGGACGCAGCAGGGGGCGTAGCGATCATCACGGGTGCCGCCATGGGCGCCGGTGGTGCTGCCTCCTGAACCAAGGCAAGGTGCGTCTCACGCGCCTTCCGAGCCTTGTATGCTTCAACGACCTCCGGTGGTGCGTGGCACAGGCGGGAGAAATGCTCCACCGAGCCACAACGGAAGCAGTCCTGAGGCTTCTGCCCTCCCTTGCCCGGCTTGTTCTGCTTAGCCAGGGCAGGTGGGGGAGGGCCCTTCTTCTTGCCCTTGCGGCCCCTCTTCTTCTGTTGAGGCTTGCGGACTTTGAGAGCGTTCACCTCCTGGCGAGAACTCCCCCCAAGTGGTTGCACGACAAAGTTCTTTTTGAGAACCTCATCCTGCGCCTCCGCCACCTGGAGGACGTCAATCAACTCTGAATACCTCGTGTAGTTCCCCTGGCGGTAGTTCCGTGAGGACTGGACCGCGTTGGGGTGGAAAGTGGATATGGTTTTCTCAATCTTCCGAGTCGGTAATCTCGGTACCACACAACCAAGAGTCATTACAAATCCGGTCAGAGCCAATTGTACTCCCCAACCGTCTTGAAGTCCGCAAACCTCGAGACGGATCCAATCTGCCTCAGACGTGGCTTCACAAAGGTACTTCACCGCCAAACCGCCGCTAAGAGCGGTCCAAAGGCCGAAGCATCGCGCGCACCATATACTCATCTTTCGAGTAGGTGACGGTGATGACGGAGAAAGTGCAGAGCTGCGCATTCTCGCTTCGAACTTGGGATCGATGGCGGCCACCGGGCCCCTTACCGACGCCCTCGGAGGGTTTTGCCTGGAGAAAATCTCGCAGTCCGAGGACCATGACAGGTGGTTCAGCCCTGTCTGGGCCAACTCAGGAAACTCCTTGTGGACAATTCCGGCCATCTGCGGTTTACGCAAAAATCATGAGATTACAGCAGGTAATCTTTTGCAGAAAGCGATGTTGATAAACTTATTCAATAAAATGACGTTCCGATATTTTAAAACATGCTATTATATGACTTACTAAATGATTAAGAGTGCTAAACAATTAATCTACATCAGTAAAAACATACAATAATATCATGTTACAAAAGATAGCATGTTAAGCGCATCTAGTATGTGGAAACTAGCCCAAAAATTGAATTCCCGAGGCATTTTTAAGCCCAAATACGTGTTTTCAGCAAAAACAGACAGTTCCAGGGGCTTCTACGCGAAATATTACAGCAGGAATAAAAACTCGCGTAAAATCTGGAAACTACAGGGGCTAAACCGCAAATTGCCGCGCTACAGCCGGCGCCTCCCTTTTTTTTCTCTAGAGGAACCCCCACGGCCACGGCCCATCCGCCCAGGAGCCAGTGGGCCGGCCCAGGAGCCCGCGGCCTGGCGCGTAGCGACGCTAGGGTTTCCTCCCTAGCGCCAGACGGGGTCGGCGGCGCTGGGCTCATGGCGGCGGCGCCGCGACGCAGTACAAAGATCGGCACAAGACGGCGGCGTGGCCCAGCGGGCGCGCGCGCCCCAAAGACAACACGTAGGCACGCGCGCGCGCGCTAACGGCGATCGTGGACGGTGCGGCAACAGCGCCAGGCGGGCTCTGTGAAAGCACGCTGCGCCAGGGCGCTGGCGCGACGAGCCGCCAAGGACGGCGGCGGCGGCGTCGGCAGGGGCGCGGCGCTTCAGCGCGATCAGCGGTCGCGCCGCCGCGGTGTCATCTGGACGCCGGCCTCGGGATGCGATCTTCATCGCGTTCATCCGGAAAAACAACGGCGCATGGCACATCTGGTACTTTTGCTGCGGTACCACGATCATCTGGATCGCGATCTGTACCGACTCCCTATAGTGCAGTCAACAAGTTCCTCTTAGTTCAAGAACATCGACATTGGTCGGCGACGTGTTCGTCCGCTCGGTTCTTGGGAGGAAAATCCGCACCATAGGTAGATCAAATCCGAAAAATAATCTAATCGCAAAGACGGAATCGCAGTAACGAGAGGAGTCCATTTTTGCAAAAGGGGGGATCGGATCTTATACCTCCGCGGGGTCGACGAAAGCCTGTTGTGATGCAGGCTTGACGGAGAGTTGGTTGAGCGAAGCGTGCTGATAACGTGTTCCGCAACTTCGCCAGCGAGTCCGGTCTGAGGTTGCGGAGCGAGGGCCGAGCGTCGTAGACGAAGTAGTCGAACACGCGAAAGTAAATGACATAGAGAGATATGGAGGAGACCAGCTTTATTAATCAATGATCATGTGTTACAATATGCCTCCTCATTGTTTTATACAGGGACTAGGGTCAAGGGATAAGTACCCACTTAAAGTAAAGAGGGGAAACGGGAGGGGATATCCCGAGCGCTTTGTGCGCTAGCCGCCGCCACCATAGTGGTGGCCCCGGTTTCCTAACATCTTTTTCTTCCATTCTTTTCTTTAGCCTGACAAAAAAAAGACACGTACACTAGCCCACCGGTCAATCTGTTATCCTTGTTAGTTTCAAGACACGCAGACTAGCCCAGTGACAAAAAGAAGACATGCAATGCCCTCCTGAGGAATTGAACTCCAGATACTGCTGAGTGCAACATCCTACCACTACAACACTTCGATATTGGTTATGTTTTAAAAGCGGGAAACATTTAAGAACATTGTAGAGCGTCTGAGATTAGAAGACATTTTTGAAAAAAAAATGAAAACGTTTTTGCAAATTATGAATAATTTTGGAATGCCGGATATTTATGAAAACACAAATAATTTTTAAGATTTCGAATAGTTTTTGTGACTAGGGCTCATCTAAGATGATGTCACCCCTAGTCCAGTACGTGTAAACCTTAAGAGTTACTTAGAGATGATTAGCATTTGTGAACAATTTTTAAAAGGGGAAATTATTTCAAACATTTGAGTATTTAAAAAAACACAAACACTTTTTTAAACCAGCGAGCATTTTTTGAAAAACGTTAACCGAATTTGTTATTTTTGACCTTTAGAAAAAACCAAACAATTTTTGGAAAACGTAGACTTTTTTAAATTCTAAACACTTTTTGAAGCAAAAAAAATTCAATATTTTGAAAAAACAAAAAAGGGGAAAAGGAAAGAAAAGCTAGTGAATAAAATGCAAAAAAGAAACAAACAAGGAAAAACCAAGAAGAAAAACAAAATGGATCCTAGCTACTTGGGCCGACCCATCTGCAATTTGCTCACTTCTCGTCTTGTGAGAAAGCATCATTTTGCCGCAATGAGTGGTGTATAGGAGATTCGAGGGGTGTGCTTGCAACCGAGACGACAACAACATCTATGTATGAGTTGATGGTTTTGCAATGGGGTTGGAAAGGAGTACATGCCAAGTTGCGAGTCGAGGAGTGGGCTTGCAACCGATAAGAAACAACATCTATGGGCCTAGTTGCGAGTCGCGGGATGGACTTGCAAGTGAGACAACACTTACTACGGGCCCAGTTGCGAGTCAAGTGGCACTTGCAACTGGGACAAGGACAAGTACGAGCCTGGTTGCAAGCCGATGGGGAACTTGCAATTAGGACAAGGACAATTCCGGGCCCAGTTGCGAGTTGAGTATGGACTTGCAACTGGGACAACAAAAAGGTCAGGCCACAGTTGCGAGTCGAGGATAGGATTCCAACTGGGACAAAAAAGGTTGGATCCTAGTTGCGAGTCAATGGTGGACTTGCAATTGAGACAAAAAAGTAGGGTCCCAGTTGCGAGTTGAGAGTGGACCTGCAACCGGGACAAAAAGAATGTCGGGCCCTAGTTATGAATCGAGGGTGGGATTGGAACCGAGACAAAAAAAGGACGGGCCCCGGTTGCGCGTCGAGTGTGGGCTTGCAACTGAAAAAAAGGTCAGCTCCCATTTGTGAGTCGAGGGTGGACTTGCAAACTAGGACAAAACAATGTCAAGGCCCAGTTGCGAGTTAAGGATGGACTTGCAACTCGGGCAAAAAAAGTTCCACCCAATTGCGAGTCAAGGGTGGACCTGAAACTAGGACAAAAAAGTGTTGGACCAGAGTAGCGAGTCGAGTGTGGACTTGCAATTGGAAAAAAGGTCGGGCCCCAGTTGCGAGTCGAGGGTGGACTTGTATCTGGGACAAAAAAGGCCAAAGCCCAATTGCGAGTTGAGGGTGGACTTGCAACTTGGACAAAAAAGGTTGCGCCCGATTGCGAGTCGAGGATGGACTTGCAACTAGGACAAACAAAGTGTTGGGCATGAGTTGTGAGTCGAGGGTGGGCTCGCGATTGAGGCAAAAAAGTTTTGGCCTCAGTTGCGAGTCAAGGGTGGACTTGCAATTGGGACTAAAAAATATCGGGCTACTGTTAGGAGTCAAGAGTGAACTTGCAACTGCGACAAAAAAGATTGGGCCCAGTTGCAAGTTGACAGTAGACTTGCAGCTAGGACAAAAAAGGTTGACCCTAGTTGTGAGTCGAGATTGGACTATCAACTAGGGGGGGAGTGGGGCCCCAGTTAGGAGTCGATGGTGGACTTGCAACTAGGAAAAAAAAGTCAAACCCCAGTTGCGTGTCAAGGGTGGACTTGCAATTGGGACTAAAAAATATCGGGCTACTGTTAGGAGTCAAGAGTGAACTTGCAACTGCGACAAAAAAGATTGGGCCCAGTTGCGAGTCAAGAATGAACTTGCAACTGGGACAAAAAAAGGTTGACCCTCAGTTGCGAGTCGAGGGTGGACCTGCAGCTGGAACAAAAAAAAGTTTGGACCCTAGTTGTGAGTCGAGGATGGACTTGCAACTGATAAAAAAAATATCGAGGCCTACTTGCGAGTCAAGTCTGGGATTGCGACTGGGACAAAAGAAGGTCGGACTCTAGCTACAGTTGAGGGTAGACTAGCAACTGAGAAGACAACCCCTGTTTGGTGGTGGACAACCAACTAACAGCGATGGAAAAAAGTTCATGAATTAAAAAAAATAAAAATCAAAAAGAGAAGAGAAAATAAAAGATACATGAATTTAAATACTTTACAACTTTAAAATAAACAAGTGGGAAAGGAAGAAAAGGGAAAAAAGAAAATAAAAAAACCACTTGTGGCTACAGCCCACCGCTGAGGCGACGCACGAGGGTTGTGAAAAAACATAACAGCCTAAACGCCACGACATGCCCCCTCGTGTGAGCGGAGCGTATGGAAACAACACCAAACAACAACAAAATCTTGATGTCTAAATCATGTGGTTCGAAATTTAGATATGAGGTAACCATTTTCACATCTAGATGTGAAAATAGTGAAACTGTTACATCTAGAAACAACATAGCATAACGGGCTGACAACACGCCACGATAATGGGTCGACAAAAATGAAGCCAAACATGCCCACAAAAAGGATGCATGACAAAACATAGATAGTGAGGTGGAAATCGAGTGCTTGCATGAAAATTACAAAAAATTAATCGAACGACGACAAACATAGATGAGACATTGTTTCTTTAAAAATATACTTACGAATTAAAAATGTCTTCATAAACTTAAAAATATGTCAAAACTTTACAAAAATATTTAAAAAGTTGTATTCAAGAATTTGAGAAAAAAGAAAAATAATAATGGACAAAATGAAAGAGGAAGAAAGAAATAAAAAACAGACACAAAAAGAAAATTTCAACAGAAAAAAAGGGTAGAAAAAATGGAGAAAAAAAGAAACACTAAAGAGAACAAAAAACGCTGCAAATAGTATTTAGAAACAAAAACACATTAAAATGTATACAAAACACAAAAACACTAAAACAAAATTAAAAACAACAAAAATTGGGGTCATAACTGAACCACACAAATTCATTTGTATGATGCAAAATTTACTCCGTACTCTCTTTTTTTTTTGACGCGTCAACGGCGGGCTTACGCCTGCCTGAACCTTTATTAACCACCGTCAAAGTGTGCCAAGCATAGGGAGCAGAAGTACAGGGGGTTTTGGGGAATGGAAAAAGCAGAAGGAAAAGATTACATTATGCCATGGGACTATATTCTCCCGGCTAGATGGAACAACATGGAGCCCCAGTCACGGAGCATAATCTGCATCTGTGGTTTCTTACAACGATGGGACCAAAGCCGAAGATCGTCGGCTGCCGAACTAGCAATAATGTGGGGCTGAAGTTGTTGGTTTGGAAGACCTTGGCGCTATGTCTCTTCCAAATGTTCCAGAACGCCATCGAACTGTCGATCGTGTCTTGTTGTTGAAGTCACCCTCCCAAGCATGTAGTAGCCCATGCGGTGTGTGATGGCAAAGGCTGTTTAGTTTTGCCCAGAGCGGAGCAAGGTGTCGGCATTGAAAAAGAAGGTGCTCGATGGTTTCGCATTGGTTGCAGAAGGGGCAGTCGGTGTTGGTGGCAATGCCCCGTCTGAAACGCCTAGCATTCATGAACAAGCGGTCCTTGTGGGCGAGCCAGACAAAAATTCGGCATTTATTTGGTGCGTAGTTTCTCCAAATTGCCGGCGCAAGGTTGTCCTGGGGCCGCGACTTCCAAACCGCTTGGTAGGCCAGCTTGGTGGTTAACGGCATGCCTGCTTCCCTCGAAATTCTTCTGTCAGCAACCTGCAAATTCACGTTTACCGAAGCCAGAACATTGCGAAGATCATCCAACTCGCACTCAGCCGTACTCTCTTTTCTATCTGATAAAATTCGGCAACTGGCCCTTCGAGTACTGTATCACAACCGAAAGACACACAAAATAATCTGCATAAAACACAACCGGAACGACGACTAGAATGTACCTCTGTTCTCACTGATTTGAAGATATAGTATTTCGTCTCAATCAAGAAATAGTAGATGCCATAAAAAAGGAACCAAAAAAAATTACATGGACAACACCACCCGCCGCATCGTCTCCGTGTGATCTCTTTAGTTCGTGGATAATGATCCATCCACCCTGTGCTGAAGCCCGCGTAAAAAGCAGGCTGGCGAGACAAACACGACGCTGGACAACTGCTACATCAACTCGCACACGAATTCTAAAGACTTCTATAGTCATCAAATGTGAGATAGCTATTTTCCAACGGTGAGGGATTTAGATGTGAGATAGCCATTTCACATCTAGATGTGAAATAGCAAATCTGCCTATTTATTATAAAAATGTATCAAATGTGAAAATGTATGTGCATGTACATGTGCATCTACGATTCTATTGTTTGAAAAAGAATTATAAAAATATACGAGAAGTGAAAAACATGCCAAACATAATAAAATTTACACCAATGTCTCTCGAACTTCTGGTCATGAAGCTTCGAACAAAATCAAATACCTCTATCAGCAGAACATGCTTGCATATAGTCCATGGACCTCCTTCCCAGATGCAGATGCGATCTCTATCACTCTTTGTCTCTAGGCTGGTAACGAATATGTTCTCACCCACCGAGCTAAAACACAAGCCCCTTGGATTTCCATTGTGTTGACATGCATCACTCTATGTTACAGAACTTTCCGAATTATCACACAACTTGGAACATTGTCCTCCCCTTCCATGTCATCCACGACCAATTTTAGCTCCCCTCTCGGTCAAGTTCATTATTTATACCTTTTGTACCCGCCTTTTATACTTTCCTAGATTATAGGAACTCGCTGCATTTTTTGTGATGAACATTGATGAATTTTCTAACCGCGTGTAAAATCTCAGCTTGAAATGACATTCGTGGAGGTTTGGGCAAAAAAAATAATATTGTTGGAAGCATCTTCAAGCATCTATTTCGTTATTTTTGCCCGGACCTTCACGGCTGTCATTTTGACCTGAAATTTGATACCCAATTAGAACATTCATCAATGTTCATCACAAAAAAACATCAGATTTTTTTTTGAGTTCTTTTACTTTTTTTTTGAATTTTACTGTTCATGCGAAAGCATATGAGCTCAGGATCAAAATAGCGCTTTCGCGAAGAAAGAAGCAACCATATGGTGAAAGACAGCAGCAAAGAATCAAAGAAATTATTTGCCGTCTGCAAAACAGCCCTCCGGAACCAGTCTAAGAGGTGTTCTTTTTATACGTTCGGCTACTGGGCTCGAAATCATCCCAACGTGGGCTTTTGTGTCCAACCGAGTTCTGGGCCCTTGACGACTTCTTCTTCTCTGTTACACGGCCTGCTCTTCATTTCACCAGATCCCGCATCGCGTCTGTGACTAGGGCGAGATGAGCAGCCGCCGCCACCTCTCGCCGCCGGCGGCGCCGCTGGATGACGAAAACCTACTCCCCGAGATCCTCCTCCGCCTCCCGCCGCAGCCGTCCTCCCTCCCCCGCGCCTCGCTCGTCTGCAAGCGCTGGCGCAGCCTCGCCTCCGACCCCGGCTTCCTCCGCCGCTTCCGGATCCACCACCGCCGCAGCCCTCCCCTCCTCGGTTGCTTCGTCCAAGAACTTCACGGTATCTCCTTCCTACCTGCTCTCGAGGCCCCCAACCGTGTCCCTCCTGGCCGCCTCTCTTTGGAGGCCGCCCACCTGTGCCGCTTTAGGCTACTAAACTGCCGCCATGGCCTCGTGCTCATCTACGATGGTACGAGGCACCAATTCCTCGTGTGGGACCCCATCACCGGCGACCAGCACCACCTAGCCATCCCCGCGCCGTTCGACAAGGCATCGGGGATCCTCATCAACGGGGCGGTGCTTCGTGCTGTGGGGGACATCCACCACTTCCGTGTGGTCTGTATTGCAACACGCGGACTCAGCATGCCAGATGGAGAAGCAGCGCTCGCCTGCGTATACTCGTCGGAGACAGGCATGTGGGGTAACCTAATCTCGACGACAATTCCGTCCGGCCTCGACTCCCGTCTCTACTACATATTTGAGATCACAGTTTCCACTGTGCCGATGCTGGTTGGGCACTCCCTTTACTGGACTCTTACTGATTGTTCATCAATCATCCTTCAATTTGATCTCGAGAAGCAGAGGCTAGCTTTGATAAGGATGCCTGATTTTGCATATGAAGCTCACATCACGGTTATAAGGGCAGATGGTGGTGGGCTGGGTTTCCTCTTTGTGGCAGATTACACAATTCAATTATGGAAGCGAAAGATCAGTTGCAATGGTGTTGCCTCATGGTGGCTGGAAAAAACTATTGAACTGGACAAACTACTTTCCCTTAATCCAGAGAAGGGCAGCATTATGGTACTAGGGTTTGCTGAGGAAAATAATATGGTGTTCCTGCGGACATTTATCGGCCTCTTTACACTCCAGCTTCAGTCATTGCAGTTCAAAAAGCTATCCAAAACCGAAAGCATATCTCACTGCCATCCATTTGAAAGTGTGTATACTGCAGGTAATAGCACGCCTTTCACAATGTGGGCATGACAAAAACAAGTTGTTATTTGATAATTGGTTGATGGAATGTTGTCCACATCCTTTGGTACTAAGCTAACAATTCTAAGTAGTGTCATATCGATTATTTATATTGCTGCTTCATGACCTCTTCATTATATAGTGCTATTGTTCTGTAGCGTTTTTTCTGTGGTGGCATTCTATGCAATGCATCTGAGCTGGACAAAGTATTTGTTAGCAGTATCTAGTACAGTACATGTCACCAGTTCTTATGTAGCCAGGTGGCAGGTTGTCATTGTTCTAGTGTGGCGTGATTATTGTGATTGAAGCAGAGGGGGATTGGGGATACCTTCTTTGTCGAGAAAAAGTAGCAACGTTCTTTCGAATATTCTGACACTATTATTATTACTACTAGTATTGTTACTATCATTGGATTTTAAGTCTAGCAGGCTTTCTGTCTGTCCAATTTTAGCATGTGAAGATCCATAGAATAAAATAGGTAACACCAAGTTGAAAATTATCTGTATAATAGTTGAACTAAATGTCATTTTTGCCCGCCTATTCACATATGCAAAAACTTTATATGGTAGTGGTAGTGCATAGCTGCAGTGCAGTTTTTTCCTCAAGTTGAGGTACTACATAACAGTTGGAATCTGAAGATTACGACATCAAAACTAGAATTCAAGTGTATATAGCTTAATACGTGCAGTTGGAAGCTTAATGTTAGTTACAGTTCTGTCATTCAACATTGTTATCCCTGCCGATCTTCTAATATTTGTAAATCCACAACAATGAAAAGGTTTCAAATTTAGGAAACTATTGATGATTTTATCACTTGGGGGAGAGTCTTGCTGTGAGTCGCAAGTCCATTGGCACAAGCATTTAAGAAAAAAACTGAGTTCATTTCGTATTTTCAGCCTAGATTCATTTACTAATATAATCTTAATCTGAATTGTCATGATCACTTCTGTTGATAGGGTAGATTAGTATGAGCATATCTGTTGTGTTTGATATACCGTGAAATGAGCTTAAAATAATTCTAGATAACTTCTCTTTTCTGATTAGCTAATAGTCTGAGGCTGCATGTTCTTCATTTTTATGGTATTAATGAATATATGCTGTTTTGAGGGATATTCCTCGAAGTTGACTAGAAGTGTGGTTTTGTCTACCCATTCCTAATGTTGTTTCAGCCCTGAGATTTTTTTTGCTTTCTAAAATTACGCCCATAGGTTTATATGAATATCTCCTTGATGCATTCTCATATCTACTCGTTTTCTTTTGGAATATAATTGGTTATTTAACTTATTATCCTTCTAGAAACAGATGTTGGCGGTGAACATGGTCGATCTGAACTTTTGAACAATGCATAAGGTGACTGGCTGATCAGATACACTATCATGATATATTGGTTGATCAGGTAAGCTTATCTTCTGCATGGAAGTTGAGGTATCTGAAATGTTATTTTTGTTGTATAAGATGCCACTTCTACAAACCAAATGTAAAGAGAGGACTCCCAAGATTCTCCATACGAGCCTTTGCTAAACCGTTGCTCCCCTGGCTACCCCCCCGTCATGCTCTCATGGCAGTCTGCTTCCTGGATCTCTTCTGTATGTGTTGCTTCCTCATCCCTTCCCCAGCAGCTTTTCATCCCCTTCGTAATGTGCCTTTACCCAGCTACTGGATTTGCGCTTTAGCTTGCCCTTCCTTCTATCATACTGCCTTGTTGCGGGTCTATTTCATCCTTAGTTCTCCAGTTCCTTCTGATAATGCAAGTGCTTCTCTCCCTCTAGCTTCCCAGATGACAGTTGACTTGAACCCTTTCCCATTCCTTATTGCTATGTTCGTGCCTCCTCATAGATGAGAATGCAATGCTAAGTAGTGGCAGAATTAAAAACTTCCCTTTACTATGCTTTTTCAATATTTTCTGGTTTTACTTTTACTGGTTGGTAATTGTGTCGAGGGATGACCCCTGGGTAGGTGCATCAACACTTAGCAATTTTCAAAACATCAGGGCGGCAAGCGCCACTCGATCCGGCTCGCCCTCTAGCCGACCGTCTGGCTTCGGGCCGGCTGGGCACAACGACAAAGCTTCGGCCGATTGGCCGCAGCTGGCAGACGGCGGGTCAACGCCTGTCCCATCCAGCTGTATGACAAGATCGCTCCCCCACGACGGGGAGAGCATGGCAATAGTGCACCCCTCATCGCTGACCGAAAGAGGCATGGCTAAAGTGCGTGCGGCACTGTGCCAACTACCCCGTGACGCGGCGGGCGACGTGCCACAGTGACGTTCTGCCGGCGGGTCCCACAGCCGGCGGGCCCCACGAGAAGATGAAGACAATGACACCAGGGCCCCGCCCCCACTTAGATTTACCATTGTACCTTGGGAGGCCAGTCTATAATACCTCCCAGGAGCCCCCCATGCAGGGGGTTGGCTCATTCATCCCACACACAGACAAACACATGCAAGGAGAACAGGAGAGCTAGCTCCTTTATACCCCCACCCAAACAGCTCAAGGAGCACCATTGAAGTTTCATTGTGATCCTCTTAGTAGATCCGACAGGACTAGGGGTGTTACCTCCCACGGAGGGCCCCGAACCTAGGTACATTGTCTGTCTCGCACCACTTGTCCCCAATCTCGCCTTCGGAACCCACCAGTGTCTTTCGGCCCCAACCACGTTCGATAAGCCTACCCATGGCATCTGCCGTGAGCACACCACGATAGTTGGCGCCCACCGTGGGTCTGTCCGCAGCGTCGGCCGGAGTTACGTTCCGGACGAGACCCTTCACTCCCTCCGGCGAGCGCATCACGCACGGTCTGATCAGCCTGCCCGGTGCAGCCGGCTGTGCCGGCTCTGGCATGGCGCTTGGTGTGGATGTCGCCTGCCCTGTAGGCGGCTCCATCGCCCCATTCGGCGAGTTGCGCGTCTTCGCGCGCTGGTCCCTGACGAGTACCCCAGCGGGGTGCTCACTGTCTTCGACCTGCTGTCGTCTGGCGGCAGCAACGTCTCCAGCGACATCGACGACCTCTGTGTTCGCGTAAAGGTGCTCACCACCTCTATTTGTAAAGCGTCCCTAAAGCGTTGCTTAAGCGTCAGAGCGCCCTCCAGGCTCAAAGCGTCCACCTCGCTTTAGATATGTGTCTAAGGCGTCCGCCTTAGACATTAAAGCGTCTAAAGCGCCTGCTTAGGCGTCCTGATTGGCGCTTTAGGGCAGAGAGGACACCTTAGACTGCCAGGCAGGGGGACAAAGACTTCTGGCGGGGAAAAAGGTTCTGGGTGGGAACACAAGGGCGGGAAAACTGGACTCGCATGTGAAACAGTTACAGGAGGGGATAGAAAGAGAGAGAACCAAAATCAGAGCGTGCAAATCTCTAGGCTTTCAGCTCTCCTCTCTCCTCTGGGAGCAGCTTCCTCGGATATGCACCAGCTTCCTCCTCTCCGGCCAGAGCTCCTCCCCCTCCTCTCCGGCTGTAGCCCCTCCCCCCTCCTCTTAAGCAACCACCCAATTCCCCTCCGCTCTTTCTTCCATGCTCAGATCTGCACCAGCTTGTCATGCCTTTCCTGCTCTGTTATGTGTTATGCTATGCACAACTCTGCTGTTAGGTGCTGCTACTGCCTCTCTTATAGTAGTTGGCTAGTTGCTTACTGCTTAGTGGATGGATTAGAATATATGTGCTCACCGGTAGATTAGAATCAACATATGTATGTCTCACTGAATGGTACTCTATTCTATTGCCCATCAGGTTCAGAGTCTGTCTAAAGCGTTGCCTCGCTTTACGCTTTACCGCTTAAGCAGTGAGGCGCCCCCAAGCGCCTCGCTTCGCTTTACCGCTTTAAAAACATAGCACAGCACCGAGTGCAGCACCACCTACGGCCGCAATCTGCGTGCGGTTGCGGTGTCTGCTCGGCTACCGCCGGCGTCGGCCAGTCCAACCCTTTGCTGGCAACGGTGCAGAACCTGCACGCTCCCATCGTGCCAAGCTCCAATCCGTCTATCGCTGCGGCTAAGCTCGAGGCGTCCCGCAAGCTCTTGCTTGCCGAGGCTACTGAGCTCGTCGCCACGTGGCGCCAGATGGAGTCCGCGCAGGGTGAGTACAACATCGCCTAGGGCCTCACTCCGGCTGGCGTCGAGCCGAGCCGACGGGGAGACGTGCGACGCCATGGCGGCGCCATTGGTGAGCTGTTCGCCGCCAACCGACGCACCTACGCTACTCCCGCCCAGAACATGAGGGCCGCGCAGGAGGCCAAGTCTGAGGCCATCGCATCGAGCACCTGGCCTGCTCCCTCGTGTTGGAGGAGGAAAGCCTGGTCGGGCCAGCTTGCTTCGTCCTGCGCATCCGCGGCGAACCCTTCCTCAAGAGCGTCACGCTCCCTCGCGACACCCCCAAGTACAACTGGACTGCCAAGCCGGAGGATTGGCTTACCGACTACACCAAGGCCGTCGGCATAGCCGGCGGCAACAACGCGTGGTGGTGCATTACGTGCCGCTCATGCTACTCGGCTCGGCCCGGACGTGGCTGAACAACCTGCCTGCCAACAGCATCACGCAACAACGCGTGGTGGTGCATTACGTGCCGCTCATGCTACTCGGCTCGGCCCGGACGTGGCTGAACAACCTGCCTGCCAACAGCATCAACACCTAGCTGGTCTTTGACGAGGCGTTTGTGCGCAACTTCACCGGCATGCACAAGCATCTTGGTCGACCCCGCCAGCTCTCCATGTGCATCCAGGGGCCAGATGAGACCCTCCGCGACTACCTTACGCGGTGGACTGAGCTGCGCAACGGCTGCAAGGGGGTTCATGAGGTGCAGGCCATCTAGTACTTCATCAACGGTGTGCCAGGACGGCACCCTGCTCAAGCACAAGCTCATGCGCTTCTACCCAGCGACCATGGCCACGGCAGACAAGTACGCCACGACCGACTCCGCCATGAGGGTGCAGGTCCGGCTGGACGCATTTGGCAAGGCGTTGCCAGCTCTGCCGGCCAACCCTCGGCCGGCTGGAGACGGTGGCCGGCAGCAGAATAACAACAACAACAAGCGGAAGGGCGACCAATCAGATACCCGCTGCGGTAGCCGGCAAGTTGCTGCTCTCGAGGAAGAGCCGCCTGCTGAGCAGGGAGGTAGCCGGCGGCAACGAACCGACAAGGGCACTTGGCTGCCCAAACTCACTTTCGAGTAGATGCTCGACGCGCCATGCAAGCACTACAATGGCGCAAAGCCTTCTTCCCACATGACCCGACAGTGCACCTGGACACATACGCCTGGCACGAGGCGAGGGCGCTCTGCCTCCCCCGCTGCCTCCTCCGCCACCGCCGGCTGGCAGCCGACATGCTGGGCGATGACTTTCCTCGGCGGGATGTGTCCTACATCGTCTTCACCAGCGCGACTGACGACAAGCACAGCTTGCGCAGGCGGTCCAAAGAGGTGAACGCCACCGCTCCCTTCGTTTCTCGGTTCATGCACTGGTCTGAGAAGTCGGTCACCTGGAGCCGGGAGGACCACCCGACCGTGATGTCCACGCCGGGTGGCTACGTCCTCGTCCTCAAACCCACTTCCGCTTCAGAGAAGCGCACCTGCCGCTTCATGTGGGTGCTCATCGACGGCGGTAGCAGCATCAACGTCCTCTACTGTGACACCATGATCAAGCTGGGCCTCAAGGAGAAGCAACTGCAGCCCAGCCAGACGATCTTCCACGACATCGTGTCGGGGCTCTCTTGCTCCATCGGCAAGGTCCGGCTGGACGTGCTGTTTGGCGACCCGTGCAATTTACGCTGGGAGCCGATCTGGTTCGAGGTGGTGGATCTGAGCAACCCCTACCACGCGCTCTTGGGCCGGCCAGCGCTGGCCAAGTTCATGGCGGTGCCCCATTACGCCTACCTGATGCTAAAGATGCCGGGTCCCAAGGGCATCATCACCGTAGCTGGTGACTACAGAAAATCCATTGAGTGTGCGGAGCCGGCTCCAAGCTCGCCGAGTGTCTGGTCATTGCGGAGGAGAAGCGCTAGCTTGTGGCTCTGTCCCGTGAGCAGCTGGCCATGCTGGCTCCTCCTTTCCAGCAGCCGGCTAACGAGGCGTCCTTTTTGCCGTCAAAGGACACCAAGCAAGTTCCACTGGACCCAGCTAACCTGGCCCAGTGCGCCACCGTCAGCACCTACCTCGACAGCAAATAGGAAGGCGAGCTCGTCGACTTCCTTCATGAGAACCGGGCTATCTTTGCATGGTCCCCCAAGGACATGCCGGGTGTTCCGAGGAAGTTCGCCGAGCACAAACTTCACGTGCGTCTAGATGCCATGCCGGTCAAGCAACTGCTCCGCCGTTTCTCCAAGGAGAAGTGAAGAACAATTGGTGAGGAGATCGCCCGGCTGCTCCCAGCCGGCTTCATCATGAAAGTGTTCCATCTCGAGTGGCTGGCCAACCCGGTCCTCGTTTTGAAGAATGGCACATGGCGCATGTGCATCGACTACACCAGCCTGAATAAGGCATGCCCCAAAGACCCTTTCGCCCTGCCCCGGATCGATCAGGTGATCGACTCCATGGCCGGCTATGAGCTGCTGTCGTTCCTCGACGCTTACTCCGGCTACCAACAGATCAAGCTGGACTCGGCCGACCGGCTGAAGACCTCCATCCCATCCATTGGGGCCTACTGCTACATCACCATGTCATTCGGCTTGAAGAACGCCGGCGCCACCTTCCGGCGCTGCATGCAGAAATGCCTCCTGCTGCAGATCGGCAGGAACGTGCACGTATACGTGAACGACATCGTGGTCAAGACCAAGAAGCACCCACCCTCCTGGACGACCTTCGGGAGTAGTTCGCAAACCTGCGCGAGTACCAGATCAAGCTCAACCCGGAGAAGTGCGTGTTAAGTGTGCCAGCCGACCAGCTCCTTGGCTTACTCGTCTTCGAGCGTGGGATTGACGCCAACCTGAGAAGATCAAGGTCATCGAGCGCATGCGCAAGCTGGCTCGGTTGTGCGACGTCCAGAAGTTCATCAACTGCTTGGCGTCCCTCAGCCGGTTCGTCAGCCGGCTGGGGGTGAGGGCCCTGCCCCTGTATCAACTGATAAAGAAGACTACCTCGTTCGTGTGGACGGAACAGGCGGACGAGACCTTCCGCGACCTCAAGCGCATGCTCTCCACCGCACTCGTCCTCGCTACGCTGGCTGAGAAAGAGCCCATGCTGATGTACATTGGGGCTACCACCCACGTGGTCAGCGTGGTGATGCTGGTGGAGCGGCCTGAGGCCGGCAAGGCGCAGCCGGTCCAGCGGCTGGTCTACTACCTGAGCGAGGTGCTCTCCCTCTCTAAGCAAAACTACCCCCATGACGAGAAGATGTGCTACGACGTGTACTTTGCTGCCAAGAAGCTGAAGCAGTACTTCCAGGAGCACCTCATCACCGCGGTGAGAACGACTCCCCTCTCGGAGATCATCGACAGTCGGGATGCCATCGGTCGGGTCGCCAAATTGGCCATCGAGCTGGCTGCCCACACGATCCACTACGAGCCCCGCATGGCCATCAAGTCCCAAGCGCTGGTTGACTTCCCGCCTCCTCCCGACTCGACGCACTGGTGCATGCACTTCGACGACTCGAGGATGCGCATCGGCTTGGGAGCCGGCATCATCTTGTACTCCCCCGAGGGTGACGTGTTGAAATATGCGTTGCAGATCCACTTCGCCGCCTTGAACAACATGGCAGAGTACGAGGCTCTCCTCCACGGCCTCCGGTTGGCCAAGGAAATCGGCATCCGGTGCATGTTGTGCTTCGGCGACTCGGATCTGGTGGTTCAACAAGTCTCTGACGAGTGGGACGCCAGGGACGCCAACATGGCCAGCTATCGCTTCCTCGTCCAGCAAATCAACGGTGACTTCGAGGGCTGTGAGTTCCATCACGTCTCTCGAGCCGACAACGAGGCGGCTGAACGTTGGCCAAGATTGGCTCCACCCGGCAAGCAATTCCAACCGGCGTCTCCCTCGAGCAGCTGCACTAGCCTTCCATCAAGCCCTCCCCCGATTCGTAGTCCATCTTCGTCTCGGCCGACCTGACGGCTCTTGCATCCGGCTCGGGGGCTGCCGGCTCCGGCCTGGGAACTTCTGCGTCCGGTCTGCGGCTACCGGCTCCGGTTCGGGGGCTCTTGCATCCGGCTCGGGGGCTGCTAGCTCTGGCCCAAGGGCTGCCGGCTCTGGCCCGAGGACTTCCGCGTCTGGCTCAGCGGCTGCCGGCCCCGGCCTGGGCTCTTGCATCCGCTCGGGGCTGCCGCCTGCCCCGCCGCCTCGACCTAATCGCCTCGCGACGCTTCGTCCCGACAGCAGAAAGCACCATCCTGGGCCCAATCCATCCTCACCTTCCTCATGAGCGGCGAGCTCCCCATAGACGAAGTCGCAGCCTGGCAAGTGCAGCGCCGGGCGTCAGCCTACACCATCGTCAACTACGAGCTCGTCAAGCACAACATCTCCGGTGTGTTCTAGCGCTACGTCGAGTCGAACATAGGGCGTGAGATCCTATGCGACATCCACTAGGGCGAGTACGGCCACCATGCCTCCTCAAGGGCCATCGTGGCCAAGACTTTCCGCCACGGCTTCTACTGGCCGACTGCTTTGGCGGACGCCACCTAGTTGGTACTTAAGTGCAACGGCTGCCAGCGCTTCAGCGCCAAGAGCCGCCAGCCGGCTGCAGCCCTCAAGACCATCCCCATTACGTGGCCCTTTGCTGTCTGGGGCCTTGGCATGGTGGGGCCATTCAAGACCGCTCGAGGCGGCACGACACACTTGTTGGTGGCTGTCGACAAGTTCACCAAGTGTATCGAGGCCAAGCTGATCAAGAAGCTGGATGGCTCGACAACCGTCACATTCATCAAAGACGTCACCGTTCGCTATGGCGGCCCCCACATCATCACCTATAATTGCACCAACTTCGCCTGGCACGCTTCTGCATCGTCCAACTGATCCGACTGGACGCAGTGGCCACCCCTAGTCGAATGGCCAGGCGGAGGGCCCACGGCCTGATCCTGGCCGGCATCAAACCTCGGCATCAAACCCCCGCTCGGTCGTCTGCTGGATCGACGAGCTGCCAGCCGTGCTCTGAAGCCTTAGGACCATGCCGAACTGGTCAACCGACTTCACCCCTTTCTTCCTCGTGTATGGGGCCGAGATGGTCATCCCAACGGACCTCGAGTTTGACTCGCCCTGCATCACCCTGTACATGGAGGCGGAAGCGAAGTTGGCGCGTGAAGACGGTGTCGACCTGCTCGAAGAGGCACGTGAGCTGGCCCTGAGGCGGTCAGCCATTTGCCAGCAGAGCCTGCCCGCTACCACAGCAATAAGATCCGTCCCCTCGCTTTCCGTGAGGGCGGCCTCATGCTCTGGCTCGTCCAGCGGACAGCCGGCCAGCACAAGCTGTCCTCCCCTTGGGAGGGCCCCTTCATCATCAGCAAGGCCCTACACAACAACGTCTACTACCTCATCGAAGTACAAGCGCAAGAGCAGGTGCCCCGAGCGACACTCGGGGGCTACCTTTTCGTCTCTCTCGAGCGTTTTATGCTTCACAACATTTCTGTCTTTTCCCACCCTGGAGCCGACTCATGCGGCTCGGGGGCTCGCCGGCTGGCCCACGCCCCTCGCACAAAAAACGGCTAAGGAAAGGTTCCGGCTCGGGCACACCAGTCGCACACTGCGTCCTCCCACGCACTGGTCGGCTGCTCACCCAGCCGGCCCACTTCCCGCTCCCCCGAAACCCAAGTCCCGAATCCTAAGTATTTTGCCCTCTCCCAAAGCCTACTTCCCGACCCGGCTATAGATTAGCTCCCGGCTGTCCGGCTGGCAGGGCAGAAGCGGCGGGGGCCGGAGCACGAGAAAACGGGCTAAGGACAATGGAAAAAAGGCGAACCGACACACAAAGCAAAAGGGCCATGGCCGAGGTTCATTACATTTAAATACACCTCTAGTCGACGGAATTGCGAGGCAACTAACTATGAGTGTCCAAAAGCAAGAAAACAGATAATACGGCCTCCTAGGCCTCTGTCTGGTCGGTCCCAGTTGCGGCCGCTGTCGTGGGTCAACCTCCATGGCTGCCTTCTCGGGGTCTGCGGAGGCCGCAGCGTCCTTGTCAGTTGGCGGCTTCGAGCCGTCGCCCTCGTTGCTGGAGTCGGTCTCCTCTTCAACATCATCCTCGCCTTAAGGGCTAGGCCAAGGGTGTCCTCCGGCAGCTTCGTCCCGTCCTCCGTGCGCTCCTTGACGAACCTGTCGAGGTCGGCGTAGGATGCAAGGGCGTTGGCGCGGGTGCGATGTCCTCCTCGTGCGGTCCCAGGTCCGCATTGGTCCGCCAGGTGGCCAACTGACCCATCTCCACGCCGAGGTACCACGACTTGACGAAGCCCAACGCCATCTGGGCGACGGCCCAGGCCGCGGTCGCCTTCCATGTGTCAAGACGCTTCGGCGCCGCCTCGAGCCACTTGACAACCTGGTGGGTGGTGTTGGGCATGACTGCGCCGGGCCGGAGTGCTTCCACCAACTTCAAGCCGGCTGCCCGGAGCCGGCTAAAATAGTGGCTGAGCAGCGACACCCGGACGTCGATGGCAAGAGCAACCTCTCATGCATCCCAGGTGGCGTCCTCAATGGCATGACCCTGGCGCCTCCGGTATCGGCGGTGCTCCTTCACGGCCGCCTTGGCCAAGAAAAAGTCAGGACACTGGTCTGGGCACAACAGCCGGCAGCCGGCCAGGGGCAATAACAAAACTTACGAGCAAAGAGCTCGTCCAGCTGCGCATCTCCAGCAGCATCCGCTCCTCCTTTGCCGTCCACTCCGTCGCCTGCACCTCCGCCTCGGCCTCCAAATCACGGCGCTCATCGGCCAGCTTTTCGAGCTATGCGAGGTGGTCGGCTACTAGCCAGTCCTTTGCCAGCAGCCAGTCGCGCTGCTCGGCGGTGCTCAAACTCACGCTCGCCGAATTGCCACTCGGCCTCGTCCATCCGGCTTTGTAGGAACACTGTGGCGGCAGCAGCAAATCCAGGGCGGTCGTCAGTGGCCGGCAAAAAAATAAGAAGACAAATTTAAGAAGATCCGGCCCTGCTGCTCCGCAGCCGGCTCGAATTTCAGGGGCTACACCCAGTGGGTGCACTGGCGCGCCCCCACTGGAAGAACTAGCTCGGCAGTACCTTGGGCCTGCTGTAACTCCGCCTCCTTAGCCTTGAGCTGGCTCTGGAGCGTGTTGTTGTGGGCCTTGCCCGCCCTTTAGCGGCGCAACAGCCGGTTGTACACCATCGCCCGCTGGTCGTTCACGGTCTACGAAGAAATAAGAAAAAGTTCAACCACGAAAAACTCTCAAGAAGGCTCGACCCGGCTGCTCCACAGCTGGCCCAAGCCTCAGGGGCTATACCAAGTGGGTGCGCTGGCGCGCCCCCACTGTGAAGCGCGCAAGAAGGCCCGTGAAGATGGGCCAAAAAGAAGAAAGTGCAACTTAGAAACGCAAAAGGGTCAAAACGGTCAATTGCGAGGAAAACTCACCGTGACTGATTGCTCCACTCGGAGCAGCTTGCTTAGCGTGCCGCTCGTGAGTGCCTTCACTTGCTCGCGGCACTCGGCGAACTGCGCCGCCGCCGAGCTCACCAAGCGCTCCATGCCCCACGCGGGTCCTCCGTTGCTGACCCTTCCGGTGTCCGCCTAGTCCCCCTGCAGCCGATGGTGGAGCTGCTGCTCGTCGACCTCGGCTCGGAACCGCGTTTGGGGGCCCGTGCATCGGTCCGCTGGAGCGTCAAGGCTTCGGGGTTCCTTGGCTCTGCCCCCACTTGGATTTACCATTGTACCTTGGGAGGCCAGCCTATAAGACCTCCCAAGAGCCCCCAATGTAGGGGGTTGGCTCATTCATTCCACACACACACACACACAAACACATGCAAGGAGAAGAGGAGATCTAGCTCCTTCCTCCTCCACCCAAACACTTCAAGGAGTACCATTGTAGTTCCGTTGTGATCCTCTTGGTAGATCCGGTAGGACTAGGGGTGTTACCTCCCACGGAGGGCCCATAACCAGGGTACATCGTGTGTCTCGCACTGCCTGTCTCAATCTCGCCTCCGGAACCCACCGGCGTCCTCTAGCCCCAACCACGTCGGATAAGCCTACCCATGGCATCTGCCGTGAGCACACCATCCTAACCAGGGTACATCGTGTGTCTCGCACTGCCTGTCTCCAATCTCGCCTCCGGAACCCACCGGCGTCCTCTAGTCCCAACCACGTCGGATAAGCCTACCCATGGCATCTGCCGTGAGCACACCACGACAATGCCTTCGATTTTGATTTTGATTTATCATGGATCTATCAAGCCCTCAATTTTGATTTTTATGCTATCCCTCTACGCAAGTAATTGATAAATAAAAATCTCATAGCATTTGGTTTCGAATTCCTTTGGTTATGCAGGCTTATAGCTATGCCATTTCACCTTGCTGCTCATTTGGGATTGTTATAATGCCTAGTGCTACATCTTAGACTGTCACAATACTCCAAGAGCATGTCCTCATTAGATCTTATACTACTATTTGTCGTTTTGTCTGCATTAGTAATTTCTTATGGACAGTTATGCTATTTAGCCGTTTTTCTTAAATATTTTCTCAACATATATTAGTTTGTCTGTCTAACTGCGCACATGTAATTGGTCATTTGGCCATTAGCCTACAATATAGTTTGTCTGATCCTAACAGATTATTGCATGGTTTATGTGCAGTCTGATTTCTTCAGTTTTAGTTACCACAGGTGCTTAATAAATTTTATTGAACACATGATATAAAAATTACATGGCTAGATTCATCACCAAAAGTGCTTTCAACAAAATTGCACTTCGTCATGTTTTATACCATATTATCATGAAGAATAATGGTTAAGTTTTGCCTTTTATGCTGCGCACAGTCTTATAAAAATGGACTTCTATTTGGACCAAAGTAGTATGAACATATATGGCCATCAGCTAAAAACCAAATGTTTCTGTTTACTATTACGTGAGCCCTTCATATGCACATGCACATCATAACATAATGTTTCAAACTATCTCATAAGGTAGGCTGTTCAGTGTTTGCCTCCAAGGCAACTGCGCATGTAGCTGCTTCTTAGATCAAAGGAAGAAACTTGAGGATATGTGAACAATAGAAGGCATACCAGTACAAATTTACTTATTTATTTTCAACACACCACTGTCTTATTCATGTTCGCAATTTCTATTGTTGGTTTTGTCCAGTAATGCTGATAAGATTGAGCTTTGAGCTTTTGGCACTAGTTCCACAGTGATAATTAAGGAATGCTGACTGCCTGAGTCATACCAAAGTTGTGAGATGACTAGGATGGGATGCCTCAGGCGAAAGCCTAGTGCCAACCTCGTCAGCAACGATGATGGCGACGCCTTCGGGTGCCGCTTCCCTTCAGGGAGGCGTCATCGGGGAGCTCCGGGCGAAAGCCTCAGATCCTTCTCTTGATCGGACGATGATGGCATCTTCGATGTCGTTTCCCCCCCTGGGTGCGCTGTTTTGGAGCCATGGATCCGCAGCTGGTGACCTGATGTTTTTTTTTTGGAGCGGTTGTTGGAGTGTTCGGTGGTGGCGGTGGAATGATCTGTGGCGGCGACCGGTGCCTTGGTCATCCTGGTGATGATGGTTGACCTATCTCGTTGGGTTTCATGGCGGTGGTGAGATCTTGGTGTTTAGTGCCCTTTGAAGGCGCCTGAGGTTTTGTTGCATTGCATAGTGCTCTGGTTCCCTCTATTTCTGATGGCGGTTCCCTCTCTTGATCTGCCCAGTGGTGATGGGTGCTAAGTTCTTGGTGTTGGCTGCTTGTCATAGGTCGTTTCTGGTTGTTCTTCTGCTGTTCCCTGTCACTTGTGTATGTTGGGTGCTACCTGCTGTAGCTGCTGTGTTGTATCTCAATCTTGTTTTACGAAAGTGATAATCTTTTAGGCCGCCTTTTGCCCGCTGTAGCAGCTTCACTAAAAATTTACATATTGGTCTCGGTGTTTGGTTGGTGACGTTGTTTGCTCTGCAGGTACCTGGAGTAGCCGTTTTGGTGGCTGAGTTGCAGAAACGGCTTGTTTGCTGTAGGTTCTATGCACCATGTACTGATCAGCGCTGTAGTGGACTTGTAGGAATTAATTTCAACATTTTGTTTGCTCATGACTATAATGTAATTTGAACATTGTGTTAATTCACGCATGTCATGTATTTTATGTAAAAGCTAGTCAATTGGCATGAAGACGCAATGACTTGCTTGGATTAATTAGATCCATGACGTCCCATGTGTGTGTGAGCTGAATTTTTATCTGCTTCTCGCAGTGTCAGTAATGTATGTTTAGTTTTTCTGCTTTCTTTCTTCAAACATGTGGAATCAGATGCGTTTTGTTATGATTGAACTATTTTAGAGTCATTGTGATCCAGACGGGAAGGGGTAAATGAAAGGAAAAATATGGATTAGCTTCTGCACATTGATAACCGCATGTATTTTTGAGATTGTGGGATAAAAGTTGCAGTGCCCGTCCCAGCTGAAACCCTTGTTACTGGCGAAATTTTGGTTGACAATTGTTATGACCGGTTTGGTCTATACAAGGAAGAGGCCCACTGGGCATTAGTATTAGGGGCTTGACCCACAAGTTATCTTAGGCAAGTTATTTTAGGCAAGTTATCTTAAGCTAAAGTTATAAATACTAGTTGTAAGATATCGATTGAGATCAAGCAATAAAGATAGTTCTATCATATTGCTCGGCTCGAGGAGCCGGAAACCCTAGCCGCACCTTGCCCTAGCCGCCGCCGCCCTTCTTCTCCCTCGTGACGGCGCCAACACGCCGGAGCCGCCGCCTTCGCCCCCAACCCTCGCTGTTCTGCCTGTATAACCTACGGAGTAGAGTCGGTAGGAACCCTAGTCCTACCAATTTGGTATCAGTACCTGTGTTTCACCATGTTCGCCACCTCCAATTCCGCCGCCGCCAACTCCTCCACCGCTGCCGCGCTCACGGCTGCGGCGCACGGCCTCGATCTCGGCCAGCGCTTCTGGCGTCGCTCTCGATCTGCGACCCTCCGGCGCCCGGCATCGCCCAAAGTCATGGGCGCCACCGACCCGCCCAACATACGCCGCCGCCGTCACCTCCCCGCAGCGCAAAGGTTCACACAGAGGCAATGGCGGCGCCTCAACGACCTAGTCGCCGCGGTCCAGGCATCCGCTCTACCGCAAGTCCGCATCGCCGCCCACCACTACATCCCGCCATGGCCGCTGGTCCGCAGGCGCCGCTGTGGTACTCGTCGGGCCCATCATCGAGGCTACCCGGCGCGCCGCCCGGCGATCGCGACGCCGCCGTGGGCCATGGTACGCCGCCGCTCGCGACGGCAACCGCGCCACTCGCCGCCACCACAGGGCCGCAGTGGCCCACCAAGACCGCGCCATCCGCGCCGTCTCCCGCCGCGCCGTCACTTCCAGTAGCCACGGAGCAGGGTCCTCCACCGCCCCATCCCAGCCCTAACTTGGGCCGGTCGTCGCCGGGCGGGCTTCCGATCCAGGAGGTCCGCTTTCCGTCATCGCCATCACCACTCCCCGACTGGCTTCACGGGCCACCATCGGCCTACCCGGGGGGCCATCCGCCGTTCGGTTTCCCGTTGCAGCCCGAGGCGTCAGGCGCCACCGGGAACTACGCCGGGCCTTCCACCATGGACCGCGCACCATCATCCGCCCTACGCACCGCCGAGGCAGTGGGCAAGGGCGCGCCATACCAGCAGCCGCCCCGGTTTGCCAAGATCGACTTCGCCACATACGACGGCTCCGACGACCCTCTTAACTGGCTCAACCAGTGTGACCAGTTCTTCCGCGGATAGCGCACACACCGTCGCTCGTGCGCATTTATCTGGCTTCCTACCATCTCCGGGGCCGCCAGACATGGTACTACGCCGAAAGCGGGACGAGGGCGGCATGCCCCGTGGGATCGCTTTCCGAGTCAGGCCTTCTTCATTTCGGCCACCGGTCCGCTGGAGCCGCTGGCGAAGGGGGCGCTTGCGCTCACCTCCACGGTGCAGGACTTTGCCGACCGCTTCCAGGCCCTGGCGTGCCACGCGCCCGGTGTGACGGCCTTACAGCGGGCGGAGCTTTTCATCGGCGGCCTTCCCGACCACATCCGCGTGGATGTCGAGATGAAGGGGCCCCAAGACCTTCAGACGGCCATGTACTATGCCCGGGCGTTCGAGCAGCGCGCCCAGGCCTTAACGCGTCTATCCACGCCACGTGGGGGCCGACAGCTTCCCCGACCGTCTCCGGCAGCACCGGCGTCGTCCACAGCCGCCCCGGCACCCACCCCGGCACCGACGCGGCCATTCAGCGCCTCATCAGCAGTAATAGCCGAACATCGGCGCTGGGCTTGTGTTTCAACTGTGATGTGCCCTATGCACCGGGCCATGTCTGTCCCCGCCTCTTCTACCTGGAGACGACAGACGAGCCTAAGGAGGAGACACTGGAGGATGGCCTCGGCGCTCCAGCCTTGCGGAGCCCGCAGCGGCACTCAGCGCCGCTTCCGCCACCGCCTCGTGGTGTCCCTACACGCGCTGGCCGGCATTCGTGATGAACGAACGATGCTCTTACTAGTCATGATCCAGGGCGAGCGCCTGGTGGCCCAAGTGGATACAGGGTCCACGCATAACTTTCTGCCGGAGACCACCATGCGGCGCCTTGCATTACAGCCAACCGGCGGTGAGCAGTTGCGAGTCACAGTCGCTAATGGCGACCGTCTCCGCTGCCACGGGCTCGCCCGCGACGTGCCCATCACAATCGGCGACGAGCACTTCACCATCACCTGCGCCGACATCGACTTGGGCTGCTTCGACTTCATCCTCGGCGTCGACTTCCTGCGCACTCTTGGTCTTATTCTATGGGATTTCGACGCGTTGACGATGACCTTCTGGCGGTTGGGCCGCCGCATTCAGTGGGACGGCATTGGAGGTGCCGTCCCAACCACTCCCCTCCAGCTGGCCGCGACCACCGCCACGGCCGAGCACCCACTATTGGAGAGCCTCCTCCAGCAGCACGCGGACATCTTCACCGAGCCACACGGGCTGCCGCCCGCCCGCACGTACGATCACCGTATACATCTTCTGCCAGGCTCCGCGCCGGTGGCGGTATGGCCTTACCGCTACCCACAGTTGCAGAAGGATGAGTTGGAGCGGCAGTGTGCGCTCATGCTCGCGGCAGGCATCATCCGGCTCTCCACTTCGCCATTTACCGTGCCGGTGCTTCTCGTCCGCAAGTCAGACGGCACATGGTGTTTTTGCATCGACTACCGTGCCCTTAATGCTGTCACACTTAAGGACAAGTTCCCTATTCCGGTGGTCGACGAGCTCCTCGATGAGCTCCATGGGGCGCGCTTCTTCACCAAACTTGACCTCCGGTCGGGGTACCACCAAGTGCGCATGCACCCGGATGACATCGCCAAGACGACGTTTCGAACTCATCACGGCCACTTCGAGTTCTTGGTGATGCCCTTTGGCCGCCCGGCGACCTTCCAGGCTTTGATGAACGACGTCCTCAGGCCCTACTTACGCCGGTTTGTGCTTGTTTTCTTTGATGATATTCTAATCTACAGTGTGTCCTGGGCTGAGCACCTCCAGCACGTCGCCATCGTCTTCAACGAGCTTGGAGCGCACCACCTCCACCTTAAGCGCTCGAAGTGCTCGTTCGGGACGCCTTCGGTGGCCTACTTGGGCCACATCATCTCAGCCGACGGGGTGGCTATGGACGCCGACAAGGTGGCAGCCGTCTCCGCATGGCCGACGCCTCACTCGCCGCGGGCTCTCCCCGCGGGTTCCTCGGCCTCGCCGGCTACTACCGGAAATTTATCCGGGAGTTCAGGCTTATCGCGGCGCCCCTCACGCGGTTGCTTCGCCGCGACGCTTTCGCCTGGGACGACGAGGCGACGACGGCGTTCGAGGCCCTCAAGGGGGCCCTCACGAGGGGCCCCGTCCTCCAGATGCCCGACTTTGACCGCCCGTTCGTGGTGGACTGTGACGCCTCGGGCGCAGGGTTCGGCGCCGTGCTTCATCGGGGCGATGGGCCCCTCGCCTTCTTCAGCCGTCCTTTCGCTCCACGTCATCTTAAGCTGGCAGCATATGAGCGGGAGCTCATTGGCCTTGTACATGCCATTCGTCATTGGCGGCCGTACTTGTGGGGACGGTCCTTCCAGATTCGCACCGACCACTACAGCCTGAAGTTTTTGCTGGACCAACGGCTGTCGACCGTGCCGCAGCACCAGTGGATCAGCAAGCTCTTCGGCTTCGACTTCTCCGTCGAGTATCGGCCGGGCCGCCTTAACACCGTGGGCCGACGCGCGCTGTCCGTCGCGACTCGACCTCGCTTCCTCCGCCGACGAAGTCCGCTGGGCGCCCTGTAGCATCCGCTCCGGGCCGACGTTCGGCCTCTTCGCCGACATTCGCCGCGCCACTGCGATGGCCGACGACGCCGTCGTCTTCAGCAACAGCTCACGGCCGGCGACCTGGAGGAGCCTTGGCGCTTTTCTGACGGACTGCTCCTCCATGGGCGCCGGGTCTTTGTTCTGGCGCAGGATGATCTCCGTCACCAGGTGTTACAGCTCGCCCACTCGGCGGGTCATGAGGGTATGCATAAAACCCTCCATCGTCTTCGCGCCGACTTCTACATCCCTGGCGATCACGCCCTGGTCCGCGACTGGGTTCGATCTTGTCAGACATGCCAGCGCAACAAGACAGAGACTCTCAGGCCGGCCGTGTTACTCCAGCCCTTGGAGGTGCCATCTCAGGTCTGGGCGGACATATCCATGGACTTCATTGAGGGCCTTCCCAAGGTGGGTGGCAAGTCGGTCATCCTCACGGTGGTCGACCGCTTCTCGAAGTACGCCCACTTCATAGCGCTCGGCCATCCATACACGGCGGCGTCCGTGGCGCGGGCCTTCTTCGACGGCATCGTCCGTCTACACGGGTTCCCTGCTTCGATCGTCAGTGATCGAGACCCCGTGTTCACGGGCCATGTCTGGCGCGACCTCTTCAGGATGGCGGGTGTCCAGCTCCGCCTGAGTACGGCGTTCCATCCTCAGACGGACGGTTAGTCCGAGGTGGTTAACAAGGTCATTGCCATGTATTTGCGTTGTGTGACAGGTTATCGGCCTCGCGCTTGGGTGGACTAGCTCTCTTGGGCGGAGTACTGCTACAACACCTCTTATCACTCCGCCCTGCGCGCTACGCCATTTGAGGTGGACTATGGTCGACCACCCCCGCCTATACTTCCGGTGGATCCAGAGACAGCTCGGACGAAGGTTGCGGGTGACCTCATCCGCACTCGTGACGAGATGCTTGCTGAGGTTCGTCAGCGTCTCCTTCAGGCCCAGCAGCTGGCCAAGCACTACTACGACGATCATCATCGCGAGTCGGAGTTCGCGGTGGGTGATTGGGTGTGGCTGCATCTTCTCCATCGCTCTACGCAGTCCCTCGACCCGCGCGCGAAGCGCAAGCTCGGCCCTCGCTACGCCGAGCCCTTCCCTATCTTGGAGCGCATTGGGAAGGTGGCCTTGAAGGAAATATGCCCTAGAGGCAATAATAAAGTTATTATTTATTTCCTTATTTCATGATAAATGTTTATTATTCATGCTAGAATTGTATTAACCGGAAGCATAATACATGTGTGAATACATAGACAAACATAGTGTCACTAGTATGCCTCTACTTGACTAGCTCGTGAATCAAAGATGGTTAAGTTTCCTAGCCATAGACATGAGTTGTCATTTGATTAACGGGATCACATCATTAGGAGAATGATGTGATTGACTTGACCCATTCCGTTAGCTTAACACTTGATCGTTTAGTATGTTGCTATTGCTTTCTTCATGACTTATACATGTTCCTGTAACTATGAGATTATGCAACTCCGTTTACGGAGGAACACTTTGGTGCTACCAAACGTCACAACGTGAATCGGGTGATTATAAAGGAGTACTACAGGTGTCTCCAAAGGTACATGTTGGGTTGGCGTATTTCGAGATTAGGTTTTGTCACTCCGATTGTCGGAGAGGTATCTCTGGGCCCTCTCGGTGATGCACATCACTATAAGCCTTGCAAGCAATGTAACTAATGAGTTAGTTACGAGATGATGCATTACGTAACGAGTAAAGAGACTTTCCGGTAACGAGATTGAACTAGGTATTGAGATACCGACGATCGAATCTCGGGCAAGTAACATACCGATGACAAAGGGAACAAGGTATGTTGTTATGCGGTCCGACCGATAAAGATCTTCGAGAATATGTAGGAGCCAATATGAGCATCCGTGTTCCGCTATTGGTTATTGATCGGAAATGTGTTTCGGTCATGTCTACATTGTTCTCGAACCCGTAGGGTCCGCACGCTAAGGTTTCGATGATGCTTATATTATGAGTTTACATGTTTTGATGTACCGAAGGAGTTCGGAGTCCCGGATGAGATCGGGGACACGACGAGGAGTCTCGAAATGGTCGAGACGTAAAGATTCATATATTGGATGATATGGTTAGGCTAAGGGTCAAGCCCATGAGGCTTTAGGTCGGTGCAAAAGGAGTTTTATGGAGGCTGGGGCCAAACGCCGGAGACCTCGGCGCTCTGCCTGGGCTAGACGCCGAGGCCCATGGCGTCTGGCCAGACGCCAAGGATTGTGGCGTTTGGTCCTGGAGTCCGAGTGGGACTCTTGCCTTTCGGGCAAAACCGACTTTGAGGAGGCTTTTGCTCCAAGTTTCGACCCCGGGGCTCAACATATAAATAGAGGGGCAGGGCTAGCACCAAAGACACAACAATTGATCCCTTGGATCTCTTAGCCGTGTGCGGTGCCCCCCTCCACCATAGTCCACCTCGATAATATCGTAGCGGTGCTTAGGCGAAGCTCTGCGATGGTAGAACATCAAGATCGTCACCACGCCGTCACTAAGCGGTAGCGATAGTCGTAGAAGCAATAGATGGCGTAACGACAATGATGCTACGATGGAGATCAAGGTGTCGTGCCGGTGACGATGGTGATCACGATGGTGCCTTGAAGATGGAGATCACAAGCACAAGATGATGATGGCCATATCATATCACTTATATTGATTGCATGTGATGTTTATCCTTTATGCATCTTATCTTGCTTTGATTGACGGTAGCATTTTAAGATGATCTATCACTAATTATCAAGAAGTGTTCTCCCTGAGTATGCACCGTTGCGAAAGTTCTTCATGCTGAGACACCATGTGATGATCGGGTGTGATAGGCTCTACGCTCAAATACAACGGTGCAAAACAGTTGCACACGCGAATACTCAAAGTTAAACTTGACGAGCCTAGCATATACATATATGGCCTCAAAACACGGAGACCGAAAGGTCGAGCGTGAATCATATAGTAGATATGATCAACATAGTGATGTTCACCATTGAAAACTACTCCATCTCACGTGATGATCGGACTTGGTTTAGTTGATTTGGATCACGTGATCACTTAGATGACTAGAGAGATGTCTGTCTAAGTGGGAGTTCTTAAGTAATATGATTAATTGAACTTAAATTTATCATGAACTTAGTCCTGGTAGTATTTTGCAAATAACGTTGTAGATCAATAGCTTGCGTTGTTGCTTTCATATGTTTATTTTGATATGTTCCTAGAGAAAATTGTGTTCAAAGATGTTAGTAGCAATGATGCGGATTGGATCCGTGATCTGAGGTATATCCTCATTGCTGCACAGAAGAATTATGTCCTTGATGCACCGCTAGGTGACAGACCTATTGCAGGAGCAGATCTAGACGTTATGAATGTTTGACAAAGCTCGGTATGATGACTACTTGATAGTTTAGTGCACCATGCTTAACGTCTTAGAATCGGGACTTCAAAGACGTTTTGAACGTCATGGACCATATGAGATGTTCCAGGAATTGAAGTTAATATTTCAAGAAAATACCCGAGTTGAGAGATATGGAGTCTCCAACAAGTTCTATAGCTAAAAGATGGAGGAGAATCGCTCAACTAGTGAGTAAGTGCTCAGATTGTCTGGGTACTACAATCGCTTGAATCAAGTGGGAGTTGATCTTCCAGATAAGATAGTGATTGACAGAGTTCTCTAGTCACCATCACCAAGTTAGTAGAACTTCGTGATGAACTATAGTATGCAAAGGATGACGAAAATGATTCCCGAGCTCTTCGTGATGTTAAAATCAACGAAGGTAGAAATCAAGAAAGAGCATCAAGTGTTGATGATTGACAAGACCACTAGTTTCAAGAAAAGGGCAAAGGGAAAGAAATGGAACTTCAAGTGGAAAGACAAGCAAGTTGTCACTCCTGCGAAGAAGCCCAAAGCTATACCATAGCCTGAAACTGAGTGCTTACACTGCAAAGGAAATGGTCACTGGAAGCGGAAATGCCCAGAATATTTGGTGGATAAGAAGGATGGCAAAGTGAACAAGGGTATATATGATATACAGGTTATTGATGTGTGCCTTACTAGAGTTTATAGTAGCCCCTGAGTATTTGATACTTGTTCGGTTGCTAAGATTAGTAACTCAAAACAGGAGTTACAGAATAAACAGAGACTACTTGAAGGGGAAGTGACGATGGGTGTTGGAAGTAGTTCCAAGATTGATATGATCATCATCGCACACTCCCTATACTTTCGGGATTAGTGTTAAACCTAAATAAATGTTATTTGGCGTTTGCGTTGATCATGAATATGATTTGATCATGTTTATTGCAATAAGGTTATTCATTTAAAGTCAGAGAATAATGGTTGTTCTGTTTATATGAATAAGACCTTCGATGGTCATACACCCAATGAACATAGTTTGTTGGATCTTGATCGTAGTGATACGCATATTCATAATATTGATGCCAACAGATGCAAAGTTAATAATGATAGTGCAATTTATTTGTGGCACTGCCGTTTGGGTCATATCGGTGTAAAGCGCATGAAGAAACTCCATAAAGATGGATTTTTGGAATCACTTGGTTATGAATCATTTGATGCTTGCGAACCGTGCCTTTTGGGCAAGATGACTAAAACTCCGCTTCTCCGAACAATGGAACAAGCTACCGACTTGTTGGAAATAATACATACCGATGTATGCGATCCAATGAGTATTGATGCTCGTGGCAAGTATCATTATTTTCTGACCTTCACAAGATGATTTGAGTAGATATGGGTATATCTATTTGATAAAACATAAGTCTGAAATAGTTGAAAGGTTCAAAGAATTTCAGAGTGAAGTGGAAAATCATCGTAACAAGAAAATAAAGTTTCGCGATCCGATCATGAGACGAATATTTGAGTTACTGAGTTTGGTCTTCAATTAAAACAATGTGGAATAGTTTCACAGCTCACGCCACCTGGAACACCACAACGTTATGGTGTGTCCGAACGTCATAATCGTACTTTACTAGATATGGTGCGATCTATGATATCTCTTATCAGTTTACCACTATCGTTTTGGGGTTATGCATTAGAGACAGCTGCATTCACGTTTAATAGGGCACCATCTAAATCCGTTGAGACGACACCGTATGAACTATGGTTTAGCAAGAAACCCAAGTTGTCGTTTCTTAAAGTTTGGGGCTGCGATGCTTATGTGAAAAAGTTTCATCCAGATAAGCTCGGACCCAAATAGGAGAAGTGCGTCTTCATAGAATACCCAAAGGAAATTGTTGGGTACACCTTCTATCACAGATCTGAAGGCAAGATATTCGTTGCTAAAAAATGGATCCTTTCTAGAGAAGGAGTTTCTCTTGAAAGAATTGAGTGGGAGGAAAGTAGAACTTGATGAGGTAACAGTACCAGCTCCCTTATTGGAAAATAGTTCATCACTGAAATCAGTTCGAGTGATTCCTACACCAATTAGTGAGGAAGCTAATGATGATGATCATGAAACTTCAGATCAAGTTACTACAGAACCTCGTAGGTCTTCTAGAGTACGGTCCGCACCAGAGTGGTACGGTAATCCTGTTCTGAAAGTTATGTTACTAGACCATGATAAACCTACGAACTATGAGGAAGCGATGATGAGCCCAGATTCCGCAAAATGGCTAGAGGCCATGAAATCTGAGATGGGATCCATGTATGAGAACAAAGTATGGACTTTGGTGGACTTGCCCAATGATTGGCAAACCATAGAAAATAAATGGATCTTCAAGAGGAAGACGGACATTGATAGTAGTGTTACTATCTACAAAGCTCGACTTGTCGCAAAAAGGTTTTTGACAAGTGCAAGGTGTTGACTACAATGAGATTTTCTCAACTGTAGCAATGCTTAAGTCTGTCCGAATCATGTTAGCAATTGCCACAATTTATGAAATCTGGCAAATGGATGTCAAAACTGCATTCCTTATTGGTTTTCTCAAAGAAGTGTTGTATATGATGCAACCAGAAGGTTTTGTCAATCCTAAAGGTTCTAACAAAATGTGCATGCTCCAGCGATCCATCTATGGACTGGTGCAAGCATCTCGGAGTTGGAATATACGCTTTGATGAGTTGATCAAAGCATATAGTTTTGTATGCACTTACGGTGAAGCCTCAGATTTACAAGAAAGTGAGTGGGAGCACTACAACATTTCGATAAGTATATGTGAATGACATATTGTTGATCGGAAATAATGTAGAATTATTCGCAAAGCATAAAGGAGTGTTTGAAAGGAGTTCTTTAAAATAAAGACCTCAAGAAAGCTACTTACATATTGAGCATCAAGATCTATTGAGATAGATCAAGACGCTTGATAAGATTTTCAATGAGTACATACCTTGACAAGATTTTGAAGGAGTTCTTGCACATGTTGCAAGGTGTGAAGTTGAGTAAGACTCAAGACCCGACCATAGCAGAAAATAGAAAGTGAATGAAAAGTCATTCCCTATGCCTCACCATAGGTTCTATAAAGTATGCTATGTCTGTGAACTGCACCTATTGTATACTCGCCTGGTTTGGCAAGGAGTACAATAGTGATCTAGGAGTAGATCATCGGACATTGGTCAAAATTATCCTTAGTGGAATTAGGATATGTTTCTCAATTATGGAGGTGACAAAAGGTTCGTCGTAAAAGGTTACGTCGATACAAGTTTTGGCACCGATCTAGATGACTCTAAGTCTGAATCGATACATATTGAAAGTGGGAGCAATTAGCTAGAGTAGCTCCGCATGCAGTATTGTAGACATAGAATATTTGCAAAATACATACGGCTCTGAATGTGATGACCTGCTGACTAAACTTCTCTCACGAGCAAAACATGATCATACCTTTGTACTCTTTGGGTGTTAATCACATAGCAATGTGAACTAGATTATTGACTCTAGTAAACCCTTTGGGTGTTGGTCACATGACGATGTGAACTATGTGTGTTAATCATATACAGATATGATTATTGGTGTTAAATCACATGGCGATGTAAACTAGATTATTGGCTCTAGAGCAAGTGGGAGACTGAAGGAAATATGCCCTAGAGGCAATAATAAAGTTATTATTTATTTCCTTATTTCATGATAAATGTTTATTATTCATGCTAGAATTGTATTAACCGGAAACATAATACATGTGTGAATACATAGACAAACATAGTGTCACTAGTATGCCTCTACTTGACTAGCTCGTGAATCAAAGATGGTTAAGTTTCCTAGCCATAGACATGAGTTGTCATTTGATTAACGGGATCACATCATTAGGAGAATGATGTGATTGACTTGACCCATTCTGTTAGCTTAGCACTCGATCGCTTAGTATGTTGCTATTGCTTTCTTCATGACTTATACATGTTCCTCGTAACTATGAGATTATGCAACTCCGCTTACGGAGGAACACTTTGGTGCTACCAAACGTCACAACGAATCGGGTGATTATAAAGGAGTACTACAGATGTCTCCAAAGGTACATGTTGGGTTGGCGATTTCGAGATTAGGTTTTGTCACTCCGATTGTCGGAGAGGTATCTCTGGGCCCTCTCGGTAATGCACATCACTATAAGCCTTGCAAGCAATGTAACTAATGAGTTAGTTACGGATGATGCATTACGAACGAGTAAAGAGACTTTCCGGTAACGAGATTGAACTAGGTATTGAGATACCGACGATCGAATCTCGGGCAAGTAACATACCGATGACAAAGGGAACAAGGTATGTTGTTATGCGGTCTGACCGATAAAGATCTTCGTAGAATATGTGGGAGCCAATATGAGCATCCAGGTTCCACTATTGGTTATTGACCGGAAATGTGTTTCGGTCATGTCTACATTGTTCTCGAACCCGTTGGGTCCGCACGCTTAAGGTTTCGATGACAGTTATATTATGAGTTTACATGTTTTGATGTACCAAGGAGTTCGGAGTCCCGGATGAGATCGGGGACACGACGAGGAGTCTCGAAATGGTCGAGACGTAAAGATTCATATATTGGATGATATGATTAGGCCAAGGGGTCAAGCCCATGAGGCTTTAGGTCGGTGCAAAAGGAGTTTTGCGGAGGCCATGGGGCCAAACGCCGGAGACCCTGGCGTCTGGCCCTGGGCTAGATGCCGAGGCCCATGGCATCTGGGCCAGATGCCAAGGATTGTGGCGTTTGGTCCTGGAGTCCGAGTGGGACTCTTGCCTTTCGGGCAAAACCGACTTTGAGGAGGCTTTTGCTCCAAGTTTTGACCCCGGGGCTCAACATATAAATAGAGGGGCAGGGCTAGCACCAAAGACACAACAATTGATCCCTTGGATCTCTTAGCCGTGTGCGGTGCCCCCCTCCACCATAGTCCACCTCGATAATATCGTAGCGGTGCTTAGGCGAAGCTCTGCGATGGTAGAACATCAAGATCGTCACCACGCCGTCGTGCTGACAGAACTCTCCCTCGACACTCGGCTGGATCCGAGTTCGAGGGACGTCATCGAGCTGAACGTGTGCTAAAACTCGGAGGTGCCGTAGTTTCGGTGCTTGATCAGTCGGGCCGTGAAGACGTACGACTACATCAACCGCGTTGTGCTAACGCTTCCGCTTACGGTCTACAAGGGTATGTAGACAACACTCTCCCCTCTCGTTGCTATGCATCACCATGATCTTGTGTGTGCGTAGGATTTTTTTTGAAATTACTACGTTCCCCAACAGTGGTATCAGAGCCTAGGTTTTATGCTTTGATGTTATATGCACGAGTAGAACACAAGTGAGTTGTGGGCGATACAAGTCATACTGCTTACAAGCATGTCATACTTCTGTTCGGCGGTATTGTGAGATGAAGCGGCCCGGACCGACATTATGCGTACGCTTACGTGAGACTGGTTTCACCGTTACGAGCACTCGTGCTTAAAGGTGGCTGGCGGGTGTCTGTCTCTCTCACTTTAGTTGAATCGAGTGTGGCTACGCCCGGTCCTTGCGAAGGTTAAAACATCACTAACTTGACGAACTATCGTTGTGGTTTTGATGCGAGGTAAGAACGGTTCTTGCTAAAGCCCATAGCAGCCACGTAAAATTTGCAACAACAAAGTAGAGGACGCCTAACTTGTTTTTGCAGGCATGTTGTGATGTGATATGGTCAAGACGTGATGCTATATTTTATTGTATGAGATGATCATGTTTTGTAACCGGTTATCGGCAATCGGCAGAGCCATATGGTTGTCGCTTTATTGTATGAAATGCAAACGCCCTATAATTGCTTTACTTTATCACTAAGCGGTAGCGATAGTCGTAGAAGCAATAGATGGCGTAACGACAACGATGCTACGATGGAGATCAAGGTGTCGTGCCGGTGACGATGGTGATCACGATGGTGCCTTGAAGATGGAGATCACAAGCACAAGATGATGATGGCCATATCATATCACTTATATTGATTGCATGTGATGTTTATCCTTTATGCATCTTATCTTGCTTTGATTGATGGTAGCATTTTAAGATGATCTATCACTAATTATCAAGAAGTGTTCTCCCTGAGTATGCACCGTTGTGAAAGTTCTTCATGCTGAGACACCACGTGATGATCGGGTGTGATAGGCTCTACGTTCAAATACAACGGGTGCAAAACAGTTGCACACGCGGAATACTCAGGTTAAACTTGACGAGCCTAGCATATACAGATATGGCCTCGAAACACGGAGACCGAAAGGTCGAGCGTGAATCATATAGTAGATATGATCAACATAGTGATGTTCACCATTGAAAACTACTCCATCTCACGTGATGATCGGACTTGGTTTAGTTGATTTGGATCACGTGATCACTTAGATGACTAGAGAGATGTCTGTCTAAGTGGGAGTTCTTAAGTAATATGATTAATTGAACTTAAATTTATCATGAACTTAGTCCTGGTAGTATTTTGCAAATAATGTTGTAGATCAATAGCTTGCGTTGTTGCTTTCATATGTTTATTTTGATATGTTCCTAGAGAAAATTGTGTTGAAAGATGTTTGTAGCAATGATGCGGATTGGATCCATGATCTGAGGTATATCCTCATTGCTGCACAGAAGAATTATGTCCTTGATGCACCGCTAGGTGATAGACCTATTGCAGGAGCAGATCTAGACGTTATGAACGTTTGACAAAGCTCGGTATGATGACTACTTGATAGTTTAGTGCACCATGCTTAACGTCTTAGAATCGGGACTTCAAAGATGTTTTGAACGTCATGGACTATATGAGATGTTCCAGGAATTGAAGTTAATATTTCAAGAAAATACCCGAGTTGAGAGATATGGAGTCTCCAACAAGTTCTATAGCTAAAAGATGGAGGAGAATCGCTCAACTAGTGAGCAAGTGCTCAGATTGTCTGGGTACTACAATCGCTTGAATCAAGTGGGAGTTGATCTTCCAGATAAGATAGTGATTGACAGAGTTCTCTAGTCACCATCACCAAGTTAGTAGAACTTCGTGATGAACTATAGTATGCAAAGGATGACGAAAATGATTCCCGAGCTCTTCGTGATGTTAAAATCAACGAAGGTAGAAATCAAGAAAGAGCATCAAGTGTTGATGATTGACAAGACCACTAGTTTCAAGAAAAGGGCAAAGGGAAAGAAATGGAACTTCAAGTGGAAAGACAAGCAAGTTGTCACTCCTGCGAAGAAGCCTTAAGCTATACCATAGCCTGAAACTGAGTGCTTACACTGCAAAGGAAATGGTCACTGGAAGCGGAAATGCCCTGAATATTTGGTGGATAAGAAGGATGGCAAAGTGAACAAGGGTATATATGATATACAAGTTATTGATATGTGCCTTACTAGAGTTTATAGTAGCCCCTGAGTATTTGATACTTGTTCGGTTGCTAAGATTAGTAACTCGAAACAGGAGTTACAGAATAAACAGAGACTACTTGAAGGGGAAGTGACGATGGGTGTTGGAAGTAGTTCCAAGATTGATATGATCATCATCGCACACTCCCTATACTTTCGGGATTAGTGTTAAACCTAAATAAATGTTATTTGGCGTTTGCGTTGAGCATGAATATGATTTGATCATGTTTATTGCAATACGGTTATTCATTTAAAGTCAGAGAATAATTGTTGTTCTGTTTATATGAATAAGACCTTCGATGGTCATACACCCAATGAACATAGTTTGTTGGATCTCGATCGTAGTGATACGCATATTCATAATATTGATGCCAAAAGATGCAAAGTTAATAATGATAGTGCAATTTATTTGTGGCACTGCCGTTTGGGTCATATCGGTGTAAAGCGCATGAAGAAACTCCATAAAGATGGATTTTTGGAATCACTTGGTTATGAATCATTTGATGCTTGCGAACCGTGCCTTTTGGGCAAGATGACTAAAACTCCGTTCTCCGGAACAATGGAACAAGCTACTGACTTATTGGAAATAATACATACCGATGTATGCGATCCAATGAGTATTGATGCTCGTGGCATGTATCGTTATTTTTTGACCTTCACAAGATGATTTGAGTAGATATGGGTATATCTACTTGATAAAACATAAGTCTGAAATAGTTGAAAGGTTCAAAGAATTTCAGAGTGAAGTGGAAAAATCATCGTAACAAGAAAATAAAGTTTCTGCGATCTGATCGCGGAGACGAATATTTGAGTTACGAGTTTGGTCTTCAATTAAAACAATGTGGAATAGTTTCACAGCTCACGCCACCTGGAACACCACAACGTTATGGTGTGTCCGAACGTCATAATCGTACTTTACTAGATATGGTGCGATCTATGATATCTCTTATCAGTTTACCACTATCGTTTTGGGGTTATGCATTAGAGACAGCTGCATTCACGTTTAATAGGGCACCATCTAAATCCGTTGAGACGACACCGTATGAACTATGGTTTAGCAAGAAACCCAAGTTGTCGTTTCTTAAAGTTTGGAGCTGCGATGCTTATGTGAAAAAGTTTCATCCAGATAAGCTCGGACCCAAATCGGAGAAGTGCGTCTTCATAGAATACCCAAAGGAAATTGTTGGGTACACCTTCTATCACAGATCTGAAGGCAAGATATTCGTTGCTAAAAAATGGATCCTTTCTAGAGGAGTTTCTCTCGGAAGAATTGAGTGGGAGCAAAGTAGAACTTGATGAGGTAACAGTACCAGCTCCCTTATTGGAAAATAGTTCATCACTGAAATCAGTTCCAGTGATTCCTACACCAATTAGTGAGGAAGCTAATGATGATGATCATGAAACTTCAGATCAAGTTACTACAGAACCTCGTAGGTCTTCTAGAGTACGGTCCGCACCAGAGTGGTACGGTAATCCTGTTCTGAAAGTTATGTTACTAGACCATGATAAACCTACGAACTATGAGGAAGCGATGATGAGCCCAGATTCCGCAAAATGGCTAGAGGCCATGAAATCTGAGATGGGATCCATGTATGAGAACAAAGTATGGACTTTGGTGGACTTGCCCAATGATTGGCAAACCATAGAAAATAAATGGATCTTCAAGAGGAAGACGGACATTGATAGTAGTGTTACTATCTACAAAGCTCGACTTGCCGCAAAAAGGTTTTTGACAAGTGCAAGGTGTTGACTACAATGAGATTTTCTCAACTGTAGCAATGCTTAAGTCTGTCCGAATCATGTTAGCAATTGCCACAATTTATGGAATCTGGCAAATGGATGTCAAAACTGCATTCCTTATTGGTTTTCTCAAAGAATTGTTGTATATGATGCAACCAGAAGGTTTTGTCAATCCTAAAGGTTCTAACAAAATGTGCATGCTCCAGCGATCCATCTATGGACTGGTGCAAGCATCTCGGAGTTGGAATATACGCTTTGATGAGTTGATCAAAGCATATAGTTTTGTACAGACTTACGGTGAAGCCTGTATTTACAAGAAAGTGAGTGGGAGCACTACAACATTTCTGATAAGTATATGTGAATGACATATTGTTGATCGGAAATAATGTAGAATTATTCTGCAAAGCATAAAGGAGTGTTTGAAAGGAGTTCTTTAAAATAAAGACCTCAGTAAAGCTACTTACATATTGAGCATCAAGATCTATTGAGATAGATCAAGACGCTTGATAAGATTTTCAATGAGTACATACCTTGACAAGATTTTGAAGGAGTTCTTGCCTGTGTTGCAAGGTGTGAAGTTGAGTAAGACTCAAGACCCGACCATAGCAGAAAATAGAAAGAGAATGAAAAGTCATTCCCTATGCCTCAGTCATAGGTTCTATAAAGTATGCTATGCTGTGAACCAGACCTATTGTATACTCTGCCCTGGTTTGGCAAGGGAGTACAATAGTGATCTAGGAGTAGATCACTGGACATTGGTCAAAATTATCCTTAGTGGAATTAGGATATGTTTCTCAATTATGGAGGTGACAAAAGGTTGGTCGTAAAAGGTTACGTTGATACAAGTTTTGGCACTGATCTAGATGACTCTAAGTCTTAATCTGGATACATATTGAAAGTGGGAGCAATTAGCTAGAGTAGCTCCGTACAGAGTATTGTAGACATAGAAATATTTGCAAAATACATACGGCTCTGAATGTGACAGACCCGTTGACTAAACTTCTCTCACGAGCAAAACATGATCATACCTTCGTACTCTTTGGGTGTTAATCACATAGCAATGTGAACAAGATTATTGACTCTAGTAAACCCTTTGGGTGTTGGTCACATGACGATGTGAACTATGTGTGTTAATCATATACAGATATGATTATTGGTGTTAAATCACATGGCGATGTAAACTAGATTATTGACTCTAGAGCAAGTGGGAGACTGAAGGAAATATGCCCTAGAGGCAATAATAAAGTTATTATTTATTTCCTTATTTCATGATAAATGTTTATTATTCATGCTAGAATTGTATTAACCGGAAACATAATACATGTGTGAATACATAGACAAAGATAGTGTCACTAGTATGCCTCTACTTGACTAGCTCGTGAATCAAAGATGGTTAAGTTTCCTAGCCATAGACATGAGTTGTCATTTGATTAACGGGATCACATCATTAGGAGAATGATGTGATTGACTTGACCCATTCCGTTAGCTTAGCACTTGATCGTTTAGTATGTTGCTATTGCTTTCTTCATGACTTATACATGTTCCTGTAACTATGAGATTATGCAACTCTCGTTTACCGGAGGAACACTTTGGGTGCTACCAAAGGTCACAACGTAACTGGGTGATTATAAAGGAGTACTACAGGTGTCTCCAAAGGTACATGTTGGGTTGGCGTATTTTGAGATTAGGTTTTGTCACTCCGATTGTCGGAGAGGTATCTCTGGGCCCTCTCGGTAATGCACATCACTATAAGCCTTGCAAGCAATGTAACTAATGAGTTAGTTACGGGATGATGCATTACGTAACGAGTAAAGAGACTTTCCGGTAACGAGATTGAACTAGGTATTGAGATACCGACGATCGAATCTCGGGCAAGTAACATACCGATGACAAAGGGAACAAGGTATGTTGTTATGCGGTCTGACCGATAAAGATCTTCGTAGAATATGTGGGAGCCAATATGAGCATCCAGGTTCCACTATTGGTTATTGACCGGAAATGTGTTTCGGTCATGTCTACATTGTTCTCGAACCCATAGGGTCCGCACGCTTAAGGTTTCGATGACAGTTATATTATGAGTTTACATGTTTTGATGTACCAAGGAGTTCGAGTCCGGATGAGATCGGGAACACGACGAGGAGTCTCGAAATGGTCGAGACGTAAAGATTCATATATTGGATGATATGGTTAGGCCAAGGGTCAAGCCCATGAGGCTTTAGGTCGGTGCAAAAGGAGTTTTATGGAGGCCGGGGCCAAACGTCGGAGACCTCGGCGTCTGCCCTCATGCTAGACGCCGAGGCCCATGGCGTCTGGGCGGACGCCAAGGATTGTGGCGTTTGGTCCTGGAGTCCGAGTGGGACTCTTGCCTTTCGGCAAAACCGACTTTGAGGAGGCTTTTGCTCCAAGTTTCACCCCGGGCTCAACATATAAATAGAGGGGCAGGGCTAGCACCAAAGACACAACAATTAATCCCTTGGATCTCTTAGCCGTGTGCGGTGCCCCCCTCCACCATAGTCCACCTCGATAATATCGTAGCGGTGCTTAGGTGAAGCTCTGCGATGGTAGAACATCAAGATCGTCACCACGCCGTCGTGCTGACAGAACTCTCCCTCGACACTCGGCTGGATCCGAGTTCGAGGGACGTCATCGAGCTGAACGTGTGCTAGAACTCGGAGGTGCCGTAGTTTCGGTGCTTGATCAGTCGGGCCGTGAAGACGTACGACTACATCAACCGTGTTGTGCTAACGCTTCCGCTTACGATCTACAAGGGTATGTAGACAACACTCTCCCCTCTCGTTGCTATGCATCACCATGATCTTGTGTGTGCGTAGGAATTTTTTTGAAATTACTATGTTCCCCAACAGGCCTATCATCTTCATCTTCCAGCCCGCGCTCGCATCCACGACGTTTTCCATGTGGGGCTGCTCAAACCTTTCCGTGGCGAGCCACCGGCGGCTCCACCGGCGCTTCCTCCCATCGCCAATGGTCGCATTCTTCCAGAGCCGGCAAAGGTATTGCAGGCGCAGCTCCGTCGTGGCGTCTGGTTCATCCTCGTTCAGTGGGCAGGCCTTCCGGAGGAGGAGGCTACTTGGGAGCAGCGTGAAGAATTCCGCCAACACTATCCAGACTTTCAGCTCGAGGACGAGCTGTTTGCGCAGGCGGGGAGAGATGTTATGACCGGTTTGGTCTATACAAGGAAGAGGCCCACCGGGCATTAGTATTAGGGGCTTGACCCACAAGTTATCTTAGGCAAGTTATTTTAGGCAAGTTATCTTAGGCTAAAGTTATAAATACTAGTTGTAAGACATCGTTTGAGATCAAGCAATAAAGATAGTTCTATCATATTGCCCGGCTCCAGAGGAGCCGGAAACCCTAGCCGCACCTTGCCCTAGCCGCCGCCGCCCTTCTTCTCCCTCGCGACTGCGCCAACACGCCGGAGCCACCGCCCTCGCCCCCAACCCTCGCTGTTCTGCCCGTATAACCTACGGAGTAGAGCCGGTAGGAACCCTAGTCCTACCAACAATCCTCTCCTCTGAGCATCCTTTTTTAAGGACAGGTCAAGTCTGAAACATTCAGAGTAGTGAAATTTCAGCTCTGATGCAGATTCAGAGCTGACAATACAAATTATGTACCAAACCAATTGATTGTTTATGTGCATGCACAACTCGTTTAATTACTTACATCCAAGAGATATCTTAAGCAGAAGCATGGAGCATCCAATTTGTACATTCAGCCGTTACCCATTGGGTCGACGTTACCCATTGGGAGATTGGTCCGGCACAAAATTTCAAGTCCCTAGTGGACTATATTCTGAAATTCGGCTGTAGCTTCGTATGTATCTCTATATAGTGGAGCCACAATATCTCTATATAGTGGAGCCACAATATCTCTATGAACTATGAAGATGAATGGATTTTGCATCATGGTGTCAGATGTGTTTGGTAGAGAATCTACAATCCCTTGCATTTGCGGGAGTATTATATATTCGGTGTGATCCATACCTCTGAAGGAACATGCACTCTCCAATTTTTAGGCACCACTTCAAAGGGAAAAGCATGCTCGAAGACCCTTGTTTCCTTGTCATATGACCTTACACCTCCCCATCCACGACAACGGGCAACTAAATCAAACGTCGCCGTCATCCAGGGAGATGAGAAATAGATGCATTTCGGTCTCAAACCAGGGAATTTCTTTGAGGGTAAGCACGCCGAGTGATTCAGTCCAACCAATATTGTGTGCTCCACCAAGTCGTCGGGCGATACCTTCTTGCATCCTTGGGGATGAACCTTGCCAATTAGAAATCTAACACGATCCACGCGCTTTGCAGAAACGGCCCAGACTTGCAAGAGATCACCCCATGGTGTGGACACCAAGTGCCTGGTAAGAACACTTGAATGGGTCCTATGCGCAATGATCGCCTCCTTTGTGGGTCCACCCGATCCATCAAGATGATATTTCTCTACTATTCCATGGTATGTCACGGTGTAGAACCTCCCATCATGGTATGCACAGTCCGCATACCGATCGAGTTCCCTTCTAGCTATAGTTGAGACCACCTGCCATTTGCCCTCTCCTGCCCTAACAAAAGAGAGCCAATTGATATCATAATGAATGATCATGACAATGCAGCTACCATCTTTGGATGGAGCACAGCACAACACTGCCTTCTGGTAGAACCATGCCGCCAGATATTTCACATCATAGAATGTATCGTTAAAAAGACGATAACCTTCTGTGCTTCTTGTTCATCATATGTTGCCTCCACGAATGAGAAGTCGGTGATCGGCTGTAAAGGAACCATGTCCTATGTAATGGGGTTGAAGATAAGTAGATTGGAGACTTGGTTCACCAGAACCAGCCATCCATGGGAAGCTCCGGCACACGCAACGAAACAACCCTCGGGAAAATCGACATCGTAAGACCTGTTGACGTCCAGGAGATGGCGGAACTTGCAGGTCGCGGCCGAGCTGCAGGTGATCTTGTTGGGTTGGCTCTCCTCCTCCACGAGATGGGTCCAAGACATGAGCCACGGTCTGCAAGAAGATGGGACACCGGCGGCCGCCGCGGCCTGGCGCCATGATGCACAGACTGACGCCAAAGCGAGGGATTCCCGGAGATGGAGGCGTTGGAGTATTCCAAGGAGGAGATCCGTCGGGAGGTCCGGCCAACTAGACCTTGCGTAAGAGCCTGCCATTGTTGTAAACAAAATATTCTTCGTATTGTGTGTGCTTGCCTGCAGGTTATGCACTACAGTATAATACGTATATTGGCCGGACTCGGACAATATAATGAATCTCTCTCTCCCACGTCCTCTGTCTTATCGTAGTTTTTTTTTCCTCCGTTAACCTACGATCGAAGCCAGTTTGAGAGGCGATCATCTTGGCCCGTGTACGGTATGTACTACTGCACCAATTCGTGGGCTCTGCGTCCACATCATTGACAAGGGACCGGGACGCATCAGCGAGGGCGAGTCGCGAGATGACCAGCCGCCGCCGCCACCACCGCTCGCCGTCCCCGGCGGCGCTGGACGACGACGACCTACTTGGAGATCCTGCTACGCCTCCCACCGCTGCCTTCCTCCCTCCCCCGCGCCTCGCTCGTATGCAAGCGCTGGCACCGCCTCACCTCGGACCCCAGTTTCCTCCGCCGCTTCCGCATCCACCATCGCTGTAGCCCTCCAATACTCGGTTGCTTCGTGGAGGGTGTCCAAGGCGTCTCCTTCCTACCTACTCTGGAGGCCCCCAATCGTGTCCCTCCATGGCGCCTCTCTTTCCAGTCTGCCAACGAAGACCGCTTCCACGGTTGAGGTTGACCATATTTGACACCAGAATTTCTAGGGATGAGCCTGCTGTGCTAGTTGGGGATGCACTTTACTGGTTGCTTACAGGGAGTTCGGATGGAATTCTTGAATTTGATTTTGAGAAAAACAGCTTAGCTGTGATACGGTTTCCTGTGGATGTGTATGGAGATCAGTTCACGATTATAAGGACATATAGTGGTGCCCTAGGTTTCCTCCACATATCGAACTTCACCGCGTGGTTATGGGAGAGGAAGCCCGATTATGATGGTGTTCCTTCATGGGAGCTAGGAAGAACCATTGAACTGGACAAACTACTTTCCCTGCATCCAATGGAATTGTACCCAGTAATACAAGGCTTTGCCGAGGACAACAATGTGGTGTTCATGGGGACGACAATGGCCGACATCTTTGCGGTCCAACGTCAGTCATTACAGTTCAATAATCTACCCCAAACCGATGTCAGATCATACGTCCATCCATTTGAAATGTTTATACCGGAGGTAATATAGCATGCCTTACAGTGTGGGTATAATTAAAACAAGTCATTTTTTATAATTAGTTTATAGAATGTTGTTTATATCCTTTGTATAAAGATTGAACTAAATGCCATTGTTGTCTGCCTATTTACATTTGCAAGACTTTGTATATGATAGTGCTAGTGCAAAGTTGCACGACATTTCTCTCTTGAGATGGGATACATGACAGTTGCAAGTTGAAGACAACTAAACCTAGACTGAAATAACTAACTGACAAATAGATAGCTCCATACGCACATTTGAAAGTTTAAAGCTAAATATTTTTTTGTCATTTGATAGTTATCTCCGTTGATCTTTTGATAATAGTAAATTAATAACCATTTTGCTTTAATTTCTGTGAAACGATTGCTCATTTATCACCTGGGAGAGAGTCCTAAGGCTAGTATCAACTATCAAGTCCATTTGGATCAGGATTTTATAATACATGGAGTTCACTTCATATTTTTTTGGACACATATAGTTACTTTTTGATATGGCATGAAACAAGTTTAAGAATAATTCTAGCTAAATTCTCTCTTCTGATAGCTAATAGTCTGAGTGTGCTTGTTCTTCATTTTAAGGGTAATAATGAATACATAGTCTTTTGAGGGATGTACTTTGAATTTGACAACAGGTTTGCTTTTGTGTACCTAATACCAATGTTGTACCAACCCTGAGTTTTTTCTCTAAAATACAACCGTAGGTTTAGCTGAATATTTTTTAGATCAAAACCTGCCTGGTTCTATACTTATGTTTCCCAATAAAACCCCAGCTTCAAGTTTAGCTGAATATCTCTTTGATGCCTTCTCATATATAGCTGGTTTTCTATAGAATTTTTACCGGTTGTTTGACTTCTTATCGTTTCAAAAACAGATATTGGTGGTGAATGTGATAGAGCTAAACTTTTTTACCAATATGCAAGGACTGGTTAGATGTGGATAAGATGACTTTGACGAGGTAAGCTTATCTCTTGCATGTAAGTTGAGGTATCTGAAATGTTTAAAAAATTGATTTCATGGTTTTCTTCATTTCTCAAGTACAAAATATCAATAGCGCACCCCAAGATTCTATCTATGACCCTTCATAAAGCTCTTGCTCATCTGATTGTCTCCAATCATATTTTCATAGCCGACTGCATCTTGGGTTCTTTTCTGTAGTGCGAGCCTTGTCCCTATAGCTTCTCAGACAGCTCGATGACTTGAGGCCCTTCCCAATTCCCTATTTTTGCATATGTTCGTGACTGCTCATATATGAGAATGTTGTCATACTAACTTGATGTGATTTGCAGATATTTGTGAGTCTTATTTACTGGTTGCTACATGGCTATGATTTTTTTATGTGGTTATGGGTCTATCAAGTCATAGTGTGATTTGCATTGTCCCTCAAGACAAGTACTCCCTCCGTCCCATAATAAGTGTCTTAAACTTTATACTAGCTTTAGTACATAATTGGAGGAGGAATTGATAACTAACAACACCTGCACATCTCACTTTGAATTTCTTTTACTTAGCCCTGGGCTTATAGCTATGCATTTTCACATTGTGCTTCATATGGGACCATTGTAATACATAGTGCTACATTTTGGATTTTCATAATACTTTAGGAGCATGTACTGATCAGATCTTATACTGCTATTTATCATTTTACTTCTAGTTGTTAAAGTTTTATGGACATTATGCTATTCCTAGGCGGTTCACTTAATGATTTTCTCATCATATATCAGTTTGCCCGACCAACTCTCACATATGTAATTGGTCATTTTGGCAATTTTCCTATGTTATAGCTTGTCTTATCCAAACTAAATGTTGTAGTAGTTTTTGTCCGGTGTAATTCCACTTCTAGTCTTAAATTGACCTCTAGTCCTACAACCAATTTGAACCACTCCACTTTAAAATGATATTGTAGCCATAAAATTATCGGTAATTATATGCCAAGAGAAATGATGAAACAAGTACTTCGGGAGGAGATTATCTGAAAGAAACACATCTGCAACCTCTCTTAGGCTGATCTTGTCATGGACAAGAATATGAACTCTGGTGACAGATCCCAGCAGGACCTTAAATTTGCCGGTGCCGCATTCGGGGCGGCGACTAGTTTCTTCTATTGCAGTTACCATGTATGATCAATAATTTGTATTGAAAACATGATAAAAAATACATGACTAGATTCAACACAAATTGCAGCCTTTGATTTTTTTTATGTGGTTATAGATCTATCAAGTTTGTATGTTGTCGCTCTACACAAACAATTGATAGATGAAAATTAATTAGTATTTTGTTACAAATTCCTTTGGTTATATGAGCTTATAGCTATTCCACTAAACATTGTTGCTGATCTGGGATCATTATAATACCTAGTGCTATCGAAAAAGGCTTCCATGCCATTTTATATATAATCCACTGCTACATTTTAGATTGTCACAGTACTCGAAGAGCATGTCCTCATCATATCTTAATACCTTAGCTGGTTTGCGTGAGGTCTGATTTCTTCAATTTTGGTGGACAATTATGCTCAAGTCACTATTTGTTTTCTTGCAGTTTAATTTTTAATGGACAATCTTGCTATTCCTAGTCGTTTTGCTTAAATATTTTCTCAACGTATATAGCTACTGGTCAGTCCAACTCTAGCTTATTAGCAATGGTTTGTGTGCGATCTAATTTCTTCTATGTTAGTTACCATATATGATTCATAATTTGTATTGTGCACATGATACAAGATTACATGATTAAATTCACAAGAAAATTTGCTTTCAAAACAACTGCAGTTCTTGTTTAATATTCCATACCTAAAATTATCATTACTTGACATTCTGTTCCTTATGTGGTGTAAAGATTTTAAGATTGACTTCTATTTTAGACCAAGCGAGTATCAACATTATAACATATATGCCCATGAGCTAGAAACCTGATGTTTTGTTTTCTACACCATGAGCCCATGATATACTCACGATAACAAATAATAGTTCAAATGATCTAATAAAATCGATTGTTTAGTTTTTGCCTCTAACATCAACTCTAGCAGATCAGTTGTCGTACTGGCCAATCGCCATAATAACTGCCAATATTGCGATTCTGGCAAAAAAAAAAAATCGCTCCAACAGAGTCGCCATACCTGTCAGATCATCATAATTTATGAAGCGCCCTCCATATCTGGCCTCGCAGCCTCTATATTTGGGGCACAGATGAAGTGCACTCCATAATTCCTTAATATGGTGGGAACATTGCAGGAGGGAAATTTCATGGTAGGTGAGAATTGAGTCCTCACCTACTAGGAAGTAGGTAGCAAATGGATCCCGTGTGAAAAGGGGAAACATGGAGGTTGAAATGGATCCCACGTGGAAAGGGTAGATATGGAGGTTGAGATATGGCGACTCTGGGTTTGCACGTCACTTGGGCAACCTCCAAATCCATATGGAGCACCCATATGGCGGCTTTACTAGAGTTTCTCTAAGGGATTTATTTAAACCAATGATCATGTAACTTCCACTGAGATCTCAGAGCATGAAAATTTAGAATATGTTAACAATAGAACTTGAAAGGCATGCCGCCGCCCATTGATCGTCTTCATGTTGATGTTTTCTATTAGTTTTTTTGCAATAACGCCGAGATGATTCAACTTTTGAGCTATTAGCACAACTTCCACAATGGTTAAGCTTATGTCTACTATCTGAATCTTACAAAATTGTCAATTACGAGACGAATTTAGTGGCTTTTCCATGAATTGATATTTGGTTTAACTCATGACATTGGTTGCTCCGCAGGTATCTGGACGAGAGGTGCAGAAATGGCTTGCTTGCTGTAGGCTCTTATATGTTGTATAGCATGTATTGTAGGAAGTAATCACTTATTTTGTTAACAATTAGCCAACTGGCAAGGACTAGCTTCAGTCAGTACCTTTCAGATGGTCTTGCTTGCATCGTGTGTGCTTGTTTATATTTTCTTCATTTATACTTGATGTCCCATTTTTGTGTGTGTATGACTAATGAATGTTGAAATACCTTTGGTATCTGGGGAATTGGATGTGTTTGCTGATGTCTGAATTCTTCTGCGAGTGAAGCATATATAATACTCCCTCCGTCCGGAAATACTTGTCATAGGAATGGATGTATCGCATCGATGACCGCCTCTACTTACTGTCAAACTGGCACGCCAAAGTGAAACATGCCTTATTGCTCGCTGCTACAGATCACGTTCTTGTTGCATTTCACACACACACACACACACACACACACACACACATGCCGCATGTGCAAATAGCAAATAATCTTCAGAAGCAGTGATTCTTTTGTGTGAAAAAAACACAGGAGTATAGAGTGTGGTTTTTTGTAGCTCGGTCTACGTGGTACCCCCTATCACGGCCGTCTATTATGGTCTTGGTTTTATGTGGATGTGTGCATGGATGAAAAATTAGCAGCTGGCACCATACACTCAAATCCTAATCTTCTGCCGCTAGGGGTAGTAGGGAACTGTATCTCATGTGATGTTCCATCTGGCCATCTCCCGTCCCATCAGACTGAGACAACGAGTGTAGACCCATCACGGTGTGAGCAGTAACGTTCCATGTTTTTATCTTTGCATGCCACAAATTTATTTATTTATTGCATGTAGCGCATCTCTCTCTCCTGAACTTTACATGCAACTCTCTCTCTCTCATTTTCTTATCTCTTTTGCTAAAGTTTGCTCTCTAATATTTGCATCCATGCATGCAACACTAGCGTGTTGTCACGGGACGTAGTAGAAAAACATCTCTTCCTTGCATCCCAAAAATGTTCAAAAATAATCCAAAAGTCTCTTCTTTGAATCTGGAATTACTAGTACTAGTAGTAGCATGGGATGGTTTTTGACTTTTGCACATGGGACAAAGAGAAGGAGATAAAAAATTCTCCATGCAAACCTCTCTCTCACGCTGGACAAAGATTCTGCATGAAGAGAGGGACCCATTCTCTCTCACACACTTCTCTGCAGGGACACACATATAGAAACAAACGCAAGCAAACAAATGCCAGCTGCAATCGCCTGCACGATAACTCCTGCTAATGACCTTGTGCGTCAGAACGTGGACATGTGATGCTACCAGAGGCACAGATCACGGCGCGAACAGATGGTCAGGATAGAGGGTACCCCAGAGCTCGAGCTAGCATGCAACTTTCTGCAGGAGTATATCCTATGGTTCATGCAGACTGAGAGACCCATTCCTCCATCCATCAGCGTTGAGATTCAGTAATGAAACAAAACAGAGCAAAACATAAAAAATGAGACCAACCCAAGGGCTAGCCCTCGTTGGTGTTTATTTATAGGAGAAACTCCGCGAGCACCACGCGTCCGAGCCGGGACTTGAACTTGGGTGGGCTGGCAGCAATCCTAGCTGCCTAGCCAACGGGTTGACGCCCCGTCCTCAAAGGGAGCTTATCGCCATTACTGCCGGGACTCTTTCATGGTGCATCGAGGCATTTTTTTTTTCCTTTCTCTTTCTCCGAGGTGTGGCCAAGGCTACCATTAGTTTAGCTAAGATTTGATTTAAATCCTTTTATGAGTTACTACCTTCTTTTCTAAATATAAGATATTTTGACAGTTTAAATTAAACCAACGGGACATCTTATATTTGAAAACCGAGGGTAGCTTATAGAGAAGAAAAAAAATAACAATTCATTCTCCCCGTTGCAAAAATACAAACATACAAGCGGGTTTGGTTGTTGTTAATTTCGATCCAGGTATGCCAAATTAGCCTCCCTGCAAAAAACAAAAGAAAAAGAACAATTTCTTTTAGACAAAGAAAAAGAACAAATGGTATTGCAAATTAGCCTCCTTATGGGAAACTCGACGCGTATTCTTCAGGGACACCCATCATGGGCTTGCGTCCACATCCTAAGGGGCCGGGCCGCATCAGCGAGGGCGAGTCGCGAGATGACCAGCCGCCGCCGCCACCACTCGCCATCCCCGGCGGCGCCGTTAGAGAACGACGACCTGCTCTCCGAGATCCTCCTCCGCCTCCCACCGCAGCCCTCCTCCCTCCCCCGCGCCTCGCTCGTAAACAAGCACTGGCGCCGCCTCGCCTCCGACCCCGGTTTCTTCCGCCGCTTCCGCATCCACCACCGCCGCAGCCCTCCAATCCTCGGTTGCTTCATGGAGCGAGCCCACGGCATCTTCTTCGAACCTACTCTGGAGGCCCCCAACCGTGTCCCGCCAGGGCGCTTCTCCTTGGAAGAAAATCTGGTACGACCGGGTCGTACACACGCAAACGTGAGACCACCCCCAGCGCTTGACATCTGGCAGTACAAATCTCAAAGCACGCAGCATCACCTTATCCAAACTGGAGACCAGATCGAGCACAGATCGACGCCCAACCTCTCCAACGCCCCCAACTCCTGTCGCCGGTGTGCTCTGCTCCGGCTGCTTACCACATCGCCGCCGGTGATCGATGCTCAGGAAAAAAAAGCTCATGCCGCCTGTGAGATCTGCTCCGGCTGCTCGCCACATCGCCGCCGGTGTTCTCCTTGACTCTCGGCGTACTCCATTCCCGCGTTTGTTGGCGACCCAGGTCGCGGCACCGTAGAAGCTGCTCACCGGCGTGCTCCGCGATGCCAGCCGCCGTTCTCCTCAGCCACCCTCACGGCGTGGCCGACGTACTATGCAGAACAAGTTCATGTAGATTTTTTTTGTGTGTGCTTTGAGCTGTAAAATCTGAACAAAGGCTGCTCATGCTTATTTTTCTTCTGAATTTTATCCCATACAAGATGTGGCATATGATGTAAACAAGATCTGCAATGTATATGTTGGTGTCCACTCTTGGCATAAGTGTGGTGTGACGTTTCCATATTCTGCTGTCAACTCTTGGATGAATGTACAGATGCATTTGCATTTGCCCTGATAATCTGATATGGTGTCAACTGTTTGGCATGAACAAACATTCATGGTTTGCTACAGAGGAAAATGATAGCTTCAGTTTTATATTGCAGCAAGTAAATAGCACCATTTGCCAGGTGAAATACACACATAGTAGCAGAAGAAAACTATAGCTTCAGGTGAAACACTAGCACATAGCAGTAGAAGAAAATGATAGCTTCAGTTTAACAGAATATATGTTTGATAACAGATGTTCAGCATTGTCAGGTGACACACACATAGCAGCAAAATAAAAGGATAGCTCCAGTTTTATGCTAAACCAAATACATAAACCATATAGCTGACATGCCCAGCTAACTAGCATTGAGGAACCGACAAGACATTATGCATCAACGCACGATCGGGCTCGTCACGGCTGAAACCTTGATGTACTTGCACCATCGTTGAAATCCAGTTGACGAGCGGCCGGCGGTGTTGTGCCATCTCCATGAGCTTCAAGCAATAGTCTTGTGAATTCTCCTTGGATAGGTGGACCTAAAAATGATGGATACTCTCCAAATGCCATGGATATTGATGGATTTATAGTACCACCAAAATCAAATTCCGAAGGGCCAGCTGCGGAAGGAACAAACACGGACTCCTTTGCTGGATAGTTTGTACCTTTGCCTGCAAATTGTATGCACATATAATAAAAAGAAATGAAACATTGCTACTTATTCACACAGAACAAGCAAAGGTACCTTTTCTTTTGCCTTTCTTTGCTCCCTCTAGCACATCTTTTGATCTTTTTTGCTTTGAACCTTTTACTCGTTCAGGAGCTCTAAATGGCACCGTTATTTTTGCAACATATCTAGTCATTTCGGAGGAACTTTCAGAGTCCTCATCTTCACCCAAGTTTAAATTGCTAAGTAGTTCTAGTGCTTCCAAAGCCAACTTATCAATACCATTGTTGAGATGTGTAAGAACCTCCTTTGATGTTTTGCACTTCAATGCAAGTGAAATCATCTTTCGAGAAGTATGTGCAAACATGGATTCTAAGCTATCATTGGAATTCAGTTTTGATGTAAAAATTTCTTGTTTTGCATACTTCGTCCATCTGTTTGATATGCACTGACTTGGCAGGATGATGATATTGCAGCATGTGAAAACCTTATGAGCATGCTTGCACAATATACCTACAACATTTAGAACAATTTCAGAAAGGTTGCAGTAGAATCAATCAAGATAGGCTTCAGAAAGGAAGGAACGTGCTTGTTGTCACATGTGAACTGAACTTACCCTCACTGGAGGAGCCATGGGTGGAGAGGGTTTTGGAGGAGACGATGGCATGTATGCTCCTTGGCCCTGTGCCGCGATGCCGTCGTCGGGCGCCGTAGCCATCTTGCCGCCCCGTCGCTGACGGGATGAAAACAGATCTCGTGTCTGTTCGTTTCTTTTGGAAGATGAATCATCAGAAGCTGAGAGGACGGCGGAAACGGACCAGCTAATTCTAACCGGGCTTGGGCTTTTTTTCTGGAACTCAAGTTGGGCTGGATGTTTGGGATTGCCAGATGTCAAGCGCTGGGGGTGGTCTCACATTTGTGTGCGTACGACCCGGTCGTACCAGATTTACGAAGGCGACCTTTTCAGCCTCCTCAACTGCCGCCATGGTCTCGTGCTCGTCCACAACCAGACACGAGGCAAGTTCCTTGTTTGGGACCCCATCACCGGCGACCAGCACCACCTAGCCATCCCCGCGGGGTTCGATTCGAAGACGGCGGAGATCAGCGGGGCGGTGCTTCGTGCCAGGGGAGACGTCCAACACTTTGAGGTGGTCTTTGTATCCTACGACCATGGGGACATACAACATGGACCGGCAGCAATCGCCTGCGTTTACTCGTCAGAGACGAGCTTATGGGGTTACATCATCTCAACACCGCTTCTGACACTAGTAGAAAACAACCCATTAGTCCCGGTTCGTAAGGGCCTTTAGTCCCGGTTCATGAACCGGGACTAATGGGTCGTTACTAATGCCACCAGACATTAGTCCCGGTTCAGAGACGAACCGGGACCAATGTAACTCCACGTGGCGACGTGCACCGAGCCCAGTCAGAGGGTCTTTGGTCCCGGTTGGTGGCACCAACCGACCAAAAGTCTTCTTTTTTTTAAGAAAGTGGCTGCTTTAGGGTTTTGTGGTTTATTTTAGGTTGTTATTTATAGCTAGCTAATAGAGAGAAGTGTCCTCTCTATCTTCGTCCTTGGTTTATCAACGCTTATATGTTCATTGCACCCAGATATATATATGACATGGCTCATGCATGCTTTGCATCATCATCATATATATGTATATAATAAAGTCCTACTAATCATGCATCATCATACTACTTCTACTAGCTCGTTATTAATAATAAGTCATACGATCATCATCCTCGTATATAGTCATCGAACCCAACCCTACATATATAATTGTTCTTAGCACATGATCATCAAGACTAGGTATAGGACCTAAAACACCCTTAAGGTAAAATAGCATAAAACAATATAGACCCTGACTCTCCATTATGAAGAATGGCGATCATCCTGTCTCCAATTCTTGCCTTTCGCTGCTTATTGCTTCCAAGAAGCTCCTTACGACTGTCCATACATTTTTTCCATTCTTTGATTGTTATGTCTCCACTTCTTTTAGAAACCCGATATGGACAGTTGAGATTCAGAGGACGACCTGGTAGTATGTTCAAAACATGAAGGCTACCACGCGTATACATCGATGAGGGACACACTCATTCGGGATTATCTGTTGAAAAACATAGTAATAACTTCGTAGTTAGCAATGATGTACTAGTTTAATTAGAAGTGTGCAAAAAGATGCACGGATGTTGTAATAGTAAAAATAATCGTACCAAGGTATCTCCATGGTAGTTATCAGAGTTCAACACGTGCACTAGTGGCACGTATTGACCATAATGTTGAGGAGTTTGATTGTAGATATTGTAATTCTCAAGATCTCTACAAAATCCGACTAGATGTCGTTCTCCCGATAAGTTAATTCGCAGCCTTCGTTGTAGTATGTTCTGTCTACCATCTTCCGCACATTCTTTGAAGAATGAAAATAAGCTGTCAATGGAGATAAGTTGTCAACTATATATTTTGAAATAAACAATATAAATTACTTAATAACTATGCTTAGCTCACATGAGGGAAGAACTGGAGGTGTATGCACAAAGACCCAAATCGTAGGTGTCTCTTGCTCGATTGTAGGATCACCAAGATCCATGGTGATAATCATACCCTCATCAAGACCATACATCTTGCAAAATGCATCCCAATTTTGCAACCAAAATGGGTTACACTCTGAGCATTGTACAGCTTTACTTGAAAATCCACATCATGTTCGGTACTTAGGACAATTTTTTTTGTTTCGAAATTTTCATGGTCTTCAAAATCCATCCTCTCCAAGACATAGCGTCTTGCAAAGCATGGGATAAGCTAGTCAAATTGAAAAAGATGAAAATTACACGTTAAAATAGTTGAAGTCGTGCTTAATTACGAAAAAAACTATTGTCGCTGCTATGCATCCGTATGAACATCGCAAGTCTCCTCGAGCTTAATGCTGAATCGCCGATCTTCCTCCACTCAATGAATCATCGCACATACCTCGGTCATCGTGGCACCAACGCACTCCCAGCGATTTTCGTGCGCCGATGAGGACGACATTTCCGCCCACGTTCATAATTCAAATATTAAACTAGATCATTATTATAAATCACGGGTTGACTATAGATGATCGATGTACATACGGGTTGAATACTACATCATCTCTTGGTGTCCGTACATCATCGAATATTATCACTAATAAAACTAGAACCGTGGCGCCCGACGGTATCGACGCTGGCGGTGTCCGGATGCCTCACCACCGCCACCGCCCACGCGACCGCCACCAAACAAGGATCGGTCAACAACGGGTTGCCTCCTCACCAACCTACTACGCCCCCGAAAGGTAACACCTCCCAATACCAACCAAGTGAGCCCAGTCCGAACATGACCTCGATCAAGCAGGCCTCCATCGCCGACTCGACGACAGCGAGGATGCGGGATAGGCATCGCCGACGCCGACGCTGAACTACTTCTATATATAGTTAAATAAAAGTAGTCTTATTAATTAAATCTATCTAGCTCAACTACTAAACACTTACTATAAATAAATAAGTAGTACTTACTAAAAACAAACTACTTCATATATAAACTACTTCTTCTTTTTTCCTTTTTCTAAATTACTACACATCTAATCCTACATAAAGATCTAAATTACTACACATCTATTTACAGAAAAAATCTAACATAAAAAACTAACATAAAAACCTTACATAAAAAATCTAATATAATATGAACAAATTTTACAGAAAAAAACTAACATAAAGAAACTAACATAAAAATCTTACATAATATGAACAATTCTTTTTACAGAAAAAAACTAACATAAAAACCTTACATAAAAATCTAACATAATATGAACAAATTTTACAGAAAAAAACTAACATAAAGAAACTAACATAAAGAAACTAACATAAAAATATTACATAATATGAACAATTCTTTTTACAGAAAAAAACTAACATAAAAACCTTACATAAAAAATCTAACATAATATGAACAAATTTTACAGAAAAAAACTAACATAAAGAAACTAACATAAAGAAACTAACATAAAAATATTACATAATATGAACAATTCTTTTTACAGAAAAAAACTAACATAAAAACCTTACATAAAAAATCTAACATAATATGAACAAATTTTACAGAAAAAAACTAACATAAAGAAACTAACATAAAGAAACTAACATAAAAATATTACATAATATGAACAATTCTTTTTACAGAAAAAAACTAACATAAAAACCTTACATAAAAAATCTAACATAATATGAACAAATTTTACAGAAAAAAACTAACATAAAGAAACTAACATAAAAATATTACATAATATGAACAATTCTTTTTACAGAAAAAAACTAACATAAAAACCTTACATAAAAATCTAACATAATATGAACAAATTTTACAGAAAAAAACTAACATAAAGAAACTAACATAAAGAAACTAACATAAAAAATCTAACATAAAAATCTTACATAATATGCACAAATCTTTTACAGGAAAAAAAATCTAACATAAAAACTAACAAATTAATTACACAATCTACATTAACTACATATCTAAATTACACAATCTAATATAACAAAAATATCTATGAACTAAAAAAATCTAAAACAAATCTAAGAAAAATAAAAAAGAAGACCTGCACGGCGACGGCGACGGCGTGGTGCGGCGGGCGCAGTAGGGCGTCAGGGCGCGACGGCGCTGGGCGGGCGGGCGGGCGGACAAGCGTCGGCGGGTCGATCGGTCAAGGGCGGCGGCGACGTCTGGCTGTCGGCGGGCGGCGCGGGCCGGACGGCGACGACAGCCAGAGGCGGCGAAGCGGCGCAAGGTAAGGCAGGTATGCGGGCGTCTGGCGGGCGGCGACGGTGTCGGGGCGGCAGGGACAAGGCGAGAGCAGGAGATCGAAGTGGGGATGCGGTTCAAATCCTAAGTGCTACTTATATAGAAAGTCTTTTGTCGGTTACAGGCAAAGAATCGGATTAATCTCTCTTTAGTCGGTTTGTGCCACCAACCGACCAAAGACTTTTTTCAAGAGCCCAAAGGGCGAAACGAAGATTATTGGTCCCGTTGGTGGCACAAACCGACTAAAGAGGGAATTGGTCCCGTTGCGGCCACGAACCGACAAAGCCAAGATTGGTCCCGTTGGTGCCACCAACCGGGACCAATGGTCTCTGCACTGTTTTTTTCTTGATTCTTCCAGCAGCTTCGTTTTAGTCCCACCTCGCCAAGCGAGAGGCACTCGCAACTGTTTATAAGCCCCGAGTGCGAGATACAATGACGAAGATGCTCAATGCTCCTGACGTTAGTCGGCTTCAACCCTTGCGGATACGGTAGACTGCATGAGCTATGTGCGGTCAGTTGACACTATCCCGAAAGGGTTGAAGCAGATTAACGAGCATTGCGCTCTTTTTATTTGTAATGACTTATTATAACTCGAAAAAATAAATATAGCAGAAAAAAAAAACTATATAAAAACTACTCATAAATGAATAGAAGCAAAAAATAGTTGTGATTAACTATAGTAAAAAGGAGCATATATGCTTATTTTTTATGGCTTATTACAACTCAGAAATAAAAAGATAAAATAAATATAGCAGAAAAAGAAAAACTATATAAAAACTACTCATAAATGAATAGAAGCAAAAAATAGTTGTGATTAACTATAGTAAAAAGGAGCATATATGCTTATTTTTAATGGCTTATTAAAACTCAGAAATAAAAAGAAAAAATAAATATAGCAGAAAAGAAAAACTATATAAAAACTACTCATAAATGAATAGAAGCAAAAATAGTTGTGATTAACTATAGTAAAAAGGAGCATATATGCTTATTTTTATGGCTTATTACAACTCAGAAATAAAAAGAAAAATAAATATACCAGAAAAAGAAAAACTATATAAAAACTACTCATAAATGAATAGAAGCAAAAATAGTTGTGATTAACTATAGTAAAAAGGAGCATATATGCTTATTTTTATGGCTTATTACAACTCAGAAATAAAAAGAAAAAATAAATATAGCAGAAAAAGAAAAACTATATAAAAACTACTCATAAATGAATAGAAGCAAAAAATAGTTGTGATTAACTATAGTAAAAAGGAGCATATATGCTTATTTTTTATGGCTTATTACAACTCAGAAATAAAAAGAAAAATAAATATAGCAGAAAAAGAAAAAACTATATAAAAACTACTCATAAATGAATAGAAGCAAAAAATAGTTGTGATTAACTATAGTAAAAAGGAGCATATATGCTTATTTTTTATGGCTTATTACAACTCAGAAATAAAAAGAAAAAATAAATATAGCAGAAAAAGAAAAACTATATAAAAACTACTCATAAATGAATAGAAGCAAAAAATAGTTGTGATTAACTATAGTAAAAAGGAGCATATATGCTTATTTTTTATGGCTTATTACAACTCAGAAATAAAAAGAAAAAATAAATATAGCAGAAAAGAAAAAAACTACTCGAATGAGTGCAGATGCTTTATAGAGGAATTAACTTAAATTCATAACGAATTTCAAGAGAAACTGTATGAATTTATGCTAAATTACCTATATAAGCGCATCTATTTTCATTATCGGAGGAGCTCGATAAAGTAGAGAGGAGGGCTTATAAACCAGTCCGTGCCCCTTCGGTTGGCGAGGTGGGACTAAACTCAGTCAGGCAGGCACCAACTTTTAGTCCCGGTTCGTGCCATCAACCGGGACTAATGGAGCCCATTGGTCCCGGTTCAAGCAACCAACCGGGACCAATAGGTTTGGGCTCGAGCAGGACCAATGGTCCCGTTCGTCCCACAAACCGGGACCAATAGGTCCAGATTTAACCGGGACCAATGGCCCACGTGGCTGGCCGCCCCGGGCTCACGAAACCGGTCCGATGTTTCATTGGTCCCGGTTCGATTTGAACCGGACTAATAAATTGGACCGGCCTGGACCATTGCCCCCTTTTCTACTAGTGTGAGCCCATTTGACAACACAATTTCTACGGTTCATTCTGCCGTGCTGGTTGGTGATGCCCTTTACTGGTTGGCTACCGGGGATTCGGCTGAAATTCTTGAATTTGATTTTAAGAAAAACAACTTAGCTGTGATACGGTTGCCTGTGGATGTGAATGAAGAATATGAGTTCACGTTTATAAAGACATATAGTGGTGCCCTGGGTTTCCTCCATGTATCAAACTTCACCGCGCAGTTATGGGAGAGGAAGACCGATTGCGATGGTGTTGCTTCATGGGAGCTTGAAAGAACCATTGAGCTTGACAAATTACTTTCCCTGAATTCAGTGAAGAGCTGGTCCCCAATGATAATAGGCTTTGCTGAGGACAATAATATGGTGTTCCTGTTGACACGGGACAACCTCTTTGCGGTCCAGCTTCAGTCATTGCAGTTGAAAAATCTATCCCAAACCAACATCACATCATACTGTCTTCCATTTGAAAGGGTCTATACTGCAGGTAATAGCATGCATGCCTTACAATGTGGGTATATTAGAAACGAGTTATTTTTACAATTGTTGGTTGATCGAATGTTGTTAATATCTTTTGGTACTAAGCCGGCAAAGTAGTGCCCTATGAATTATTCAGTTTGCTACATGACGATCTCTCCTACATGGAGATACTGTTCTATGACGTTTTGTGACCATGCTTCCATGGAGGCATCCTCTACTCATACAACACCAGCTAATTTTATGTAATGGTTGTAATCCAGAAAAATACTTGTTAGTGGTATCTGGTTTCGTTTATATATGTCACTAGTTCTTATGAAGCCACGTGTAAACCCACTGTCCCACATGCATCTAAACAAAGCTCGTCCGAGTTAAAAGTTGAATGTCCATGGCGAGAAATAAGAGTTCCATGGACGACAACGTCACACTTTGGCAAACCCAACCCGGAAATAAAGAGTGCCAATGAAGATCACTCGAGAAGTAACAAGAGTGCCAGTGAAGGTCACAACATCACACTGACTCCTAAGGGCATTCACAATGTGATGTATGTGGTCAGAACTTTGGCATCAATGTCAAATAGCCCATTTCTCCACAAACGTATATGGTTCTCATATTATCTACGGTAGGCCCAACTGCAGCATAGAATGGGTTAGAAAATTGTCACATGTATGCCCAGCCCACATTGCTTGCACCAGTTTGCTGAGATTCATAGTATTTTATTGCCTTGGGAAGTATAGCATCGGAGCTCGAAGAAGCATCAGTTCCCATTTACTTGGCTATGTCACTGGTCTCCACAATGTGCAACGAGGCTGCCAAAAGCCAAAACTCAATTTGGCAATGCTATTTGGCGCGCACACACACACACTGTGGATGCCCTAAGTCATGGCGAAAGCTGTAGATGCACTAAGTCATGGCGAAAGCTGAACCGATCTTTTTCAGGCTATCATTGTTTTACTGTCTCGTGGTTTATGTGATTGAAGCAATAGGGGCGGGGGTATCCTTGTCAAAAATTATGTAGCAGTATTGTTTAATACTCCCTTCGTCCCAAAATAAGTGTCGCAGATTATGTATGAATGTCTATATGTACCAGGTTGGCTATATGTCTCTCTCAGTCTCTCTTATTAATTTAGTATATGAATTTCCATACAATAAAATAGTTAACACCAAGGTTAGAAGTTCTTTGTATCAAGATTTAATTAAATGTCATTGTTGCCTACCTATCCAAATTTGCAAGAACTGTGTATGGTAGTGCTAGAAGTGCAAAGTCGCAGTGCAGGTTAAATATATATATCTCAATCTTTGTGTTTCGTCTCACTGATTGTTTGGGTTCTTATCCTTCTTGAAACAGACGTCGGTGGTGAACATGATAGAGTTGAAGTTTTGCACAATGCATAAGATGACTGCTGGTCAAATGTATATGATGTATTTGACTGATAGGTAAGCTTATCTTCTGCATGCAAGTTGAGGTATCTGGAATTTACTTTTTGTTGTAAAGATACTTTTTTTTCCTTTTTACTACTTTTTCTGAGGATTCCAATATTCTCTATTTTGAACCTTTCCTAAGTTGTTGCTCACCTGGCGACCTCCCATCATGTTCTCATGTCATTGTACCTCTTATGTATGCCTTGCTTTCCCATCCCTTCCTCGGTAGTTTTTCATTTCCATCTGTGATGCCTTCACTGGTACCTTGACACCAAGAGCTACATTCGCTGCTATTTGATTATGTTCTCTCCCCTTTCAGCTGGATGTGTTCTTTCGCTTGCTCTGCCTTCTCTCATACTGCCCTGTTGCTAGTTTACTTCCTCTTCGACGCCGCTGCCGTTTGTTGTCTGTGCGTTCCTTGTTGCTATGTTGGGCTTGTTGTGCTGTGCCCACAGCTGAACCTATGTTGTGTGTTGTGTTTCGTGCGTTTGTGTTGGACCTTCGCGCGGTGGCGTTGGGTGTGTGTGTGTTTCGGATGATACCTTGTGGACTTTGTGCTCGGTGGTTGCTTTATTTATAAAGCGTGGCGAAAGCTTTTTTCGGTAGTTTACTTCCTCCTTAATACTCCTCTAGTTCTTTCTGATATTACAAGTGCTTAATTTTATATTGTCACAATACTCGGGGAGCATGTCCGCTTATACTACTATTTATTGATTTGCTTACAGTTACTAAATTTTCATGGACAGTTATGTGATTCTTAGCCGGTTTGATTCAATATTTTCTCAGTATATATTAGCTTTTCAGTATGCATCAGCATATGCAACGGTTTGTGTGTAGTCTGATTTCTTCTATTTTAGTTACCACGGATGCTTAATAATTTTTACTAAACAGATGATGAAGAAAATTAGATGGCCAGATTCATCACAAAAAAAAAATCACAAATTTTACTTTTTCCTCGTATAATCCTTCCCAGGCACCACTTGGTGTGGGAGCTTCTAGCACTGGGTCTGTCTTTTTTCATATTTCAAATCCTATTATCATAAAAAGTAAATGTTACATAATTGCAAAAAATTGACTTTTATTTGGACAGACAGAGTATCAATATATATGTCCATGAGCTAGAAACCAGACGCTTATGTTTTCTACTCCATGGACCCACATATGCCCATCATAAGAAATAATACATCAAATTGTTTGATAATTTAGGCTGCTCAGTATTTGCCAAGGGTGGTACTAAAACCACTCATCTTGTAGCTTCTACATAGCCAGAGCAAGAAACTTGAGAATATGTTAATAAGAGAAGTTAAAGACTGTCTTCTTTAACTTGAGAATATGGAGACAATAGAAGCTAAAGACTGTCTTCTTATTCAGTTTCTTATGGACCAACTATCTTCTTATTGATGTTCGCTATTTCTATATATTATTGGTTTTGTCCAATAATGCTGAGATGATTCAACTTTGATCATACAACACTATTTCCACAATGATAAAGCTACTACTGCCTGAGTCACACCTAATTGTTGTTGGGGAACGTAGTAATTTCAAAAAAATTCCTACGCACACGCAAGATCATGGTGATGGCATAGCAACGAGAGGGGAGAGTGTTGTCTACGTACCCTCGTAGACCGTTAAGCGGAAGCGTTATGACAACGCGGTTGATGTAGTCGTACGTCTTCACGATCCGACCGATCCAAGCACCGAACGTACGGCACCTCCGTGTTCAGCACACGTTCAACTCGATGACGTCCCCCGAGCTTCAATCCAGCAAAGCGTCGGGGACGAGTTTCGTCAGCATGACGGCGTGGTGACGATGATGATGTTCTACCGGCGCAGGGCTTCGCCTAAACTCCGCGACGATATGACCGAGGTGGAATATGGTGGAGGGGGGCACCGCACACGGCTAAGGAACGATCCGTAGATCAACTTGTGTGTCTATGGGGTGCCCCCTACCCCCGTATATAAAGGAGTGGAGGAGGGGAGGGCCGGCCCTCTTCTATGGCGCGCCCTAGGGGAGTCCTACTCCCACCGGGAGTAGGATTCCCCCTTTCCTAGTCCAACTAGGAGTCCTTCCATGTATTAGGAGTAGGAGACAAGGAAGGTGAAGAGAGAAGGGAAGGAAGGAGGGTGTCGGTGTCAAAACCGGCGGATCTCGGGTAGGGGGTCCCGAACTGTGCGTCTAGGCGGATGGTAACAGGAGACGAGGGACACGATGTTTTACCCAGGTTCGGGCCCTCTCAATGGAGGTAAAACCCTACGTCCTGCTTGATTAATATTGATGATATGGGTAGTACAAGAGTGGATCTACCACGAGATCAAGGAGGCTAAACCCTAAAGCTAGCCTATGGTATGATTGTTGTAATGTATGTTGTGTCCTACGGACTAAAGCCCTCCAGTTTATATAGACACCGGAGGAGGCTAGGGTTACACAGAGTCGGTTACAATGGTAGGAGATCTACATATCCGCATCGCAAAGCTTGCCTTCCACGCCAAGGAAAGTCCCATCCGGACACGGGACGGAGTCTTCAATCTTGTATCTTCGTATCTTGGAGTCCAGCGGACGATGATAGTCCGGCTGTCCGGACAGCCCCTAGTCCAGGACTCCCTCAGTAGCCCCTGAACCAGGCTTCAATGACGATAAGTCCGACGCGCATAATGTTCGGCATTGCAAGGCGGGTTCCTCCCTTGAATAATCCAGAGAAGATCATGAACATCAAGATAGTGTCCGGCTCTGCAAAATAAATTCCACATTCCACCGTAGAGAGAATAAAATGTACACTAGTTCAATCTGCTGACGTATTATGCGGCGTGACATCACACCGATATCAAACCTCTGTTTGAATCGTTTTCTATTATACCACCTCAGCACGTTTAGCGAAGCGGTTTCCTTGGCACGTCTTGTCGAAGCAGAGATCGTGTTCCCCTTATTCCGGGATTCTCATCAATACGTGCATGGGTAACCCAACCGTGCCCGTCGCCACACCTCCTCTATCGAAGGTGAATCCCGAACGGTCACGGAGACGACTCTTGGTATTTTTCCCCTTTATAAGAGGACCAAGGCTCGTTCTTTTTCTTCAATCTTGCATCGAATCTCCCTCTCGCTCCCAGTTCCAACACCCAGAGCCTCAGATTCGAGCGCTTCGGATTCTCAGCAATGTTCGGCTCCGACCTCCAGGGTCGGTGGATGCCCTCCTCCGTCACGGAGGAGGATGTGTTAAAGCTGCGTGAGGCCAAGTACCTGTCCTACGAGATTTCGCACAGGTTGCCCGCCCAAGGGCAGGCCGTGCCCGCCCCCGAGCCTGGTGAGTACGTCATCTTCGTATCCCACCTCCGTCGGGGTTTAGGCTTCCCGACAGACCACTTCGTGAGAGGGCTCATGTTCTTCTACGGGCTGGATTTTCACAACTTGGCTCCGAAGTCCATCCTCCAAATCTCCGCATTCACTATCGTCTGCGAAGCCTTCCTCCGCGTCACTCCCCACTTCGGCCTGTGGCTGAAGACCTTTAATGTGGAGCCGAAGATGATCGGGGGGCGTCAAGCGGAGTGCGGTAGGGCGGCCATAAGCAGAAGGGCCGATGCCCCGTGGCCCGAGGGTTCCTTCCAAGAGGAACTCGGACTGTGGCAGCAGGAGTGGTTCTATATCACCGCTTCGAAGGGCAGCAAGCAAAAGCCGCCGCCTTCATTCCGCCCGGGACCTCCACGCCGACTGATGTCGTGGGTCAACCAAGGGCTCAATTGGGGGCCGTCCGAAGACGTGCCCTCATTGCAGGGCCGGATTCGAGACCTCCAGGCGAGGGAGATCAATCTGGTCGTGGTGATGCAGGTTATGCTAATCAGGCGTCTTCTGCCCTGCAAACGCCGTCCTCTCCGTCTATGGGAGTTCAACCCGGAGGGACCTCGAATTCTCCAACACTTCATGGGTGCGACACCCGTGGAGATGTACAAGTTGTTCTTCGGACCGCAAGTAGCGTGTCCGGAATTGACCGAGGACGCAGGCCTAAGCCGCAATCGCCCGGATACTCAGGTAAATAGCTCAGAGTCCGGACGTTCTGTTTATCTGCTTTTCTAGAGTTCGCCTCATGACCCATTACTTCTTCACAGGAGTGGGTAGCGCGATCGAAGCTGATAAGGTGCCCAGCTCCCCTCCCAGAGACCGCACTGGAGCCCATGCTGGTCAGAATGTTGGAGGTCGCGCCCGTAGAAGGGAGCGACGGGGAAAATAGAGGAGCTATTATTTCGCCCAAGGGGGCGTCTGAAGAGGGGGGAATCAAAAACCCCGCCTTCCAGGGGGAGAAGAGGACCGCCTCTGAAGATCCGGAGGCCAAAGCCCCTAAACGAGGGAAGAAATCTTCACCGGGGGGTCTGGCGTCCGGGAAGAACCCAGACGTACAATCGTCTCTAAAGGACCAGCCCTCCAGCGAGCCGTGAGTAGGAAAAGGGGAGTTCATTAGTAAGAAAATACCTCCATTTGTGCTTCTTTGGATAACCGAAATTTTTATCCTGCAGTTCGGATCTGCAGCCTTCTCAGATGAGTTCGTCTTCGGGGGATCTTCTTCCGGAGATGATGGAGAGCGAAACGCCTCCGTCTGCTGCGCCGTCAGATAGGGCAGACGAGCCTGAAGTATCGTCACGGAGGGTATCCCAGAGTCCGGAGGGGCCGGAGAGTTTGGCGCCTACTAGTATCCGGCCGGGAGAACTAAAGAATCTGCTTGAGAGGGCATCCATCTCAGACGATCACCGTGCTTTGATGCGTATGGTGATTGGAAGGATTTCGTCCGCCGAGAGCGGACTGCGCAATGGCGCTACGAGTTTGCCGGCGGGATTTGAGGTACGCAAGAATGACACACCCCTGAATTTTTTGACAGTTTTGCACATAAAAGTGCGCCCTGTATAGATAGTAGCCCCTGAGACTCGGTAGGTTGTCGAAAACGACAGCGTGCCGAGGATCAAAATCGCAAGTAATGAATGTCGCCGTTCCTATGCAGGTGGCGGATAGTCCGAGGGCTAGCGGGACTAGTGGAGTTGCCGAGTTAATGCGGCAGCTTGACGTGGCAGATGCGGACATCGCACTTGTCGACCGGCGACTTGACGAGTCGCAAGGTAAATGAGTTCTCCACAGTTGCTTTCTTAAGGGGGTCAAAGCCCTCCTCTGATAAATTATATGTTGTGATACAGACGGTGCTGCTGCTGTGGAGAGCCTTCGGGCTGAACTTGCTCAAGCTAAGGAGCAAGCCCGAAGGAGTGACGCGGCTGCCTCGAGGGCGGCCGAGGAATTGAAAGGCGAAAAGGCTGCACACTGCCGAAGCAAGGAAGAGATGGCCGAATTGGCCGTTAAATTAAAAGATGTTGCCGACCGCAATGAGGCTCTTGAAAAGGAGCGCTTATCGGAGCAGGAAGACCTGGGGAAGGCCACCGCCGAGGCCAAGGATGCCCGTTCTGCAATGCGGGCTATGAAAGAGGAGCTGCGCCAGGCCGGAGATATTGTGGCTGGCAAGCCATTTCTGCTGCGTCGCCGGTTTACTGATCAAAAGTATGCTCAACTCGGCCAGCTGTGGGGTCCGGAGGATCCATATATGGACTTAGTGGCAAGTGCGGCTGACGCCGTTGAGCACTTATGGAGCCAGAAGGATCACAAGACGGAAGAGCTATTTTGGTCTCAATTCCATAGTCCGGACCGTTCACTTCCGTTGACCGATCGGTTGGCCGAATGGGCCGAGCTAAATAGATTGTCCGGACTTGCCATGACTGACATCGTGGCTCATGTCTGGCCAGAGAGGCCCAAGGCGACGAGCTATTTTGGCTTATTGCAGCAATTTCTTGGAGCGGTGCCGCATATCAAGGAGATGAAGCGGTCGGCCTGCATCGAAGGCGCGCGGATGGCTCTTGCCCGTGTGAAGACACATTGGACAGAGATGGATGCCACCGCTATTGCCGCCCAGGGTTCGGATGAAAGCCGGCTACCCGCCGAGCACTATTTCGGGAAGTTATGCGTGGCGCTCGTGTAATAGAGTCGCAGTTGAAAGATCGTGGATGTCGCCTAGAGGGGGGGGGGGTGAATAGGCGTTTTAAAATAATTACGGTAGAGGCTCGAACAAATGCGGAATAAACCTAGCGGTTAATTTGTCAAGCACAAAACCTACAACAACTAGGCTCACCTATGTGCACCAACAACTTATGCTAAGCAAGATAAGCAACAATGTGATAGCAAGATATATGACAAAGAACAATATGGCTATCACAAAGTAAAGTGCATAAGTAAAGGGCTCGGGTAAGAGATAACCGAGGCACGAGGAGACGATGATGTATCCCGAAGTTCACACCCTTGCGGATGCTAATCTCCGTTTGGAGCGGTGTGGAGGCACAATGCTCCCCAAGAAGCCACTAGGGCCACCATAATCTCCTCACGCCCTCGCACAATGCAAGATGCGGTGATTCCACTAAGGGACCCTTGAGGGCGGTCACCGAACCCGTACAAATGGCGACCCTTGGGGGCGGTCATCGAACCCGTACACTTTGGCAACCCTTGGGGCGGTCACGGTACCGTCAAAATGCTCAGGCGATCTCCACAACCTAATTGGAGACCCCGACGCTTGCCCGGAGCTTTACACCACAATGATTGAGCTCCGAACACCACCAACCGACTAGGGCGCCCAAGCACCCAAGATGAACAAGCTCAAGGGCACCAAGCACCCAAGAGTAATAAGCTTCTCAACTTGTAACTTCCACGTATCACGTGGAGAACTCAAACCGATGCACCAAATGCAATGGCAAGGGCACACGGAGTGCCAAGTCCTTCTCTCTCAAATCCCAATCAAGCAACTAATGCTAGGGAGGAAAATGAGAGGAAGAACAAGAAGGAGAACACCAAGAACTCCAAGAACTAGATCCAAGGGTTCCCCTCACATAGAGGAGAAAGTGATTGGTGGAAATGTGGATCTAGATCTCATCTCTCTTTCCCTCAAAAACTAGCAAGAATCCATGGAGGGATTGAGAGTTAGCAAGCTCAAGAAGGTCAACAATGGGGAAGAACACGAGCTCAAAGGATCAAGTCCCAATGGGAAGAAGACCCCTTTATAGGAGGAGAAAATCCAACCGTTATCCCCTCACTCAGCCCGCACGACGCGGTACTATCACAGGAGCTGCGGTACTACCGCTGTTGGTCAGCGGTACTACCGCTTGCAGGGCGCGGTACTACCGCATGTGCAGCTCTGCCAGATGAAGGCTGTTGCAGACAGGCAACGAGCGATAGAACCGCCGGAGCGGTACTACGCACGCCCTCACAGTACTACCGTAAGGCAGCAACACTTAGGCGCAGAGAAGGCACGGTCGTAAAAATTACTTCCGCACCTACTTCCGCCGAGGAGGACCTCACGAAAACTCCAGACGGTACTACCGCACACGAAGAGTGGTACTATCACAGCAGGCGCGGATGTAAAAATTACATACATCCGCCCTACTTCCGCTCATGCTTTGCTAAGCTGGCGAGCCCACGGTACTACTGCGCTCAAGGCGCGCTACTTATCGTGAGGGCGCGGATGTAAAAATTACATCCGCCCTAATACCGCTTCGGCAACTACGCTGGCGGAGGCCACGGTACTACCGCTCCCATAGAGCGGTATTATCAAGAGGGCTCATGGTACTACCGCTCGGAGAGCAAGACTACCGCATGCCCCAAATCAGCAACACTAGGAGTCCTTCATTTTGCAGAGAAGACAACAGAGGGAAACACTAAAACCAGAACTGCCATAACTTCTGCAAATGAGCTCCGAATTGAGCAAACTCAAGCTTGTTGGATAGAGGAAGACGAGTAGCATCAAAACAGCATAACATAGAGATGAAGCTTGTTGGTTATAGTAAGAAGAGGCAGGGGAGGTATGCCTAACAAGAGAGGATAGAAACCTCCAACAGAGAAGAACCGGCAGAGCCTCCAACATCGAAAACATCATAGAAGATGCATGTAGACTCCGCTGATGAACTCGAGCTTGTCATGAAAATGACCAAAAGCTCCAAATCTCACAAGGAGAAGAACCAAACAAGAACCAATAAAGATGATGCAAGGATGCAATGATTTGAGCTCTCCACGAACGATACGATCAAGCAACTCATCGAGAGCCCCCCTTGATAGTACGACAATCGATCCTATAACCCGGTCTCCCACAACTACCATGAGACCGGTAAAATAGAAAACCTATCAAGGGCAAACCTTTGCCTTGCACAAAGTCCACTTGAGCTAGATGATGACGATCTACTCCTCCTCAAGATGGACCACCTTTCTTGATTGCGTTGGCTCGATGAAGACTAGTTGATTGCTCCCCCATACTCCACTATGGGTGAGACATTCTTCCGCTCATCTTCACAAGTCCATTGTCACCACAATGGACGGCAAGCTTCAAGCACTTGATCTCTTTGTGATGCATCACTTGAACTTGCACACCGCAACTAACCCCACAAAGAACTCTCACGAAGACCATGGGTTAGCACACAAAGCGTAATGGACAATGCTTACCATACCATGGGATCACTTGATCCCTCGATACATCTTGTGCGCTTTGTGTGTTGAATCTTTCCAACTCTCTTCATTCGAATGATGTCTTGAAGGTAGACATGAATGATAACACAATCTTTTTCTTCAAGACATGCTTGCAATAAGCTCAACACCGACATGACCAATCTTTGGATAATTCCTTAATAGCACCGTGGTCATCACAAACTCTCCTTGAAACCAACAAATGGATTCCAAGAAAAGCCTATGGACAAACCCTTCAAATATAACTCAAGGCAACCATTAGTCCATAGAGATTGTCATCAATTACCAAAACCAAACATGGGGGCACCGCATGTTCTTTCAATCTCCCCCATTTTGGTAATTGATGACAATCACTTTCAAGAGAGTTTATACAAGGAATTATGCATCACCATGCAATGCCAACCAATGATGCATGAGAATGAGATGCAAATACTACGGAGCAAAACTAAAGCAAGAGGAGATAACTCTCTAAACTTCTCCACAAAACTCTCTGAAACTCCTCCCCCATTGGCATCGATTGCCAAAATGGGTGAAAAGCTTAGAATGCCAATATAAAGAGTGTTCCTCCATAAATTGTGTATCTCTCAAAAAGAGAGTGAAATGCCATACACATATCCAATGGTAAATACTTGGAGGAAGACAAACTATATTGAGGCACAAAGATTGCTAAAGAATGATATGACACAAAGACATAACAGAGAGAGACACAAGCAATAGAAGATACCAATTGAAGCAAGCAATCAACGGATATCAATTGAACCTACTAGACCAATGATCCTACATGCCACAAGAATAAAGATATTATGATAAACGCAAAGGAGTGTTCTAAAGAAACTAGAGAAGCTCCCCATGATTTGTGCACACATAAGAATTTTTGTATTTGAATACAAAGTACACAAAATAGGATCATAGCTCCCCCAAAATCAATAGAGACTCACATCCAAAGGCAAGTGAGCATATAGGAAACAAAGCCTCGCTTGCAACAAGCACATGGTTGAGCAACATGTAAAAGAGGCAACATAAGAATAGGCTCAACCAAAATGATGTGTGTGAGTCATGGCGAAGCACTTGAGAGGACTAAAATTAGGATGAGCATTAAGCATCAACATAGTCTTGAAAGAATGAGGCACATGGTGCAAGGCCTATCATTCCCACACACAACAAGCAAATGGGTTCACAAGCTTACTAAAAAGCAAAAGAGAACCAATGCTTGTGACAACCCGTGGTGAAGATAGAAGATGAAAGCCTCATCAAGACGAGGGATACCAATAAAAGCCTCATAAAGACAAGCATGAGGAAAATAATCTTCACCACACAAGAGTGCATCAAGATGCTACAATAGAGGACACGCACTCAAGGCAAAAGCTTTCACGGAGCCACCAAAGAAATAACATAAGAAAGACAAGGTGGACGTGAAAGAAAGGATATCAACTAGATATGTAATTTCTCTCAAGTGTATAAGGTTCTATGTAGACGATATATCTACAAAGAAGGATGTACACCCGAAATAGTTACAACACGAAGGAACAAGATATCCACAAGGAAGTCATAAATATACCAATAAGATATTTTCTTGGAAGCATAGCACTTGGCTAGATATGGTCTTATTGTATATAAATGAATTCCAATCACACATCCATCAAAGACATCACAACGAGCAACAAGAGATCATCGTTGGGATGCTTTGAGAAAGGAAACAAGTATCACAAGATATGAAATGAATATCATGCCAAGATGCAACCTACACAAGGTTGAATGCAAGAAGGGAAAGCATGAATAGATACTTGTTACCGAGATATCATCGGAAGGATGTAGTAGATACCAATTGAAGGTAGATAGTAGTTCATTGATCATCCTAGCTTGACTCCAATATGCACATGGTGACAACACCTTCCTTGTGAGTGAGCCGAGCATCCAATGCATCTCCAAAGGTTCCTAGAAGAACAATACAAACTAAACGGTACCCAAACTCATCGGGACCAAATAGTTAGAAACACCAATACATAGGACAAACTCCACATAAATATATGCATATAGATATGATAATGAATTTCATGCACATCTCATCCAAATTGAGACTAGGTGGAGTTTCCCCTATATATTGAGTCAAAGAAAGAAAGCATGCCAAATGAAATACATGAAGTAGACATGCATGCTCAAGACTTTCAAAACCCGAAACCAAAAGACAAAGTAATGCCAAGTGAAAAGGATACTAAATGGAGAAATCATCACTTGAAAGATATCATTAAAGATACATCAAGGAATGAGATATCCATTGATACACATTAAACTAAAGATGTCAAACTCCCAAAGAGAGGATGGTTCCAAACAAACCAAGCCCTCAACAAAGTTTCATGATGGCACAAAGTACCAAAAAGAAATGGCTTGCCTTCCACCAAAACACACTTGATAAGGATCACAAGAAGAGTGTTCTAAATAAAATAGAATAGCTCCCCCACGAATTGTGCATTATATAGGATTTGTATTTGAATACAAAATGCACAAGGTGGGATCACCGCTTTCACTATATCTAGAAAACACTAGACAAGAACAAGAAATAAACAAGATCCACAAGTGGTATGGAAGACAACGGGAGTTGACACAATCCTTGGCAAGAGAAAAAGGCAAGTAAAACAAAAGCCAATGTAAAGATGATCAATAAATTCTACCACACATAAGACTACCAATTGTCAAAGACAAGAAGTATTTGGAAATAATTCCCGGTGGTCGATAACAAAGATATCCGACATCATCTTCACACCAACCACAAGCAAATTGCAACTTGTAGAGCTAACATGCCACCTAGGAACAAGATAATCTACAATATCAATTCTAGGTGACAATATCTCAAATGTACACATTTTCTAGGCTTGTAATATGCACTTAGCATATTACTCCCCCATAATGTGATACCAATAAGAACTTAAACAAGAGGCAATAAGAGGAACACACAAGAGATCACTACTAGGGAAAAGCCTAGCAGCAGCGCGGGTTTGGGCACCCTCAGTAGCGCGGGTACCGGCGCTACTAATAAGGCGCTACAGCTAACGTGTAGCGATGGCGGCGTGTTGACACGCCATCGCTACACCTAATTGCTGCAGCGCGGTTTTGGGAAGGGCGCTCTTGGTATTAGCTGCAGCGCTGTTTCGTTGTAAGCGCCATCGTAAGCCGGCGCCATCGCTAAATCCCCTCGCTACTACTAGTTTTATTAGTTTTTTCCTGCAGATTTGTTTTTATTTGTTTTGCATTTTAATAGGCTTTATACAATAATCTTTAGCATATCATCCACATACAAATGATAGCATATACATACAATTAGTCTCATCAAATCATGTCATCATCATAATCATCATCCAACACAAAGTGTTCTCGATCTCGTCATCAATCTCGAAAATAGCGATACAAGTCTCGATTACTTGCAAATACATCGTCATCCATCTAAACAATGATATACATGAGAATAGCTATCACTTTGAGTACATGAGTTCGTATCCTCTCTCGCATTAGCGTGAACCTGAACTAAGCATCTTGCGTGTCGCCGAAACCGAAAACCGTACACCTAGGCCTTTCACTCCGCCACTTGTCGATATATACTCTGGCGTAGCACTTCTTCGCCATTTATGATCTATGCACCGCATCGTCACATGAGTCGATGATATGCAACATATATAGTTGAGCAACACAAAGAGACAGACTTGGCAAAAATAGAAACAACATATCATAAGCATAAATAACAAAGTTCATCGTACCCAAATGACCTAACTAGAGTGATTTTCGCTAGTCGAGGAGGACGGTTTAATTACATCACAAATAAAGTTTCACCGTGCATAACTCAAAGTTTTGTCATAAAAGAAACTATGGACTAAACAAACACATTGTCATATATCGACAATCACTCCAGCATGTCGTGCCATCCATCCAAGTCAGGGAGATAGTCATCGAGATTTGTGAAAGGCTTCATGTCGAGACGCTGAGAGGCTATCCATGTTCGGACGTCTTCCCGCGACATTTGTCCTTCTGCATGGAACATCCCTGTTTTTCCGACGACCTCATTCATGATGATTTGGGCAAGTTCGCTGGATGTTATAGAACTCAGCTCAAGTCGATGATCCTCAATATCTCCTATGTCCTTTGCCCATTGCGAATATGGGCATCGCTAGATCTAGGTGCCATGTGAAGGTTACGGTGATCCCGTCGGTACTCCAGCATGTGGTGTAGGACATAGAATCCATCATTAAGAGAATCGTTCGGTTCTTTGGATGCAGCGAAGTCGGTCTTATGGCTGAAGGCGTGCTGCCGCCCTTTTCTTCTTGTCCCTAACATCTCCACCCCTTGCTTGGTAGTAAAACATAGCACCGTCGAGAACATCTTTGATGTGGGTGTAATCCTTTTGTGAATGTTCTTGACGAGTCCAAGTAAAGAGCGTGGGAGAATCGGGGTAGAGGATGATGAGGACGGCGCGCCCGCCATGCATTCTTGAAATAAGTACACCTCAAATTAATTAGCCTCCACCGTGCAAATGAATTATTGAAATCGAAGGAAGGATAGCAGCGGATGACTTACACGGATGATAAGGCACGAGAATCGCCTCCTTGTCCTTATTGGTGAGCATGAAACCGACGATGTAATCCCTCGCGTATTCACGATCTTGTGCAGACTCCCAAGAAGGCCTCGTGCATGTAGTACGGGTCAGCGACACAGATATGAGCTATCTGCTCAACCCCAATGATGTAGCTCATGTGCAAGGCATAAAGGCGGACAAAAGTAAAATCCAACTTCTTCACGTGAAACATGTCGAATATGTAATCGAATCGGAGGAAGAACTTATCCGCGGGGAAGCCATTGACATACGACATTTGCTGCGGAACATTAACCACGTAGAGTGGGTATCCTGGATCTTTCGAGGCGATGAGGCCTTTCTCTACCCGCAGCACATCGTCATGAAGTCTCCTCAGATCGCCGAATCTGGCCCGTAGCGCTATTTCGTAGGATTGGTTTACCGGGATATGCCATTTATCCGCATCGGGATATCTACACGGTCCCGGCCGAGGCTGCTTTGGCGGCTGGATCATAGAATCAGCTTTTTGCCTTTCCTCGCTCTCTTCCTAGGCTTCTTTACCACCGGATGGTCGCCAATAACGCGTTGAGACGGTAATTCGAGCACCGACTCATGATGCTCAAACCACGAGGAGGCGCCAGATAGACATACTTGTTCATGCCATCGTCATCCTCATCCTCATCCATGGCGACGCCATCAGCCTCTAATGGAGCCACCTGCTACCCGTCCGCTATCACCCAACCCGACACCCGACGCTAATTGGGTAGGTGGGGTGTTGATGTTCATACCTTGCTAAGGCTGCGTGCTCGTGGGTGTGCTCCCGACCGCCTCGGGCGAAGCAGACTCTTTGGCCACAACAGACCCACCCATTGCAACAATCACCAAGCCGCCGTGGTCTCGTCGTCATCCCCACTAGTATTAGAGGAGGCAAATTCGTGGCCGGTTTGACACCGCCACGGAAACCTTGAAGACGTTCGGGGTATCGGGCGGCTGTGGAACAATGGTTCCTTCGCTCCATTATCGTCCCTTCCCCACGCCCACCTTCGTTCGCCGATGGTGTACAATATGGTGCACGGGTTTCGTCGGCTGCAAATAAAAGTCTGCGACGTGAGACATCCGAAAGGCAACGAAAACGGGATTATACATTTATATTGAAGGGGCCGTGTGGAAGATACCGTGAGGGCGCCGAGCTCAGCCAAAGAGGAGGCACCACCGAGCACGTCCGGTCGGGCAGCAGTCTTGGGGAGCAGTGGGAGCGGTCTGCGGGAGCAGTCGCGGGGGCAGTCTTGGGAGCAGGTGCGGGAGCATGTGCTGCCAAGAAGTCGCAAGGGAAAGTCCTCTGCATTTTTTGGATTTTCCTTGTCCAAATGTGAACGCCCGTCACCAAGGAAGTAGATAAATCTGCAACCGCTTGTTTTGCGGCAGCTATCGCTGTTCTTGTTATCGCGAGATGATTTCTTCTCAACCGCAATCTCAACCTTCTTGTCGATGCTTTCTTGATTAACCTCCGTCTTTCCTTTCTCTCCTCCGTGGTCTCACGGTAGTACTTCTTCCACGTGGCGCCGCCTCCGACACGTGCACGCCGTCCATACGACGGTCGAGTATCCACCGTTGTCGTTTCAATATGTTCAACGCCCGTTGAATGGAGTGTCCCACTTGGCCTCGCCAATGCCTCGAGACGGCGAGTCGCTTTCGCCGCAATCCGGTGTTGCTCTCTCTCGCAA